>CM046945.1:159740775-160448034 GCA_025698515.1 Gossypium sturtianum | reverse complement strand
TGTTTATTTTGACTAAGTATAGGATTCTGTGTGATGCGCCATTTGGCGAACTCTTTGTTTTGGCATGTTTTGTGGTTTGGTGAACTCTTCTGTAAGTATCCGCTTAGCTCAAATACTTTGGGCAAACTCAATAAGTTTGCATTTGTTTAGATTTGTTTATTATTTTTTGGTTAGTTAAGTTGAGACTTAGTTAGAACGGAACTAGACTACTATAGATGATAAGACTTAAATTAAGTTAATGCACTTAATCACGGGAATCAAGAGAGTTAGTGGAATTATCTGATTTTTCCACTAATCCTTGTCTCCGAGCTTAAGTATATAAGGATAGTGGTGGTCTTTCTAAACACCTTTACGCTTTTTTCTTCTTTCTGGATTTTCTCTGAAAACTCTTTGAAAACTTAAGTTCAGAAAACCTTTTTGAAGTAAGGTTCGCAGTATTCAGCTAACTCATACGTTATTACCAGCTTACTGGTAATTACTGATGAATCCTAGGTTATTCTTTAAGTCATTTACGTGTTCTTTGTTCTACATGCATAAGTGTCAGAATGGTGTGTGAAGAAGGAAAACTTCCTGATTCTGGTTTAAGTGTTGTTGATTCTTACATGCATGATCAGATTTGAAAGATTTATAATTTGATATGTTTAATTATCTTTATTTTAGCTCAAGAAGTTAACGAAGGTCCAAGTGATAAGGGCAAAAGACCTACTTTATAGACTTGTGTTAGAGTTTCTGGTGAGTTCTTTCTTATTTCCATGTGTTGTAGTTTCTTTATTTTATATTTTGTGTAAGGTAAGTATTCTTCCTCTGTAAATGATGAAAAGTGTATTAGTGGATATGAACGAAAGATGTTTGTGTGGATAATGGTTATCCATAGTTATCAGTCTGTCTGTAAAATGAAGTAAACGCCATTCTTCATGTTTAAGCCACTACCACCTATTTCTGATATGTATGATACGATATCATCTGATATGTGGTGATGAGGATGTGGAGATATGTTTTTGTAGCCTCCGATGAGATATGTTTGTGCAGCATCCGATAGGGCAAATATATTGCAAACTGGATTGGTATATCATGATAAAACATGTTGTTCTGAATGAAAATGATATGAGGAGTTAAGGGGGAGAATTATTGTGAATAAGTTTGAATGATATGTTTCTGATTTTACATTCTAGGTACGTGGCTGGCATGAAGACAAATTTGTCTAAGTTATGTTAAGTTGGCATAAAGTATATGCCTTAATGATAAGTAAGTTGGTGTTCTGAGTCTTTCTATGTTCTATATACGCCAGTGGGCGTACTCTATGTAATTCGTGTATGATCAACAGAAAAGTTTGGTTAATGTACTAACTAATGTATTGTATGATTTTTCTTAGAACTCACTAAGTTCAAATGAACTTACTCTGTTATTCCTTTTTCCTTCTTAGGATTCATGATAGAAGGATGATTTTGTTCAAGGCCTATGCGAGAGTGCTTTTACGATTGTGAGTTGACTGCCTTGTGTTTGTATCATGTGTGTCTTATGGAGGTGGCGCAACCGCATTTACTTTGAAAAGGAATTGTATAAAGAACTTTTTTTTTTAAGACTCTTTTTTGATGAGATTTTTATGAAGACTTTGGTTTAAATTAATACAAATTGTTTACAAAGTTACCATATTTGAACTTATACGCCATATGAATTGTATATTATTTTTAAAATAATGATTTTTTTTTTATCCTTAGTAAACAACAACTAAAATTTGTTTTATATTTATAACTTTGTAAGAATTATTCAAAGCTTCTGTCGAAATGTTTTAAAGTTAGTTTGTAGTGACACACCATACTTGGATCCTATTATAGGGTCGGGTTTGGTGTGTTACACTCTTTACTTCAACGGTGCCAACTATTCATATTGGAAGACAAGAATGATGTTTTTCATACAAGGAAATGATATTGCCGTATGAGGCATCATCATGGATGGTCCCCTATACCTCTCAAGCAAGAAAGAGAGCTCTTTATTCTGAAAAGCAAGAAAGAGTGGAATGAGGAAGATCTTTCCTAGTTATTAACAGCTTGAATTTCAATCATTTTTTCTCCCTAGTTAAAATTGAATCATACAATGAGGTAGATATTTCCTTAAAAGGTGAATACATAAATTCGAAAAGTTATCAATTTACAAGAGTATGTGATACTATGATGTTATTGATTATTTCGTTCCTATGTTGCATGTAAATTCCATGTAGTCATCTCCCTTCAACTTCATCTAAACAACTCACTTGGAAAAGACATAACTCCTCACTTAAAGACACCTTGCTAAAGATAAGATGGACCTCGCCTATGCAACGGGTTGTTTGAACCAAGAACGACCAGAACTAGGCCTCTCGTTTTTCAGTGGTGTCGAAAATAGTAGTTTTCGGACCACAATTCTTATGAGTGAGTCCGTAAATATATTTACGAGTTAATTATAGTGTTATTGTGAATTTTGATTTGATATAATTTATTAATTGGTCAGTTAGTCAAGGTACAAGTGGTTTGTACCAAAAGTCAGTGATTTTGGAAAATGTGGTATCAGGAACTTCGTTTTCATAAACTGAGCTCGTAAATATTTATATTAAATATTTATGGAGTTTTTTTATAAGTGGACTGAAATTTGGTCAAGTAATTTTGAAGATTTAATAGTTAATTAATGGAAAAGGACTAAATCATAAAACTATAAAAATTATTCACTATTGATTTTTATTAATTAAATGACTTAATTGGTAAAAGTGGGAGGACTTATATGGTATTTAGACCATAATATTATAGCTTGACTGTTAAGGCTTGACTTTTATTTATTTTATTTGTTAAAATTATATTTAATTATAAATATTATATGTTAAAGTGAAATAAAAGAAAACATTAACATCACTTTGGTATTTTTCACCATTTTTGAAGAATATCATTTGGCCAAACTTTGAACGCTTGCATGTAAGTCCTCCGATCATCTGTTTTTCGTAAATTTTATATTTTTGTGATCGTTGCAGCTTGATTTAGCTAAACCATCTTTTCGTTTTCAAAACTGTTAAAGATTTTAAAAGTTTTAATTAATGGTTTTCAATCTTTCTGAATGTTAAATGATAGATTTTGATGCTTGAAATGAAATAAGACTAATTTGTAAAGTAAATTTTGTTAAATTTGCATATAGGGACTAAAATGAAAAGTTGATGAAGTTTTCATGAAATTTCTATAAATGTAGGTTTTAGAGGGCTTTAGAGGACATAATTGAAATTAGAATGAAAAACGAAGTTCAATTGTGAAAGTTATAATAGTTTTGGTTTTAGGGACTAAATTGAATAAAATACAAAATTTTAGGGGACATTTGAATAATAAAATTAAACTGATATATACTTATAATAGGATGATATAATATGTTTGGAATTGATAAATTAAATTGAATTATTGAATAGATCAGAAATTGGACCAAATTGAAGAAAATCGAGGAAATAAAAAAATTATTGATTAGTCCTTAGAGAGTTGTTTGTCATTTGTATTGACCAGGTAAGTTCATATCTTATGTTTGTGTTAAATTTTTATGCATTTATAATTATAATTGTAATTATATTTAATTGAAATTTTAATTATTTACAATTTTGTACAAAAAGGTGAGTGAGAGGATTAAATTGAATACGATGAATTGCAAATTGAAATAATTATGGAATTGACCTTAAATCGAACTGAAATAGAATATGTAATGTGATGATGTGATTAAATGAGCTGAATTGATTTGATTTAAACTGGTTGATAGTGATAAGGACTAAATTGAATATATAATGTTATAATGTGAAATTGAGCATATATTGAGATGATTTATTTCTGTCATATGTTGGATAAATGTACTCATGATGAAATTAAATATGAATGGAGGTATTTGTTGATAATGAAATATGAAATGAATACCCTATTAACTGTTCGGGAAAAGTCGGATATAGTTGGCATGCTATAGGATAGGAAGAGTTCAGGGTTACTTCGACTACGAGTCAATGAGGCACTGGGTTCTAGTTTGCTTCAGTTATACCGATGAGACACTGGGTTTCAACCTTACTAGTAGCGCTAGGTGCAACTATTTGCTTCAGATTTATCCGATGAGGCGCTGGGTGCGAAACTTGTGTGTTGGTTGGATCTATGTATCCATCCGAGTCAGAGTCGTGTTAATAGGGAAATAAATGGTAAAAATGAAATATTTGATATTTGAAATGGAAAATGATGTGAAATGGAAGTGATATGTGAAATGGAATATGAAATTGTGGAATGAGTTGGGAATATTGATTGATTATGTTCAATGAATCCATGAATTTGAAAATTGAGATGGAATGTGATTCGTAATTCGTATTATGAAAGGAAGTAGTAATTGACATTAAATTGGAAATTGATATATATATATTTGGTATAAAGATGAATTGTTATGAAATGGGAATGAAGTTTATATAATTTAATATAAATATGATTGAGAATTCAAATCAGAAATGAAAATTAATGTTTGACATTAATTTGAAGCGGATGTATTACAAGTAAATAGATCGTATAATATGATTAAGATAGTGAATTGATTAAATGGTTGTTTGTTTTATGAATGATAATGAAATGTTATATAATTGAGTTAACATATAGTATGATAAATGTTGAACTCAACTTTTTTATATGTGATTTTCCATGATAGGCAAACTTTACCAAGCTAAGTAGCATGTAATGTATAATTATACCCGAAGGTAAGTTATTTGGTTTTAATACTTGTGAACTTATTAAACAATTGTAATGCTTACTACCTTGTTTCCTTTTTCCTTGTAGTGCTAACTTGCAGAACGTGTCAGGCGGATCGTCGAGAAGCTCACACTATCTCAATGTTAATTGTTGATTGAGGTGTCAATTCTGTAGTCTCTTGACCATATTAAGGCTTGGTTATGTGTGGCATGTACTTAGGAGTTGTTTTGGTTTACTTATATAGTGAGATAACTTGAAATCCTTGTTGGTTTGATTATGGTAAAAAAAATATGATTGTTGAAAACATATGCGTTAGTAAATGGTTGAATTGTGTATTTGGTATTTGAAATGACATTTTGAGTATAAAATTATATAGGTAATATGCTGTCATGATATGAATTAGTTGGTTTGAAAGGGAGTATATAATATTTGGCATGTACCTAGGAGAGTTATGTAGTTGTACATGTTATGCTTTATATGAATTTAGCATTTTAAATGTTATGTGAATAAGTATATAACTATAAGTTTGGTAATGATTTTGGTATTTGGTAATCTTTGTTGATTGTTTAGGTATGTATGTTATAATGCTTATGAGGTGATAACGTAATATGTTTGAAATATGCTTAGGAAATGAATGGTATGTATATAATAGGTTTGGATGGATTTGATAAGGTATTGTGCATGCTTGAATGGTTGATATTGAATCATTATTATAAGGTGTTATAATGGATAAATGAGGTATGTCATGTTAATTGTTGATAGAGGTGCCAATTGTGGCATATTAGTTAGGCACTTAGGATGATTGTTATAAGTGATATTTGTGATATGCCATCGGGTTGATGTTTTTCAGTCTATAATTATATCTATGGTTACCATTTGACTTTTAGGTGTTTTGGGCATGAAATGGACATTTAAAATATTGGTCTTTACCATTTCTGAACTTAAGTATCAATATTTTAGCATTTGGTATCGATATTTGACCATATGAACAGTTTTAAAACAAACAAAATGCTAAAATGGTATCGATATTTATAGGAATATTGATATTTTTTCATAAAATATCGATACCAAAAAATAAATATCAATACATTTGTTTTGCATAATAAATAGAATCATAATTTAGTAATGATATTTAATATGGTATTGCTACAGTACCGATACCCAATAATTAAATATCGATACCAACTTTTAAAACTTTAAAATTTTGAAATTTTAAAATTCAATCTTATCTTATGTCTGAATTACACAATTAAGTCCTTGTAAACTTTAGATTATTACATTGCATAGTATGTGAACAGAATTAATATAAATTGCATATAATTGTTTTTATTTGCTTGTAGCATCCTATTACTCGAATTCGGCAACCAAAACGGGTAAGGGGTGTTACAGGGCCCAGCAAATCTTGAGAAAATATTAAGGAAGTAAAAGTATCCGTCATTTTGTCACCTCTAGGCACCAAGTTTGTCGGATTGAGCTCACAACCAGTTTACTATAGAACCTATGCAATAGGGTATTCTTGTCATATGACTTGCATCAGGGTCAACATTCCCTATATAAACCCCTTATTACATGAGCCAGAGACTAATGAGAGAACCTATCCAAAACCTTTTCACCCAAGCTACCACTCTTTTAACATACATTCTAGTGGCTTTTAACAATTGGCATTGTTTGTGGGAATAGGGGAAAAAATCATGTCTCTACCCTATGAAATCTACCACTTATAGAACTAGGAAAGCTCATAAAATACCTAACAACAAAGTCATGCAACCACTCATTGCTACTAACAAAACCTCCTAAACCAAAGTTTCCAAGATAGCCTTTTCTATGATCACGTCGATCTACACCACTCGCACTCCTCCCAACTTGTGCACTAGAACCATGGACTTTTTTTTTTGCAAGATCCAACTACCTACCGAAACCTACTGCAAAAGGTTCCTTTTTCACTAACTGCTTAACAATATCAAGAGTTGCAAGACCAGAATGAGTTCCTTCAAGCTTAATTTATGGGCACAACCATCTTCAACATGAAAATTATTAGCTTTAAGCAGTTTACTCTAGACAAACAGATGCCACATAGAAGAACCAATTAGAAACCCAAAAGGAAGAATGACCTCTCTTGCATCAAAATTGAGCGCTAACATGTCAAGATGACTTTGACCTAAGGAGCAACAATATTGACACTCCGCCAACGTAAAAAGGAAAACCATCGAAGCTTATCAAAATTTACACTGGCACAAAAGACCAAAACAATGGCCGTCCATGACATTCTATAACTAGACTCAACTTAACGTCCCTCACAAGTGTGTTTTGCATGAAGCGATAATTAAGAGAGTCCTCGAACAGTTCTTATTAAAATGGTTAAATCCTCAAAAAAGGCAGCCCTTTATGAGATGCCCATTTTGTAAGGACATTGGACATGTAACAGAGAATTGCCTTATTTCTCAAAAATGTTGATAAAATAGTACTCGGGAGAGGGAACCTAAAATATTTTATGAAAATATCATCCTCGAACTAAGGAGTAACAACCCAAAAACCTTAAGGAAAAAATAAGAGGATGAAGTCCTAGATTATCAATGTAAGAACTATAAAAGTCCCAGATTACTGGTGCATGCCAACACTTCTCTTTAGAAACATCAAGCTATTATTAAGAAAAGTTGAGTGTTCCCCTAAGGAGAAAGGATGGGATTCCCTTGGAGATTAGCTCAGGAAGTGACAAGTTAGTCCATTCTCCAACATCATTTAGGCTAAGGTCTCAATGCCTTCCTCTATATAAAAAAAAATATAAATATTCAACTAAGAAAAAGAAAGGGATAACATTGATAAGTGTTCATATTTCATATATTTTAGACCCCTATGTTTAACATTTTGTTTGATTTTTAAGTGAAATATTGTTTATTAGTTCATTATGCATGTTTCATGTCATTTTTATGTTTAATTGTCTTTTTAGTTAATTATGCTTTATTTTTTTAAAGATTTTGATAGTTGAGATTTAATTAGGTGTTTTGGACTTGAACCAGGTTTATGGAAGCTTGAGGCTTGGTTTTGAAGTCTATTGGAAGTTAAAATGAGGAACCAAGATGAATGGGATGAGACGTAGCTAAAATCAAGTGACTTGGGTGAGCCTTCCACCCTTACCCCAAGCATCATGCCCCATCACGCAAGAACTGACACCCCAGCACCACACATCGATGCCCTAGTGCATGACTAGCGCAGCTTCGTCGATGCCCTTGCCCCATATCCCATGCGCCCCAACGTTGACTCTACCACCTTGATGAAATCCTGTGCGTTTTGACTAAGCTTTGAGGAGTTTTGGTCTTTTAAGAGTTTTATGACCTCAAGCAAGATTCTGTAACCTAGTTTAAGTTAATTAGACAGTATAAATATTATAATTTTAGAGGGAGTTAGGGCTTTTGGCAATTCTTCTGACTTTATAGCTATCTTCTTGTTTATTGCGTTTTACTAACTCTATGTCTTTCTAAACTCCCTTTTCTAGTCCAAGGTTTATCAAAGTTTTATTCAATAAATTTTTTAGACTTATTTGTGCTTTAATCCTTCTTTGTTCTTTAGTATTCATGCATCATTTGTTATAATTACAATTGTTTAGGTTTGAAAAATATTTAGCCAGTATTTGATAGCTTAGAACGATTGCCTTGTTAATTAGAATAATTAAATCTGTAATTTTTTTTATTCATTCTAGTTATTAATGTTGTCGGTAAGTTAAGTCTTAGACGTTAAGTTACAAGGTTATTTATTTGTAAGGGAAGTAATTTCAAACGAGTTGCCTCTTGGTTACTGAACAGGTAAGGAAACATTGGTAGTCTGGCGTTGAGTCAACAACTAAAACTAATTTACTAAATGCATTGAAGACATCATTGTGTTGATAATCGAATCTATGAATCAAATAGAGATTTTACCTTTGACTAGAGTTTCTCATAATTGATTTCCCTAAAACATTTATTTATTGCTTTCTTCGTTTTAGTTTTTATTTTGAATTTAGTTTTTGTTTTTATAAAAAAAAAACCCCAATTTACTTTTCTTGTTTTTACTAAAGAAATAAAATTATTATCGATCTCTGTGAATACAGTCCTATTTGCCGCTTTCTATTAACTTATATATTCAAGTAGGTCTCGATAGCCAAACAATTTTGACACCATTGTCGAGGATCGATGTTAATCATTTTATTTCTTTTTATTTATTTTGTTAATTCTTGTTTTATTTTTATTCTTGTTTTTATTTCTCTTTATACCATGATATTCTTGTATAGATGAGCTCATGTACAATCCAGAGATTGAGAAAATTGCAAGAAAATTGAGAAGGGAAACCTGAATAAATTGAAACCCCTTGTTCATTGAAATTGAATCAGATACTGAAAATGATTCGTTTTTGTCATCTAGCAAAACCAAAATTAGTGAAATCGAAGAAGCTATGACAAATACCAAAACTTTGAGAGACTTGGTTTGTAACACACCTAACCCATATCCGTCGCCGGATTAGGGTTACAAAGTATTACTAGACATAGCACAGATCAGGACAGACATTTACTATTTTTTTTCGTAATTCAATCACATCAATACACATACATTTTATATACAATAACAATATCACACAACTTATAAATCAAAACACATTCAAATATTTATTATACATATAGTTCACTTAACCAACTAAAACCCAATCATGCTTCACTACTTAAAATTCATAAGCAAATCATGCTTTAAAATTTTAAGCATGTCAATATCAATTATTTATCCACATATTCGAAATAACTAATGTGCAACAAAGCCATGTTACATGTACTTAATACATACAAGGTTCGAACTATATGAATTCAACAGTATTAGCATTCGCTTCCTGAATACATGTTGAAACATATATCCTTACATTTCATACATTGAACAAATGTCAATACAATTATCTCATAGACTAACTGTTAATCATATCTTTTTTTTTTCTTTTTTTTTAAATTTCTGTACATGCACATATTAAAAACACAACAACCATATTACGTGGCCTAGTTTTTATTTTGTTCTCATTCATATATGCGACATTGATTAATATAATACCATGACCGAACATATTATATACAATTACTTAAGTCACAGAATAATGCACCATATTTAACCACAAATAATAGATTAATGATATACATAATCTACTAACATATTATATGCACATGCACTGTACGAAATATGTAATCAACATTACAATGATATTGGAATAATAATAATTTCTAAAAACCCTTTTTGTTTAATAGGATACCTACTTTTAGTAGATTTAACAAATCATAACATAAAGCTTAATGACCAAGACCATAAGTAACATACACAATTATTTAACCTTTCAAAGAACCAAAAACATGCATACTTTCCATTTACAAGCTTGCGTATATGTGTACAAAATTGAGCCATTTTCGAATGTCCATATTTCATTATCACTACAAATCTAGTCATTACATATTCAGTATTGTATATCATCCAATCCATAGTATATTTACATAATGCTATAAACCAAATATCATGCTTATCATTTTAGGCCATCTCCTTAGCCTAATATACATATACACTTAAATTATCATTTCTAAACCAAATTACCCATTTAAAACATGTCATTTCAACTCAATAATAAAACCACAAATCTTAATCCAATGCACACTCAAATATATAATCATTCTTTTACCCCATTAATAAGCCGAAATATAGATAGTTCCAACCTTCATATGTATATTTCAATTTATATATCATAACCCAAACTCACTTAAATACCAAATCCAAACATACCACACATATCATATATATATATATATAACACATAACCAAAATCACTTAAACTTTAACATTATTTATCTTACTAAAATACATCAAACATACCTCATTTACCTCATTGCCGAAACACATGAATAAAACACCACCATATATATATATGCCATACCATGTGATTACTATCCTTATAAGATTAAACCATGACCAAAATAAACTTAAGCCATAATTAAACCAAAACTGAACACAAGCAAGGAAATTAAGCCATTTTCGCATGACTTTTATACATACACTTTCGAATTAAACTAACTCCAATGCTAGCCTATACATGCCATAGTTTCAAAGAAATTTCAAACTTATAAAATACCGAAGTTAGTCGATAGTGTGATAGACTTTCTTGACGATTCCCGAGCTCAGTAACTTGACTCCAAAATATATAAAACAGAGGTAAACAAGAACACACTCACAATAAGCTATTTAAGCTTAGTAAGTCATAAGCAAAAGAAACATGAATTCATATACACAATTTATTCAAAGTGAATAATGCTAAATTATTAAAATCTCATACATTTTTTTTAACTTAAATTTCAATATCAAATCATGTATACTCTGTACCAACTTTCCTTTGATCAAATACTCATTATGAATATTAACATATTTTGTCTTCACTTTATGCAATATATTAACATCACAAGGCTGATTATGTATATAATCACATAAACTTCCACAAATTCACATTATCATGTATCATTATATCAATAATTCAATCATCCAACTTACCTTACTTTTATAACTTATTATATGTACATACCTGAACCTTTTATTTGATTTCACATTCGGTCTTCACTTAACATTGCCCGTTGAACCATTCGGAATTAAAAAGGATACGCGGATAGTCGAAAGCTCATACAATGCCAACGTCCCAGACGTGGTCTTACATGTAATCACATATCGATGCCACTGTCCCAGACAGGGTCTTACACGAATTAAATATGATGCCAATGTCCCAGACATGGTCTTACACGTAAACACAAGTCGGTGCCAACGTCCCAGACATGGTCTTACACGAAAACACATATCGGAATCCTATGTCATGACATATGCATCCTAATTATTCCTAGGGTTCGTACGGGGCTTCCGGACATTGAATCTCGATCGGATTGAACTCGAAGTATAGCTCCTTTGCTCAATACACATTCGACCATACACAAATATATTCACAAAAATTCCATTCATCATGTAACATATATATATATTATCAAATTTAACGACATTTATATGCTTATAGACTTACCTCGGGTGTCGTCGAACGGTTTAATCGACTATTCGTCTACTTTCGATTTCCCCCGATCAAATTCCGTTTTCTTCCATTCCTGATCTAAATAAATTCAAATTTAACTAATTTAACCACATATTCATTCAATTTAATCCAAAAAAAAACACATAAATGGGCAAATTACCATTTTGCCCTGACATTTTATACTTTTTGCAATTTAGTTCCTATTGTATAAAACACAAAATACACAAAATTTCTCATGACCATAGCTAGGCCGAATATCACCCATGCCCTTACAAGTCCATACATTTCATTTATTTTACATTTTAGTCCCTCAAAAATTTATTTTCACAATTTAATCCAAATTACTCAAATTCATCAAAAATCCAAAGACAAAACATGATAATTTAACACTTATCTTTAATATTTCATCATCAAACAACAAAAATCACAAGCTATCATCAATGGTAAAACACAAAATCATCATCAAATTCAAAAATTAAGACATGGGCTTTTAAGATAACTTAGCAACGATCTCAAAAACATAAAAATTATCAAAAATCGAGCTAGATACGTACCTTAATCAAGATAAACAAGTGCCGAAACCTAGCTTGTTTTATTCTTTTTCTTTTCTTTCACATTCGGATAGTTGAAAAAGATGAGAATGGCTTTTAATTTGTGTTTTGTTTTATTATAATGATATTATTAACTTAATTACTAAATTAACCTTTTAATTAATATATAAAACATATATATAATAAGGTTATTCTTGTCCATTGTCGTCCACTAACCTTAATAGTGGTCTAATTTCCTATTAAGGACTTTATATTATAAAGACATTAGCAATTTAGCATTTACACATTAATTAGCCACTTTTACATTTTACGCGATTAAGTCCTTTTCTCAAATTAAGCACACAAACAATAAAATTAATTCACGAAACTTTCACACATGTAAATTCACACATAATTAACACAGAAAATAATATTAAAATATTTTTCAGACTTAGATTTGTGGTCCCGAAACCACTATTCCGATTAGGATCAAAATCGGGCTGTTACAACTCTCCCCCCTTAGGGATTTTCATCCCCGTAAATCTTACCGGTGAATAGGTTCGGATAGCGCTCTTTCATTGTATCCTCTGGCTCCCAAGTTGCTTCCTCAACTTCGTGTTTATGCCACAGTACCTTAACTAACGAAATTTTCTTATTTCACAATTCTTTACCCTCGCGAGCCAGAATGTGAATCGGTTCTTCTTCATATGTCATATTGGCTTAATATCAATCTCTGTCGGACTAATCACATATGAGGGATCAGATCGATATCTACGAAGCATCGAAACATGGAATACATTGTGGATCTTTTCTAGCTCAGGTGGCAACAGTTTTCTATAAGCAACCAGCCCGATACGCTCTATAATCTCATACAGTCCAATATACCTCGGACTCAACTTGCCTTTACGACCAAAATCTGAGTATTTTCTTCCAAGGTAAGACTTTCAAAAATACTTTATTTTCAATCTGAAACTCTATATCTTTTCGTTTCAAGTCTGCATACGATTTCTGATGATTCAATGTTGTTTTCAGACTATCACGAATCACTTTCACATCATATATTTCAAATTCACACATAGCTTCGAATTTCAAATCTCTTTAATCTCACAACTAAAATTCCGATCCGACTTTCATCAGACATCATCCCTAGTTGAAACTCGCTTATAATCAGATAAATTATTTCCATTTTCTACTCACATTCTCTGACGATTTTGATCCTGTGAATCATTTTCTCACAAAACTCGATCCTGCAGTAAGGAGTTCGATAACCGATTATAATAGCAACAGTCTTTCTTAGTTACTTTGCAATTCTAAAACATAGTGACAAATAAATATTTTGAGAATTTGGTTTACGTTTCCTGATTTCAATGCAATTTCATACTCACAGATTACTGTAATCTCTCACTTAGAATTACCATATAAATTTCATATCTCAATCCAAAATAATGATAACTGATACCATAGACATATTTACCAACACAGAAACGAATGACTTAACTGTTTTACCAAAAGAGAAAATCTATACTTACAGAGAGATTTCTTCAGACAGTTAACCATATTTCAGATAACTCCATCTTTTTCAATGATAAAGATAATTCCTATACAAAATTCATCAACCCTCCATTTCTATAATCAACAAAGTCAGAAATATCACATTTCACACTCATCATCTATATCATATCTCGGACTTTTGTGCATCTTGTTAATCCCATATGAACACCACTGAGAGTTTCTTGTAACAGTTGTTGTATATTCGTAGAACTTTTCAGTATGCACACTCTATCTCAAAATAACAAATAATCATCGATACCACATCCGAGGTTCTCGAATCGTAAATCAATTTATGTTGAACTCCTTTTTAATTTATAATTCACGACACATTTCTGAATTTCACAACTTCACTATATAAACATTTATTTAGCCTCTAAATCAACTAACAACTGTTCATTACCTGATAAGATCAATCACATATTCATCACCCAATCAAAACATTCGAAACTATAATCATTTTCCTCGGATAATACTCACTTATAGACTTAAAAGTTTTTCGACGATTGAAACTAACCTTGCTATGTCAAGTTCAGATCTTTCTCTGACATTAAACATTTTAAACTCTTATAATCATCAAATATTTCACATAACTCTTTTTATGCAGCTTTAACTGCATAGAATCATAAGATGTCTTTGCACATTCTTGTATTAGAATACATTTCGAACTATTCATTAACATAAGGACAAAAATCGTAATCTCTTTATTGAACTCAAACTGAACCAGAACTGATATTTCGGTTGAAATTATCTTCGTGCAAAAGAAAACTTCAACAATCAACTAACTTTAATTTATCACAACATTTCCCAGATAGAATCATTCCGATGGATATAATTCGGTATCAAGTCTTCAAGAATACGAGTTTTTTTTTCCGGACTATCCTCAATTCACACATGTACATTCAAGTTTATTTCCAATCGGTGGATAGATTCGCACACATATAACTTGATTATCTTTTCAATCAAATAATTCAAATCGACTAAACCATCGAATCGGTCTTTTCAAAGAAATCTTTTCTTTTCGTTAAAAAGGATAACCCAGACATATTGTTTCACAGATTTGATATTATTCTTCTATCATTTTCACTTTTATCAATGTCGGACCTTCACGAGAACTAGAAAATAGTTTATAATGAAGCTATCTCATATATTAATCATCAAAACTCGAATTATAATCGAAATCACCTTAACCAAATAGAAATCATTAAGCCTTAACAAGAACGATGTTTCAACCCTATAAATAGATATTATCCCGACTATTAATGAAGCATTTGAACACAGAGAAGTATCAAATATGATTTAAATAGCAACCATTTCAGAAACACAACTTCTATAACTCTGAGGACTAGTACTCATCAGTACTCTCACATTTCAAGCCGGATATTAAAATCATAATAGACATAGTCATCTCTGTCAAATAGAGATCTCTTGCAGATAATCACATGGAATCATAAGAAAATCGGAATAGCGAAATTTCAACATATGGAGTTACACATGATATCTAAAAATTACAATCCATATAGAATGATATCAATTCCGCTGATATCCCAGAAAATGTCCAGAAGGAATAATGTCACTCATAAATACTGAAATCCCCAGTAACAGAAGCAATATAATCTTCATGTATATTCAACAGAACAATAACCAGTAGAAACAGAATATTAACTTCATACATATTTTACCGTCGACTTTTATATCCACACAATGGAATAAATTATCAGAGAAAGACATAACAATGTCGAACATAACCCAAACAGATCAACGATGCTTTCGTCTATTAATATGTTTAGCTAATGTTCTCATACGATAAAAATTTCTTTCTGAAATTAAACAGTCACATATACTTCTGAGGATAAATGTACACATAGAATGTCCAGATGGAATCATAATAACTGCCCGACTATAACCATTGCATTCAACCATGAATACAATTCAAACATTAATCCACTGTCTATTTCTGTCATCAGAAATTTTCGTATTATCCCATCACTAACAGAAATCAATTCAGAAAAGCTTCCAGTTAATACTTTCTTTAGATAAAATACCTGAATAAGTCATTTAATCGGAGTTAACTTCTTATTTAACAGTGACTTTGCATAATCTGAATAGTCTTCAGAACTGTCCAATATCTCTTTTAGTACTGTCTTCATTTGCTGATTCATTCTCCTTCCTGACCACATTACTAATCTTTCAAACACGAATTTCTATAACTCCACACTCGTGAGCTTATTCATTCCAACTCTTATAATAAAATTGTAACATTTTTCTGATAAGGGGGGTGAGGGTAGTAAAGCCTCAAATTTAACTCTCACATAAATGTACATAATACATACTATCACAAATAATCAATTCATTACTAATTTCACATTCTCAAATCATTTAATAAACTTTTGCTTTTAATCACTTTTATTCTTAACACATTGTTCATATGCCAACTCAAATCACTATTTCACAATCATAGCATTTCAGGTAGCAATCATAACTCAAATATCATATCTCATATGCTTATATAATTACAACATTTATCAATAACAGTTTGTCATACAATTTGATCCTTACCTTTATGAGTCTCAACTCATCATCAACACATTTCCACTCAAATATTTAAATATTTACTTCTGTAATATCAAAATTAGCTCGGTTGAAAAACTTATCTATTTCATCAAAACAGTTTTCGTCAGAGTCGGAAAATATCACACTATCGCAGATTAAATATGGCATGTATAGCTAAACTCACATACGCTATAGTAGTCCTAGAATCGACTAAACTATAGCTCTGATACCAATCAAATGTAACACCCCTAACCCATATCCGTCGCCGGATTAGGGTTACAAAGTATTACTGGACATAGCACAGATCAGGACAGAAATTTACTATTTTTTTTTCGTAATTCAATCACATCAATACACATACATTTTATATACAATAACAATATCACACAACTTATAAATCAAAACACATTCAAATATTTATTATACATATAGTTCACTTAACCAACTAAAACCCAATCATGCTTCACTACTTAAAATTCATAAGCAAATCATGCTTTAAAATTTTAAGAATGTCAATATCAATTATTTATCCACATATTCGAAATAACTAATGTGCAACAAAGCCATGTTACATGTACTTAATACATACAAGGTTCGAATTATATGAATTCAACAGTATTAGCATTTGCTTCCCGCATACATGTTCAAACATATATCCTTACATTTCATACATCGAACAAAAGTCAATACAATTATCTCATAGACTAACTGTTAATCATATCATTTTTTTCATTTTTTTTAATTTCTATACATGCACATATTAAAAACACAACAACCATATTATGTGGCCTAGTTTTTATTTTGTTCTTATTCATATATGCGTCATTGATTAATATAATACCATGACCGAACATATTATATACAATTACTTAAGTCACAGAATAATGCACCATATTTAACCACAAATAATAGATTAATGATATACATAATCTACTAACATGTTATATGCACATGCACTGTACGAAATATGTAATCACCATTACAATGATATTGGAATAATAATAATTTCTAAAAACCCTTTTTACTTAATAGGATACCTACTTTTAGTAGATTTAACAAATCATAACATAAAGCTTAATGACCAAGATCATAAGTAACATACACAATTATTTAACCTTTCAAAGAACCAAAAACATGCATACTTTCCATTTACAAGCTTACGTATATGTGTACACAATTGAGCCATTTTCGAATGTCCATATTTCATTATCACTACAAAGCTAGTCATTACATATTCAGTATTGTATATCATCCAATCCATAGTATATTTATATAATGCTATAAACCAAATATCATGCTTATCATTTTAGGCCATCTCCTTAGCCTAATATACATATACACTTAAATTATCATTTCTAAACCAAATTACCCATTTAAAACATGTCATTTCAACTCAATAATAACACCACAAATCTTAATCCAATGCACACTCAAATATATAATCATTCTTTTACCCCATTAATAAGCCGAAATATAGATAGTTCCAACCTTCATATGTATATTTCAATTTATATGTCATAACCCAAACTCACTTAAATACCAAATCCAAACATACCACACATATCATATATATATATATATAACACATATCCAAAATCACTTAAACTTAACATTATTTATCTTACTAAAATACATCAAACATACCTCATTTACCTCATTGCCGAAACACATGAATAAAACACCACCATATATATATGCCATACCATGTGATTACTTTCCTTATAAGATTAAACCATGACCAAAATAAACTTAAGCCATAATTAAACCAAAACTGAACACAAGCAAGGAAATTAAGCCATTTTCGCATGACTTTTATACATACACTTTCGAATTAAACTAACTCCAATGCTAGCCTATACATGCCATAGTTTCAAAGAAATTTCAGCTTATAAAATACCGAAGTTAGTCAAAAGTGTGATAGACTTTGCTGACGATTCCCGAGCTCGTAACTTGACTCCAAAATCTATAAAACAGAGGTAAACAAGAACACACTCACAGTAAGCTATTTAAGCTTAGTAAGTCATAAGCAAAAGAAACATGAATTAATATACACAATTTATTCAAAGTGAATAATGATAAATTATTAAAATCTCATACATTTTTTTAACTTAAATTTCAATATCAAATCATGTATACTCTGTACCAACTTTCCTTTGATCAAATACTCATTATGAATATTAACATATTTTGTCTTCACTTTATGCAATATATTAACATCACAAGGCTGATTATGTATATAATCACATAAACTTCCACAAATTCACATTATCATGTATCATTATATCAATAATTCAATCATCCAACTTACCTTACTTTTATAACTTAGTATATGTACATACCTGAAACTTTTGATTTCACATTCGGTCTTCACTTAACATTGCCCGTTGAACCGTTCAAAATTAAAAAGGATACACGGATAGTCGGAAGCTCGTACAATGCCAACGTCCCAGACGTGGTCTTACATGTAATCACATATCGATGCCACTGTCCCAAACAGGGTCTTACACAAATCAAATACGATGCCAATGTCCCAGACATGGTCTTACACGTAAACACAAGTCGATGCCAACGTCCCAGACGTGGTCTTACATGAAAACACATATCGAAATCCTATGTCATGACATATGTATCCTAATTATTCCTAGGGTTCGTACTGGGCTTTCGGACATTGAATCTCGATCGGATCGAACTCGAAATATAGCTCCTTTGCTCAATACACATTCGGTCATACACAAATATATTCACAAAAATTCCATTCATCATGTAACATATATATATTATCAAATTTAACGATATTTATATGCTTATAGACTTACCTCGGGTGTCGTCGAACGGTTTAATCGACTATTCGTCTACTTTCGATTTCTCCCGATCAAATTCCATTTTCTTCCGTTCTTTGATCTAAATAAATTCAAATTTAACTAATTTAACCACATATTCATTCAATTTAATCCAAAAAAAAACACATAAATGGGAAAATTACCATTTTGCCCCTAACATTTTACACTTTTTGCAATTTAGTACCTATTGCATAAAACACAAAATACACAAAATTTCTCATCACCATAACTAGGCCAAATATCACCCATGCCCTTACAAGTCCATACATTTCATTTATTTTACATTTTAGTCCCTCAAAAATTTATTTTCACAATTTAAACCAAATTACTCAAATTCATCAAAAATCTAAAGACAAAACATGATAATTTAACACTTATCTTTAATATTTCATCATCAAACAACAAAAATCACAAGCTATCATCAATGGCAAAACACAAAATCATCATCAAATTCAAAAATTAAGACATGGGCTTTTAAGATAACTTAGCAACTATATCAAAAACATAAAAATTATCAAAAATCGAGCTAGATACATACCTTAATCAAGATAAACAAGTGCCGAAACCTAGCTTGTTTTATTCTTTTTCTTTTCTTTCACATTTGGCTAGTTGAAAAAGATGAGAATGGCTTTTAATTTGTGTTTTTTTTTTATTATAATGATATTATTAACTTAATTACTAAATTAACCTTTTAATTAATATATAAAACATATATATAATAAGGTTATTCTTGTCCATTTTTGTCCACTAACCTTAATAGTGGTCTAATTTCCTATTAAGGACTTTATATTATAAAGACATTAGCAATTTAGCATTTACACATTAATTCGCCACTTTTACATTTTACACGATTAAGTCCTTTTCTCAAATTAAGCACACAAACAATAAAATTAATTCAGGAAACTTTCACACATGTAAATTCACACATAATTAACACAGAAAATAATATTAAAATATTTTTTAGACTCAGATTTGTGGTCTCGAAACTACTATTCTGATTAGGGTTAAAATCGGGCTGTTACATGGTTGCACTATAACTAAATCATCAACCACTTTGCATTCAATATCCTAAACTTAAGGTACCTTTTGAACTGAAATTTGGATCAACTCACTTACTTCCTACTTTTCATAGTTTTGAGATTGAATATCCTCACAGGCACTTGAAAGAGTTCCATGTGGTATGCTCCACTATGAAATCCCAAGGCGTAATCGAAGAACATATCAAATTGAAAGCTTTTATGTTTTCATTAGCAGATAAAGCAAAAGATTGGCTCTTCTATCTACTTCCATGATATGTTAATACGTAGATCAAATTGGTAAGGTTATTTTTAGATATTTTTTCCCACTTCACGTGCTACTTCTATCAAGAAAGAGATCTGCAAGAACGAACAAAATGACATGGAAAGCCTTCATGAATTTTGAGAGTGATCTAAACAATTGTGTCCAAGTTTCCCACAACATGGAAATTCAAAAAATTTTCTCATCCAATATTTTTATAAAGGACCCTTCCAACGGAGCAAAAGATGATGGATGTTGCATGTAACAGCCCGTTTTTAGTCAAATCGGAATAGTGGTTTTGGAACCACAACTCCAAGTTCAAAATAATTATTTTATTATAATTTTAATATCTACGTTATGATAGTGTGATTGTGTGAAAATTTCGTTAAGAAATTTTATCGTTTAAATGCTCAATTTGACAAAAAGGACTAAATCGCGTAAAGTGTAAAACTTGAGTTCTATTAGCTAAAAGTGTCTAATAGCTATATAACTTTAAAGTGTAAGCCCTTATGTTGTAAATAGACCATTGATGTAGTGGGTGGACATTTATGGACATCAAATGGATGTTTTAAATAATTGTATAATAAGGTTAATATTGTAAATTGATAATTAAAGATTAAATAAGTATAATAAAACCTTTTTTTTTGTCCATATTCTTCACCCTAACCAAAATTAAGCTAAGAAAAACACCATAGATAGAGATTCAAGGTTTGGCCAAGTCTCTTTGTGCATGTAAGTTCATTTTTGTCCCATTTTTAATGATTTCTATGTTTTTAAGATCGTTGCAGCTTAATCTAGCTAGCCCAAGGACTAATTTGTAAAACTGTTAAAGGTTTAGGGTTTTTCCATTGATGAATGTATATGTATTTTGATGTTTGATGATAGAAAATGTATGCTTGTTGTTAGATAAACAACATTTGTAAAGTGATTTTTGGTAAAATTGTCAATTAGGGTTTAAATTGAGAAATGTGAAATAAATGAAAAATATGGGCTGCTATGATAATAAAAGAAATTCGACTAGCATGGGTAGGGATCTAATTGCATGAATTTGTATTTTTATGAGCTAAGGACTAAATTGTAAATATGTTAAATATTAGGGGCAAAAGTGTAAGGTTGCCATAATATATATTTTGGGCTAAATTGAATAGAATGATAATTGAATAAGTTAAAATTGATATTATATAGATTAAGAAAAACGAAGTTCGGATTTAGATCGGGGAAAAAATAAAGTTTTGGACTAGTCAATCCATTTCGTCGTTTTTGCGATCGAGGTAAGTTCGTATGTTAATAAACGTTGATATAATTGTATTTTAAATGTTTTATTATTGAATTAATTGTGAATACGACCTTACGGGTATGTTTGACGAAGATTCGGTAATGTGAAAATCCTGGTTGAACCTTAGGAATAGATTAGGATACGAATGACATGTCATTAGGGGTTATGTGTTTAGGTGCTGGTCCGTACGTCCTACCAGTGGCTGAGTTATTCAGCATGTGTTGCGGATTCTCGTCAGCTTGTGTGAGCAGCACCGTGTAGCTATGTCATGACCGTCAGCTTGTGTGAGCAGACCCGTTGATAGCTCGAGAGTGAGCATTATATGAGATATGAGGTTGAGATAGCTTCGGCTATGTATTGGCACTGAGGGTGCGAGATTCCTGAGTATCCGATAGTATTCCAAATGGTTCAACGGGTATATCGAAGATATGAAACAGTGAGAAATAGATACGTATCAGTACATGTATGTACGGAAACTATATGAACATTGAACCTATGAAAGTTGTGAGTTCATGATTACTTATGTGATTGAATATATGTTAACACTATGATTTAATGATTTTGTAGTATATTATGTTCATACTACTTGATTGGTGAATGAATGGTGAGCTTAACTTATTAACTATACGAGCTTACTAAGCTTTATAGCTTACTCTGTTTACTTTTTCGTGTTTTATAGTGCTTATCGAAGCTAGTTCGGATTTGGGAGTCGTTGGAGATCTCATCACACTATCCGCTGTCATTGTGGTACTTTTGAACTTATGTATTTGGTTATATGGCATGTACAGGAGTTATGGTCATTTTGCTATATGTGTTAGTAATGGATTTAGTCATTTGATTTGGCTTGTAAATGATGAATGGTTAGTTATGTGTATAGCCATGTGACTTGGCTTATTTTGGCATGCTTGGTGATGTATATATATGTGCAAAAAAGCCTTTTGATATGTTGTGTATATTTTCCATTTATATGCTTGTTGTGAATTGGCATTATGGATACCAAATGGTTGAAAATTTGAGATAGGTATGCTTGTTGTTTTAGGCAAAATAGTGCTTATTTGAAAGTGACCATTTAGGTGATTTGAAAATGTGAAATTGGTATGAATTGAATGGCTTATTGTGATAATTGTGTGTATTGTGATTGATGGTATTGATATAGCATGAATTGAACTTGGTTTAGATGAGTTTAAATACCATTTGAATTTGTGGTCATATGCCTTTTGGTTTGGTGTAGGTGAAAGCAATTGGGTGAGAAGGATGGCTTGGTAAATAGGCTATTTTTGTCCACATGGGTAGAGACACGGGCTTGTGTCTCAGCTGTGTGTGACACACGGTCAAGTGACACGGCCGTGTGTCCCCTGGTATTCAATTAGAAATCAAGTCAGTATGCTCCACACGGCCCAGCACACGGGCGTGTGACTTGGCCGTGTGGCATAAGTCAGTATACCCTACAGTTTTGGCACGGCCTGGCACACGGGCGTGTGTGGCCATTTTGAAGGGCATATGGACTAGCCACACGGGCGTGTGTGTTGGCCGTGTGACCCAATTCAGAGAGTTACACGGGGTCGGACACGGGTTGGAACACGGCCATGTGATTCTATTTCGAATATCCACACGGGCTGTTACATGGGCGTGTCTTTGGCCGTGTGTCTCACACGACCGGGCCACACGGGCGTGTGTACCCTGTATTGTGAAAAATTTTCTAAGTGTTCCAAAAACATTTTGAGTTATCGGTTTAGTCCCGAACCACTTCGAATGCATGATTTGGGCCTCGTAGGCTCGTATTAGGGACGATATGAATAACTGTGAATGATTTATATTTGAAATGGAAAAATGTATGAGAAATATATGTTTATTTGTGTAATAAGTTCGGTAATGCTCTGTAACCTTATTCTGGCGTTGAATACGGGTGAGGGGTGTTATACTGCAAGTGGTGGTTCTTTAGTGAACAAAACCCCTCGCAAGGTTGGGGAGTTAATTTCGATCGTGGTTGTCAATTTACAACAATTTGGGTTTCAACAAGAAATATCGAAAAGGATGAACGAGGTAAATTCATCTTCTATTTAAAATCGTTTGGATGAACTAACTTCTCTTATCTATTAGATGGTTGTAGGAAATATCCAACAAGCTAAGGCGCGCGACATATGCGTTAATTACGACCACTAAACTGATTCATGCCTTACACTTTTTGAATATACAAATGAACATGCTAATACAGGTGGATGATTTCTTGGACCCCCTCAAAAGAGATATGACCCGTACTCGAATACTTACAATCTTAGATGGCGGGATCACCCGAATTTGGGTTATGGGCAAAGACAACAAATTTTCCATATAAACTACCCATACTAACGCAACTGTCGTCTTCAAAACAAGGTATGTCTCTTGAGGATATAGTCACATTTCTTGCTAATACAGTTCAAAACACGATCAAGCATTGAGAACCTAGAAAAAAAGCCGTAGAACATAGAGAATCAACTCACAACCATATTAAGTAGATTAGAATTTCAAGGTAAGCTGCCTTCTCAAACTATTGTCAATCTAAAACAAAATATTAGTGCTATTACTTTGAGAAGTCACAAGGAACTTGAGGAACCTAGACTAGTTGAAAAGATTTGAGCCTTCGAAGAAGAAGTTGAAAAAGAAGTGGCTACCTAAAAATAACTAGATGTCCAACCAATTAAAGTAGAACTCAAACCTTTGACGATACCACCGCTTTTTCCAGAAAGACTTGCAAATATTAAAAAGGTGAAAGAGGACGAATGTATCCTAGAGACTTTTTGCAGGGTTGAGGTAAGTATTCCTTTATTAGATGTTATTAAACAAATACCTCACTATCTAAATTTTTTAAGACACTGTGCATCAATAAGAGGATTTTTAAAGGTAATAAGAAAATAAGCATGGGGGATAATGTCTCCACCGTGCTACGAAAGAATTTACCTTTTAAATCTAAGGACCCAAGTACTTTTCTATTCCATGCAAGATAGGTAATGTCAAAATTGAGAAAGCTATGTGTGACTTAAGAGCGTCTATGTCGTTGTCTATTTACTCATCTTTAAAAGTAGGTCCTTTGCATGAAACTGATGTAATTATCCAACTTACTGATAGGTCTATGGTCTACCTAGAAAGATTGTTAAGAGGATTTCTTGTACAAGTTGAAAGTAGGTCTTTTTTTGAAATCTCAAGGCTTTCTAAAAAATTTTAACCCTGGCTCTTGAATTTTTTTGAAATATTAACCCTAAAAATGGACGGAGGAAGACATGAGTGTAGGAAATCATATGTTTCAAGCTCAAATTCTTCTTCAAGAAGCCAATCAAGGGACATAAAGTGTTATTGTGGTTAGGAGTGAGTATTAGATTGAGTCGAATCGAGTTAAAAATTTTCGAGTTAGTCGAGTTGACGAATCCTATTTTAACAACCGAAATCAATTTGAATTTTTTCGAATCGAATCGAACCAAGTAAAAAAATTTCGAGTCAAGTCGAGTCGAGTTAACAAATCTTATTATTTATACTCAATATTGCGTTTATAGGGACCGATTATTTAACTAGTAGACAAATTATAAGATTATTTAACTATATAAACAATATAATGGTTTTGCCTTTTAACTTAATGGGTAAACATTTATCAAAACGACGCAGTTTTACCTTTTAATTAATGGTTTTGACTTTTAACTTTAGAAAATGTAAACATTATCAAAATGACGTAGTTTTGGCTTTTCTTATTCGGATTTTCAGATAACTCGAATTGTGTAATTCATATTCGAGTTAAATCGAAAAACTTAATTTTTTTATTTGAGTTGATCCGAATAACTTGATTAACTCAAATAACTCGAACTATTTAATTCAAAATTTGAATTTTCTATCGAGTTTTTTGAATCGAATCGGATTTTGCTCACCCCTAATTATGGTGTTGAATGAGAGAGGGCTTTCAAAGTATGATTCAAGAGAATGAGAAAATATATTTTTTTATTTTTTTATTTTGATAATACACAAAATATGAATGTGACATAAGAAAATATATTGATATTACACAAATTAATATATCAAAATTAAGAATAACAATAGCTAATGTAATTCGAAATTTGAGGAATTTCGTATGCTTTTACAAATTCAAATATTATAAGTACAATGTATAGTGAATTTTTGAGGTATTAACCTTCAAATATTTATTATCAAATTTGTTTTAATATTTAGATTATAAAATCACATATATAAATCTAAATATGTTATCGACTTTATTTCTTTTTACAGATTCAAATATTATAATTATAATCTATTAAATTTCGGATATTTATTATCAATTTCATCTTATTTTTTAACTTATACAATCATATATAAATCTAAATATATTACCGACTTTATTTTTAAAATTTTATATTCTTCCATATTCATTTTAGAGTTTATAGAGGCTAAATATTTTGGGTTCATGACAACCCCTCCAACAATGTTGGGTTCAAACTTGAATCCCTTTATAAGCAATGTTTTTTAAGTCGGATCGGTGGTCA
Source organism: Gossypium sturtianum (assembly GCA_025698515.1). Classification (NCBI taxonomy): domain Eukaryota; kingdom Viridiplantae; phylum Streptophyta; class Magnoliopsida; order Malvales; family Malvaceae; genus Gossypium; species Gossypium sturtianum. Next base: position 160,421,739 of record CM046945.1, on the reverse strand, counting down.
AATTAGTCAGGTCACTGATTCACCGACCCAACCAGTTAAATTGATCTAATTAAAAAAAATATTAAAAATTTAAAAAGTTCTAATTCAATCGGCTCAGCTTTTAGTTTAATTAATTTTTAGTTGATTCAATCGCTGATTCATCAATTTTTAATTGATTCATATCAATTTCCGATTAAAAATATCTTCCACACCAATACTTTGACCGACGGATTCAATTTAATCCAATTGAAATAACATTGCTTATAAGTGTAATATACCATTACACGTGACACCGGAATGTATATGAAGAGTTTAAAAGTGTCTACTCCTCTACTTCTTCCCATTACTTGTCGCCGTCGGTATGAAAAATATATTTTAAGGGTTTAATTCTTAATAAGAATTGTATGTGAATTCTCATAAGAATCACGGACTGATATTCAATAGTTTTCCAGATATTATGGTGAAAAGCTGCAAGGAAATGTTTGGATTTTGTAACAGAGGTTAAAGGACAAAAGAAAGGGCAATGATAAACTGCAAGACTACTTTTCAAAGAACAGCTCTGGGGATGTGATTTATCATTGATGATGGATTCATAACATATATATATCCTAGCTAGCTAGCTAGTCAGTAGTTAGGGTGCCTGCAAGCTAAGCCTTTTCACATGGGATTCTCATATAGAATTCAGAGGAGTTCAGGTTCTGTTAAAATAGGGCAACAGCGGCATATCAGAGAATATAGAGCAACTGCATAAACAACAAACTGAATAACAACAACGTTTTAGTGACTCGGATTTTAGCATTGTGGTTCCAATCTTTAACCCACAATCTAGTTTGGAACCTTCAACCACAAAGCAATCATTTTCAGTTCAAGAAAAAGCTGTTGTTGGCTTCTTGCCTTGCAGGATACAGTAATTTTAGCCTACCCTTTCCTTATACTTTACACTAATGTAGTATTCGAAGATATATATAATATATGTCTTTGACCAAAAAAATTATTATATATGTAGGAAACTTATAGCATTTTTGTATCAGATTGTGGATAACTATTTTATATTCTTCTTTTATGTCAGCTTAAAGTATGTAAAGACCGCTATTTCTGAACCCAAAACTAAAAAGAAAATTGCAGTCAACTGCTTGGATATTTCTGCAGGGCATTCACCATTTGATATATACGCCGCTCGATGAATATTAAATAATAATTTTTTTAGATTTGTCACGTATTAATTTAGCAATTTCATTATTTTTTTAAAAAATTAATATTTTTTAATATCAACAATTAAAATATAATTTTATCCTATATTAATTTATAATTAATCATTTCTTAAGGAGTGTGCATAACAATTTTTCCATCGGTCTAAATTCACCCATATAATGTGTGTGTGAGAGAGCAATCGATATACTAGGGTACCAATAAATATCGAGTGCAACAATAAAAAACATAAAAATGATATTGTTAAAAAAAGCAATTACAAATTCTAAAAGGATCATTATTCATGATTTCTTACTGTTATAAACCAATTCAATTACAGTGCATTTCAATATAGTACTATAGTACTAAGATTTTGCAACCAATACAGTTAACTAAAATTTTGCAACCAATATAGTTACCATAATGATTCCAATACAGAACTAAGATTTTGCAAATAAATAGTGATTCCAATACAGTACACTTGGCCACCAAAAAGTTAAGATTTTAGTAACTCACCATTATGATGATTCCAATGCAGTGCAAATTAAGATTTTGCAAATGAATTGTGATTCCAGTATATTGTATTTATCCACCAAAAAGTTAAAGACTTTGCAAATGAATGATGGTGATTACAATACGGTGCACTTAGCCACCAAAATATTATTGACTTCTCTGAAATGACACTTAATATTATAATCTTTCTGAAGTTATGACCTTTCTGAAGTAACACTTAGTATTACAATATTTTTGAAACGATACTTTATGACTTTTTTAAAATGACGCTTAGTGTTATGACTTTTCTGAAACGACTTAATCATCTTTTCACAGTGTTTACATATGCCTTTGATTCAAAGTGTAAAAGTATACAATACAAATTTTATTTTATATTTCTCTTGAGTGATTTTTGGGATTATTCTATTTTTAAGGTGCAATTATTTAACTCACAATCTGAGTGTAAAAATAGACCTACAAACTTTTGATTTTTGATATTATTTAATTTATATGTGCAATTATTCTATCAAAAGAAATTGTATTGTATATTGAAAATATTATTTCTTAATCGTAATGTATGTTGAAAATATTATATTTTCTTTGTTCAATACATGAGGAGGAAATAACTATTTTTAAGAAAATTGTATAGACACGTCTCCCTTTCAATATTTTTGTATTCAAATTCTTTTATACATAATAATAATTTGAAGAGACTTATTTATATATGTGAGGCAATTATTAATAAACATGTTAATATTTTATATACGCACTAAATTATATTATATTTTATGTAAATAACTTTTATATATAATATATAAATATATTTTTAATTTAAATACATATTTATAAATATTATTTTATATTATTATCAATTAAAGGCACATGCATTATTTTATAATCATAATTCATATTAACATATGCACACATTAAATTATTTAAAATTACTTATTAACTAATTGATTATTAGATTTAAGATTTGAACAGATTTCTATAATTTTTAAGATTAAATTTATATTTAAATAAATTTGTGCATCATGATAAAGGAAATATAGTGATAAAAAAAACTCGTGCATCAATATTCTTTTACTAATTTGTTATTGTCTTTTGTTTTAAAAATTTTAGTTGATGTTTTGCTTTAAAAAGAAATATAATGATAAATTTAATTTTTAATGTTTATATTTTTTAATTTAATTTTTGATTTTTTTAAGTAATTAAATTTGATTATTAATATTTCAAAATGAGTAAAATTGCTTTTTTTAATTAGAAATATTGATTAGAACATTAATTTTTTAACAATGCTAGTGTGATAATTTGTGTGACAATTCATGTGTATTTTATGTTGATATGACACTATTTTTATATGCCAAGTTAATAAATAATTAAAAATTATAGAAATATTCAAAATTAAAAAAAAATATAAATACACATGAATTGCTATGTGAGTTGTCATGTTTAAAATTTTAATATTTTAATCAATATTTCTATTAAAAAAATCAATTCGAATTTTTTTCAAAAAAATTAATGATTAAATTTAATTTTTTTAAAAAAGTTATTGATTAAATTTAGCTCGAAAAATAATAACGGCAAAATTAAACAAACTCAAACATCTAGATTTGATGTTATATTTTTAAAATTAGATGACGTTTCATTACATCATTCACTAGAATATCAACTCTAAATTAAAACAATTTATTTATATTTAATAATTTGAATGAAGTTAAAAGAATATATTTCTTAAATTGTAGATGATGATCATTGTCTCAATTCTTTTTGGTTTAAAAAAGAGAATTAAAGACTATTACATAACAATTAGTCTAGTAGTAGATAAATCGTTAAGATTTTCATGTAGTGTATTTTGAGTAAAATCAGGGGGTTGAGACCAACAATGAACGTCAATGCCCATTCTTTCTGCAGCCTTTGCTAAACAATCAATCAGCCTATTGCATTCTCGATATACATGTTTTAAGTTGGTATCCCAATCACGGCTCAACAAATCTCGAATCGCATTAACGACATGTGATTTCGGCTGATGTCTCATCGGGTTCCCCTTAATATGTACCAAATAATATTTCTTTTTCTAGGAAAGACTTTCACTAAAAATACTCCAATGAAAAATTAAGGAAAATCTATCTCAAGCTATAAGTTTCCTCGGATAAAAGATTGTATGAAACAATGATATTCTTTTCTCGAAAAAAGCATTGTATGAAAATATTGTAATTTAAAATGAAAATGCTAATGCGGCATTAAACTATTGAAAAAATGATACAAATAACGTGACATTATTTTTTTTATATAATCTTTTCCCAAGTTTCTCAATCTACTCTGTTCTAAATCCCTTAAAAACATTCAAATTAATTATTAACCAAATCCGAATATATATACACAACTCTAGTATATCAAGATATCAAATAATATCCTTAAAAGAATATATTTCTTAAACTAGAGTATATATATATATATATATATTATTATGCAACATATAATAAGTAATAGATTTAGGTGTCCTTGAAAATTTGAACGCAGGAAATTGGGGAAATGGCCAAATTTTGGTTGATGACATGTATACAAAAAACATGTGAATGATTACAAAGATTCAACGAATCACTTGATGATAATAATGTTCCTTTTTTTTTGGTGGTGCAGGCCATGTAGCTACTTCAACATTTATTGTCCTTGCTATATAACAAAACCCCTCTCTCTCTCTCTGAAACACTGCCACCTGCACCCTTTCTTTCATTCATTCAGTAAATTATAAAGGGTAAACTACTCGATTAGTCATCTAATTTTTAGGGTGTTTCTGTTTTGGTCATAATTTTTTTTATAATTTTGTCACCGAATTTTTAGAATATTTTTATTTTAGTTATTCAAACGTTAAATCATTAACGACGGTTGATTGTACACTTTAAATCATGTCTACATCATGTTTTAAATTCAATTAACCGATTTATAAATTTATGATATTCTAAATTCATAGTAGAATTGTTGGGACCTTAATTATCCTGTTTTTGAAGTTTCATCTCATGTTCAAACATTCCCTTGAATTTGAATTGCTTGTTGGACATCATGTTTTTGTTGTGTCTGGACAGTCCTTTGGACAACAATTTGAACAAGTCTTTAAGACATCTCAAGATAAGTTAGTGGTGGCATTTTTTACTATGAAATTATGTTTGGCTATTCTAAGCAGCAATGAAAGGGGAATTTTTGCTACACTATGGAATGAACATTTTTTTTTATCTTTTCAATTGACTTGGAGAAAAAAGAGAGGAGGGTTTGAGAAGATTGAGCATGCTTATCCTTTTACTTGGAGACCAAGCTAGATGTACTTTTACTTGGATATGAAGGCTTTTATGAGAGGAGATAATGAAAGAGATATTTTCAGCTTTGAAATGAAAGTTCAAAGTCTATCAAAACACCACTAAATAGACTCTTGTATTAGCCTATAAATAGGTTGATGATCAACTTCCTCATTAGCCAATTGGGGGTGCATTTAGACTGTAACACCCCTAACTCACATCCGTTGCCGAAATAGGGTTTCGAAGCATTACCGAAACTTATCGATCAAACAGTCATAAATTTATACATTGATACCACATAATATTCAGGTCAAAAACCAATTAAATTCATTCATAATGTCCCTTATTTGAGCCCTCGAGGCCCAAAATACGTGTTAGAAACAAATTGGGACTAATTCGAAGACTCAGAGAATTTTTCGTAAAATATTAAAAATTTTCAAAGCTGCAGGGTTCACACGCCCGTGTGGTCAGGCCGTGTGGACTCAAAATGTACTGTAAACGACCCAATTTGCCCGGGCCTGAATCAAAAACAACAAAACAAAAAATAAAATAAAGAGTCCAATATAAAAAGTCCAGACATAACCCAAAATAATAACAGCCCAATTGATAAATGGCCCCAAAAAATCTACCCTAATTCCCGCCCAACAGCCCAAAAACTAAACCGACTCGGAACCTTAGGGTTTCGAGTCCCCAAGACGTCGTACCCCTCCCATGTGCGCCTCGGCGCACACATTGCCCAAGGATCGACTTTGCCGAGCCATTGCACCGAAATGGCGACCTGCTCGCCGTGACTTCTCGCCTCAAGACTGCGCAAAGCAACAAAACAAGACAGAAATGGCAAGAAATGTAAGAAAACGAAAAGAGAAACCCACAAAGCAAGTAAGATAGCAAATCACTTGTAAATCGGCTATAAAAGCCTTGAATCAACGTTGTAATTTTTTACACAGAGAAAAATACATAAAAAATTTCAGAATACAAACAAGAACTGGAATCAGTTTCAAAGTTTTAAAGGTGCTTTTTTTTATTTTTTTTATTTCGGAATATAAAAAATCATAATAATAATAAAAAACTTACCCTTTTTTTACCTACGGTCGCCGTTAAAGGTAGTCGCTGACCCCGAACACCTTGAAACCCGTTGGGTTTTCGACAAGGGTCCGAAAAGGGGAAAACCACCGCGGGACTAAAACCTTTTTCTTTCTTTCTTTTTTTCTTTTCTTTTCTTTTTTCTTTCTTTTCGTTCTCGCTTGGGGGATCCAAAATACCCACATCGGGTTTTCAAAAGGGTTAAAAAACCCTTTTCTGGCGTCTCCTACTACCGTGTACGGCGGAGGCCTGCCGGGGTTGGCCAAAATCCCGATCAGAAAAAGGGAGGGCCGAGAGAATTCTAGAACCCCCTCCCCTCTTTTTTTTATGTGGCTGCAAAGATGAAGTTTTTTTTTTAGAATATGGCTTTTATAAACCATCAAAACGACGCCGTTTTAGGCCTTCAGCCTGTGTGCCAAAACGACGCCGTATGGCCCTGACCCGCGTGCGACCCGACCCGCTCCAGGGGATCCGCGCGTTTTTTATTAAAGGGTCATTTGCGCAAACGGCCCTTTCGCTTTTGCGATACATTTTAATTAAGTCCTATTTCATTTTCCTTATTTTTTTAATTTTACCACAAAATTTTATTTTGTTCCAGTTTGGTCCCTCGACCATTTTAAAAGCCAAAAGCTAGAACGGCGTCGTTTTGAGATGGGTCGGGCTGACCCGAACTGAACCGCCTAAGATCCGCGTGTTTTTGGACTTAGGGTCTATTTGTGCCCTCAGTCCTTCCGCTTTTGAGGCGGTTCTCGATTTAGTCCCTATTTCATTTTTTCCCTTCTCTTTTAAATTTGCCCCTTTAATTTTATTTTATTTTTAATTTAATCCTCGCCATGCAGGCTGAAACGCAGTGCACAAGGATCAGGGATATTTTCCCATGCAGTCCTTGTTAGTTTCAGCGCGTTACAGGCTAGTCCTTGTTAGTTCTTTTTTTTTTCTTCGTGATTGATACCTGTTAATTTTCTTTTAATGTCAATTAAGTCCTTTATACTTTAACCCTTTTATTTATTCGTTTATCTATTTAACTATTTAATTATTTATTATTTCTTTATTTTTCATTTCTTTATTTAATTGTTTGCACATAGATATTTTTATCATTATTATGTGTATTTTTTATTATTATTCATTTTTTGTAATTTACTTTATTCCTGCTTTTATTATTACTATTGTTATTATTATTATTATTATTATTACTATTAATTAATTTTAGTATTACTACTATTGTTTTTACTATTATAATTATTATTACCTAATATTTCTATTATTATTAATAATTACTATTATTATTTCTATTATCATTAGTACTTTATTTTTATCACTATTATCATTATTATTATTATTTTTAAACGTTTATTTACTCATTTTTTTAAAATTAATTTTTTTATTTATTATTTATCATATTTTTATTTTTACTCTTAATTTTTTACTTATTTTTAATTTATTTTATTTTAAACTTTACACTTATTATTGCCATTTTATTATTTATTCATTTATGTATTTATTTTTGTCGTACATACTTTCGAATTTACACTATTCATTATTATTAACTCAATCATTATTGATATTTATATTTATTAATGTCATCATCATTATTTAGTTACATATACTAGCACTGAAATTCATTTTACACTTTATTATAAAATCATATTACATTTTTTTCTGATCCATTAAAATTTTTATTTTTTTTAAGCAAATACTTCGCGTTCTAAGATTCGAAAGAAATCGTGCCCTAACTTACTGGGTTTCGATTTTTCTCACCGAGTCTAAAGAACCTATTATTTTCTTTTTAAAGCCAAAGCATAAAAGATAAATAAAATCTTATTCTCGGGAATTCGAAAACGTTGCGTCCTAACTTACTGGATGTGACATTTCGTTATCTCGGGATAAGGATTTCTAAAAACAAAGGCAATATTCTGAATTTGGAATTTCGAGAAATCGTGCCCTAACTTACTGGGTTCCGGTTTTTTCATTTGACCCAAATAACTGAATATCCTCCTCAATACGAGTTTTAAAAGTCGAAAGACAAGCTCAGTTTCGGGAACTCAAAATGTCGTACCCTAACTTACTGGGCGTGACATTTTACTTCTTCGAAATAAGAGGGTCTTAGCATCCATTTTAATTTATTCAAGTTTTCTTTTAAATAAAGAGGATCATATTTTAAAATCTTTTCAGATTTTCGACATAAAGACATCAAATAATCAATTAGGTACCAATTTTGGGCGCCACGAGGGTGCTAATCCTTCCTCGCACGTGTGAAACTCCCGAACCCGCTTTACGGATTTCATAGACCAAAAATCGCTGTTTTAGTAAATTAAAAATTTTATTAAAATGACAAAATTACAAGGTGACCCGATCACACCTCATCAAAAAGGATTGGTGGCGACTCCGTTTTTCCTGTTCATTTTCAAAATACAAAGTCGACCCGTTTTACAAAAAAATGGTTTCGACAGCTTGGCGACTCCACCGGGGACAAAATAAGAGAGTCAAGCCGTAAAATTGATTATTTTCTATCTTGTTGTCGAAAATTGAAAATCTGATTTGAAAAATTACGATCCTCTTATTGCATTTGTTTGTGTTATTTCATATAATTATTGTGGTTTGGTTCTCGTAGAATGCTTTAGCATCATATTACATAAGGACCATTTGGTCTTACCCCTTTTAAGTAGGAGTGGGAAGCTACTCCTTCGTGAGGTTTTCACTTCCGTGCAGGATAGTGGACTGCTTTCGGAATACATTCGTACCTATGTCTTCGTGAGATTTTCATCTTCGTGCAGCCATAGGGAAATGTATTCCCCTGAACTGAACTCGGTCCGTATGAGCCTATAATGGGTTAGGATCGAGGAATCTGCTGGTTCGGGTACCTCAACTTTAGAACAAAACTGCATGTAGAAAAACCTAGGAGCCCACCCTAGATAGTACTGCGAGAAACCCTAGCAGTTACCCAGATAGGGGTTTGATTCTCTTTTATTTGCCTTGAGTTTTGTTTTTGTTGTACTGACTTATTGTGTTTTGCTATGTGTGCATGTCATTTCATATTCGAAAGAGTGTCGATTCAAGTTTGATTACTAAATTAGAGAGTTTATCATGGAGAACGAGTTTCTTGATAAAGTGGAGGATAACGCGGCTGTCCGCATTTGGTCAGAGAATACTCAGTTAGAAAAAGAAGATAGTCTAGCCGAGGGGTACACGTCAGATTTATGGGACTACACTCGTATTAGTGTTATGCAAAATAATCTTCAATAGTTAAAAGTGATATAGGATCAGTGGAACGATGAGACCAAGAGGTTGTTCTACCATAATTATGGGGATTTGCCGTACTTACTTGACATCAAGGTAGACGAGCAGTTATTCCGAGCCCTCACTCAGTACTGGAACCCCGCATATAGTTGCTTTACCTTTGGGAGAGTGGATTTGGTACCCACCGTGGAAGAATACACAACTCTACTGCATTGTCTGAGGGTTCAAGTTGATAAAGTCTATTCGAGAGCCGCTTATGTCCCAGCCTTTTGGAAGAAGTTGATGAGCATTACGGGAATGAGTGAGCAGTGGATTACAGCCAGGATTAAGCAAAAGGGCGAGTGTAAGTGCATCCCATGGAAGAATTTGAGGGATTTGATTTTAGCTCATCCCGATATGAAGAAGAGAGTTGATGTCTTTGCATTGAGCATCTACGGATTGATGCTATTCCCTAGGGCTTTAGGGTATGTAGATGAAGCGGTCATAGATCTCTTTGACCGACTCAGTAAAGGGGTCACGCCAGTTCCTGCAATCTTGGCCGAGAATTTTAGGTCATTGAATGCATGTAGAAGATCCGGAGAGGGCAGGTTCATAGGGTGCGCACAGTTGTTGTTGGGTTGGTTTCACAGCCACTTCTGGAGGGTGGATAAGATTTCTTATCGGGTCTTCACTGATAATTATTCCCCACTGGAAGAGATAGTAGTAACACCAAGAAGAGACGACGTGTCAGAAGAGAATTGGATGGCACTTCTCCAAAATATTCAGGAAGAGGATATTGAATGGAGAGCTCATTGGTTGGTGCCCAATGAGATCCTGTTCCGATGCAGGAGTTTTGATTGGGTCCATTTGCTCAGAATTTGGGGAGCCATTGGTTATGCTCCTTTACTTGTACTAAGACAATACGGATCAAGGTAGTTTATACCGGTAACGCATGGCCTAGCGCAATGCGAGTTCTTGTACAAAGGAGATAATTACAAGAAGAGGGTTAAGGAGATTTCCACTGCTTGAAATCAGGCTCGTCGGATGAAAAAGTTAACGGTAGGATCAATGACTACTCCCGAGTATAGCGGATGGTTCAATAGAAGGATTAATGACAATATCCCGGGGCCAAGTCTAGAAGGCGTTCGACCGATGGAAGAATACTTACAGGTAGTCCCATCAGAATTGGAGATAATAAAACAAGATTTTGAAAAGAGGAATCGGGAGCTGGAGAAGAAGATAGAGCAATTGGAGGAAGAGAAGATGCATTTAAGGTTAGATGCCGACGTTCAAAAGTTAGAGGCTGAAAAGTAAAAGAAAGGGAAAAATAAAGCCGAGGAGGATTTGGAAGATTTGAAGATGGTTTATGAGAAGTTACATCTCTCAATAAGAACTGCTGGATTGGAGAAAACATCAGAGCAGTGGCGGCAGAAAATTCAAGTGGAAAGGACCGAAGCTGATCGGTGGAAGAGAAAATTCCAAGAGGCTCAAGCTCAGAGAGAGGCTCTAGAAAGGAGTCTATCAGAAGCCCGAAATGACAAAGGGGAATTAAAGGCCAGAGTGGCAGAGCTTGAAAAAGCACTTTATCAGTATAGAAATCGTAATTCTGCGGCTGAGCTGAGAACCAGTTTGAACAAAATTGAAGAAATGAAAGGAAGAATAGAAGAGCTAGAGTCTGCTTTACAAAGTTGTGAGCTTCGGGCAGAGCTTCTTGAAGTAAATGAGGAGCGTTGGAAAAAACAGCTTCTTCACTCTCAGAGTCAAGTTAGGGACCGAGATTACATTATGGGTGAGGCCGTGGCTCAGATTCGAGAGGTAGCTGATCATTTACAGACTTTGGCAATTCAAGCTGACATGTTAAGTGTGAAGTATGAGCTAGAATCGGATCGAGGTCAAGAGTTAGCTTCGTTGCTTAGGAGAGTTAAAACTTTGAGCATTAGGGCAAAGCCATATTTGTAATCTGTTTTGTGTAAAGAATTTTGTTTTCTAGTAAAGTTTTCTAAATGAAATTGAATCAGAGTCGACGCCTTTTTGCATTCATTTCATGTATTCGCATTACATCACATCATGAGCACTTAAATTTCACAAAAAGACCCTAATTAAAACAAAATTATTTTAGAGTTAATCTAGACAACAACAAGAATCAACCAATTGAACACCATTATACTACTCGCACCAAATCTAAAGTGATGGATCAAAGATTAGAAAGGCTAGAACAAATGCAAAAAGAAATGCAAGACCAGTTGCAAGCGCAACTAAAAGAGCAGTTAGCAAAGGTGCAACAAGAGATGAGGGATCAAATCTTAGAATCCCAAAGAAGCATGGTGAATCAATTGGCGCAGCTGCTAGCCGGAGAGCGAGAAAAGGGGAAAGGCCCTGCGATTAACTCGGGAGATGATAATGAGGACCCCACTTATCCACCAGGTTTCACCCCGGTAAACGTTCAGGCGCAACCTGATGTGTACCCACAAAGGGTACCAGTGACAATTAGACCCCAACAGTATCAAGTCGGTACCTCAGCACCCATGAATTACCAAACGGGCTCAGGCTCTAACCCGGGGGATAACCCAACTAACCCCATGGTCCCCGACCTGGATGAGGTGACAGAAACAGAAAAGGCAAAAGTGAAACTACCGAAACAACTCGAGGATAGGTGCAGGTGGTTAGAAGAAAAGTTCAGAGCAATGGAAAATGCTGATTACCATTGCAGAATTGATGCCAAGGATCTGAGCTTGGTTCCAGACCTAGTGCTCCCACCGAAGTTTAAAACTCCGGAGTTCGAAAAATATAATAGAACAAGCTGTCTTGAAGCTCATATTACCATATTCTGTCGAAGGATGATAGGATATGTTAATAATGATCAACTATTTATCCACTGCTTCTAAGATAGTCTAATCGGGTCAGTAGCCAAATGGTACAATCAGTTGAGTCGTGCCCAAGTCAATTCTTGGAAAGACTTAGCACAGGCTTTTATGAAGCAGTACAGTCATGTGACAGACATGACACCCGATAGACTTACACTGCAAAATATGGAGAAGAAGCAGAATGAAGGCTTTAGGCAGTATGCCCAAAGGTGGAGAGAGGTGGCAACACAGGTCCAGCCACCTCTTCTGGAAAAAGAAACCACGATGCTTTTCATTAACACCTTGAAAGCCCCATTTATCAACCACATGTTAGGGAGCGCCACGAGGAGCTTCTCGGACATAGTAATGTTCGGTGAAATGATCGAAAACGCGGTGAAAAGTGGCAAAATAGATGCGGGGGAAAGCACCAAAAGATCAGCCCCGAGAAAAAAAGGAAAATGAAATAAACAATGTGGGTGCATACAACAAGGGCTATTCAAAGCCAATTACTGTTGGCCCACCGAAGACGGTAACCACCAGTTTCCAAGCCCCTCCGAGACAAGAATCCAATCAGAGGTAGAATGTGGAGAAACTCTAGTTTACGCCTATCCCAATGACGTATAAGGAGTTGTATCAAAGTTTATTCGATGCACATTTTGTATCCCCTTTCTACCTAAAGCCAATGCAACCCCCATACCCTAAATGGTACGACGCAAATGCCCAATGCAAATATCATGCGGGAACTACGAGGCATTCGATAGAAAATTACACCACTTTCAAGAAATTAGTCGAAAAGTTCATCAAAATGGGCATTGTAAAATTTGATGATCCATCTAGTGCAGAAAACCCATTACCCAACCACGTGGATAAAGGGGTAAATGCGATAGTCGAGAATACGTGGAGAAAAATTAAGATGAACATTGCAGAAGTAAAAACCCCGTTGAGAGAAGTCTGGAAAAAGATGGTAGAAAGAGGGATGATCAGAGGAGACTCGAGGAACGGGTCCCGAAAAGAAAAAAATTATTGCGAGTTTCATGATGAAGAAGATCATGAGATTTAGGAATGTAATGAATTCGGGGCTTTAGTACAGGGTCTAATGGACAACAAAGAGCTCGAATTTTTTGAGTATGTTGAAGAAGCAGAGGTGTGCGCTTCCGAAGGGGGATCGAAAAAAAGGGTCTGTGAGGCCAATCATCCGGTGCTAATCATCTCACGACCAAGAAGCAATAAAGCTGGAGTGCAAATGGCACCGAGGGTCATAATCCAAAAACCTGTAGCTTTTCCTTACAAGGATAGCAAGAAGGTCCCATGGAATTATGACTGCAACGTGACAATTCCGGGAGAAGAGAGCACGATCAGCGCTTCAGAAGAAGGTCGAGAGATTGGTTTCTATACACGCAGCGGGAAACATTATGATCCATCAAATACAAGAGCTGAACCTGTTAAAGGGAAGACCCCAATGGCTGAACAAAAAAGGAAAAAGACAGTCAGCTCTAAATTGCCAGTTAACGAGCCAGTAACTGAGAATGAGGCTAGAGAATTTCTAAAGTTCTTAAAGCATAGCGAGTACAGTGTTGTAGAACAGCTACATAAGCAACTGGCTCGCATCTCAGTGCTAGCTTTACTTTTAAGTTCGGAGGTACATCGTGAGGCATTAATGAAAGTGCTGAACGAAACCTATATCACTAACGATATCTCCGTAAACAAGCTGGACCGTTTGGTCAACAATAAGCGCCGAAAACTTCATCTTCTTTAACGATGATGAAATTCTCCCAGGAGGAATGGAATCTACAAAGGCCTTACACGTCACTACCCGCTGCAAAGGGTATACACTACCGGGGGTGTTGATTGACAACGGATCTTCATTAAACGTCCTGCCCCTATCTACCCTGAACAGGTTACCTGTGGATAGATCCCATATGAAAATATGTCAAAACATAGTGAGAGCATTCGATGGAACTGAAAGAAGGGTGATGGGAAGGATTGAGATACCCCTTTTGATTGGCCCAAATACATACGAAGTAGACTTCCTGGTGATGGACATTAAACCCTCCTATAATTGTTTGTTGGGGAGGCCTTAGATTCATACAGCTGGGGCAGTGCCGTCGTCGCTACACCAGAAACTAAAGTTGGTAGCTAATGGTCGGCTGGTAACGATAAACGCGGAGGAAGAGATTATTGCATCCGTAACCAGCAACGCGCCATATGTAGGGACGGACGATGAAGCGCTAGAATGTTCATTCCGATCGTTAGAATTTGTGAATGCAACCTTCATCGTTGAAGGGAATAAGATTCTGGTGCCCAAAATATCCAAAACTACAAGGATGGGCCTGAAACTCACGGTGGGAAAAGGAGCCTTGCCTGAGAGAGGACTTGGAAAATGCCTACAAGGAAAGGTCGAGGCACCCATGCTGAAGGATAAACGAGACCACTACGGTTTAGGGTTTAAGCCAGATGCCAGGCAAAGAAAGAAGGAGATAGAGAAGAAACAAGAAAGGCGAAGAGCGAGATTGAGCGGGAGAGAGGTCAAGTGGGAACCGATGACCTTTCCCCACATATCCAAGACTTTCATATCAAGAGGGACCATTCACCCTGAAAGAAAATCGCCAAGAAAGGAGACTGCGGAAGAAATGTTGGAAAACTTGAACATCGACGCCATATCAGGAGAAGGAATTGGGGGAGAGTGATAAACCGTAAAAGTAACATATTCTAAGCCCACATTTAGTATGCTTTTGAATGATTTAAGCCCCGATTTATGTAAAAAGGTGCTATTAATCCTTTCTTTTCATGTCTTATACTCAGGAAAGCACCCAAGGATAAAAAGAACGAGAAACGAGCTCAAAAATGACCAAAAACGGACTAAAGAGGAAATCGACACGGCCGGACTTGGACCCACACACTACGTGCCAAGTCAATCATCTAGAACATGGTCTAACCCCGACTCACACGCAGCCGTGTCTCATTAAAGAAATCCGAACATGGCACTCGCCACGATTTATACAGGCGTGTGCCATGGCCGTGCCTCTGCCGTGGAAAAGAGTAATTTCATTCGGGAAAGGATACTTAGGGAGAAAGAAATGTATTTTAAAAGCCTATAAATACACCCTAAGTATGACTCAAAGGGGAGCCCAAAGCCATCGTCTAGGGCGTCGTGCTAGGCCAAAGAAGGCGATTTGTGGGGATTCACTCGGGATAGCCGCTTGATCCATCTCAAGAAGCCTAATTCTACTCAAGACGGAGGATCTCTTCTTCAATTCCTTCAGGGGGTTTTAGGGATTTCTTATGTTTTGTTTTATCTTTTCTCTTGAGATGTTTTCCTTTATTGTTATGAACTAAACCTTCGGATACCCGAAGGGGATGAAACCTATGATGAATCTTGTTATTTAATTATTTGAATTATATGATAAATACTTAGTTTGTTCTTAATTATGTAAGCTTAATCCAAATCTAATGTGCTTAGGTGGAGGAGGAATAGACCCTGTCTAAGAGTAGATCCAACATAATTAAGCGGAGTTGATCGCACGCCTAGAGATAGGGTGACGAGATTTTGCCGGATTAGGGTGAAACCTAATATGGGAATCCACAGATCGACTTCTTCGCTATTCTAGGGGGTTATTATAAGAGAACGAGAGTTCCACTAATTAACCTAGGGTTAGACGTTATTCGCCTCGAGAGAGGGTTTAATATACGTTAGGGAGTCTTACGGATCAAACTAAGTGAATAAATCGTATGTTTCAGCGTTAGATAACAAGTGAAGTCTAGGTGGATTCTTCCTAGGGTTTCGTCTAAATCAACTGAGTTTTTCCCAAGTTATTTTCCAATTTTATTCTTCTTTGTCTTAGAGTCTTTAGTTTAGTAGTTAATTTAGATTCATAAACAACTTCACTTATTTTAGGCTAAATAATAAAAAGAAAGTTAGTATTAGTACTTTTAGTTCCTTTGGGTTCGACAATCCGGTCTTGCCTAAACTATACTACTGTTCGATAGGTGCACTTGCCTTTAATCGTTGTCAGAGTTAGTTTCCAGGTTCGATCATTCTTTTATAAATTTTAAAACTCTAATTTACAGCGATCAAGTTTTTGGCGTCGTTGCTGGGGAACTAAAATATTAAGAAAACTCTATTTTTATTACTTTAGCCATTATTTTTATTTTTCGCAATTTATTTTTAGTTTTTATTTTAATTTTGCTAAACTTTCTTTCTTTCTTTTCCTAGCAGGTACCTCTAGTTTATGACTAGAAGGAACCCGTGAGGACATTTAGAATACGACAGTGATATTGAAGCTACCGCTCGAAGAAATCGCAGAGAAATTAGGTGAGCCCTAAATTACCAAGGAGACGAGAAGATAGATCCAATCCTACTGAAGGGATGGACGAAAATAATCTTCCACCACAAGATGTGGCAGAAAATAATGCTCCTCGTACTATGTTTGATTATGCTAAACCACATTTAGCAGGAGCCGAATCTAGTATTGTTAGGCCTGCTATAGCTGCTAATAATTTTGAATTAAAGCCTAACACTATACAAATGATTCAACAGTTTGTTCAGTTTGATGGTTTACAAGACGAAGATCCAAATGCTCATATAGCTAATTTTTTAGAATTCTGTGATACCTTCAAAATAAATGGCGTTTCTGATGATGCCATACGACTTCGGTTATTTCCCTTTTCATTAAAGAATAAAGCTAAACAGTGGTTAAACTCGTTACCACGAGGGTCAATCACTACATGGGAACAAATGACCGAAAATTTTTTATTAAAATATTTCCCACCGGCCAAAACGGCCATATTACGTAATGATATATCTTCTTTTGTGCAGATGGATTTAGAGACATTATACGATGCATGGGAGAGATATAAGGATCTCTTGAGAAGGTGTCCACACTATGGTTTACCCTTGTGGCTCCAAGTCCAAACTTTTTATAACGGTGTAAACCCCTCAACGAGACATCTAATTGATTCAGCCGCCGGTGGAACCTTGAATAATAGAACTCCTGAGGCAGCCTACGAATTTATAGAAGAGATGTCGCTAAATAACTATCAGTGGCAAGTTACAGAACAAGGCCAACAAAAACAAAGGGAGTTTACAACCTCGACGCAAATAACCATGCTATCAAATCAAGTAGAGTTGATGAATAAGAAGATTGATAGTTTGTGTTCTTCGCAGGTACATCCAGTCATGCAGTGCGACACAAGTGGAACTATGGCGAATCCTGAGTACCCACCCTACCAACCGGGCACAGAGAGCGAACAAATGAACTATATAGGTAGCAATTTCAGATCTAATAATAACCCATATAGTAATAATTATAATCCAGGTTGGAGGAACCACCCAAATTTTTCGTGGGGAGGACAAGGAAATCAAGGAAATCAAAGACAACAACCTCCTCAAAATTTCCAAAATCAGCCCTATCCACAGGAAAAGAAGCCAAATCTTGAAGAGACGTTGAACAAATTCATAGCATCCACAGAAGCCCGTTTCCGAAAAACTGAAGCAACACTCGAAACCCAACAAACATCGATCAAAACGATCGAGAACCAAGTTGGAGGACTTACAAAGGCAATCGGGGAAATTACCCAGTCAGTCGGAGAAATTGCAAAGCTATTATCCGAACGACCGCAAGGGCGTCTACCGAGTAATACTGAAATTAATCCAAAGGAGTAGATCCAAGCCATAACAACTCAAGAAAGCGAAGAAGTAGACGAACCCAGTCCAATACAAGGAAACGAGGTAGAAAAAGGTAAAGTTGAGGTAACACAAGACAAGCCAAAATCGGAAATCAAGGAGTACCAACCTCGCGTACCTTACCCTGAGGCATTTAGAAGAGACGACACAGAAGAACAGTTAGGTAAGTTTCTTAAACTTTTAAAGAAATTACATATTAACTTACCATTACTTGAAGCTCTTTCGCGGATGCATTCTAAGAAATTTTTAAAAGAGCTTCGACAAACAAACGGAAGTTAGACGAGTCGTCACATGTGGAACTTAACGCAAAGTGCTCAAAGAATTCTCCAAAATAGACTACCACAAAAGCTAAAAGATCCAGGAGTTTTACAATTCCATGTTTAATTGGTAGACTAACTGCTGATAATGCGTTAGTCGATTTAGGGGCAAGCATAAATGTCATGCTTTATAAATTGTTTAAACAATTAGGTCTAGGGAAACCCAAACAAACTAGGATGAGCATTCAATTAGCTGATAAAACTGTTAGAATTCCTAGGGTATTATCGAAGATGTTCTTGTAAAAATTGATGATTCATTTTCCCAAAGAGACTTTGTTGTCTTAGACATGGATGAGGATAATTTGATCCCCTAATTTTAGGAAGACCCTTTTAGCAACGCGGACAAAAATTGATGTTGATGCAGGAGAACTCATACTTTACGTAGGTAATGAGACAGTCACCATCAAGGCTCTCGATTCGGCTAGAACATCGAGTAATCAAGGTGAGAACGTAAATTCTACTGATAACCATTCGGTTAACCCTTATTTTCAGGAAGCGCCACCAAAAGATACAACTGAACCCGATCCTAAACCCCATGCCAACAAAGAAATAACTTATGAAGATCGAGGGATTCAGTTCGATGATCTAGACTAGTGGAAGATACACTTCAAGGAGAAATTAGGGATACACGACGAAGAACCTGAACCACACAAGACAAAACCAAAGGAGCCCCCAAAAGAGCTAATAGGAACAACAAACCACTTCAAAATAGGGGACCAGTGCATCATTAGATCAGCAGATCCTCAAATATCTCCTCCGGACCCTAGCACAAACAAAAAAATATCTTTTAGGGTAACCAGTGTTTTCCCACACGGAACAGTCGAGGTAAGTAATCCTATTTTTGGTACTTTTACTATAAACACATCTCGACTTAAATTTTTTCACAAAGACACAAATGATAGCATGAGGAAGGACTTCCAACTCCTCAAACCACCCTGACAATGCAAATGAGAGGAGAGTCTAGCTTAAGACTATAAACTAGAGCTTCTCGGGAGACAACCCGAGCACTAACATAATTTATTCTCACATTTTGCTTTAAATTTTTTTTTTGTGAACACTTAGTTATAAACTAACAAGGGGTGCAGAATTCCAGGACACACGGCCTTACACACGGCCGTGGCCGTGGCCGTGTGGACCATAAGAATCCCCGTACTGACATAGCAGAGGCCGTGCGAATCAATTCCAACCACTTTTCGACGTCCACGGATCCAACCACTACACCACGGGCATCGACAAAGCAAAGCACGCGCGCGCCCCATATCCGTTTGAAGCTACGACTTTCCAACCACGGGAAGAACACGCCCGCGCCTTACGGCCGTCGCGAAGCTCTTAACTTTGCCACCACGGCGTAACACGCCCGTGTCTTCCAACCGTGGTCGACTCGAAAACAAACGTAGAGAATCAACACACCCTGCGACACGGCCGTGCGATGCGGCCGTGTGAATCGACACACCCTCAACCCACGGGCGTGGTAAATTGCCAGATTTGAGATTCTATTTAAATACCATGCCCCTCTCTTTTCTCTCCTTACCTACTCTTCTTCTTCTTCCTTTCTTTCTTTTCTCCCTTTTGTTTTTTTTCCTTTTCCTAATAAATCCTCAGACTCTTGAGCTACAACAAAATCATATTCATGGCAAAGAAGCGTAAAAGGCCAATCTCCTCAAAGGAGACCGATTCACCTGAGTTCATGCCGACAGCTTCATCCAAACAACAAGCCAAGGGTCTTTGAGACCAATTATCTGTTCTTTTATTTTTATCTTCTCATTTATTTTCCTTCTCTTTAACACTCTTATGCTTAATTTAGTTTATTTTATCTTAGTTTCTTGATTTTAGGTTCTAAAGGCTGTTTGGGAATCACGCCACCACCACCACCATAACCTCAGCCTTAGAAATCACACCCAACAATAAGGACCTCCCAGTCCATTCATCTTTTCTTTTAATTTTAGTTTTCTTCTTAGTCTCCTTCTCTTTATCTTTCTTGTCTTTAATTAAATTATTAGTATAGTTTTAATATTACTCTAGATGTCCTGGCTAATTCTCCACGAGCCTCCCAATTTCTTCATCTAGCGCAGGTTTGTCATCCAGACGGCCCATCACCACCACCAAAGGCACAATCTCCTCTGAAGGAATCATCCGAAAATTCAGGAAGTTTTCACTTATCCCCATATCTGATGATTTTATTAAAAGGTTATTATATATTTTTGTACATTGAGGGCAATGTACATCTCAAGTGTGGGGGTGAACAACCTAAAAGATACCTAACTCAAAGCTGAATTTAGCCTTGTCTTAAAGTAAATTACTCATATTACTAATTAGGATGGAATTTCTGATAATTTATGATCTTTATTGATATGTTTTAGATTAAGTCATTGATAATTGTGCATTGATAATTAAATTTGAAGAATACTAGAGAATCAAGCATGATAAGTCTATTTTTGAAAAATAAAAATTTTCTAGGTTGTCGAACTAAGTTTAAATATTATCTTGAAGTTTGAAATTTACGGAGGTTGACATCAAAATACTTATAATTTTTGTGAGTTTTTGAGCCTTATAGAGCAATTTTTTTTTTCTTGCTCACTTTATTGATTATGAGTATGTCAACACCGATTTGTTATTCTAGAACTTGCATCGATTATACATGTCGAGACCACATTTTTTTGATTTGATACACAGAGATGATAAAGGCACCTAGGATCTAACCCACTAACTCCATTAAAAAGCCTACCTTCACAATTAACCCCTAATGAACCCCTTTTAACCCTAACAACCCTATTTATTGACATAACCGCTAATATTAACCCAGAACCCCTTTGTTTTTGTTATCACCATTCCTTTTGATTACCCTTATATCGAGATTTGATTTGATTAATAGCCTAACTATGTTTTTATTTCAGTAATTTATCTTTTATTATGTATTTATGATTGTTCTAATTTAAAAAAAACGAAGTATATTCATTATAAGTTATGTGATTAAACGAGCTTATACATTTAAAATCCGAAGATCGAAAAAAGAAGCTCGTATTATTAGTATTATTAGTTTTCAATTAATGTAATTATTATTATTAGTTCATTACTTCTTAGTTAGGTAATTTGTCAATTCAATCTCGATTTTAACCTTTCAATTCAGCCTGTTCCACACCTTAACCCTAGCCCCGTTACAACCCTAACAAAGACCTTTTGATTTGTGTTTCATCTCATATTTCAGTGGTGGAGATTTGATTTTCATGCAAGCCTATGGGATTAACTCTTCATGTTTGACTTTTGAGTGCCTAAATTTTGAACCTTAAACACTTTGAGTGATTTGAGTGGATCTTTTGTGAGGATGTCAATCCTTGTCGGTTTCAAATTAAAGGTAATTATTTAGATGAAGGGAAACACCTATGTTTTGTGCTACAAAATATACGGCTTATATTGTTTGAATTTTTAGGACACTTTGAGTTGAATTATCCATGTATAAATTATCTCGAATTATGATGAGACACTATCAATGACTCATTATGAATTATAGAAAGTTCGTTTTAATTGTAAGTTGAGAATTTTGCTTGAGGACAAGCAAAAGCTTAAGTGTGGGGGTATTTGATAAACCGTAAAAGTAACATATTCTAAGCCCACATTTAGTATGCTTTTGGATGATTTAAGCCCCGATTTATGTAAAAAGGTGCTCTTAATCCTTTCTTTTCATGTCTTATACTCGTGAAAGCACCCAAGGATAAAAAGAACGAGAAACAGTGCTCAAAACGGACCAAAACGGACTAAAGAGGAAATCGACACGGCACGGACTTGGACCCACACGGCCGTGCTAAGTCAATCATCTAGAACACGGTCTAACCCCGACTCACACGGGCCGTGTCTCATTAAAGAAATTAAAACGGCACGGCCACGATTTACACGGGCGTGTGCCATGGCGCGTGCCCTCCGCTAGAACACGGTCTAACCCCCCCTCACTCACACGGCCGTGTCTCATTAAAGAAATTCAAACACGGCGGCCACGATTTACACGGCGTGTGCCATGGCCGTGCCTCTGCTGGGTGGAAAAGAGCAATTTCATTCGGGAAAGGATACTTAGGGAGAAAGAAACGTATTTCAAAAGCCTATAAATACACCCTAAGTATGACCTGAAAGGGGGAGCCCAAAGCCATCGTCTAGGGGCATCGTGTTAGGCCAGAGAAGGCAGATTTGTGGGGATTCACTCAGGGATAGCCAGTTGATCCATCTCAAGAAGCCGGAATTCTACTCAAGACGGAGGATCTCATCTTCAATTCCTTCAGGGGGTTTTAGGAATTTCTTATGTTTTGTTTTATCTTTTCTCTTGAGATGTTTTCCTTTATTGTTATGAACTAAACCTTCGGATACCCGAAGGGGATGAAACCTATGATGAATCTTGTTATTTGATTATTTGAATTATATGATAAATACTTAGTTTGTTCTTAATTATGTGAGCTTAATCCAAATCTAATGTGCTTAGGTGGAGGAGGAATAGACCCTGCCTAAGAGTAGATCCAACATAATTAAGCGGAGTTGATCGCACGCCTAGAGATAGGGTGACGAGATTTTGCCGGACTAGGGTGAAACCTAATATGGGAATCCACAGATCGATTTACTGCTATTCTAGGGGGTTATTATAAGAGAACGAGAGTTTCACTAATTAACCTAGGGTTAGACGTTATTCGCCTCGAGAGAGGGTTTAATATACGTTAGGGAGTCTTACGGATTAAACTAAGTGAATAAATCGTATGTTTCAGCGTTAGATAACAAGTGAAGTCTAGGTGGATTCTTCCTAGGGTATCGTCTAAATCAACTGAGTTTTTCCCAAGTTATTTTCCAATTTCATTCTTCTTTGTCTTAGAGTCTTTAGTTTAGTAGTTAATTTAGATTAATAAACAACTTCACTTATTTTAGGCTAAATAATAAAAAGAAAGTTAGTATTAGTACTTTTAGTTCCTTTGGGTTCGACAATCCGGTCTTGCCTAAACTATACTATTGTTCGATAGGTGCACTTGCCTTTAATCGTTGTCAGAGTTAGTTTCCAGGTTCGATCATTCTTTTATAAATTTTAAAACTCTGATTTACAGCGATCAGAGAGAATCTATCAGGCATCCGCCCCTATGTACTTGGAAGTATTTTGAACAACTGGACTGCAGAAGAGATTCCTGTAGTTTTTAGAGCCAATACAGAGTAATGTTCAAAACACGCTTATTGCTCTAAGCCTAGGGGCAATAAGAGTCCTTTTGTGAAATAGGCTTATGTCCTAAATCTTTACTTCAATAAAAAATGCATTTTTTGCATATCATTTTGAGCCAATATTCTTTTATTCTTTTCATTCATAATCATACCATACAAAAAATCATTCTTAGATTCTTTTGTTCTGTGGATTTTTTTTTTCATCCCTATAACAGGTCTCCAGATATCAATGATATGAGCGACGTTACTACTGACTCAGAATCTCCTTTTGAACAAGATTTGTGCATGGAAGATTCCCAAGATCTTGAAGATGATCGAGACTATAATTTATCTCCTGATTTGTTGAGAATGGTAGAACAAGATGAGAAGCAAATATTGCCTTACAAAGAGTCAGAGGAAATTGTGAGCCTTGGAGATGAAAAAGAGGTGAAGATAGGGGCCTACATTGCTGCAGAGACGAAGTAAGACCTCATTGAATTAGTCCAAGAATTTAAGGATGTCTTCGCTTGGTCCTATCAAGACATGCCCAGGTTAAGTACTGATATCGTGGTACAACGACTCCCCATAAAAGAAGAATGCAAGCCGGTTCAACAGAAGCTCCGAAGGAGGAGGCCCGATGTTTTGTTAAAAATAAAAGAAGAGGTCAGGAAGCAATTCGATGCCGGGTTCTTACAAGTGGTTAAATACTCAGAATGGGTAGCTAATATTGTCCCCGTCCCTAAAAAAGACGAAAAGGTACATATGTGTGTAGATTACAGAGACCTAAACAAGGCCAGCCCGAAAGACAACTTCCCACTGCCTCACATTGACACCTTGGTGGATAATACGGTAGGCTACTCATTGTTCTTATTCATGGATGGTTTCTCTGGATACAATCAGATAAAGGTGCATCCCGAAGACATGGAAAAGACCATATTCGTGACCTTGTGGGGCACTTTTTGCTATAAGGTGATGCCATTTGGATTAAAAAACGCATGAGCAATATACCAAAGAGCCATGGTAACCCTGTTTCACGACATGATGCACCAGGAAATTGAGGTTTACATCGACGATATGATTGTAAAATCCCGAACAGAAAAAGAACATATACAAGTTTTGAGGAAATTGTTCTTGAGATTGAGAAAATTTCAGCTGAAGCTCAATCCAACAAAGTGTACTTTTGGGGCTAGATCAGGAAAATTGCTAGGTTTTGTAGTCAGCGAGAAAGGAATTGAGATCGACCCAGATAAAGTCAAGGCTATACAAGAATTGTCTCCGCCGCGCACTCAAAAGGAAGTTCGAGGATTTCTAGGAAGACTAAATTACATTGCCAGGTTCATTTCACAACTAACTGAGAAATGTGACCCCATATTCCGTCTTCTTAAGAAACACAACCCAGGCGTTTGGGATGAGGAGTGCTAGAGGACTTTCGATAAGGTCAAACATTACCTATCCAATGCCCTAGTATTGATGCCGCCTAACCTGGATAGACCACTGATACTATACTTGGCAGTATTCGGGAATTCCATGGGATGCGTGCTAGGTCAACACGACGAGTCAGGAAGAAAATAAAGAACAATATACTATCTCAGTAAGAAATTCACTGAATGTGAGACAAGATATTCGCCAATCGAGAAGTTATGTTGCGCCTTGATTTGGACAACCCGAAGATTGAGACAGTACATGTTATACCACACGACTTGGCTCATCTCAAAGCTGGACCCTCTGAAGTACATTATGGAGTCGACTGCTCTGAATGGAAGGATGGCCCGATGGCAAATTCTGCTTTCCGAATTTGACATGGTCTATGTGAACCAGAAGGTAGTTAAAGGAAGCGCAATAGTCGATTTTCTGGCAAGTAGAGCTCTAGAGGATTACGAGCCTCTGAACTTTGATTTCCCAAATGAAGATCTGATATATGTTGCAACCACTGAAGAAGACTCGCAAGAAAGTCATTCTTGGAAGTTAAACTTCGACAGTGCCTCAAACGCTGTGGGTAATGGAATTGGAGCAGTCCTGGTATCCCCGAATGGAGATCATTATCCCTTCACTAGCAAATTGGATTTCGATTGCACGAATAATATGGCAGAATACGAAGCATGCATCATAGGTATCCGTGCAGCCATAGAATGTGAGATCAAAGGGTTAGAGGTTTATGGAGATTCCGCTTTGGTGATTTACCAACTCAAAGGAGAATGGGAGACAAGAGATCCAAAGTTAATCAAGTAACGAAAGTTGGTTCTTGAGTTAATTGAGGATTTCGACGACATCACATTCGATTACCTCCCACGAGATGAAAATCAGATGGCTGATGCCTTAGCTACTTTGGCTTCAATGGTTAGAGTGAATAAACAAGAGGAAGTACAGCCTATCCAGATAAGTATTTATGAAACTCCAGCTCATTGTTACAACATCGAGGAAGAAGAAGAAAATGACGATTATCCTTGGTACAATGATATATTACGATATGTGAAAAATCGTGAATACCCTGACCAAGCAACTGAGAATGATAAAAGGACGTTAAGAAGGTTGGCCAATGATTATGTCTTAGATGGGGAAATCCTATACAAAAGGAGAAAAGATCAGGTGCTACTAAGATGCGTAGATGCTGTTGAGGCTAAGCAAATCTTGGAAGAGGTCAATGAGGGTGTCTGCGGAGCACATGCCAATGGTTTTACAATGGCCAGGCAGATCATGAGATTCGGGTATTATTGGTCTACCATGGAAGGAGATTGCATCAATTACGCCAAGAAATGCCACAAGTGTCAAATTTACAGAGATAAAATCCATGTACCTCCTTCACCTCTTCATGTTATGACTTCTCATTGGCCTTTCTCTATGTGGGGCATGGATTTCATTGGGCCAGTTTTGCCTAAGGCTTCTAACGGGCATCGATTCATCTTTGTGGTCATCGATTACTTTACCAAGTGGGTAGAAGCTGCTTCATATGCTAATGTCACGAAATAGGCAGTCAGTAAATTCTTAAAGAAGGAGATCATATGTCGATATGGAATGCCAGAAATGATCATATCTGACAACGCACTAAATTTGAACAACAGCATGATATCAGACGTCTGCAGTCAGTTCAAGATCAAACACCATAACTCATCGCCAGACGCCCAAAAATGAATGGTGGTGCGATGAGCAACCAATAAGAATATCAAGAAGATCGTGGGGAAAATGACTGAGACTTATAAAGATTGGCATGAGAAGCTATCGTTCGCCCTCTATGCCTATCGAACATCCATCAGAACCTCAACCGGGGCAACGCCTTTCTCTTTGGTTTATGGAATGGAGGCGGTTTTACCCATTGAAGTGGAAAATCCTTCTCTTCGAGTTTTGGCAGAAATAAAGTTGGATGAAGCGGAATGGATCCAATCCCGATATGATCAGCTAAACTTGATTGAAGAGAAAAGGTTGAAAGCTATCCGTCATGGTCAGATGTACCAAAAGCGAATGATGCGAGCTTACAATAAAAAGGTTTGTCCTAGAGAATTCCATGAGGGGGGCCTAGTGTTGAAAAAGATCTTGCCTATATAGAAGGATTTCAGAGGGAAATGGATGCCAAATTGGGAAGGACCTTACGTGGTAAAGAAGGCCTTTTCCAGAGGAGCGCTAATTCTAATTGAAATGGATGGCAAAAGCTTGCCCAATCCTGTGAATTCAGACTCAGTCAAGAAATATTTCACCTAAAAAAAAAAGAAGAAGAAGAAGGGGAGGAGAGGCCAAGGTGAAAACTCGTAAAGAGCACCTTGAGACCAAAGGGGTTTTGAATTGAAAACCCACGAAAAGGGCAATTCAAATCAAAATGGGGCATGTGGTAGTCTTGCTATTCCTGAATGAACAAGGAAAAGAGATGCTACATCTTGGGGTATCAACAAAGTACTTTGGATCTCCAAAACATATATCTAGTTCAAAATGGTCCTCGGGAAGTTAGTACGAAGAAACTCATGCTATGATATCTGGGGCACCTACTTTCATATTATTTACTTTGTATTGAAGCATTTGCTATGTTGATAAATCTGTTCATTTTGAACCTTGCTCTTAATAAAATTCGATCTTATCCATTTCTACAATCTATTTTTCAAGCATTTTTATATTGAAATAACAATTAATGGACTAGCATTCAAGTAAAGGAAGTTTTACATATTACTCTGGAAGTTTCTAAATAGTACAAGGATCTGAGAACAGGACCACTATTCAAGAACTAACCAAACTCAGGGGTTGGAAACATTTGAGAACCAATAATCTGAATGATGAATATTTCTTCAGATTTTCTGTTAAAGATACCAGCTGAACAAGAAGACATGGTAACACATCAGTAATAGAACTTGGACGAACATCGAGCGATGATAACCCAAACTTTTAAAAAATGGATCATTCTCATTTCTGCATTCATCATTCATAACACCTCTAGTTAGGAGCATTTGATTCATTTCGATCATAGCATCCTAATCATTTGGCATAAGCATAGATACATGAAACCGATTCTACAGATCATATCCCCAGAGGACAGTGTAGAAACATTGGTGAATTCACAGATCTTATCTCCCTAAGCAGTAGTGGAGCAGATCAAATTTGGCGAATTTTATCTCCATGTATCGGCAATGGAGCAGATTCAAGCCACCAACCTTATCTTCCAGTAGTTGCAGTGGAGCAGGTTGAAGATACCAGTCCTATCTCCCTGACCAGTAGTGGAATAGGTCGAAGATTGTAGATATTGTCACCCTAATCAGTAGTGGAACAAGATTGAATGATAAACCGTAAAAGTAACATATTTTAATCCCACATTTAGTATGCTTTTGGATGAATTATCCCTTATTTTATATAATTTGGTGCTCTTAATCCTTTCTTTTCATGTTATATACTCAGGAAAGTACCAGGGGATGAAAAGAATACAAAACGGGCTTAAAACGGGACAAATGGGCCAAAGCATAAAATCGACACGGCCTAGACTAAAGCACACACGATCGTGCCTCCTCAATATACTAGAACACGGCCTGATATCGATCTACACGGGCGTGTCCTCATTAGAAGTCCGAACACGGCCTGGCCACGATTCACACGGGCGTGTGCCATGGTCGTGCCTCTGCCGTGGAGAAGAGCAATTTCACTCAGAAAAGGATACTTTGGGGCAAAGAAACACATTCCAAAAGCCTATAAATACACCCTAAGTATAACCTGAATGGGGGGAGTCGACGGAGGCCCTAAGCCATCGTTTAGGGGCGTCTTGCTAGGCCAGAGAAGGCAGATTTGTGGGGATTCACTCAGGGATAGCCAGTTGATCCATCTCTAGAAGCTGGAATTCTACTCAAGACGGATGATCTCCTCTTTAATTCCTTCAGGGGGTTTTAGGGATTTCTTATGTTTTGTTTTATCTTTTCTTCTGAGATGTTTTCTTTTATTATTATGAACTAAACCCCTCAGATACCTGAGGGGGATGAAATCTAGATGAATCTTGTTATTATTTTCTGAACTATATGATAAATACTTGATTTGTTCTTAATTATGTGTGCTTAATTCTTGTGTTGATATTTCGCGGATATTAATTCAAGTCAAATGTGCTTAGGTGGTGGAGCAAAAGTCCCTGCTTAAAAGTAGATCTAGCATAATTAAGCAGAGTTGATCGCACGCCTAGAGATAGGGTGACGAGATTTTGCCGGATTAGGGTGAAACCTAATATGGGATGTCCATAGATCGATTTACTGCTATTCTAGGGGGTTATTATTCGAGAAAGAGATTTCCGTTAATTAACCTAGGGTTAGACGTTATTCGCCTCGAGAGAGGGTTTAATATACGTTAGGGAGTTCTACGGATCAAGTCAAGTGAATAAATCGTATGGTTCAGTGTTAGATAACAAGTGAAGTCTAGGTGGATTCTTCCTTGGGTGTCGTCTTAATCAACTGAGTTTTTCCCAAGTTATTCTCCCAATTTCATTCTTCTTTGTCTTAGACTTTTTAGTTTAATAGTTAATTAATTTAGACTAGATAAACAACTTCACTTATTTTAGGCTAAATAATAGAAAGAAAGTTAGTATTAGTACTTTTAGTTCCTTTGGGTTCGACAATCCGGTCTTGCCTAAGCTATACTACTGTTCGATAGGTGCACTTGCCTCAATCGTTGTCATAGTTAGTTTCAGGTTCGATCATTCTCATTATAAATTTTAAAACTCGACTTCACAGGTGATCAAGTTTTTGGCGCCATTGCCGGGGGAACTAAAATATTAAGAAAGCTCTATTTTTATTACTTTAGCCATTTTTTTATTTTTTTTTTATTTTTTTACTTTGCTAATTTTTCCTCTATTTTGCTTTTGGCGAGATAATTTTAGTCTATAGAGAAGATGGCACTCGAATAATTATCGCTGGCAAGCGATGAGGACAATTCCTACTAAAGCGGCCAGTGTCTTCAACCTCGACGTGGTCACCAAAGTTATCTAATCGCTTAGAGATGATGAATAAAAAAATGATGGTTTGAATAGTCTCTCGCAGGTACACCCAGAAATACATTATGATTCGAATTCAGGAGGCGTGGCGAATCCTCGAGTACCCACTCTACTGGATATGGCATGGAAAACGAGCAAGCTCAATATACGGGTAACTATTCTAGACCTCAAAATAATTTTTATGATAACACTTATAATGCAAAGTTGGAGGTACCATCCCAATTTCTCGTGGGATGATCAAAGTAGCCAAAAACTGGAACTTCCTCTAAACTTTCAACAACTACCTCACCAACAGGAAGAGGAGTCGAACCTTGAAGAGATGCTGACAAAATTCATGACAGCTACAGATAACTGTCTCCAAAAAATTGAGACAACACTTAATGACCAACAAGCATCGATCAAAGGGATCAAGAACCAAGTTGGGGAACTTACTGAGTCAGTTGGGGAACTTACTAAGTCAGTTATACAACTTGCTAAGCTGATTTCAGAACTACCACAAGGAAGCTTGCCAAGCAATTTTGAAACTAACCCGAGTGAGCAAAATCAAGCCATTTACGATAGTGAAGGGTTAGACGAACCAAACCCAAGGGGAGAACCTGTGGTAAGTGAAGGTAAGGTTGAAGTGTGCCATGATATACCAAAACCGGCAATTACAGAGTACCAACCTAGTGTGCATATCCTGATGCAATAAAGAAAGACCACATTGAGGAAGAAGTCGGTGAACTCACACTTCGTGTAGACGACGAAACAATCACTCTTCAAGCTCTTGACTCAGCTAAGACATCGAGTAATAAATGTACAAACGTTAATTCTATTGATAACCATTTGGTTCAACCTTCTTTACAGGAAGCATCACGAAATCACCTAGCTGAGCTAGATCTTAGACCTCGTACCCATAAAGAAATAATTCATGAAGGACTAAGGCTTCAGGTCGATGAACTAGACAAGTGGAAAACACACTTTAAAGAGAAACTAGGAATACACGAAGTGAAACCGAATGAAACCCCAGACGAGCTGATAGGAACAACAAATCACTTCAAAATAGGGGATCAGGTATTGTTGAATAAGGAAGACCCTCGAATCACCAATTTAGACCTCAAGACAAACGAAGAAATCACTTTTGAGGTACTTAATGTCTTCCTATACTGCACACGATGAGGTAAGCAATCCTAAATTTAACACTTTTGAGGTAAACACTACTCGACTTAAACCATTTATCAAAACCGAATTGATCGCATGAGAAAGGATTTTCACCTCCTCAAACCACCATGACCATACGAATGAGAGGTAAAGTCTAGCTTAAGACTATAACGAGCGCTTCTCTGGGAGGCAACCCAGCACTAACCCCATTAATTTTTACATTTTTTAATTCTTCTTTTACTTTTATTTTTCTTTTTTAGCACCTAACTATAAACTAACCAAAGTGCAGATTTCTAGACCACACGGCCTTACACACGGCCGTGGCCGTGGCCGTGTGGCCACCACAGGAAGGTACAAGGGCGGGGGCAACCACCAGATCTATAATTTTTATTTAACCCCCTTCTTCCTTTTTCTTTTCCAGTTGTTTTTCATTTTTCATTTTCCATTATTTACTTTTATATTTATTTATTTATTATTATTATTATTCTTATTTATTTTAATTTCCTTTTATTTTCTTTATTATTTTCTTATTATTATTCATTCAATTTAGATTTAGATTGGCTTCATCCAAAATTCAGGAAGTTTCACTTCTCTCCCCATCTTACGATTTTATGATTATTTTGATATTATCTATCTTTGTACATTTAGGACAATGTACATCTTAAGTGTGGGGGTTAACTATAGCATTATCTGAAAATCCTCAATTATTCCTTGTCTTACAAAGAAGTTTATCATATTATGACTAGAATGAAATTCCCTGATTTATGATTTTTATTGATATGTTTTAGATTAAGTCATTGATAATTGTGCATTGATAATTAAATTCTAAGAATACTAGAGAATCAGGCATGATAAGTCTATTTTTCTAGAATTAATTTTTTTTTAGGATGTCTACCTGAATTTAAATATTACTTTGAAGTTTGAAATTTACGAGGTTGACATCAAAATACCCATAATTTTTGTGAGATTTTGAGCCTTATAGAGCATAAATTCTTTTTCTTGCTCACTTTATTGATTATGAGTATGTCAACATTGATCTGTTATTCTAGAACTTGCATCGATTATACATGTCGAGACCACATTTTTTTGATTTGATATACAGAGATGATAAAGGCACCTAGGATTTAACCCACTTACTCCACTAAAAACCCACCTTCATAATTAACCCCTAGTGAACCCCGTTTAATCCTAACAACCCATTTATTGACTCACCCACTAATATTAACCCAAAACCCTTTTTATTTGTTATCACCATTCTTTTTAACTACCCTTATATCGAGATTTAATTTGATTAGTTGCCTAATTATGATTTTTATTTCAGTAACTTATCCTTTATTATGTATTTATTATGTATTTATGATGTTCAAAGAAAAAACGAAGTATATTCATTATTAGTCATGTGATTAAATGAGCTTACATTTAAATTCCAAATATTGAAGAAAAAGCTCGTAGTATTAGAAATATTAATTTTCAATTAATGTAATTACTTATTATTCAGTTCATTGTTTCGTTAGGTAATTTGTCAATTCATCTCGATTCTAACCTCTAATTCAACCTTATTCCACACCTTTAACCCAAGCCCAAGTACAACCCTTTCAAAGACCTTTTGATTCCTGTTTCATCTCATATTTTAGTGGTGGAGATTTGATTCTCATGCAAGCCTATGGGATTAACTCTTCATGTTTGACTTTTGAGTGCCTAATTTTGAACCTTAAACTCTTTGAGTGATTTGAGTGAATCTTTAAGTGAGGATGTCAATCCTTGTCGATTTTAAATCAGAGGTAATTGTTTAGATGAAGGGAAACACCTATGTTTTGTGCTACAAATGTATGACTTAGACTGTTTGAATCTTTAGGACTCTTTGAGTTG
Organism: Gossypium sturtianum; assembly: GCA_025698515.1. NCBI lineage: Eukaryota > Viridiplantae > Streptophyta > Magnoliopsida > Malvales > Malvaceae > Gossypium > Gossypium sturtianum. The sequence continues at coordinate 160,389,034 of CM046945.1, read as the reverse complement.
AATTATCCATGCATGAATTATCTCTGGATTATGATGAAACACTATTAATGACTATTATGAATTGAGGGAAGTTCATTTTAATTATGAGTTGAGAATTTTGCTTGAGGATAAGCAAAAGCTTAAGTGTGGGGGTATTTGATAAACCGTAAAAGTAACATATTTTAATCCCACATTTAGTATGCTTTTGGATGAATTGTCCCTTATTTTATATAATTTGGTGCTCTTAATCCTTTCTTTTCATGTTATATACTCAGGAAAGCACCAGGAGGTGAAAAGAACGCAAAACGGGCTTAAAACGGGACAAATGGGCCAAAGCATGAAATCGACACGGCCTGGACTAAAGCACACACGACCGTGCCTCCTCAATATACTAGAACACGGCCTGATATCGATCTACACGCGTGTCCTCATTAGAAGTCCGAACACGGCTTTGCCACGATTCACACACACAAGCGCAGCCATGGTCGTGCCTCTGCCGTGGAGAAGAGCAATTTCATTCGGAAAATGATACTTTGGGGCAAAGAAACACATTCTAAAAGCCTATAAATACACCCTAAGTATAACCTGAATGGGGGGAGTCGACGGAGGCCCTAAGCCATCGCTTAGGGCGTCTTGCTAGACCGTAGAGAAGGCAGATTTGTGGGGATTCACTCAGGGATAGCCTGTTGATCCATCTCTAGAAGCCGGAATTCTACTCAAGACGGAGGATCTCCTCTTTAATTCCTTCAGGGGGTTTTAGGGATTTCTTATGTTTTGTTTTATCTTTTCTTCTGAGATGTTTTCTTTTATTATTATGAACTAAACCCCTCAGATACCTGAAGGGGATGAAATCTAGATGAATCTTGTTATTGTTTTCTGAACTATATGATAAATACTTGATTTGTTCTTAATTATGTGTGCTTAATTCTTGTGTTGATATTTCGCGGATATTAATTCAAGTCAAATGTGCTTAGGTGGTGGAGCAAAAGTCCCTGCTTAAGAGTAGATCTAGCATAATTAAGCGGAGTTGATCGCACGCCTAGAGATAGGGTGACGAGATTTTGCCGAATTAGGGTGAAAACTAATATGGGATGTCCATAGATCGATTTACTGCTATTCTAGGGGGTTATTATTCGAGAAAGAGATTTTCGTTAATTAACCTAGGGTTAGACATTATTCGCCTCGAGAGAGGGTTTAATATACGTTAGGGAGTTCTACGGATCAAGTCAAGTGAATAAATCGTATGGTTCAGTGTTAGATAACAAGTGAAGTCTAGGTGGATTCTTCTTTGGGTGTCGTCTTAATCAACTGAGTTTTTCCCAAGTTATTCTCCCAATTTCATTCTTCTTTGTCTTAGACTTTTTAGTTTAATAGTTAATTAATTTAGACTAGATAAATAACTTCACTTATTTTAGGCTAAATAATAGAAAGAAAGTTAGTATTAGTACTTTTAGCTCCTTTGGGTTCGACAATCCGGTCTTGCCTAAGCTATACTACTGTTCGATAGGTGCACTTGCCTCAATCGTTGTCATAGTTAGTTTCCAGGTTCGATCATTCTCATTATAAATTTTAAAACTCTGACTTCACAGCGATCATCGAACAACAAATCCTGTCTCCCTAAGCAAAGAGGGAACAGATTTAAGCCACCAGTCCTATCTCCCTCGACTCAAAGAAGGAATAGGTCGAAGATTGTAGATCTTGTCACCCTAAGCGATGAGTGGAACAAGATCGAACAACAAATCTTGTCTCCTAAGCAAGAGTGGAACATATTTAAGCCACCACCCTATCTCCCTGAAGTTGCAAAGAGGCGGGTTTAAGATACTAGCCCTATCTCTCCGACCAAAGAAGTGGAATAGGTCGAAGATTGTAGATCTTGTCTCCCTAAGCGAAGAGTGGAACAGATTTAAGCCACCAGTCCTATCTCCCGACCAAAGCGATGGAATAGGTCGAAGATTGTAGATCTTGTCACCCTAAGCGATAGTAGAACAAGATCGAACGGCAAATCTTGTCTCCTAAGTAGTAGTGGAACAGATTTAAGCCACCATCCTATCTCCCCGACTCAAAGAAGGAATAGGTCGAAGATTGTAGATCTTGTCACCCTAAGCAAAGAGTGGAACAAGATCGAACGACAAATCTTGTCTCCTGGGCGAGAGTGGAATAGATTTAAGCCACCAGTCCCATCTCCCGACCAAAGAAGGAATAGGTCGAAGATTGTAGATCTTGTCACCCTAAGCAAAGAGTGGAACAAGATCGAACGGCAAATCTTGTCTCCTAAGCGCGGTAGTGGAACATTTAAGCCACCAGATCCTATCTCCCGACCAGCAGAAGTGGAATAGGTCGAAGATTGTAGGTCTTGTCACCCTAAGCAGTAGTGGAACAAGATCGAACGACAAATCTTATCTCCATGAGGTAGCAATGGAGCAGATTTAAGCCACCAGTCTTATCTCCCTGAAGAGTCAGTGGAACAGATTGAAGCTAAATTACAGATCTTATATCTTCGAAGTTACAAGTCTTATCTCCCTGAAGTTGTAGTGGAGCAGATTAAAGATAGCAAACCTTATACCCCTGAAGTTACAGTGGGATAGATTAAAGCTACTTGAAGAAGAGAAGCGCTAAAGAACTCGAGGTCCGAAAACCGGGCAAATTTGGTCTTTAAAAGTCTTTGCTCCATTCCCGTTACACGACAACGAGTAAAGAGGGGCAGCTATAAACGACCCAATTTTCCCGGGCCCGAATCAGAAACAACAAAACAAAAAATAAAATAAAGAGTCCAATATAAAAAGTCCAGATTACAACCCAAAATAATAGGCCAAATTGATAAATGGCCCCCAAAAAATCTACCCTAATTCCCCTAGCCCAACAGGCCCAAAAACTAAATCGACTCAGGAACCCTAGGGTTTCTGAGTCCCCAAGACGTCGTACCCCCTCCCATGTGCGCCCTCGGCGCGCACATTGCCCAAGGATCGACTTTGCCGAGCCATTGCACTGAAATGGTAGCCTCTGCCCCGTTGACTTCTGCCTCAAGACCTACAAAGCAACAAAACAAGACAGAAATGGCAAGAAACAGAAGAAAACGAAAAGAGAAAACCCACAAAGCAAGCAAGATAGCAAATCACTTGTAAATCGGCTATAAAAGCCTTGAATCAACGTTGTAATTTTTTACACAGAGAAAAATACACGAAAAATTTCAGAATACAAACAAGAACTGGAATCAGTTTCAAAGTTTTAAAGGTGCTTTTTTTTATTTTTGTTATTTCGGAATATAAAAAATCATAATAATAATAAAAAAATTACCCTTTTTTTTACCTACGGTCGACGTTAAAGGTCGTCGCTGACCCCGGACACCTCGAAACCCGTTGGGTTTCCGACAGGGGTCCGAAAAGGGGAAAACCACCGCGAGACTAAAACCTTTTTCTTTCTTTTTTCTTTTGTTTTCTTTTTTCTTTCTTTTTGTTCTCGCTCGGGGGATCCAAAATACCTATATCGGGTTTTCAAAAGGGTTAAAAACCCTTTTCTGCCGTCTCCTACCACCGTGTACGGCGGAGGCCTGCCGGGGTTGGCCAAAATCCCGATCGAAAAAAGGGAGGGCTGAGAGAATTCTGGAACCCCCCTCCCCTCTTTTTTTTATGTGGCTGCATAGATGAAGTTTTTTTTTAGAATATGGCTTTTATAAACCATCAAAACGACGCCGTTTTAGGCCTTCAGCCCGTGTGCCAAAACGACGCCGTATGGCCCCGACCACGCGTGACCCGACCACCCGCCTCCAGGGGATCCGCGCGTTTTTGATTAAAGGGTCATTTGCGCAAACGGCCCTTCCGCTTTTAAGTATACATTTTAATTAAGTCCTATTTCATTTTCTTTATTTTTTTAATTTTACCACAAAATTTTATTTTGTTCCAGCTTTAGTCCTCGACCATTTTAAAAGCCAAAAGCTAGAACGGCGTTGTTTTTTGAGATGGGTCGGGTTGACCCGACCAACCGCCTAGGATCCACAGTGTTTTTGGACCGAGGGTCTATTTGCGCCTCGCCTCCTTCGCTTTGAGAGGCGTTCTCGATTTAGTCCCTATTTCATTTTTTCCTTCTCTTTTAAATTTGCCCCTTTAATTTTATTTTATTTTTAATTTAATCCTCGCCATGCAAGCTGAAACGCAGCGCACAAGGATCAGGGATATTTTCCCATGCAGTCCTTGTTAGTTTCAAATACATTACATGTGCTAATCCTTGTTAGTTCTTTTTTTTTCTTCGTGATTGATACCTGTTAATTTTCTTTTAATATCAATTAAGTCCTTTATACTCTAACCCTTTTATTTATTCGTTTATCTATTTAACTGTTTAATTATTTATTATTTATTTATTTTTCATTTATTTATTTAATTGTTTGCATATAGATATTTTTATCATTATTATGTGTATTTTTTATTATTATTAATTTTTTGTAATTTACTTTATTCCTCCTTTTATTTTTATTATTATTATTATTATTGTTATTATTATTACTATTAATTAATTTTAGTATTACTACTATTGTTTTTACTATTATAATTATTATTTTAATATCACTACTATCATTTTTATGTTATCATTATTATTACCTAATATTTCTATTATTATTAATAATTACTATTATTATTACTATTATTATTAGTACTTTATTTTTATCACTATTATCATTATTATTATTATTTTTAAACGCTTATTTACTCATTTTTTTAAAATTAATTTTTATTTATTATTTATCATGTTTTTATTTTTAATCTTAATTTTTTACTTATTTTTAATTTATTTTATTTTAAACTTTACACTTATTATTGCCATTTCATTATTTATTCATTTATGTATTTATTTTTGTCGTACATACTTTCGAATTTAGACTATTCATTATTATTAACTCATTCATTATTGATATTTATATTTATTAATGTCATCATCATTATTTAGTTAAATATACTAGCACTGAAATTCATTTTACACTTTATTATAAAATCATATTACATTTTATCCGATCCATTAAAATTTTTGTTTTTTTTAAGCAAATACTTCGCGTTCTAAGATTCGAAAGAAATCGTGCCCTAACTTACTGGGTTTCGATTTTTCTCACCGAGTCTAAAGAACTTATTATTTTCTTTTTAAAGCCAAAGCATAAAAGATAAATAAAAACTTATTCTCGGGAATTCGAAAAAGTTGCGTCCTAACTTACTGGATGTGACATTTCGTTATCTAGGGATAAGGATTTCTAAAAACAAAGATAATATTCTGAATTTGGAATTTCGAGAAATCGTGCCCTAACTTACTGGGTTCCGGTTTTTTCATTTGACCCAAATAACTGAATATCCTCCTCAATATGAGTTTTAAAAGTCGGAAGACAAGCTCAGTTTCGGGAACTCGAAATGTCGTACTTAACTTATCAAGTGACATTTTACTTCTTCGAAATAAGAGGGTTTTAGCATCCATTTTAATTTATTCAAGTTTTCTTTTAAATAAAGAGGATCGTATTTTAAAATCTTTTCAGATTTTCGACATAAAGACATCAAATAATCAATTAGGTACCAATTTTGGGCGTCACGAGGGTGCTAATCCTTCCTCGCACGTAACCGACTCCCGAACCCGTTTTCTGCATTTCGTAGACCAAAAATCATCATTTTAGTAAATTAAAAATTTTATTAAAATGAAAAAATTACAAGGTGACCCAATCACACCTCATCAAAAAGGATTGGTGGCGACTCCATTTTTCCTGTTCATTTTCAAAATACAAAGTCGACCCGTTTTACAAAAAAATGGTTTCGACATGTACCTTTAACAACAAGTTTACCATTCCCTGCAAGCTTGAACAATAAGAAACTTAAAAATCATTCGTTTAACCAATTCAAAACACAATCAAACACATCCAAAATATGTCAAAACAATCATCCTAGGTGCCTAACCAATATACCCTCATAGGTACCATAATTATATCATCAAAACATATCAATAAAACATCATTCAAATCCAATTTATAAACATGCCAAATTCAATCTATTTTACCTATTTCATGTTCATTTAAACATTAACTTAAACTTGTCATAATATGACCTCAAACATAAACACATATTTATATGTATATAACCATCCAATATTAACTTATAATCTTATTTACAATCGATCCACAAAATGATTAATATTTAGACACCTTAGGTACATGCCGACACAAAAGGAAAAACATCACCACGTTTGAGTTCGGGACCTTTGTTGGATGCTGAATCGATGATCAAAATTTAGTACTTAACCTGCGCACGGAAAATAAAACCGTTCGCTAAGTAAAACTCAGTGGTATTTCTATAATCCGAATATTTATAGACAAAAGATAATATAATATGTACATTTTAATTATAAGTACAATTGAATATTAAAAACCACATTAATTTATACAATGACATTAGTCATTCAATTTTTCACTTCATAAATACATCATTCATACCATACTCAATTCTCATCATTTGCTATATAATAGCTTTTCACAATATGATACACATATCATTAAAATAACAATATTGTACATTCCATATGCAATTCATGAATACACAATTCATGTGTCTCAATCCATCTTTCAATTCACTGTCCCATTTTCATTCCACATACCATGCCATTTCAATATCAATTATAAAACTTTATTATTCATTTACCCCTATTAACACGACTCAGACTCGAACGGATATACGGATCCAACCAAAACACACCAGTTTGGCACCCAGTACCTCATCAGATAATTCGAAGTAATAAATTGACACCCAGTGTCTCATCGGTTAAACTGGTAAATTGGCACCCAAAGGCCTCATCGAATTAATTCAAGTAATAAATTGACACCCGGTGTCTCATCGACTCAAGTCGAAGAAATCCTCGAACTCTTCCAATCCTATGGCATGCCATCTATATCCGACTCAAATTCGATCATCATTAATAGGGTTTCAATTCACTTTCCAAATGCAACAAATATCCAATATTCAAATTTCACATTAATCACAAATTCATATAAATGCAATTCAATATCAAAATGCCAATTACTCACCTCAATCACTTACCATAAACATTTAATCAAAATACAACAATTAATATTTAGATTCGGATTATAGAAATACAAACCAGAAATTCCGAGCTATTCCTCATCGACTTTATCTTTTCCCCTTTTAGTCGAGGATTCCAGTACGACGTTAGCTACGAAATTAAAACAATTAAAATTCATTAATACAACACAATTCAATCTCATATTTAATATTTTAATTTTTACTCAATATTTACCTAAATTCCAATTTAGTCCCTAAACCGAGACTAATTTTATTTCTTCACAATCAATCTTATATTTTCATACAAATTCCACTTTAGACTAGATTTAACTCCCTAATTTCACTTAAATCCTTAAATTTTGAATTTTCACAATTTAGTCCCTAATACTCAAAATTTACAATTTATTCTACAATTCAATCATTTTTCATTTCTAACTTAAATAAATCTATTAATTTAATCCCTAATACTAAAATTATTCAACATAAACATTACTTAAAAACTTAATAATTTCTAAAATTTTGACATGGGTCAGGTAGTATTTAATACCGGGATTCTAAAAATATAAAAAATACAAGAAAAAAAGACTAAATTGACTAACCAATTGAACTTGGAACTTTGAAACCCCTAAGGCCCTTCGTCTTTCTCCTTTCTCCCTTTTTCTTTTTCTTTCCTTTTTCTATTCTGTTTCGTTTGGCTCTCTTATGCTTTCTTTCTATTTCCTTTTCTTTTTGTTTTATTATTATAATATAATATAATATAATATATACTTAACATTTAAGTTTTAATATTTTAATATTATAATATATATTTTAACTTTAAAAAATTTATAATATATACACTTATGCCGCCTCAATTATGATCATTGGCATAATTGCTTCTTTATTCCTTTTTGTTTTTCTTTAATCTATAATTCAACTTTTACCCTTTATGCAATTTAGTCCTTATATCTAATTACTCTTAATTCATGCAAATTCACCTAACCAAAACCTAATTAACTACACAACTAACTTCGTAAATATTTACAAGTCCGTTTTACGAAAACGGAGTCCCGAAAATGCATTTTTCGACACTTGTGACTATCGTGTCATTACATAGACGCTCCTTATTTAGGGATTTTTGTGGAGAGATATGGTATGTAATGTGAGGTATTTGGGAAAAAGATTTTTAACAATTTGGGGAGAGTGGTTTGTAACAATTTGGCTTCAATTTTGGGGCTGTAATTATCCATTGGGAGAGGGTAGATTGGTGAATTCGAACTGCGTTAACAAATATCGTGTGCTATTTCTCTTTTTACTTATCTTTTTGACTCACATTTTGGATTTGTGTTTATTTCTCTTGCTTTTTTTCATGTGTTGATGTGCTTAAACAGTTTTGTCCTAACCTCAGTTCAAACATCTGCCTGAACATCAAATTGAAAAAAAAAAGAGAGTAAAGCGAGGTTCTAACTAGAATATTTAATTAGGGAACTTGATATTTTATTAATTTGATATCTTTAATTCTACTCATTGAAGATTATTTCATTTAATAAAATATAATTAATAGATTTTTTTCAAGTGAAATTTAAACATTTTATTGAAATAATATTTTAATTAAGATCATTTTTATTTAACAAATTATAATTAACAAGCTTGCTTATATGAAATAGCTATAATTTTACTTAAAATTTTAGATAATATATTGATATAGATAACTAATTTAATAAGAATGTACTACATAACTATGATTGTTGCTTTTATAAGTGAAAAATTGTTATATAGTGTTAAAATAAAACATAAAAAATCGATTCTACTAGAAACTTAGCTGTTAAAATATAATTTTTAACTCATAAATCATAGTCCCCAAAACCTAATTTAATTAATTCTTAAATATATTTTTAATTTTTAACTCTTAAATATAATTTTCTAAACTTAATTAAAAAATTAAAAATATAAAAAAATCAACGGTTGAAGACAGTTTGTAAGTTTACAAACTATCAACTTAGAGTTTTCCATAATTTTATTTTCGATGCCAAACAAAACTTAGAATTATTTGCATCACTTCTTTACTCAAACGAAGAACAAGCAATTAATTTAATTAATTGTAAGTATTTTTCTTTTTCTTTTAGCTTAACATGAAAGATTGGAGATTATATAAGCAAAAGAAATTTAAGTTTTATAGACAATTATTAAATATGAGTTATTTGAGTTGATTTTGTTAAGGATAATTGGAACCCTAAAATAAAATTTTAAATTTTAAAAAGAGATTAAATTAATTAATTTCAATATTATAGTAACAAATCGGCTGACACGGGAGATAACAAAAATTTCAACATTTTATTTATTTGATTTTGATGTTTGAAATTTAAAATTTCAATATTGAAAAATTAAAAAAATTTAGAACTTTCAAAAATGGGATAAACAAGTATAATATGATAAATTTTTAATGTATTATTTTAGTTGTTATCGCCTTTTCATTTTAATCTCTAATCTTTTTACCCGGATCAAGATTCAAAAAAAAAAAATTGGTGACAAAAATGAACGTGATTTAGAAGTTGAATGACTAAAATAAAAATATAAATATGATGTAGAGATGATTTAGTGTGTATAGTCAATCAAATTAATGATTTAACACTTGAGTAACTAAAATAAAAACAGTCCTAGAAATTGAGTGACGAAGTTGACAAGTTTACCCATTATAAAACTTAAAAATCAAGATATTATATCATGAAAAGATGCATCAAATTTTCACGCAACCTGATGATGTGGAGCTCATACAACTTACCATGGAGAGGATTGGGAAAAAAAGGGGGTTATAAAAGATTGAAAGTGAGGGTGTTTGTGGCAGTTAGCCCATTTCAAGAAAGATCCAGTGATCACTACAGAAAACTTCTACTATATTTATATCCCACCTGATAGGCTGAAATCCAAACTTTTTTTTTTCTTTTAGAGACAAAAGGAGAGAAATGGGTGACAATGTAGGAGATAAGGTTTTCGTTAGGGAATATGATGATGACAGAGATATTGAAATGGTGGAGAAGCTTGAGAGAAACTGTGAAAGAGGGTCTAATAATAAGGGGACCTCCATTTTTACAAACATGATGGGTGACCCTTTGTGTAGAATTAGGTTCTATCCACTCCATCTTATGCTGGTGAGTGATGTCGACTTCCCAAAAACATATGTACATAACCCTAGCTTAGCTAAGCTAAGCTAAATATTTTCTTTCTTCTTTTTGGTTTCTTCTTTATCTCTCAAGAAACAAAAAACATTTCTGTTTCTAATGGTTTGTCGATGTTCCTTGTATTTGGTCTACTTTTTTCTTTAAGGAAACCCATTGTCCCCATTGAGATCATTGTTGATTTTGATAATCTATATAGCATTTGGCGGCTGATGTGCTTGAAAAAAATGGCCTACAGGTAGCTGTGCTGCGCGAAAATGGGGAGCTTGTCGGAGTAATTCGGGGCTGCATCAAGCATGTGGGGACCAAATTTGGGGGAAAAAATATCAAGTTGGGTTGCATTTTAGGCCTTCGAGTGTCTCCAAAACATCGGTATATTCTCTCTCTCTCTCTCTCTCTCTCTCTCTCTCTCTCTCTCTCAGCTCCTTTATGATCATCTTCCCTTTAGGGCAAACCTCCCCCTCATCATCTGTCCTTAATTGAAGGCATAACACTACTTATATCTATGAAATAATTAACAAAAATTGAAGGGTTTCTTTTTGCTATCATTCTCTTTACTTTTTGAATATATTTAGAAAATTTATTCACATGAAATACATGGATATGTCAAGATTAATGATATTTTTCCCCTAAATGTATCCACCAAAACCCCTATCTTTGGCAACTAATTAGTAGATTTAAACAAAATGTAGGCGAATGGGGATTGGATTAAAGCTTGTGAGAGAAATGGAAGAATGGTTGATAAACAATGAAGCACACTACACATTCTTAGCAACAGAAAAGAATAATGTTGCCTCTACAAATCTCTTCACTACCAAATGTAATTATAGACACTTAAGCTCATTAGTCATATTTGTTCAACCAATCAATTTTGGAATGGATCATGGGGGTGCATCACAAGATATTAAAGTAGAGAAGTTGAATATAGATCAAGCCATTTGTTTCTATGATCACAAGCTTCGAGGCAAAGACATAGATTTGGCTGACATTGATGCAATCCTCAAGGAAAAGCAAAGCCTTGGCACATGGGTATCTTACTTCAAACAAGATGAATGGATAGGTTTGCATAGTAAAGAGATGAAGAATGAAGATATTATTAGTACAAGTCCAAGCTCTTGGGCCATGTTTAGTATATGGAACTCATGTGAAGCTTACAAGATTCATATAAAAAAGTACTCTCATCCATTGAAGTTTTTTCATGAAACTTTGAGCCATGCAAGAGACAAGATCTTCCCTTGCCTTAAGATCCCAATATGTGACTCACTTGAGAAGCCATTTGGTTTCTTGTTTCTTTATGGACTCCATGGAGAAGGTGAGAGGGTGGAGGAGCTGATGAAATCTGCATGGAATTTTGCATCCAGGTTGGCTGAGAATGTGAAGGACTGCAAGGTGATTATAACTGAGTTAGGTGTCTCTGATCCTCTAATGGAACATGTTCCACATCACTCATCTATGTCCAGAATCGAAGATCAATGGTACTTGAAGAAAGTGAATGGATCCATCAACGATGAAGATGAGCTAGGCATGGTGGGAGAACTAGGAAATGTGGTGGTTGATCCTAGAGACTTTTAGGGTTCCTCACTCTTCACAAAATTAATGTAAACTGATGTTAGTTTAGTTGTGGGATTTTCCGAAAGAAAAAAAAAAAAAAAGAACTTAGAAGTTTATTATAATTTGTACCTTGTTATATTAATTTAAGCCTGCCATTACTTTTCTCATTTGTATGCTGGATGAAACTTTTGGATTACATAATAATATATGTATTTGATATATTGTTCATCAATATAATAAGTCTTAAATATACATATCAAGAGATCTGAGAGAGTTTAAGCCAACTGGATGATAAAATAGTTCATTCATCTTGACAGAGATTAATTATACAAAGATTGATTGAAGAAATCAAATGGCTCGTCAGTTCATGCAAAGATTTTGGAAATTCAATAATCAATGATTTCCTAAGTTTAGCTGTGAAAAAGATAACGATTGACTGAAAACTGTGGCTTTTGGTTTGGACAAGTTTCCCAAATTTTAGCTTAAATTCATCAATTAATACCATTGATTAATAGGAGAGCATTTATTATTGGGATAAACGTACTGAACAGGTCCGTTGTGAAAAGATTTACATAAAATTTAAAATATAATTATATAAAGATTATCGTTATGTTTTATATCCATGGAAAGAAAATATTCCACAAATAACGTTAAGATGATGAGATATGGTCAATTTATTTATTTAAAATATATTTCAAAAGATAGTATTATAATTTTTGTAACGATCTAATTTTTAGTGGTGTCAGAAAAATTAGTTTTGAAATCACATTTTCATTAACCGAGTCTGTAAATATTTAAAGTATAGATGAATTGGAATTTAGATAGTTAATTTAGCTAAAATTGTGGTTAATTATGGCTTAAGGACTAAATTGTAAAGTCCAATCGCTTTAGACTTTTAATTAGTAAATGACTTGGGGACTTAAATGTGTGTTAGTGGACGGTATGATAATATGGCCATTAACTTAAGTAAAATAAGATTTGTTTAATTAAAATAAGGTTAATTAACAATTTAATCCTATTATAAAAGTGTAAATTCGGTAGGAAGAGAGATAAACTTATTTTCTCCAACCGATTCCAAGTGAACTTAGACAATCAATTAGCTAATATTTATTTGCCACAATTTCGCTATGTATGCAAAATATACTAGACAGAAACACAAAATATATATAGATAAATGTGAAATTAACTTTATTTATTTATCAATCATTCAAATACATGGAAAATTGTTATATGTTTACTACAATATGGACATATTTCCCAATAATCTTCTCATAGTTTCAAATTTACCAACAATCTCTTTCACTGTATCCTTATCCTCTGTGCTGTACTCCTAATTTTTAGAACTCATAATGTTAAATGTTGTAGGTTGTTGAGCGCTGACATGAAATCGAGTAACACCATCATAGGATGTTTTAAAGTATGATGGAAACTTTGGCCAACCTTTGAAGATGATAAATCTCTCTCCTGGACATTAACATTGTTCTACAACAAGCAAACAATCGCCATCTAAAGAGCGAGACTTTCCATTAGGCTAAAATTGCTTCTAAATCTTGTATGAGCTTTACTTGGCCTTAATTATTTCTTGTCTTTGTGCCAAAAAAAAATGTTTACAATACCTAGAAGTGTCATGTGTATCAAACTTACGCCATTACAAAAAAAGTACCAAAATCCTTGACAAAATAAAAATTTAGGTACCAACTTGGGATAAAAAAACCCATAAGTACCAACTTGAAATAAAGTGACAAATCCAATGACTAAATGACTATTTATACCATTATAAAATAACCATGGTAAATTCTTTGATTAGTGAAATTCTTTCAAACACTAATACAATCTCTAAAATTAATTACAAAATAATTATCTTAAATGATATTATTTAGATATAATAACTTTATGTTGAAATTTTAGTAAATGTGATTAGTGAAATTATATTTTCTTATTTATTTAACTTTTTTTTAAAGAAATAACAATAAAAGGGGTCAGCCAAATTAAAGGAAAAAGAAGAAGCAATCATTAAAAAAAAATAGAAGTGTATAAATATGTGTTAAACTTAGTGGATACCAAGCCTCTAACATGCAATAAAACCAAAAAATACAAAGAAACAGGAAATAAATATGGAAGTGAAGAAAGAACGAAAGCAGAGAGATACTTATAGAAACCGAGAAACCTTGTATACTCTGTTCAATAAAACTTGTTTCATTAGAAAATTTATAATCTATTTACTTATAGTCTCTAATCATCGCCTTAACTAATCACTAACAGCTTAACAACTACTAACAGTTATTCAAAATAGCACATGTTTATTACAAACAAAAAATGAAATGGTGAGCAGTCAATGGCCTCCACCCACTACAGTTCCAGAGTTGAGGGAGAGCTGATTTTTGGGATTGGGAAGCGCAAAAATTGCCAACAAAGCGCTAATGGCTGCCACAATAGAGCCTAACACAAAGGCTGGTAAGTTTCCGCCACCAAATGCTGCATCAAGCGGTCCACTAATCACTGATACAAACATCTGCCACATTTACCAAATCAATAAGAAAACACTTCATTTCTGCTACTTCGAGACAGAACTATATCAACAGCAAAATTATCCCAATAATGAAGAATATGATGCTTTTTACCTGTGGAATAACTATAGACAAGTTTAGTACTCCCAGTGACAGACCTGAAGTTTTTAGATGACCATCAAAATTAGTTGGTAGCCTAAATATAGATAGTAAATACATAAAGTGTCAACCAACAACTAACAAGTACAACACTATGACATACCTTGACCGCCGCCGGCATCAGCGCAATATATGGATGCCAATGCGAATGGAATGCTAAATGTTACCTGCATCAACCAAACATCAAATTTATTCATTATTTTCAAGTCCAAACTCAACTAAAGATAATATTTTAATCAAAATTATAATAGAATTTTAGGGTTTTAGAAAAAATTAAGACCTTAAAAACACATAAAAGTTAACTATAGTATAATGCATATTCATATTATATATTATAATTCTTATTTTTATAAAATTTCTTAAAATGTAAATTTTTTAATTGTGATAGTATTCTAAGATATTTTATACAACACTTATCAATTTATTCATAATTTCTCAAACCCTTAAATACTTAATATTCAAAATTTTATTTTAACAATGAAGTATTTATGATAGTGAAATATTCTTTTGGCTAATTGATATTTTTCACGTTATGGTATTTATATTTATAGAAGTATTAATATGTTTTTTCTTTTTTTTTCTAAGAGGTAAGGGAAAAAAAAGAAAAGAAACTAACCGAAAGTGGAATACCCAACAATCCAAACAAAGCCAAGGCAAAGCTTTTGACGTTGGTGGGTGGAGAAGTCAAGATTTGGGGTCCTTGTTTAGCCCTCCAAGCCTCAGCCACCTTGGTGATCCACACGGTCCCGGCCAAGCCTGCAGCCAAAATGAAGTTGACAAACCCCCACAAGTTCTTGACTCCTCCAATGAAGCGACTAACAGGCTCCAACCCCAACGACGTAAACGCCAACACTATAGAATTTATCATCAGACCCAACGCACCAGCTCGCACTCCATCATCGTACAATTTTTGTTCACTTGAACTTCCCTTCACTTTCCCTCCGAATACCTCCACTCCCATCCAGTCAGTGTCATACAACAAGAAGGGAAACCAGGCGATCCAATTAAGACAAGTCACGAGAAGCAATATCCACATTGGCTTTTTCAAGGTCTTGAATGCCGTCACTATCTCCCCAATGAAAGGCTCGGATGATCCTCCTTCGCCTTCGTCTAGAGATCCGTTACTCTTTAATGGAGTCTCTTTCACAGTGGTAATCGCGGTTATAGTCACCGATAGGAGAAAAACAATGTCAATGATAAAACAAGTTTTGAGGTTTGCACAGTAAACGTCACAGGCAGTTGTTGTTGTGAAAGGTAAGAGTTTGTAGAGATTGGAATAGGAACCAGCTGCATAACCTAAAACGTTCCCGATAGCCATGAAAAAAGAGAACCAACCATTGGCGATCCTCATTCTTTTATGATCATTTCCGGAAAGGTCGGCCAGAAAAGCACGACATGGACCTTGTAGCATGTTGTTAGCCACATCAAGGATCCAAAAACCTGTAACGAAGACAGCAACGGCTCTAGGCTTTGTGGGATTGTCCAGTGAATCACCAGCTCGGTGGCCTATGTCTTTGGCGAAGCCAATGAAGAAAACAGCCATGGCAACTAAACAAGCTCCAGCAGCAATGAAAGGTCGGCGACGACCGATGCGAGAGGTGCAATGGTCACTGAAGTAGCCTACAATGGGTTGAACGAGGAGGCCAGAGATGGGGCCACAAAGCCAAATGAAAGCAGCCCAAACGTGAGGAACACCAAGGGTTTGAACATAAGGGGTTAGTAGAGAAAGTTGCAGAGCCCATCCGAACTGAATCCCGGCGGCAATAGCCGAAACCATCACTATATTCCATATCGGCTTTGGGGGACCGTTTCCGCCAGTCTCCATGGTCATTATTTTTCAATTCTATTAAAACAAAAGATGGATGATTTGATTGACTGAAAACTGCAACCAACACAAATATATAATCAATTAGAATGGTTTAAGGAAAAGGAAAGAACTCATAAATACATCTTTCCTGTTTTGACTATCAATTTATTTTTGGTCAATAGCTATTAATTTATTTCACATTCTCCCTCTTATAGATTAAACCGAAAACGTTGTAATGGTTGTGTCATTACTGAGCATCAAATGCAAATGCTTGAAGGTAGACAACGGAATTTGAGTGATTTATTAAAAAAGAAATGTAATTAATTTAGGTTAAATAATTAAAAAAATATTTAGAGTGATTTACTAGGAAAGTAGACCTGTATTTCTGCTGTGGATGAAGCTCCAACGTGTTAATACATTGGATCATGTTACATATTTCTTGGTTCCAATAGCTAAAATCGCACTTTCCATACCTTGAGAACTTTCCTTATCTGCACTATGATTTCTACGAGATTACCAACGCTTAAAAATATAGTGAATTAGAATGGTTGTAAGAGAAGACATTAAATATTGTGACATATAAGGAAAGATAAAGAAATATAACAGGTTGGGCAAAGGAAAGAACTCATAAATATATCTTTCCCGTTTTGGCTATCAATTTATTTTATTTTATTTTTTGGTCAATGGCTATTAATTTATTTCACATTCTATCTCTTATTTTTTGGATGTCACACAATTCATTAATTTTTGCCATAAAATCTATATTGTTACATATATATGTCACACAATTAATTAATAACCAACGCTTAAAGTTTAATTAAAAAATATATATCACATACATGTGGCATCCACAATTAATTAATCTTAATTAAAAATTAAAATTGTATAATAATTTTTGCACATGTATCTCACACAAGGAATGGATTTTAATTAAAAATTAATTGTAGCGAGAAAAAAGGAGACGCGGCTAATTTTGAGTAGTGGGACGAGTGGGGGAAGGGAATTGGGGGCTAAACTTAAGAAAATAGGTTTCCTTTTCTTAAAAATAATTAGGCTGCTAAAGATAGTAATAAATGGGATAATCAATTGGATTTTGGGGGTAAAAATTGGAATAAAGAAAGTACTAGCCCTAAGTCTTACCCTAGGTTGAGATATTGGCCTTTCAGAGGTAAGGAACGTAGAGTTGTTAAGCAAATTATAAAGCTTTTGTTGAAAGGGTAGACCTGAAATGGAGAAGATTATTATGTTTTTTCTTCCAATTTTTATAATATATATCTTTTTAGATTTTATATAAAAATGTGAAAAGAAGAAAACACCTTAATAGTAGCATTTTTTTTTTAGAAAATAATAGCATAAAGCGAAACATCAACCAATTACATCTTAATTTGATATCGACCGAATTAAGTTAGCTAACAATAAACTTTTCACCGTATCTAGGGAATCGTCGTATAGTTGCAAACTTGAAACTCCAGAAGTATAACATTTAGCCATATGATTGACAACTTCATTATGAATTCTTGGAATATGATGAATCCTTACTCTCTAATTCCTTCTCGGGATTTGATGCAGCAATCGTAACTCTACTAAATTGTATTTTCTCCCCCACCAGCCAAAAGTAACTCCACCCGTAGTGCATCATCACATTCAACTTTATTTATCTAAAACCCTTCTCCCAGGCCTGAAGTAGACCTTTCAAGATTGCTCTTGCTTCTACTTTGAAAACAGAATCCTTACCAAAAGCCATTGAGAAACCACATAATAACCAGTTAGTATCTGAATATCTAAACACACCTCCAATGGATGAAGAAAGACTGTTGGCTGAGACTGCACTATCCATATTAAGTTTTATCCAACCCCTCTCCAGTCGAGCCCAATGCAACAACGTTAGCATAGGACTTGGCTGAAATAAACTCGAACCAGATTCTGCATAATTCCTTGCCCAAGAATGACTTGTAACCACAAGTTTGAATACAACTATGGTTATTAGAAAAAATAAACGAGTTTTGATCTTTCCAATGCAACCAACATATTATAGAAAATAGAGACTGCCAAACCGTATTCTTTGTACCATAATTCCCTATATATTGCATATTCCAAAGAAACTACTCGCCAAGTGGAAGAGAGAAAAAAGCATCCTGAACTTGCTTCGGAATTAGCAATAACCAAACTGATCTAATAAACAGGCAATCTCGAATCACATAGACAGGGGTGAAGCCAGGGAGGCTGGCATGGGCCCCGACCCCCTAAAATATAAAATTACTATTTAGGCCCTTAAATTTTTTTAAAAATTTTAAATTAATAAAGGTAAAATTACACTTTGGCCCCCTCTAAAATTATAAAAATTCGATTTAATCCTTTACAAATTATAAAGATATAAACTATAAAAAATTAAAATTTTATCCGCCCCCTAAAAAATTGTTCTGGCTTCGCCCCTGCACATAGAATCCCGTTTCCAACACACTTAATAGTAGCATTTTTTTACTTTGTAAAATGAAATTTTTTTAATAATTTTTTAATTGAATTGAATCTAGCAATTAGACATAAAAGAATAATATGGATTTAAAAAAAAAAAAAGCAAATATTGCAATGATAGTGTTTTCATATTTAATATTATTTATAATTTTTTAAAATAAGTTAATCCTAGAATAAAACTATAAACCTCGTGTATAATTAATGGTACCTGAACCTAAATCATCAAAGACCCAATCTTAAGCAGCAGCTCAAAACTCGACAGAGGCTAAGGATGACGCTGCCTCCGGAGAGGTGGCATAAGCTGAATAAGGATGGTGGAGTTAATAATGCCACAGGAGCAGCAGTTGGTGGAGGCTTTATACGGGATTCATCGGGCTGCTGGGTTATGGGGTACAGTTGGAGTATTGGTTGCTGCTCGATGTTGCTAGCTGAGCATTGGGAGCTGTATGACGGCTTGTCTGTGGCTTGGGATGCGGGTATTCGGTGCTTGGTGGTGGAATCTGATAGTCGGGCTGCGGTGGACCTTGTCACGGATGTTACCAGGGAGGAGATGTTGGAGCTCGTAATGGCTGTTCGTGGCCTTTTGTCTCGGTCGTGGCAGGTATCGGTGCGTCACGTTCTGCAGGGTGCAAATGCGGCAGCGGATTCTGTCACCAAGCTCGCTAGGGATCGCCCATTGGGTTTGCAGCTGGTTCGGCACCCTCCTCCATTTGTCAAACTCATGGTTGAATGGGAAGAGCAGGCCACCTATTGTCAATGACTGTTAACTTTGGTTGGCTTTTAGCCTAGGTTCATTTTTGTTTTCAAAAAAAAAAAAAAATTCAATCTCAATTTTATCATTCAATCAATATCTTTTTTTATAGATATATTTTTTTTTACATAAACTTTTGTTTTTATCTAAGTTTGTGGATATACAATAATAAAAACCTGATACTTTTTGAGCATGCTTGTCAAGATTCCAATTGTGTAAGGAACCGAGCAGGGCCAGTGCAAAGCATGGGTGAAGGGATTTCGGTCTGGTCCCAACTAGTTCGGGGTGGGTTAAACTCAATACTGATGGTGCTGTTTCTGTAGGTGGTGTTAAGTCCGGGGCTGCTGGTTTGATTAGGAATGCGTTGGGAAATGGGAAGTTGGCTATAGCAGATTCATTGGTGTGAGCAACGTTCTTGAAGTAGAACTGCATGTTGTTTTGGATGGCTTGAAGATTGCCTGGGACAAAGGCATTTAGCAAATACTGTTGGAATGTGATAACCTTCATATTATTAACTCCTCTTATTGGTCGAGGCAATGATGTATTTAGTAAAGTTGAGGAATTAAGTAGAAAGAACTGGGTAGTGCATGTTTCGCATATTCGAAGGATGGTAATGTGGCTAAAATAGCTCTAACAGATAGACCTGGGTTGCAAGTACCTTTAGACCCTTTTTCTGTTGTTCTTGACAGTGTTGAATGATGATGTTTCAGGCCTCTCTAGCTATGCAAATGCTCAACACTTTTCCTTTGTATTTTGTTGGCTTCTAGCCTCCTTTTATTTTCACACACAAAAAAAAAATGAACTATGGACATAATCACAATTGAAATAGTAAGATTATTATATGTTAACATTAAGGAAAGAAAATTGAAAAAATGAAAAATTGAAGGGGTAGAAAATTAGAAATATGAAAAATATATTTTATTTTCATAAGTGTGCTTGGTTCGAAGGATGAAAAAAAATGAAAGAAAAAATGTTTGAAATATATATAATTTTGAACTAACATGCACCTCTCTTATTTTCTTTCCTCCAATCATTTCAATTTGGAAAGATTGATTTTCATGCATTAGGATAAAATTGATTATCTCTCATATTTTCTTTCCTCCCACTTTTCTTCTCTACCAATACACATTCAAAATTTATTTTCTTTTCACTTTTTTATTCCCTCCTTCCATCCCTCCAATTTTTCACCCAACCAAACACATCCTAGGTACTAGAATTTTAACTCTTTCCCTCAATTTATGATGCTAAAAAGTAAAAAAAAAAAAAAAAAAAAAAAAAAGAAAAGGGTAAAATAATAAAGGGTAAATTGTACCATTAGTCACTAAGCTATGAGTAAGTTTTTATTTTAGTCACTTAACTAAATAAAGTTACAATTTGATAACTAATCTTTTCGAAATTGTTTTTATTGTCACCCGATTGTTAAGTAGCACATTTTTAGTTGATATAATATCAATTTAGTGTTTTATATTTTTTGTCAATTGAACCTAGTTCTATATAAAAATTATAAAAAAAACTCAAAATTATTTTTAAAATAGAAAAAATTCTAGAAAAATTCTAGAAAAAAATATCTCCAAAATGTTGTTGTTGAAGAACTAATATGTAGGAAAATAAAGAAAATTATCCTTCACTAGAATCCAATAAAAAAATTAAAAATAGAACAAAATCAAAATAAATGTTAGATTATTACATGCTTTCATAAGATTTCTCGAAATCAAATTAGTAATATTTAAGTCAAGTTTCATGCCTCTCAAGAACATACACAACTGATATTATAAAGGCTTGTGAAATCGACTCTGATGCTCTTTTTCTAGCCAAAAAAATTACAAAACATATTAGAAAATTTTCTTTGCAGACTCAATTCAAATTTTCAATTAATTTAAATTATTTTTCAAAACTCAAAATTATATTTTTTTTATAACAAAAATTCATGTCAAGAAACAAAATAGGTAAAAAAAACAAATAAAGAACCAATAATATTGTTTAACTTTTTTTTCCTATGTTTTTTTTAAAAAATGGGTATATAATATAGAGAGAAATTTCGGAGGGTTTGAAAACAATTTTCCCTCATTTTGTCTCACTTTATCCATTTTTGAAAATTTTATTTATTTTATATTAATTTTAATTTTTAGAGTTTTCTAAAAAAATTAAAAAGAATTTCAATTTTTATCATTTTATATATAATCGAGGTGAAATTGATAGAAAGTATAAAAATTGAAAACTAAAAATATTATTATACCAATTTAAAAATGTCACTTAATAGTCAAGTAATCAAAAAAATAATTTCGAAAAATTTAGTGACTAAATTGTAACTTTTTTAAATTAAATGATAAAAAAAAAACTTACACTAATTGTGTAGTTACCCAATAATAAACTAGTTTACAAAATGAGCAACCTTTGGTTTCAACATTTTAAAGACAGACATGGCCTATAACTGGTACGGCTTTCTAAGCCTCTATCTGTACCCAAAAACAAAAAAAGGAAAGCCAATACAAACCTTGAGAAAAGCATCTTCCTAATTTAATTCTGAGTTAGTCCGTTGTCACGACTCATCATTTTTCCTGAAGTACAAATAGAACATATGTTCGGACATGAATCCGAGTAATATAGTTGCGCAACTCTTGGAAGGTGGGAAAACTTGGATGAAAGCAGCATATGTACTATCTTCCTTTGAGATCCACACACTGTGAGAAAACGGCACTTCGGTTTGAATCAACGTCATCGTTAACTATCGCTTCATCAGCAGCGATGGTTGCTGTATGTGTAGCATAAGCATTATTGGCCTTGTTTTCAGCCACTAGCATCCCTCCTGGATGTTCCTCCAATTGAAGGGAAAACTCGAGATTCCACAGCACATCACCCATCGAAGGTCGATCAGTCCCATGATCCAATAAACACTTTCCTGCAATCTCAGTGAATTTCCTAAGGCACTCTGGATTAATCCTTCCCTTAAGATGGGGATCAATGATTTCATGGAGTGTTCCTTTCCTTTCGCAAATCCGAGCGTAATCGCCAAGACTAACTTGTTCCTTAGGCAAGCTCGCGTCTAGTACTGGTCTTGCGCACAACACTTCGAAAAGGACTACTCCGAAGGAGTAAACATCGGATTTTTCGGTTAATTGTTGCCTACGGAAATATTCGGGGTCCAAGTAACCAAAACTACCTTTCACCATTGTACTAACATGATCTTGTTCTAGATTTGGACCGGTTTTCGATAGTCCGAAATCGGAAACTTTGGCAACCCATTTCTCATCCAATAAAATGTTTGTAGTCTTAACATCTCTGTGTATGATTGTGTGCCTTGCGCCAGTGTGAAGATAGTGAAGTCCTCTTGCAGCTCCAATGCATATTTCCAAT
Source organism: Gossypium sturtianum (assembly GCA_025698515.1). Lineage (NCBI taxonomy): Eukaryota > Viridiplantae > Streptophyta > Magnoliopsida > Malvales > Malvaceae > Gossypium > Gossypium sturtianum. Next base: position 160,366,262 of record CM046945.1, on the reverse strand, counting down.
CTTTGCTTCCAAGGCAAGGGAGGTTTATTTGTCTTATACAAATGTTCCCTTAAGGTCCCATTAGCCATATAATCATAGACCAAAATCATCTCTCCGCCTTCTTCGCAATATCCGATTAATGACACTAAATGCCGGTGTCTAAGCTTCGACAGCATCTCGATTTCAGTCTGGAATTCGTGTACTCCTTGTTCCGAAGAAGGGTTTGATCTTTTGATAGCAACTTTAGTTCCTCCATCTATAGTACCCCTGTAAACATTGCCAAATCCTCCAACACCGATAACGCGTGATTCATCGAAGTTCTTGGTGCCATGTTTTATCTCCGACAAAGAGAAATGCCTGCAGAGACCGGCAGCAAGGTTCGAAATCTGGCTACCGGGAAAGGTTTTTCCGGTTGACGATGAATGTGAACTGCCATACGTTATCACCGAACTGGGAGTTTTTCCGGTTTTCTTCTTTTTCTTTACAACAACAACAACAACAATGGCAACCACTAAAGCACAACTAGCAACCCCTCCAGCAACCCCACCAGCAATCAATGGCCCATTTCTATCCTCTGACTCTGAGAATCGTTTACTTTCTGCTTCTGCATCAGTAAGCATTTGGGACGGCACCGGATTCGGACCGGCCAAATTCATATTGGTGTCGTTCATTTTGAAAATCTCCAAGCCGTTAAGAAGTGCATTAAGATACTTGGGTTTCATTGATACGGTGGGATGCAATTGCACCCACATCTCCTCGTCTCCGGGACGATCCGAAACATAGGCCGCAAAATCTTTATAAATAGGTCTCCCCTGACCTCCAACCCATGCAATTATATCACTCGGACTTTGTGCTGTTTGATTGTTAATATAAATATCAAACACTCTTTCATTGATTTTATTAACCTCATACTCACAAAAATGGAGCCTAACAACATATGTGAAATTTGCATCAACATGAAAAATCCAAGTGAGATTATAATTTGCATTAACGCGCGCACTCGGCCCCATCGTTCGCCCAGTAGAGTACACGTCCACCGGCGCAATCACTTCCGGTACGCTTTTCGAGTATTGGATGCTTAAGTTTTTATCGGCCCTGGACGTGACACCGATCCCGCTGCCAAACAAATACGGGAAATCGTCGTACCACGTTCGAGTAAGCCCGGAATCTTTGTTGGGAGGAATGAACTGTCCACCTACGTTTAACCTAAACATTGTTTGCAACGTACAGCTAGTGAGCTCTAAGTATTGATCACTAAATCCAAGGAAAATTGCAGACTTTTGGAATATATCAGGCATAGGGACCAGTTCAATGCCATTAACGTAAGCATATGATCCCTTAGCGGGAGTGATGGTAACATTGAGATCACCCGATCCAACGGGTATTAAAGAGAATTCTCTTATAATGTAACCCTGCGTGAAAGCTTTTGCGGTGATGGCGCCGCTGAAGTTGTGGAGAAGAGTGACGCCGTTGGCCACAACGGAGAAATAGGAGGTGAAAGGGTCGAGACCGTTGTAAGTGGAGGGGTAAAAATAGAGCCTGAGCCAATGGCGGGTATTGGGTGTAACGGGGAACTTGTACGATGTTGATGATGATTTGAAAATCCTCGCCGTCATGTATGGAACCGCCGTTGGCAACGAAGGGTCCTGGTATTGAGCCGTGGCGGCCTCTGTATCACGGGAAGAGGTTAAAAACTTGGCGTCGGGACCCCATTTCCGACCATCGGAATCGGTGGCGGCGTCTTCTGATGCTCCACAAGAAAGGATATAGCCCTTGTGTATTGAATCTGGATTACTTTTTACAAGAAAATGAGTAAAAAAACAATAACAAAGAACGAAAAGCAAGGTTTTAGAGATGGATTTCATCATGTTTGAGAGGAAAAAAAATTCAGGAAATGAGAGAGAGAGAGAGAGAGAGAGAGAGAAACAGGGTAAGAAGCAGATGTTTTTTTTATTTATTATTTTCTAATTCAAAACATTGATGAAATCCATAGATTAGTGGGGAAATTTTCAGGTGAAAATCAAAGAATTACGTTAAAAGAGCGAGTGGAATGAATGGTGACTAATTTAAGTATTAACATAAAATAGATGAACGCCAAATCTGCAGTACGATGAATTGAATGGCCTTTCTATAGAAGGGGGCCACTTGGCCTTTCTTTAACCTTTTAGGCTTACCATCTCTGAAACTGCCCTTGCTTTCCACTCTGTAACCGATTTAAAATTCTGTTATTTTATCCCTATTCAATAACTGATGAATTCACCTTCAATTTTTTAATTTTTATTTCTTAAAAAGTGGAAATGGAATAATTCAAATTATTTTTAGACATCAATAAAATAGTGTCACGTTATTAAATCTTAAACACATACAAATAGTACTTAATTTATATTATCTACATACATGACATTTTCTTTTAACTTAATTTAACTTACATAAAAGTAATTAAAATTTTGAGGAAAAAAACAAATATATTGGAACTATAGTTGAAAAAATTCATAAAATTTCTAAAAAACCGAAATAAATAATAAAGAATTAAAAGAAGAGATAAACAAATGAAATCAACGATTAAAAATTTAAAAAAAAAAACTAAAAAACCGTTAGTAGGAAATTGAAAAATTATAGCCACCACTAATTGTATTATGAAATTATGTTATTTGATTAAAAGTTAAAAAAATAAAATGGAAAAAGAAAAATTGGATTGCATTGAAACTAACATTAAAAAAAAAATTGGTTGCACAAAAATAAAAAATATTAGTTTTTAGGAAAAATGATTATTGTAAAAGAAGAAAATATGTTTGTTTATTATTTAAAAATTAATTATTTTAAGTAATGTAATTAAAGTTAAATTAAGTTGAAGAATATAGTAGATATAGATAATTCAAAGGGATCAAATAGGAAATGATACTCTGAATCATAGAACTATAATGAAATATACGATCAACCAACATTTATCGAATTTGAAAAAGAGTCAAAAGAAATGGTTCGATCCTCTTTTTTTGATTTCTCAGATTGAGAGATCCATGAATCGGGATCCTAATGCATATAGATACAAATGGTCCAATGGGAGCAAGAATTTCCAAGAGCATTTGGAACATTTCGTTTCTGAGCAGAAGAGTCGTTTTCAATTAGTGTTCGATCGATTACGTATTAATCAATATTCGATTGATTGGTCTGAGGTTATCGACAAAAAAGATTTGTCTACGTCACTTCGTTTCTTTTTGTCCAAGTTGCTTCTCTTTTAGTCTAACTCACTCCCTTTTTTCTTAGTGAGTTTCGGGAATATCCTCATTCATAGGTCTAAGATCCACATCTATGAATTGAAAGGTCCGAATGATCAACTTTGCAATCAGATGTTAGAATCAATAGGTCTTCAAATCCTTCATTTGAAAAAATTGAAACCTTTCTTTTGGATGATCATAATACTTCTCAAAAACCGAAAGTGTATAATAAAAGAATAACTTATATTAAGATGATCCTAAAAACTAAGGTTTTTAGGCACCAATAAATTTTCGCCACATCATTAAATTTTATAGACAAGAAATTATTATTATCATTATACACCCATCTATAGTCAACCTACTCTCCAACTTTATTTTTTTTATTAAAAAAACAAAAGTAATTAAAATAAAAAAATCAAATAACATAGAAACTTTAAGAAATTTACACAATTCTTATTAGTGAAGATTCAATAAAATATAATTTTTAATTTTAAAAAATGTAAAATAAAATATAATTATTCATTTTTGCAACATAAATATGAGATTAACATAATTGAATTCACAATTGGAAAAATGTTATTTGATTTTCTCAATAATATGAGTTCTTATTATGAGTGAAATTGTTGATTAAAAATTTTGTTTTAATAATATTAATTTTTTATAAATTAGGAAAAACTGTGAGATAAAAAATTTTATAAAAAAGAAAATTAGTTTCAAAATCATATAAACCATTAGATATAAACTTAGTTTCAAACTATTGGATAAGCACAAACAGTGGGATAAAAAACTTATGTCAGCCTTAGAGTAAGTTTATTTTGAAATTATTTAGTATTTTTATTTTAATTTATAAAAAAAAATAGAGTTGAAGAGTAGATTAAATATGAACGGGTGTATATAATAATTTTATATCTTTAAAATTTGATGATGTGACGAAATTCTATTGGTACCTAAAAACCATAGTTTTTAGGATCATCCTACTATAAATTATTCTCATATAATGATACTTTGTTATCTTTAAAATTGGATAATGTGACAATATTTTAATGGTGCCTAAAAACTATATTTTTTAGGATTATCCTGATATAAGTTATTCCCATATTTAATTGCATCTCCTTTTTCTAACATTGTGTAAGTTTAAGCGAGTAAGAATAATTAAAAAAATAGAAATTGACTCGAATCGAAGTGTTTAAACAGTAAATTTAAAAACTATGGTTATTCGAAACCAAATTGAATTATATTTTTTTTATTTAATATATAATTGATTTTAACTTTTATTATATAAAAATAAATATTTTATGTCGAAACCATTTTTAATGTTTGGAAAAAAACAGGATCGACTTTAAAAATATGGAGTAGAGTCGCCACCAACCTTTTTTTGTTTAGGTGCGATTGGATCACCTTGTAAAAAATTTTGGTCTACAAAATTAAATAGTAAAAAGGGTTCGGGAGTCGGTTACACACGAAGAAGGGTTAGCACCCTCGTACGCCCCAGAACAGGTACCAAATTGATTAACCAGTGTCCTTGTATTGAAAACTTGAAAATGTTTAAAGTGTGATTCTTTTTAAAGAATATTAATTAACTTTGAATTGAATCTCAAGATTCACTCGTTCTAAAGGAATAAAAACACCACATCCAATACGTTAGGATATGACACATTTATACCTTGATGCCGAGATCCTCTTTGATTTTCAAAACATGCAATTAAAATGGTATTTGGTTATTTGGTCGAACGAAAAATTGACACCCAGCACGTTAGGGCGCAATTTTTCGAATTTCCAAACACACAAATATTACCTTATCTTGAAAAAAATTTAAATAAACAATTTTAAAATTGGCCCAAAATGTATTTTGTTTGGTTTATTTATAATAAGAAATGAAACATTTAGTATAGATTCGAATACATTGGAGTTTGAAACATGAAACAATAACAAGAAGCACAAGCATAGCCTTAAGCATGAAATAACACACAATCTCAATATTATACAAATGAACGGTGATTATATAAATAATTTAACGCACAAATATTCAATATCAATAACTGCATAGTTTAAAAGAGTCATATTAACAATCAAAGATCAATAAGCTACAAGATATAATAATTTTACAAAATTTACAATGGCAAATTAATATAAAACAAAATTTTGAGTACTAACAAATGGATTTAAAATAAATAAAGCAAGTGGAGTTTGAAATCTACAATTTATGAAACTATTTAAAATAGAATAATTTGTAAATGAGTTTATGAAATATGTATTAAAAAAAATTGAAATGAATTATATAAAACAAAAAAAAACATAATATATGAATTTAAATATATATAAAAACATATATAAGTAATAATATATAAAAAATATCTGAAATAAATTAAAATATACAATAAAATATGATCTTTTAAAGCGATAAATTATGTATACTAAATTTAAAATAGAAATATATATACATAAATGATTTTAAAAGAAACTAAATATACATATAGATATATTTAAAAGGAAATATATACATAAAATAATGTGAAAATCAATAATATGTACAAAAGAAATCTTATCATTATATATGTATGTATGTATAAAATAATAACTTATAAGTGTATTTAAATTAAACATTATACAAGTCATCAAAGAAATACATAATATATGATTTTGAAATTAAATATTGATTCAATAAATATAAACAAAATACATATAAATGGAAAATAAAACAAATTAGAACATTGTAGAATCGATTTTAAAACAATTTTATTAAAATAGCTTGAATAATAAATAAATTTAATACTATAAAAAATTACAAGAATTATAAACAAAAATTAAAACTTAATTGAAATAAAAATAAAATTAGAAGGCTATTTCATAAGTAAACAAAATTATTTAAACAAAATCGAGGATCAGATTTAACTTCGTATAAAAGATAAGGGATCAAACTAGCAAATATTCCAATATCCAAAACGCAGCACGTGGACAGGACTAGATTGAAATGACGCACAAATTGTATAGATCAATTAAGAAGCAAATGAAATGTATAACAGGTCTAATCGAAAAACGGTACGAAAAAGAGGGATTAAATGCACAAATATTCTATCACCGCAAAAACGCGCGGATCCTGTAGATGTTGGATCGGGTCGATCGAGGCGTTTCACACGGCGCCGTTTTGAGGCTATTGAATTGAGCCCAAACGGTGTCGTTTCCTTAATAAATTATAATCCCTAAAAAACAGACCTTAAGACTATCAGCCAATCTTTTTTAAAGAACGAAACCCTAGCCCCTTTTACTTTTGCTCTCAGCCGCACCCTGAAACCTCTCCGTTTAACCACTAAAACGCCACCATAAACGATGGGTAGTGGTACACGAAGGTCCGATTTGATCAACCAATGTCTTCGTCTAACCCCGATTACGACGGAGAAAACGAGGACAGAATCTTACGATGGTAATCCTTTCTTTTTCTTTTTATTTTCGCATGTGTACTCAAAGTAAAAAAATAATCAATGAAAAAGAAACTCTGAAGAGAAAAAGATGAAATCACCTTTTGATTCTTGCTTTTTTTGATTTTGTATTCTTTTTGCGTATTAGTCTCCGTGTAAAAAATCAATGTACAATATTCGGCTTTTTTATAGCCAGAAAAAAAACGAAATACACGTTTTAGTCCTTCTACTGTATTCTCGATCTTCTGCTATTCTCTGTTTCTGTTGCAGGTACAGCTATGGAGGAGGCCGTTGCTGGCGCGCGTGTGCGTGATGGCTGCTGGCGTGGATGCACGCGGGGCGCGCGTGGGAGAAGGCTGCGGCGCTGGAGGGTTCCAGAAACCTCTAGGGTTTCTGGAAAGCGCTGACAATATTGGGCCATTCGGGTCCGGATAGGAATTGGGCTAGGTTCGGTTTGTAAATTTGGGCTCGGGTCAGGCCGTTTGGTTACTGGACTATTTGTTTTAACTTAATTTGGGCCATCATTTGTAATTTGGATTGATGATGGACTGTTTTGTAAATGGACTTTTATTAATGGACTATTATTATTGGTTTTATTTTGTTATTGTTTTTAATTTTATTCTTGGGTTTACTTTGGTTAATAGGCCCGGGCGGATTGGGCCTATTACAGCTGCCCCTCTTTGCTCATTGTCGTGTAACGAGAATAGAGCAAAGACTTCAAAAAGGGCCAAATTTACCCGGTCTTGCCAAATCTTGACCTCTTTCAGTGCTTTTCTTCTTCGAGTAGCTTCATTCCATCCCGCTGCATCTTAATGGGCATGAGAACTTAGCGCTTCGATCCAATTCAAGGAATTTAAACATGTGGCTTAAATCTGCTCCCCTGCTACCTCGAGAAGATAAGATTCACCATCTTCCACTCTTCAGTCTACTCCCTTGCTACTTCAGGGAGATAAGACTGTAATCTTCAACCTGCTCCCTTGCTACCTCAGGAAGATATGGCTAATAGCTAAAATTTGTTCCCCTGCTACCCCGGAAAGATAAGATTTGCCGTCTTTGATCTGCCCTACTGCTATCTCGAGGAGACAAGATCTACAATTTTATTCAGTCTGCTCCCTTGCTACATCAGGAAGATAAGACTAGTGGCTAAAATCTGCTCCCCTGCTACCTCGGGAAGATAAGATTCCCCATCTTCGATCTGCCCCACTACTATCTCAAGGAGACAAGATCTACAGTTTTATTCAGCCTGCTCCCTTGCTACCTCAGGAAGATAAGGCTAGGTAACTTGAATCAGCTCCATTACCAATACATGAAGATAATATTCGCCAAATTCAATCTGCCCCACTGCTATCTCGAGGAGACAAGATCTACAATTTTATTTAGTCTGCTCCCTTGCTACATCAGGAAGATAAGACTATAATCTTCAGCCTGCCCCACTACTATCTCGAGGGGACAAAATCTGAACTTTTCAGTCTGCTTCCTTATTATCTCAGGAAGACTTCAATCTTCAGTCTGCTCCACTACCATCTCGAGGGAACAAAATCTGAACTTTCCAATTTGTTTCCTTACTATCTCAGGAAGACTTCAATCTTCAGTCTGCTCCACTACCATCTCGAGGGAACAAAATCTGAACTTTCCAATCTGCTTCCTTGCTATCTCAGGAAGACTACAATCTTCAGCCTGCTCCCTTGCTACATCAGGAAGATAAGGCTAGGTAACTTGAATCTGCTCCATTGCCAATACATGGAGATAAGACTCGCCAAAATCGATCTGCCCCACTGCTATCTCGATGAGACAAGATCTACAATTCACCGATGTTGCTACACTGTCCTCTGAGGACATGTCCTGTAGACTTGGTTCCATATGGTTATGTTTATGCCAAATGATTAGGATGCTATGATCAGAATGAATCAAATGCACCTAGCCAAATTATATGAATGCATGAATGTCATGAGAATGATTCCTGTTTAAGGGGTCATTGCTCATTGTTCATCAGGGTTTTATTACTGACGTAATATGTTGCTATCTTGTTCGGCTGGTATTCTCGACAGAAAACCCGAGAAAACCATTATATCTTGCTCAACAGATTTGCCCCAGTGTAACTTCAGGGTTCATCTCATTGTAACTTTGGGGTATCGGATCTGAATCTTTTCTATCCCACTGCGACTCTAAAACGTAGGATTTATTTCTTCTTCAATCTATCGTACTGTCATTCAAGGGTAGAAGACTTGTTTCATTTTCAATTCAACCCACCACAACTCAAGGGTAGAGGACTGTATACTCAAGAATATAAGATTTGTATCAATTTCCATCCATCCCACTGCAACTCAGGGGTATAGGATTTGTATCATTTTCAATCCCTCCTACCACAACTCAAGGGTAGAAGATTTGTATTTTCTTTAGTCAATTACACCATCCTTTGTTGTCATGACCAGATGAATGTTGGCTTCTCTCCTTCAAGAATAACCACCCCATAATGCCTGACGAACGTTATTTGCTTGTTCATCATTACAATATTTTGACATTTTGTTCAAAAAATCTGAAGAAATAGTCTCCACTTAAAACTTCCCCTTCTCAGATATTCCAAGCCTTAAGTCTGGTAAGTTCTAAACAATAGTCTCCACTTAAAACTTCCCCTTCTCAGATATTCCAAGCCTTAAGTCCTGCTTGTATTATTTAGAAACCTCTAGAGTAATATGCGAAACTTCTTTTATGAAAGTATTATTAGTTCATTCATCATTATTTCAATGCAACATGCTTGTAAAAGATCATAACAATGAATAAGAATAGAATTGATTTGGGGCAAGGATCGAAATGAATAAATGATAAAAAAGATATTGATTGAAAAATACTCATCTTTGAAAAGAACAAAGATGAAAAAAAAAACAAGAAATTGATTGAAAATTCACATCTTGAAAGGAACAAAGTATTCAAAGACTGCAAATTCATTATAAAATAAAGACTAGGTGCCCCAGATATCGCAGCTTGAGTTTCTCTGTATGAACTTCCTAAAGACCATTTTGAGCTCAGGATGTGTTTAGGAGATCTCGAGTACTTTGTCAATGCTCCAAGATGTAGCATATCCCTTCTTTGTTAATTCAAGTATAGCAAGATCACCGCATGCCCCTCCTTTGATCAAAATTTGAGCCGCCCTTTTCGGGTTTTCAACTCAAATCCCCTTTGGTCTCAATGCGCCCTTTGCGGGTTTTCACCTTGGCCTCTCCTTTATTTCTTTTTATTCATTTTTTATGGTCTCAAAGTGCCCTTTGCGGGTTTTCACTTTGGCCTCTCCTTTATTTCTTTTTATTCATTTTTTTTGTGTGGTCTCAAAGTGCCCTTTGCGGGTTTTCACTTTGGCCTTTTTTTTTAGAAGGTCCCAAAGCGCCCTTTGCGGGTTTTCACTTTGGCTTCTTTAAGCATAGTACCTTTTGACTGTATCCGAATTTATAGGATTGGGTAAAATTTTCCCATCCATTTCATCGAGAATCAAGATCCTCCTGGAGAAAGCCTTTTTCACAACATAAGGTCCCTCCCAATTTGGCATCCATTTCCCTCTGAAATCTTTTTGGATGAGGAGTATCTTTTTCAACACTAAGTCCCCTTCATGAAATTCCCTTGGGCGAACCTTTTTATCGTAAGCTTGCATCATTCGTTTTTAGTACATCTGACCATGCTGGATAGCCCTTAGCCTTTTTTCCTCAATCAAATTCAACTGATCATAACGAGACTGGATCCATTCTACTTCATCAAGTTTTAGTTCTGCCAAAACTCGAAAAGAAGGTATCTCCACTTCAATGGGTAAAACGGCTTCCATTCCATAGACCAATGAGAAAGGTGTTGCTCCAGTAGAAGTCCTAACAGACGTTCGATAAGCATGGAGGGCAAATGGTAGCTTCTCATGCCAATCTTTATAAGTTTTAGTCATTTTCCCCACAATCTTCTTAATGTTTTTTATTGGCAGCTTCCACAGCACCATTCATTTTTGGGCGATACGGCAATGAGTTATGGTGTTTGATCCCGAACTGACTACAGATTTCTGCTATTGTACTGTTGTTCAAGTTGAGCGCATTATCTGATATGATCCTCTGAGGCATTCCATATCGACATATGATTTCCTTTTTCAAAAATCTGCCAACTGCTGATTTAGTAACATTGGCATATGAAGCAGCCTCTACCTATTTGGTGAAATAATCAATAACCACAAAAATAAATCGATGCCCATTTGAAGCTTTTGGCGAAATCGGCCCAATGACATCCATGCCCCACATAGAAAAAGGCCATGGGGATGTCATAACATGAAAAGGCGAAGGAGGCACATGAATCTTGTCACCATAAATCTGGCATTTGTGACATCTCTTGGCATAATTGATGCAATCTCCCTCCATAGTGGACCAATAATACCCGAACCTCATAATCTGTCTGGCCATTGTGAAGCCATTAGCCTGGGTTCCACAAATGCCCTCATGGACTTCTTCCAGAATTTTCTTAGTTTCAACAGCATCCACACATCTTAATAGTACTTGATCTTTTCTTCTTTTGTACAGGATTTCACCATCTAAGACATAGTCACAAGCTAGTCTTCTTAATGTCTTTTTATCATTCTCAGTTGCTTGATTAGGATATTCACGATTTCTTATATATCGCAATATATCGTGGTACCAAGGGTGATCATCTCTTTCTTCCTCCTCCACGTTATAACAATGAGCTGGGGCTTCCTGAATGCTCATCTGAATGGCTTTACATCCTCTGGTTTGTTAACTTTGATCATGGAAGCCAAGGTAGCTAAAGCATCTGCCATCTGGTTTTCATCCCGTGGGAGATAGCTGAAAGTAATATCATCAAACTCTTCAATTAACCCCAAAACTATCTTTCGATAATTGACCAATTTAGGGTCTCTTGTCTCCTATTCTCCTTTCAGTTGGTAGATCACTAGTGCGAAATCTCCATATACTTTCAATACTTTGATCTTTCGCTCTATGGCTGCACGCAGTCCCATGATACATGCTTCATATTCAACCATATTATTCATGCAATCAAAATCCAATTTACATGTGAACGGATAGTGATCTCCATTTGGAGATACTAGAATTGCACCAATTCCATTACCCACAGCATTCGATGCTCCATCAAAATTCAGCTTCCAAAGATACTATTTAGCAACATTTTCTTCAGTAGCTGCCACATACATCAACTCTTCATTGGGAAAATCAAAATTCAAGGGCTCATAATCTTCTAGAGCTCTACTCACCAAAAAACCTGCTACTGCGCTTCCCTTTACAGCTTTTTGACTTATATAAACTATGTCAAATTCCGAGAGCAAAATTTGCCATCTAGCCATCCTTCCATTCAAGGCATTTGACTCCATCATATATTTCAGAGGGTCCAACTTCGAGATTAGCCAAGTCATATGATTTAACATGTATTGCCGCAATCTTCGAGTTGTCCATATCAGGGCACAACATAAATTCTCAATTGGCAAATATCTCATTTCACACTCAGTAAATTTCTTACTGAGGTAGTATATTGCCCTTTCTTTCCGTCCCGACTCGTCGTGTTGTCCAAGTACACATCCCATAGAGTTATTAAATACTGTTAGATACAGTATTAATAGCCTATTTGGGCAATGAGGTGACAATACTGGGGGGCTTGACAAGTACTGTTTGACTTTATCAAAAGCTTCTTGGCATTCATCATCCCACACACCCGGGTTGTGCTTCTTAAGGAGACGAAATATGGGATCACATTTCTCAGTTAACTGTGAGATGAACCGAGCAATGTAGTTTAATCTTCCAAGGAAACCTCGGACTTCTTTTTGAGTGTGCGGAGGAGGTAATTTTTGTATAGCCCTGACCTTGTCTGAATCAATCTCAATTCCTCTTTTACTAACTACAAAGCCTAGCAATTTTTCAGATCTAGCTCCAAAAGTACATTTTGTTGGATTGAGTTTTAATTGGAATTTTCTCAATCTCAGGAATAACTTCCTCAAAACTTGGATGTGTTCCTCTTCTGTTTGGGATTTTGCAATCATATCATCAACATAGACTTTAATTTCTTTATGCATCATATCATGAAACAAAGTCACCATAGCCCTTTGATATGTCGCACCCGTATTTTTCAATCCAAACGGCATCACCCTATAACAAAACGTACCCCACAAGGTTATGAAGGTGGTATTATCCATATCTTCAGGATGCATCTTTATCTGATTATATCCCGAGAAACCATCCATGAAAGAAAACAGCGAAAAGCCTGCCGTGTTATCCACTAGAGTATCAATGTGCGGCAAAGGAAAATTGTCCTTTGGACTAGCTTTATTTAAATCTCTGTAATCCACACAAATCCGTACTTTCCCATCTTTCTTAGGGACAGGCACAACGTTGGCCACCCATTCCGAGTATTTGACCACCTGCAAGAATCCAGCATCAAACTGCTTCTTGACTTCTTCTTTTATTTTCAGCACAATATCAGGTCTCATCCTTTTGAGTTTCTGCTGAACTGGCTTGCAATCTTCTTTTATGGGGAGGTGGTGTACTACAATATCTGTGCTTAACCCGGGCATATCTTGGTATGACCATGCGAAGACATCTTTGAATTCCTGAAGCAACCCAACAAGATCTCGCTTCGTTTTTTCAGTTATGCACGTTCTGATTTTTACTACCTTTCCCTCTTCTAGGGTCACGATGTCCACTGTTTCCTTGTGAGGTAAAATTTGTTTCTCCTCTTGTTCTACCATCCTTAACAAGTCTGAAGATAAGCCATTGTCTCTGTCATCTTCAAAGTCCTGAGATCCCTCTGAACACATGTCTTGCTCAAATAGTGATTCTGAGTTAATAGCAGCGTCACTCACGTCATTGATATCTGGGAACCTATTGAAGGTTCAAAGGGAATGTACAATAAATAAATTCAAGAATAATTATTTATATTTTACGATTATGAATGAAATGAAAGAATGATTTGGAAGAGGATCCAAAGAATGAAAAGGAAAACAATAGTATAAAAGAATGAAAGAATTTAAAATGAAAGAATATTTACTCGAAATAATAGCAAAATGTACTTTATTGAAATAATGATGTTTGAACATGAGCCTATTTCACAAAAGAAATCTTATTGCTTCTAGGCCAAAAGCAACAAGGGTGTTTGGAACATTACTCTAAGTACGCTCTAACTACTACATGAATTTCTTCAGCAGTCCAATTGTCCAAATCACTCCCAGGTTCGTAAGGGCGGATATCTGATAAGATTCTTCCTCCAATTGTATCTTCAGATATAGCATTGATGTATACATTTCTCAACATTTCTTCAATGTCTTTTCCCTCTGGTATTCTTTGTTCAGGGTGAATAATCCCTCTTGATACAAAAGTCTTGGAGATGTGAGGAATTATCATGGGTTCCCATTTGGTTTCTTCACCACTCACCCGTGCCCTTCTTCTCTTCCGCCTTTTTTTCTAATTCCCTCTTTCTCTGTCTCGCATCTAGCTTGAACCCTAGACCAAAGTGGTCGTACTTGTCCTTCAGCATGGGTACTTCAATTCTTCCTTGAAGACGCCTCCCAAGTCCTTTTCCTGGTAAAGCTCCCCTTCCAATCATTAACTGTAGACTCATCCTTGTATTTTTGGATATTTTTGGCACCGGAATCTTGCTTCCCTCAGTGATAAATGTTGCATTTACAAATTCCAAAGATCAAAATTAACATTCAATTGATTCGTTATCTGTCTCCAAATAGGGCGCATCACTGGTTACAGTGGCAATGATATCCTCCTCAGCATTTATTATTATCAACCGACCCTCTGATACTAACTTCAACTTCTGATGTAACGATGAAGGTACTGCCCCTGCCGAATGTATCCAAGGTCTCCCCAACAGGCAGTTGTATGAGGGTTTAATATCCATCACTAAAAAGTCCACCTCATATGTAGTCGGGCCAATCAATAAAGGTATTTCTATTCTTCCCATGACTCTTCTTTCTGTGACATCGAATGCCCGCACTATATTCTGACACCCCTTCATGTGCGAGCTGTCTACAGGTAATCTATTTAGTGTAGACAAAGGTAATACATTCAATGCTGACCCATTATCTATCAGAACTCCTGGCAATATGTATCTCTTACATCTGGTGGTTATGTGCAAGGTTTTAGTAAATCCCATACCCCCTGGGGGTATTTCGTCATCGTTAAAGAAGATGAAATTATCAGCGCTTATGTTATTAACCAGCCTATCCAGCTTGTTGACCGAAATATCATTAGTCATATATGTCTCATTTAATACCTTCATCAGTGCGCTTCGGTGTACTTCTGAACTTAAGAGAAAAGCTAGGATAGATATACGAGCTGGCTGTTTGTGTAACTTTTCAACCACATTTTATTCGCTATGCCTCAGAAATTTCAAAAATTCTTTAGCTTCCTCTTCATTTACTGGTTCATTAACAGGCAACTAAGGTTCGACCATTTTTCCTTTCTTTTGTTCCATTGCCAGAGCTTTTCCCTTTGCAGGTTCTATTCGGGCATTTACCAAGTCATAGTGTCTTCCACTACGCATGTGAGAACCTATATTTTGATCCTCAGTGCTGGTTGAACTCTCCTTTCCTAGGAATGTCACATTACAATTGTAGCTCCAAGGAACCCTTTTGTTATCCTTGTAAGAAAAAACAGCTGGTTTCTAAATTATAACCTTCGGTGTCTGAATCCCGACTTTATTTTTAGGACATGAAATAATGACCATAGGATAATTGACTTTCGCCGTTGATTCTGACGCGCATATGCACCCTTCCTCTTTAACTTCTTCATAAAATTCCATCTCTTTACTGTCCATCGGGCCCTGAATCAAAGCTTTGAACTTCTCACATTCTTGAATTCTGTGCCCCATTTCATGATGGAACTCACAATAGTTTCCCATCTCATCATAACTTCCTTCTGGATTTGATATGACTAACCCCCTTTCTGTCATTTCCTTCCAAACCCATTTCAAATGAGTTTTCACATTTGTAATATCTGCCTTAATCCTTCTTCCCATGGTTCCATCTATCGCGTTTACTCCACTATCAGTATGATTAGGTAAGGGATTCTCTACACTAGGCGTATGTCAAACTTCACAATGCCCATTTGAATAAATCTTTCGACTAACTTCTTAAAAGTAGTGCAGTTTTCTATCGAATACCCTGTGATCCCTGCATGATATTCACATTGAGCATTGGCATCGTACCATTTAGGATATGGGGGCTGTAATGGCTTTAAATAATAAGGAGTCACTACATTTGCGTCAAACAAGCTTTGATATAACTCCTTATACATCATGGGAATTGGTGTGAATTGGAGTTTCTCAACATTCTGCTTTGTTCCGAATTCTTGTCTTGATGAGCTCTGATTAGTAGCTATCGCTTTTGGTTGACTTACAGTAACAGATTTTGAATACCCCATATTTGCATTGTTCACTTCATTTTCCTTTTTCCGTGGGGATGACCTTTTGGCGTTCTTCCCTATCTCTATCCTTCCACTTCTTATTGCGTTCTCGATCATTTCTCCAGTCATTACCACATCTGAAAAACTTCTTGTGGCACTTCCTAACATGTGGGAGATGAACGGGGCCTTTAAAGTATTAATAAAGAGCATCATAGTTTCCTTTTCAAGGAGTGGTGGCTGGACCTAGATTGCTACCTCCCTCCATCTCTGTGCATATTGTCTAAAACTTTCATTTGGTTTTTTCTCCATATTCTGCAAAGTGATCCCGCCGTAAGTCATGTCCATAACGTGGATCAGATCGTTTCATAAATGCTTGGGCTAGATCTCTCCATGAACTAATTCTGCTTCGACTCAACTGATTGTACCATTTAGACGCAGCTCCCACCAAACTATCTTGGAAGTAAGGAATCAGCAGTTGATCATTGTTAACATAACCAGTCATTCTTCTGCAGATCATGGTAATGTGTGCTTCCGGGCAACTCGTCCCATTGTATTTCTCAAATTCTGACATTTTAAACTTGTAGGGGAGTACCAAGTTTGGAACTAAACTTAGGTCTTTAGCATCGACCCTATGATAGCTATCAGCACTTTCCATGGCCCTGAATTTCTCCTCTAGCCACTTACACCGTTCCTCTAATTGCTTTTGTGATTCTGTTTTTGCCCTTTCCACTTCTGACACTTCATCCAAGTCAGGAACAACTGGATTATTTGAATTATTACCAGGGTTAGAGCCTGAGCCAGCCTGAAAATTCATTGGCATTGAGGCTCCACTGGCTGGCTCAGTATGGCCTAATTGTAAATGTATGGTCTCTGTGGGTTTATTTCAGGTTGTGCCTGTACATGTGGTGGAGTAAAACCCGGAGGATATTGAGGATCTTCATTATTTTCCCCGATATTATCCATGGTGTCCTTCCCTTTATCCATTCTTCCCACCAGCAATTGGGACAATTGGGCCATCATGCTTCTTTGGGACTCCATCATTTGATCCCTCATCTCCGGCTGAATCTTAGCCAACTGCTCTTGCATCTGTTCTTGCATTTGTTCTTGCATATCCTTTTGCAGTTGTTCCAATTTTTCTAGTCTTTTGTCCATTGACTTTGTCTTTTTTCTTGTACCGTAGGGATGCGTGTTTGGTAAAGTTTTGTCGGTTTCCAGGTCACTGAAATAATTTTTAATTAATTAGGGCCTTTTTAATGAATTTTAATGCATATAATGCAATGTAATGCAATACAAATGCATGAAATGCATGAATGCAAGAAGGCATCGATTCTTATTCAATTCCATATAGAAAACTTTATTAGAAAACAAAATTCTTTACATAAAACAGATTACAGATATGGCTTTGCCTTAATGCCCAAAGCTTTAATTTTCCTAAGCGATGAGTTTAACTTCATCCCACGATCCGATCACGACTCATCTTCGCACGCTCAATATATCTGCTTGTACCGCCAAAGTCTGCAAGTAGTCAGCTACTCTCGAATTTAGGTTACGGCTTCTCCCATTATGTAATCCCTATTTCTAACTTGATTTTGAGAGTAGTGAAGCTCCTCTTTCCATCGTTCTTCATTCATCTCTAGGGACTCAATACGGGTTTGAGAATTTTGTAATGCCATCTCTAATTTTTCAATTTTCTTTTTCATTTCTTCGATTTTGCTCAAACTTGCTTTTAATTCCATCACAGAATTACAGTTTCGATGATAACAGAGAGACCTTTCCAACTCAGCCACCATAGACTTTAGTTCATTTCTTCCATTTTGGCTTTCTAACATTTGCCTTTCTAAAATCTCATTTCGGGCCTGCATTTCTTGAAATTTCTTTTCCCATTGTTCAGCCTTAGCTCTTTCCTCTTGAACCTCTTGTCGCCATTGATCTGAAGTTTTCCCACCAGTGAGCTTCTCATTGATAGCCGCATCTTCTTATAGTCTGTCTTTAAACTATCCAGATCCTCTTCAGCTTTATTTTTCCCTTTTCTTAATTTCTCAGCTTCTGACTTCTGTACTTCCACATCTAATCTCAGGTACATTTTTTCTTCCTCCAGCTGCTCAATCCTTTTCCCGAACTCGGAACTCTTCTTTTCAAAGTCATGTTTTATAATCTCTAGCTCTGTCGGGACTACTTGCAAGCATTCCTCCACTGATCGAGCATTTTCTAAATTTGGTCCCAGAATATTATCGTTAACCCTTTTGCTTAACCACACATTATACTCAGAAGTTGTCATTTCACCTATCATCACTCTCTTCATCTGACGAGTTTGCTTCCAATCATTAGCAATTTCCCGAATCCTTTTCTTATAATTTTCTCCTCTATAAGAGAAATCACTTTGAGCTAACCTGTGCGTTGCCAGCACAAACTGTCTGGACTTATACTGTCTTGTTGCAAGCAAAGGAGCATATCCAATGGCTCCCCAAATTCCAAGTAAAGGGACCCAATCAAAGCTTCCACATCTGTAAAGGATCTCATCAGGCACCATTCATGGAGCTCTCCATTCGACATCCTGCTCTTGGAGATTCTGAAAAATCATCATCTACTTTTCTTCTGATATATCTTCCCGCCTTGGCGTAGCCACTTCTTATTTTAAAGGTGAATAATTCTCACAGAAAGATCAGTAAGAGACTTTTTCTACCTTCCAGTGACCATGAAACCATACCATCAACAATCAGGCACATCCAACAAACCTACCTTCTCCCCGCTCTTCGACATGCATTTAAGGATCTGAAGGTCTCAGCAAGAATTGCAGGGACAGGTGTAACTTGCTTATCCAACCGATCAAATAAATCTGTAACCACTTCATCTATATGCCTTAGAGCTTTAGGGAAGATGACTAATCCATAAATGCTCAAAGCAAATATATCGATTTTCCTCTTTACATCAGGGTGCACCAAGATCAAATCTCTCAAGTTCACCCATGGAATACATTTTCCCTCGCCCTTTTGCTGAATTCGAGCTGAAACCCACTGCTCACTCATTCCAGTAATATTCATCAACTTCTTCACAAAAGACGAAACATTAGCAGCCCTAGTGTAAATTTTATCGACTTGGACCCCTGGACAGCGAAGTAAAGTTATATATTCCTCCATAGTAGGCACCAAATCCACCTTCCCAAAAGTGAAACAACTATATGCAGAATTCTAGAACTGAACCATAGCCCTAAACAAGTGCTTATCTACCTTGACGTCGAGTAAATAAGAAATGTCACCATAACTGCGGTAGAACATTTGTTTAGTCTCATCCTCCCAATGAGTCCAAATATCCCTCAATTCTTGAAGCTTATTTTGCGTTACACTGATGCGGGTGAAGTCCCACAGCTCTGACGTGTATCCTTCAGGTAGACTATCCCCTTTTTCCAATTGCAACTCCTCTGACCATGTGCGGACAGCCGCATTATCCTCCACTTTATCAAAAAATTCGTTTTCCATAGCAAAACTTTCTAACTTAGTAACCGAATAGGAACCGACACCTCTTTAATATGAAATAACATGCAAATTAAAAAAACAAATCAGAACACAACAAGTCAGTATCGCATAATAAAATCCAAAGCAAGTAAAATATTATCAAAAACCTATCTGGGTAACCACTAAAGTTCGACATAACTCTACCTA
The DNA here is from genome assembly GCA_025698515.1 of Gossypium sturtianum. NCBI lineage: Eukaryota > Viridiplantae > Streptophyta > Magnoliopsida > Malvales > Malvaceae > Gossypium > Gossypium sturtianum. The sequence goes on along the minus strand of CM046945.1, from coordinate 160,346,601 downwards.
GGGTGGGCTCTTAGGGTTACTATATGCGGCTTGGTTCTAAAGAATGGGTACCTGAACCAGCAGATTCCTCAATCCTCACCCATTATAGACTCATATGGATCGAGTTCGGTTCAGGGGAATACATTTTCCTATGGCCATGCGGAGATGAAAATCTCACGAAGCAAATAGGTACGGATGTATTCCAGAAGCAGTCCACTAGCCCATGCGGAGGTGAAAACCTCACGAAGGCATAGTTTCTCACTCCCACTTAAAGGTGTGACCACAACGGTCATGCAATGCAATGCCAAAGTATTTTATAAAAACTCAACATCATAGTACCAGCAAATGCATCAAAAGAAACATGATTTTTCCAAAACAATTTTCCAAATTTTCAATCAAAAGGAAAAAAATTAATCAATCTATGGCCTGACTCTCAACCAGTCCCCAGTGGAGTCGCCAAGTTGTCGAAACCATTTTTAATGTTTGGAAAAAAACAGGATCGACTTTAAAAATATGGAGTAGAGTCGCCACCAACCTTTTTTTGTTTAGGTACGATTGGATCACCTTGTAAAAAATTTTGGTCTACAAAATTAAATAGTAAAAAGGGTTCGGGAGTCGGTTACGCACGAGGAAGGGTTAGCACCCTCGTACGCCCCAGAACGGGTACCAAATTGATTAACCAGTGTCCTTGTATTGAAAACTTGAAAATGTTTAAAGTGTGATTCTTTTTAAAGAATATTAATTAACTTTGAATTGAATCTCAAGATTCACTCGTTCCAATGGAATAAAAACACCACATCCAATACGTTAGGATATGACACATTTATACCTTGATGCCGAGATCCTCTTTGATTTTCAAAACATGCAATTAAAAGGGTATTTGGTTATTTGGTCGAACAAAAAATTGACACCCAGCACGTTAGGGCGCAATTTTTCGAATTTCCAAACACACAAATATTGCCTTATCTTGAAAAAAATTTAAATAAGCAATTTTAAAATTGGCTCAAAATGTATTTTGTTTGGTTTATTTATAATAAGAAATGAAACATTTAGTAAAGATTCGAATACATTGGAGTTTGAAACATGAAACAATAACAAGAAGCACAAGCATAGCATTAAGCATGAAATAACACACAATCTCAATATTATACAAATGAACGGTGATTATATAAATAATTTAATGCACAAATATTCAATATCAATAACTGCATAGTTTAAAAGACTCATATTAACAATCAAAGATCAATAAGCTACAAGATATAAAAATTTTACAAAATTTACAATGGCAAATTAATATAAAACAAAATTTTGAGTACTAACAAATGGATTTAAAATAAATAAAGCAAGTGGAGTTTGAAATCTACAATTTATGAAACTATTTAAAATAGAATAATTTGTAAATGAGTTTATGAAATATGTATTAAAAAAATTTGAAATGAATTATATAAAACAAAAAAAAACATAATATATGAATTTAAATATATATAAAAACATATATAAGTAATAATATATAAAAAATATCTGAAATAAATTAAAATATACAATAAAATATGATCTTTTAAAGTGATAAATTATGTATACTAAATTTAAAATAGAAATATATATACATAAATGATTTTAAAAGAAACTAAATATACATATAGATATATTTAAAAGGAAATATATACATAAAATAATGTGAAAATCAATAATATGTACAAAAGAAATCTTATCATTATATATGTATGTATGTATAAAATAATAACATATAAGTGTATTTAAATTAAACATTATACAAGTCATCAAAGAAATACATAATATATGATTTTGAAATTAAATATTGATTCAATAAATATAAACAAAATACATATAAATGGAAAATAAAACAAATTAGAACATTGTAGAATAGATTTTAAAGCAATTTTATTAAAATAGCTTGAATAATAAATAAATTTAATACTATAAAAAAAATTACAAGAATTATAAAAAAAATTAAAACTTAATTGAAATAAAAATAAAATTAGAAGGCTATTTCATAAGTAAACAAAATTATTTAAACAAAATCGAGGATCAGATTTAACTTCGTATAAAAGATAATGGATCAAACTAGCAAATATTCCAATATCCAAAACGCAGCACGTGGACAGGACTAGATTTAAATGACGCACAAATTGTATAGATCAATTAAGAAGCAAATGAAATGTATAACAGGTCTAATCGAAAAACGGTACGACAAAGAGGGACTAAATGCACAAATATTCTATCACCGCAAAAACGCGCGGATCCTGTGGATGTTGGATCGGGTCGATCGAGGCGTTTCACACGGCGCCGTTTTGAGGCTATTAAATTGAGCCCAAACGGCGTCGTTTCCTTAATGAAATATAATCCCTAAAAAACAGACCTTAAGACTATCAGCCAATCTTTTTTAAAAAACGAAACCCTAGCCCCTTTTGCTTTTGCTCTCAGCCGCACCCTGAAACCTCTTCGTTTAACCACTAAAACGCCACCATAAACGATGGGTAGTGGTACACGAAGGTCCGATTTGATCAACCAACGTCTTCGTCTAACCCCGATTACGACGGAGAAAACGAGGACAGAATCTTACGATGGTAATCCTTTCTTTTTCTTTTTATTTTCGCATGTGTACTCAAAGTAAAAAAATAATCAATGAAAAAGAAACTCTGAAGAGAAAAAGATGAAATCACCTTTTGATTCTTGCTTTTTTTGATTTTGTATTCTTTTTGCGTATTAGTCTCCGTGTAAAAAAATCAATGTACAATATTCGGCTTTTTTATAGCCAGAAAAAAATGAAATACACGTTTTAGTCCTTCTATCGTATTCTCGATCTTACGCTATTCTCTGTTTTACATTGCGAAGTACAGGCTATGGAGGAGGCCGTTCTTTGGCGCGCGCGTATGCGTGATGGCTGCTGGCGTGGATGCACGCGGGGCACGCGTGAGAGAAGGCTGCGGCGCTGGATGGTTCCAGAAACCTCTAGGGTTTCTGGAAAGAGCTGACAATATTGGGCCATTCGGGTCCGGATAGGAATTGGGCTAGGTTCGGTTTGTAAATTTGGGCTCGGGTCGGGCCGTTTGGTTACTGGACTATTTGTTTTAATTTAATTTGGGCCATCATTTGTAATTTGGATTGATAATGGACTATTTTGTAAATTGACTTTTATTAATGGACTATTATTATTGGTTTTATTTTGTTATTGTTTTTAATTTTATTCTTGGGTTTACTTTGGTTAATAGCCCCGGGCGGATTGGGCCTATTACATTTTATATTTAAAATAGTGAAAATAATTTAATTTTAAAACTTTATAAAAATATTTATGAAAGAGGATTTGAAATTTTGTCTAATAATATTTAAAGGCCATAAAATAAATATCATTTTTTTCAAAGTATATTTAAAAATATAAAATTCAAAATCAATATGAAAAAAACCAAAAACGAATCAAATCAATTTGAATTATAATAAACGGTTCAAAAAATCCAAAAAGTAGAGCTAATTTTCCCTAACTAATACATGCAAGAGCGTGGAATCTTGATAAAATTATGTTTCATTGATTTTTTTGAAGGTATTTATTGGAGCGAGTCAGTAACTAATCATTCACATTCTGTAGGTCTATTAAGAGTGTAGATGTTGGCCACAAATTTTAAAATTACTCCATATCCAGAATGAAAATCAAACCCTCAATCACTGATTAAGGTATATAAACACATTTTGATTATTTGAAACTGTTATGGTATAAGTGAGAAATGAATGTGTATCAAATTCAATAATAAGTTAGAAGTAATTCGTATTACTTGCATTAATTATGAAATTTTGGTCAATTAATTAATGATATAATAGTCATTAATTTATCATGTGTGATTTAAACGAGAATATATATATATATATATAAATTCTTTTAAATTCACGTAAGATAATTTTAACATTAAAATTCAAAAAAAAATATAATTTTAATTAGGGATTAAAAATTTTCCAATAATCAAACTCGAGAACTTTGAAAGGATGAGTCCTATAAACTTTTTAAAGTAATTAGGCAATCGAATAAATTTGGCCACTAACGTTTACATATTTTGTCAAAATAATTTTAATTGTATTTTTGAGTCTTTTTTTCCCAACAACCTTTATTCTTTTTTTCAAATTGTTTTTTTTTTAACATATTTGATGAAAGTATCGTTAAAAAAGTTAACAGGATGATGTGAAATTTCATACGTGGAATATTTTTAATGAGATGTAATTTATTACTTAGATAACACAATAAAATAATTACATGTGGAAAATAATAAAATAAATAAATAATTCATGAAGTGAAAAAAAATAAACGTAATTATCTAAAAAAAGTTTCTAAATGAATGCACATATCCAGCATTTTCGGTTTGATTTATTAATTACATTTTTGAAACCTCTTAGAAAACAAACGTAAGCATTCATTTTGAAACATTTGTTTAGATAATTACGTTTATTTTCTTTAAATTAAGAATTTTTTTTAATTTCATGTATGATTTATTTATTTTATTATTTTTCACATGTAATTGTCTTATTGGGTTACCTAAGTAATAAATTACATCTTATTAAAAATATTCCTCATCATCCATGTTAATTTTTTTAACAGCACTTTCATCAAATCTATTAAAAAAAGAAGTTTGAAAAAAAAAAGGTTGATGGCAAAAAAAGGCTCAAAAATACAATTAAGACCATTTTGACAAAACATGTAAACGAGAATGGCCAAATTTATCATTAAGCCAAAATAGAATTTAACTACCTAAATCTTATACCTCTAATATTGATGCAAACAAATAAAATTAATATGGGTGATAATTAAAGAACCATCTAAAAATAATTATATGAAGTAGAAATTTATGGTGGCCAATAGAGGTGTTCAAAATTCGGTTAAAATCGAATTAACTGATCGAACCGATTTAATTCGGTCAATTGATATAGTTCGGTCAGAGGTCAATTAAAGGTTTTCTAGAATTTCGTTTAACGGTTAATTCGGTTCGAAATCGGATACTTAATCGAATTAACCGAACTTAATAAATAATATTATATATTATATGTATTAGGCTATTACTAGTTCAGTTAATTCGGTCAAATGAACATTATAAATTTATTTTTTGATATATTTTATACTTGTTTTAACAAAAAAAAAGTATAAATTTCGGTTAATTCGGTTAACTGACCGAATTAACTGAAATATTTTGATTCAGTTAATTTTTTTTGAAACAAATTCGAATCATTTAACGATTAAAAGATTAAAAACTTCGATTAATTCAGTTAATAATAGCTCGGTTCGATTAATCGATCAGTTAACTGTTTGAACACTCTTAGTGACCAAAGCCGAGGAGTTTCTCTATTTTTGAATGTAACGATAATATAGGTGAATTTGCGGGAGTTGAGTGCAAAATGAATATGTTACTATGTGTCTGTAAGTTATAAATTGCAACAACTTATTGTACACGATGTGGTTCTAAGTTTTGGCACAAACTGAAACAAATGAGAGAATAAACACGAAAAATAATTATACAATTTAGATTTAATTTGCGTATGTGGCTTTGTGTAGAGAAAAATTTTATTACTAAATTATCTATACAAGCAATAATTTAAACTCAATCTAACACATTTAAAGAAAAATAATTATCTTTAAAACCTAGAAATGAAAGAAACTCTCTCTCTGGTTGACTTTATGGTTGGAACGAACTTTGCGGGTTCGAATAGTGGTGTAGGTAGGGCAACGATGAAGGTTAGACGACATACGAATGAGCCTTGAGATTCGACTGATCCGACTGTGGATGGAAATGGACAGGCCATACAGACTGAGACTGTGAATACGACGAGGATATCTTATAAAACTAAATTGATGGGTGATCCGGTGAGTCACAATTCGATGGTAGATTTAGAGGAAGATGTTGAATTGCAGGATGGAGACGTGACCACGGTGCTAGTAGGTGGAGTTCCATCTATTACTTTCTCCGATCGTGTTCAGCAGTTTATAGCGCGAAAAATGGCCATAACTGTTGTGGTGAAGCTATTGGGGAAGAAGATAAGGTTTAATACATTGCTCAATAAGGTTTCTTCGCTGTGGAAACCATGGGGTCGATTTTAATTGATGGATTTGGAAAACGATTTTTACCTCGTTCGTTTCCAGGACAAGGATGATTTTGACAGAATTCTAATGGGTGATCCATGGGTAATCTTTGGTCATTATCTAACGATAAGACCATGGTTCTCAGATTTCTCGGCTGCTAACACAGAAGTAGATAATCAAATTGTTTGATAAGATTGCTTGGTTTATCGGAAAGATAGTACTCAGAAATGCTACTTCGGGCTATAGGCAAACAATTGGAATGGTGATTAAAATTGATGAACATACGAATGCAACAATACGAGAAAGGTTCGCTCGGTTGGCGGTGTGTGTAGATCTCAGGAAACCTTTAATTTCCAAGGTTCGAATAAATGGTAAAACGCAGATGGTCGAATACGAGTCTCTACCAAATATCTGTTTTACTTATGGGTTGTATGGGCATACAACTGCACTCTGTTCAGGGGGAGAGACAGACATGATGGGAAACTCGACGGACACCACTGCACCAGTTACAGAGGAATCGGATCTGATTAATAAGGTTGAAAATGAATCATTTGGTCATTGGATGTTAGTGGAATGAAAACAGAGAGAAAGGTTTAAAGGGTCTGCAATGGTGGCTAACGGTGGTCAAGACACTCGATCAAAAGGATCATGTCTCTCTATTCTAGAAGAGGGCGGAATTGATAGTGCAGCCGTTAATCGCGGAGTTGATTCTATTGCTAAAGAAGGAAACAACGAGGTTACGGTGGATTTACAGAGATACGTAGAAGGGATGAGTTCGAAGGCGGCTGATGATGTCAGTTAGAATAGAAAAATTGTGTCTAGGGCAAAAGGGAAAGGAGTAGCTGTGGCTAATGGACATCGGAAAAATCTACAGATATTGAGACCCAATAATAGTGGTTTAGAGCTTCATTTAAGTAAAGGTGCTAGTGGGTTAAATGATGGAGCAAGTTTGGTGAAATAGGGCTTTGATGGGCCGTTTGGTAATTTAAAGACCCAAGCTGTGGATTTTAAGATGAACCTAGATAGAAATAAACACAAGGCCTATTGTCTTGTTATTGCACACGAATCAGGCTTTGGGAAAGAAAATGAAATGTTTCGATTTGGTGTTAAAGGAAAGAAGAGTATGGGAAGAGAAGTGGAGGTCACTGTGGAGGTGAACATGCACCGTAAGAAACCTCCTGATATCGGGTCGACGAATCATGATCAACCTATGGTGGGAATTTCGGAGGTTATGGAAGGCATCATTCAAGCCATTGAAACTTCCTGTCAGCAAAACAAACTAGAGGATCCATCAAAGGTATAGAAGCAAAAATGAATTAGGAAGAGTAGGTAAGTCGTTCATTCCTCAGCCATTAGTTTGATTGTGGGTTTGGACTATCTATTACTTATGGTTATGGATTCTAAGCTAATTTTTTTGGAATTGTCAAGGAACGAGGCATCCCCAATTCCATAAATTTATTAGTGAATATAGAATGGAGTTTGACCTTGATGTTTTTTTGTCTTTTTTGAAATGCGAAGTGGTGAGCGTGCTGAAGTTATCGTAAGGAGAATTGGTTTTTTGAACTCGTGTAGAGTTGAAGCGGAAGGTTTTGCAGGGGGAATTTGGGTTTTCTGAAAAGATACTGTACATGTTGAAATTCTTGATTTACAACCTCAAGCAATTCATATGAGGATCCGGGGCACTTATTGTTCTTCTCAATTTCTTTGTACAACTATCTATGCTAGTCCTCAACCGACAAAAGAAAAATGTTGTGGGAATATTTGGGTTCATTGGCAGAATAGATTATTGAGCCTTGGGTTTTGGCTAGAGATTTCAATGCTATTTTAGATTCTTCAGAATGGATTGGTGGTGCAGATTCGACAGGAAATGAATGTATGTATTTTCGAGAATTCAAGTTTAACTACAACATCCGCGATTTAGGCTTTTGTGGGTCACAATTTACTTAGAGTAAAGGGGGTCTGTCTCAGCGGTTAGACCGAGCAGTAGGTAATGCAGCTTGGTTCTCCTTTGCACCGAATTATTATGTTCGAAACCTTTATTGTCTAAAATCTTATCATCGTCCGATTTTACTTTATTTAAAGCCAAAGCAAAGAAGAGAAGTTAGACCCTTTTGTTGTTTGGAGAGTTGGATGTTACATGCGAATTTTAAAAGGATACTTTCTTAGAGTTGGAGGAATGATGTTTTCGTGGAGGAAAATTTAAATCAGTTTCAAGTAGAGGTTCAAGAATGGAATAAGACAGTTTACGGTAATATCTTTCAAAGAAAACGCCAGTTAACTTCAGAACTTAAACGGGTGCAGTGTATTATGGAATTAAGATACCCTTAGTGCCTTCATAATAGAGAGTTGGAACTGAGACTAGAAGTGGAGGAAATTTTGCATCATGAGGAATTATTATGGTTCTAAAAATCACGTTCTAATTGGCTTGTGAAGGGAGACAAGAATACCAAATTTTTTTCATAGTCGTACATTAGCTAGACGACAAAATAAAAAAATTGCGAGTCTCAAAATTGATGGTAAGTAGTGGTGTCTTCAGTCGACGAAGCTTAAGAAACATGTTGTGGAGTTTTTTTAAAATCTTTATTCTATGGATTACATTGTCCATGGTGGTCTTTCGCGTAGAGGGCATTTCCCGGCATTATCACAAATAGATAAAGAGAACCTTAGTTTGACGGTCTTGGATGTAGATATTCGTAAGGCAGTGTTTGATATGGCGCCACTTAAAATACTTGGAATTGATTGATTTCATGCAAAATTCTACCAATCACAATGGGATGTTGTAGGGCCGACGGTGTGTAGAATGGTTCAGTGGGTAATAGAGGGCTATCCTTTAGATCGAAGACTAAATAAAACATTACTTGTTCTTATTCCAAAAGTTCAAGGACCTGAGAGGGTTTCGCAGTTTAAACCTATTAGTCTATGTACGATAACTTGCAAAATTATCATGAAAGCTATTGTCAGCAGATTAAGACCATTAATGATGAAACTGGTTAGTCAAAATCAAGCCAGCTTTGTGATGGGCAGAAATATTTCGTACAATATTATTGTCACTCAGGAAGCTGTTCATTCTATGAAAAACTTTAAAGGAAGGAAGTTTGGATGATCCTCAAAATTGATTTAGAAAAGGCGAATGACAGATTAAGGTGGGATTTCTTGGAAGAAACATTGTCTAGTGTTGGTTTTCCAACTACTCTAATTTTCGTTATCCTTAACTGTGTGTCTTCATCATCTTTTAAAGTTCTTTGGAATGGAATGATGACTGAGGCTTTCGAACCTTCTCGTGGTATCCGACAAGGGGATCCCCTATCGCCCTATTTATTTGTTCTGTGTATGGAGCGGATGGGGCATTTAATTAATGAAGCAGTTAATAAAAAAAGATAGGTTCTATTGCGATTGTCTAAGAAGGGCCGAATATTTCTTTTTTGTTTTTTTTGGCAGACGACTTATTGTTATTCTGTAAGGATAATCTGAGGCAAGTTGATATTGTTATTGATATTCTAAATCAATTTTGCTACTACTCGGGACAGAAGGTGAACAAAGGTAAATCCCAAATCTTTTTTTCACCTAATGTTCCAATGAATTGTCTTTGACTATTTGTAGGAAAATGGAGTTTTTGTGCACTGATGATCTAGGGAAGTACCTTGGTGTAACAGCCCGATTTTGGGGCTAGTTGGAACAGTGGTTTTGGGACCACTAATCCGAGGTCAGAGAAAATTATTTTTAATATTAGTTTATGTGTTATAGCATGATTATATGAGTGCATGAAAATTTTGGTGAATTAATTTTAGTGACTGCATGCTTAATTTTGAAAAAAGATTAAATTGCATAAAGTGCAAAGTTTTGTTATATAAGCTAAAGGTGTCAAATAGCTATAGAACCTTAAATTGGAGGTCTTTAATGTGCAATTAGGACCTTTAGGGAGTGTTGGCCGGCCATAGGGACAAAGAAATGACATTGTCAAAGGTTAGGTGAAGTATTTGGTGACTTAATTGATAAATAAACATAAAATAAAGAAGAAAAGAGATATCATCTTTTTCATTTTCTCTTCTCCACTTATTAATCACTCAAGAAAGGGCCATGGAAGCTTGAAAATTTTAGCAACCTTTAATCCTTGCAAGTAAGTCATCATGATGGTCATTTTTAATGATTTTTGTGTTTTTGGAACCCTTTTAACTTAATCTAGCTAATGAGGGGACTATTTTTCACAATAATTGAAAGTCTAGGGTTTTTCCATGAGAGCATTAATGTTGTTTGCTGAATTTTTATGGAAGAAAATGAATCTTGGTTGTTAAATAAACAACTTTTGTGAAAGGGGTTTCCTTGAAAACACCTAAAATAGACCTTTTTGTAAAGGTTGTAAAATAGGTAGTAAATGTGTGAAATAATTGGATTTGTGAGTTGCTATAAGCTTAAAATAGATTCGGCTAGGCTTGGTTAATGAGGAAATTTGATGAAAATCGATTTACGAGCCTAGGGGCAAAATTGTAATTATGTGAAAGTCTAGGGGAAAAACGGTAATTTTGCCAAAGTAGAAATTTTGAAATGTCTTGACTAATGTGATAATTAAATGAGTGAATTTCATCAATATAGATCAAGAAAAATGGAGTCCAAACCTAGATCGGGGGAAAACCAAGCTAGTGGACTAAAATCAAATTAGTCGCCTATATTTTGTATACCGAGGTAAGTTGTACGTAAATAATACAACGTTAGTGTATTTATGCATTAAACAATTGATATTGCATAAAATGTTTGGTTATTGATGTGAATATGCATGATGAGAATTGATGAAGTAAAATTTCCCGGTTGAACCTTAGGAATAAATCGGATATCCATGCTATGACATTTGGGTTGATATGTGTGCTAGTGTAAGACCATGTCTGGGACATGGCATCGGCCACATTATGAGAGCTAGTGTAAGACCATGTTTGGAACATGGCATCGGCATTGATATGTGTGCTAGTGTAAGACCATGTCTGGGACATGGCATCGGCCACATTATGAGAGCCAGTGTAAGACCATGTCTGGGACATGGCATCGGCATCGAGACGAGAGCTAGTGTAAGACCATGTCTGGGACATGGCATCAGCCTCGACATGTGAGCCAGTGTAAGACCATGTCTAGAACATGGCATCGGTATTTTACCCTCTTGTGTGAGGCTTATCGGATATCATTTGGTATTCCAATGAGTTCAACGGGTAAATTAAAGATTGTGTCAAAAGTGAGAAAAGTTACAGCTATGTTGTAAGTGATACAAGCACCTACATGAGATTCATGAGAAATGAGCTTGAATTATGTTGTGTGATTAGTAAGGGTGGAAATGAGTAAGTTATGCCTTTAATCATTCGAGAATCATATGCAAGTTTATAATATGCTATGAGTATGATTATACATGTTAATTGTTGATTATTATTTACATGCGACTTACTAAGCTTTATGCTTACTCCCTTTCCTCTCCATTTTCTTATAGTATCGCCAAGCTAGCTCGGGGATCAAAGGACGTCGGAGACACGATCACACTATCAATCTGAACATTTGGTATAGTTAGATTTAACATTTTGAGTATGGCATGTATAGGGACTTAGTCTTTGTCAAGTGTCATATTGTTTTGGCCAAATGTGTTGGCTTGACTTGGAGATTTGATTCATTTTGTATAAGGCCATGGATGATGGCTATTTCCTATTATTGATATATGAAAATGATGATGTTTTTTATGAGTGAGCAAATTGCATGATTGGATTGATAAGTATGTGATAAGTTTAGCATGTAAAAATAGTGTAGTAGCAATGATGTGTGTAAGTCTTGATGGTGGCTTATATTGGTGCAAGTAAGGGTGGCAAAAGGGCTTGGTAAATAGCCTTGCTTTTGTCCACACGGGTAGACACACGGGCGTGTGTCTAGGCCGTGTGTGACACACAGTCTGCCCCATGGGCATGTAGTTCGACCGTGTGACCTCCTGCACCCTAAGTTGACAAAACAGAATGCCCAGTAGTAACCACACGGGCTGAGGTACGGCCGTGAGTCTCAACCGTGTGGAAGACACGGCCATAGGACATGGGCATGTGCCCAGGTCGTATGAAGTCTACACTTGATTTTAGGAATTTAAATCGCCACACGGCCTAAGAACACGGGCGTTTGCCTTGGCCGTGTGACCTTATTGAGTTGATGACGTCAGAAACAGAATGTCAAGGTTTTTACACACGGGCGGAGACACGGGTGTGTCATGGTCGTGTGAGGGACACGGGCCATGGACACGGGCGTGTGCCAGGCCGTGTGAAAACCCCTGTAGGTTTGAATTGAAAAATAAATCCACACGGCTAGGGACAAGAGGCGTGTGAGACCACACGGTCTGACCACACGAGCGTGTCCCTTGCCACACAGGCGTGTGCCCCTATTTTTAGTGAAATTTTCCAAAGTTTTCTAAAGTGCCGGGTTTAGTATCGTACCATTTCTAAAGTATGATTTAGGTCACGTAGGCCCATATTAAGGACTTTAAGATGGAGATTGAAAAGTTTTAAATTTGAACGGAATTTCATAACCCGGAAATGTATGTTAGTATGCGTTTGAGTTAGGTAACGCCTCGTACCCTGTTCCAATGTCAAATACGGGTAATGGGTGTTACACTTGGCATGCCGATTTTACATGGGAGAGTTGGTATTCAGTCATTTGAGTTTGTTGTGAAGAAGGTACATGACAAGTTGAATGGCTGGGTTGCAAAGAAGCTTTTGTTGGTCGGTCAAGTTACGCTAGCAAAAGCAGTACTCCTGTCTATTCCAAAATATTTCATGGCAACGGATCAGTTGTCGATTTCGGCCTGTGGAGAAATTGAAAAGTTGGCTCGAAATTTCATTTGGGGATCTACAGTTGAGACGAGAAAGCCAGTACTAATTCGTTGGGATTTTGTTGTACTCCTATGGTTGTTAGTGGGCTTGGTATACGTAGCTTGATGGACCAAAATAAAATTTTCTTATTGAAATTAGGATTTTAGTTGCTTACGAAGACAGAAGCCTTATGGGTACAAGTTGTGAGAAACAAGTATAATTTGTGTGGAGTTTTTCCAACCGATATCTCAAAAAGTAATTGTTCCTTCTTTTGGAGGTCGCTCATGAAATTTTGGCCAGAGGTACTAAAAAATGTTTATTGGGCAAGAGGGGATGAGCGTCTAGTGAAGTTTTGGAATGACCTTTGGGTCCCTCAGGTGGGTATTTTGAAAACATGGTATACTGGAGGGTCAAGTTTGGATGATGCTCTTCGAGTTAGTGATTTGGTGGATGATAATGGTAATTGGGATTGGGGCTATCTAAGAAATTTACTTCCTGACAGCATTGTTTTGCAAATAGGCGCAGTAGTCCCACCTTCGTTAAATGTTGGGCCAAATTGCCTTGTATGGAAATGGGCGACTAGGGGGATGTTCTCTTTATATAAAACTTATAAGGGACTCCATTAGTTATTTAGGTGTCAATACACATACTTGGGAAAAAATCTGGAAAGCAAGAGTGCCTCAAAGAGTTAGAATGTTCATGTGGACTCTATGGCATGGAAGAATTTTGACTAATGATGAAAGGGTAATGAGACACATGACGAATGATAGAAGTTGTGGGAGGTGTAGCCATGTTGATGAATCAGGTATCCATGCTTTACATGATTGCAGTTTCGCTAAAGCGGTGTGGTTGTCGATTGTGACGAAACATAATCAGGTACAATTTTTCTCCTTTTCGCTTCAAGACTGGTTGTTGTAGAATTTGCAAAATATAGGTAATTATAGGTATCATGATATTGAATGGCAAATGTTCTTCCTAATTATTTGTTGGCTATTATGGAAAAATAGGAACATGTATTTGTTTTCGATAGGCCATAGTTGTGGGCAAGAAATTGTGGATACATGTATAAGTTGGGCAAGAAGTTACAAGTGGTTGAACACGGCACGATTGCATGAAAATTCGAGGGTGACAACCAACCAGTGGGCATGCCCGACTAGAGGATGAGATAAACTTTATCTAATTAAATTGAATTATTTGATCTTCTAAAGTCATAAGAATTATTTATCCTCTTTATCGTGATACATAAAGGTCTTGTTTGGACTTAAACTCTTCGTAGTTGTTGATTTCATACTTAAAAAAGAGGATATATTTCCTTCTTTTTTTATTAAACGTGAGTATTTGGTATATTGACAATGTATAGTTTTTAAAATATTTATTTATTTTAATATTTTACTATCCCTACATCATCCACCAACCTCGTTAGATGCCCCGAATGCCAATTGGTCATCTCGGGTCTCAAAATAGTATAAAATACACACTAATCACTTATTTGTGCAAAGAACTAAAACTAAGTAAAAGCACGACAAAAACATATAAATTGTTCAGAAACAAGCTCTTTAAGCGTACTAGAGAGCCTAATTTGACATATTAAATTACAACAGATCAACCCTAGCCTACTTGTAGAGTCTAAAACTCTACTGAAAATGCACCAAATAATTTCTTTTTGATTAATAGATAAAGATTCAATTTTTTACAAAACCTTAGAGTAAAAATGAATTCTTCCATAGCAACATGAAAGTCAAGCAAGCAACTGTCTAAAAAAATAAAACATTACTCAAACTCCAAATTCACACTTTGAATTGCAGCAGTAGAATTGTAATAGTAGCAGCAACAACAACAATAGTAACACACATTAATTCACACTCTGAATTGCAGCAGTAGAATTGCAATAGTAACATACATTACTCCCCCATTTTGCAAGATTTCTAGAATTGGATTGGTGGTTGAATCGGTCAGGCCACCGATTTGTTGGTGTGATATTCGATTAAATTAAATCATTCAAAAGTTTATAAAAGAATAAAAAAAATATTAGAAATCCAATTCAACTAATTCAATTGGTTTTTTACTCAATTCAATCGATTCATATTGGCTCTTGATTCTATCCGTCCATATGGGTTCTCAAGTCAACCAATTCAATGTTCTTTTCTACATCGGTATCCCAACCAATTTCCAATCCAATCGGTCCAACTAACTATTCCGATTCAATTAAAAAATCTTGCCATTTTAACAAAAATTCAAATTAGTTGTGTCAAGAGGTGTGCCAAGCTCAAGTGGCACATAATCTTTTTAAATTTTTTTATTTTGTTTTTGAATGCAAATAAAAGTTTATTTCAAACCCATTAAAATTTTATATGAGGAAAAAAAAGTGGGTTTTTTTTTTATGTGTTTTGAAGTCATATTAATCTTATGCCAAAAAACTAGATGATAATAATGAGAAAAAAAAAAGATAATTACTTCAATTTGGAACATATCTGATTCTTAAAGATAACTATGAATAAATAATAAAGGTTGAGAAAAATAAAGATATAAATTCATAATTAATTAATTGATTATATTTTTTTTCTCAGAAATTTCATTAAATAAAAAACAATTATTTCCAATTAGACAGCATAAAATAAAATATTTTTAATAATAATTTTCCAAAAGAAAAATTACTTTTATTAACTGTTAATACAATTAAAATTCTTCTATTAAAAAACATTTAAAAAATATTCACTTAATAGTTATATAATAAAAAATATTATTATTTTATGAAAAAATATTTGGTACACTGACAGGCAATGTACTAAATACTTTCCTATAAAATAATAATTAAATAATTAAAAAAAACATTTGACATCATATTAAATTCTCTTGTAGAGTTTTTTTACTTCACTAATTGTAAATAAAATAAATATTTTTTAATTTTAAAAACTAAATTCAATTATTAATTAATATATTATTATTTTTTAAATATAATATTTTTTTATTATATTTGAATAATTTTTCAAAATGTAATACTTTAAAGAATAAATTAAAAGAAGCTTCTAAGAGTGCCGAAAAAAAGCTGTTCCCAAAATCTAGGAACTAATAAATAGCCTTTCGTCCTAAATTCGAAAGTCCACGATATTACGTAACAATTTATATTATAATTATATTCGAAATATTATTTTCGAGGGTAATTATATTTATAAATTTTTATTATAATTATAATCAGATTATTTTCTACTTTTTCTAATATTTATCTTAAGTATTTATCTAAATAACTTTTTTTTAACCAATAACCCAATAGGGATTTTACTTCGTTTTAAGAGTTCTTACTTTTTACAATTTTCAGTTTCCTATAGAGCAAAGTCATCGCCAGCACCGGCACCGGCACCAGCAGCGTTACCACAAACGATCAATGCTACATCGCCATCACCACAACCATCGACCTCCGATGCTCCGCCTCCAACTAGCACTCCCTCCAAAACGCCACTCACCCCATATCAACAACAGCCTCCAGTAGTAACCCCTTGTGCTGCTCCGTCTTCAACCACTGCTCCTCATCCCTTCGCGTCATCTCCTTCGCCGTCATTCCCCACTACCCTTCCGTCACCAGTCACCACTTTTCCCCCGCTATTATCCACCAACCCTTCCTCTCCGCTTCCATTCACCACTTTTCCTCCACCATCATCCATCACCAACCCTTCCCTTCCGCCACCCTCCTCCTCCTCCAACCCTTCTCTTCCGCCACCAGCCACAACTTTTCCTCCACCACCATCCTCCAATATTATTTACCCTCCACACCCTTCTACACGGCAACCAACCCCGAGAAGTTCTTCCAACACTCCATTGCTACCACCACCACCACCGCCTACATGGACTTAAACGACTGCATATCCTCTGCCGCCGCCATCTCATTCCAGAGGTGGAGTGCCGACGATGCTGGTATTGGGGATAGCAATAGGGGGGATAGCCATATTATTGGTTTTGAGTTTGTTATTTACACTTATATCTTCTCAAAAGAGAAAAAGAACAAGAAAAAGAAGAGAGGAAGAAAGTTACTACACACCTCCTCCATCTCCTAGGCCCAAAGGTTAATTAATCTTTTTCTTTTAATTATATACATTAATCTATTTATTGCAAAGATAAAAAAAATTGATGTTATATAACTTATTTTATGTCATTTATTTATTTTAGATGATACTCATGGTGGTCAACATAATCAAGGGCAACAAAATCCACCAGATTCAGAACCCAATAATCAAGGGCAACAAAATCCAACAGATTCAGAACCCAATAATGAAGGGCAACAAAATCCACCAGATTCAGAACCCATTCCTCCACAGTCTCCACCACGGAAATATCCGTCCCCGGAACACTCTTCGACATCTTTACTACTGTGGAAACCATTTTTTAAAAGAGGTCGACTTTTTGTTTGAAAATAAAAAAATGAGAGTTGACATTAATCTTTTTTTATTAGATGTGATCGGAAGTTAGATGTCTTTCGGTCCACAAAAATCCAGAAAATGAGTTCGGAAGTATGTTACACACGAGAAAGGATTAGCACCCCCGTGACACCCAAAATTGGTACCTAGTTGATTAATAAATGTCTTAGTGTCGAAATTAAGAATTTGAAGAGATTTTAAAATACAATCCTTTACTAAATTATTACTTAATTGAATTTATACAAAAAAAATGAGTTTATTTCACGTTTATCGAGAAAAAGGATTACGTCCCGTAAGTTAGAATACAATGTCTTAAATTCTCAAAACAAGAATAAACACCAAAAATTTATTTATTTTAAAATATATATTAGAAAGAAATCATATTTCGTAAGTTAGAACACGATTTTTCTAATTCCAAAATAATAAAAATTAATTTCGGTTTAAAAATATTTTTTATGCATTGTGTGAAAATGAATAACATTTGAAATATCGTGTAATTGATTTATTCGAGTATGGTAAAAAACGGCTAAAAGGTTAAAAATCGTGCTTAACGAATAATGATAATGCAACATAAATCCGTAGTAATAATGGTATAATATGCTTTAATAAAAATATGAAAGATATGATAGTAATAATAAATTACGGTACTAATATGCATGATAGAATAAAAATAATGAAAATAATAAATGTAAATAACAACAACAACAACAACAAAAACAACAATAATAATAACATTAATTTTAATAAAAATGATGAATAATCTAAATTTGGAAGTATATAAAAAGATATACATAAATAAATGAATAAATAATAAAATAACAATAATACGGGTAAAAGTAAAAATAAAATAAGTCAATTATAAAATAAAAAATAAATAAAATAAAAATAAAAGAATTCATAAGCAAATAAACAAGTAATAAAGAAATAATAATAATAATAAACTAATAAAGTTTAAATAATAATAAATAAACAAACGATTTAAATTAAACCAACAAAAAATAATTAAAGGAGTATTAAAATTACAACAGTTTAAAATTAATAATAATAATAATAATAATAATAATAATAATAATAATAATAATAAGAGGATTAATTTGAAAGCTAAACAGGGTTTTAGGGTAAAAATAGAAATAAAATAAAGCAAAAGGACCGAATTGTAATGCGCTACTAAAGGGGAAGGACCACCGGAGAAATTATTCCCCCATCCAAAACGCACAGCTTTCAAGGAGAACTAAATTGAAAACAAAATAAAATTTCAGAGTATAAATTTTAAAAAAAAAACGGATTTCAAAACCAAAAAAATACGGAAGGGCTAAACGCGCAAATATCCCATTTGTTGAAAACACGCGGATCTTTGGGAGTGGGTCGAATCGGATTCGGGTCCTTGGGATACGACGTCGTTTTAGTGTCCCTTTTTTAAAATGGTCTAGGGACCGAAGTGAAAATGAAATAAAATTAACTGGTCAAATTTAAAAAAAGAAAAAGAACCACATTAAAACCCACTTAAAAAGCGGAAGGACCATTTGCGCAAATAGACCATTAGTCGAAAACGTGCGGATCCTCTAGAGCGGGTCAGGTCGCGCTGGATAGGGCTAAAACAGCGCCGTTTTGGCGCTAAAATGCCCAAGGTGAAACGACGTCGTTTCACCAACGTTATATAAGTCAACATTTTTTAAAAAAAAATCATTTTTCTCCTTTCACCTAAAAAAAACAAAAGAATTCTCTCCCTTCTCTCTCCCTCCCCTCTGGTCAGCCCAGAATCCGGCCAGGCTCCGGTTGCCGGACCGTCGTGGCGGCCGCTGATCGCCGGCGATCGAAAAAATCCAAAAAGTCCCTCTCCTTGCCTTTTTTCATGTAGAACTTCGATTTGGAGTCGAAAACACTCCATTAAAGCCCTAACTCCCAAAAAAGGGGGAAAAACTTTCGGCTTCCGATGTTCTCCGCTGCGGCCTTGGCCGAATCCCTAGGGATTCGACGGCCTTTCGTACCATAAGAGATACCGACGGTGGCGAGGAGACCGATCGACAGGTAAGTGTTTTATTTTTATATATTTTTTATTTTTACTTCGAAAATGAAAAAAAAAATAAAAAGATCACAGGTAAGTGTTTTATTTTTTTATATTTTTTATTTTTACTTCGAAAATGAAAAATAAAATAAAAAGATCACCTTTTGATAAATCTTGCCTCTTTTTTATTTCGATGATTCTCTGTGTATAAAAAAATACATTGGATATTCGGCTTTTTATAACCGATTACATATTCTCGTTTACTGTTAATTTCTACTGTTTGTTTTTTTTTTGTCCTTGCTTCTGTTGTTTCCTTGTTTGTTGTTGTAGGCGTTGACGGAGGGTAACCTTGCTTCTTTGGTGAAACGGCGACAGAGGGTGTGCCAGGCAGGCCTCGAGACGAGGCGCGGACGGTGGGCCCGAGGGAGGCGAGCGGCGCATTAGAGCTAGGGTTAGGGTTTTTTTTTTTACTGAAAATTCTTTAAGCGTGTGGGCCTTCTGGGTCGTTGTAGTTTGGGCCTTGTAAAATAGACTGTTTAACTTTGGACTTTATTTTTTTATTTGTTTTTTATTTGTTTTGGGCCCAGGCAAAAATGGCCTGTTACAGCTGTCCCTCTTTACTCATTGACGTGTAACGGGAATGGAGCAAAGACTTTAAGAAGACCAATTTTGTCTGGTCTTGCCGAATCTCGACTTCTTGGTGTTTATCTTCTTCAAGTAGCCCCTTTCTAACCCACTGCAACTTCAGAGGTATAGAATTTGTCGCTTTAATCTACTCCACTGCAACTTCAGGGAGATAAGATTAGTAGCTTTAATCTGTTCCATTGCAACTTCAGGGAAATAAGATTTACATCCTCAATCTGCTCCACAGCAACTTCAGGGAGATAAGATTTGAAGCTTCACTCCACTGCAACTTTAGGGAGACACGGTTTGTAACTTGTAGCTTTAGTCTATTCCACTGCAACTTCAGGGAGATAAGACTTGCTATGGTAGATCTAATCCGACCTACTGCAACTTCAGAGGTATAGGACTTGTCGCTTCGATCTGCTCCACTGCAACTTCAGGGATAAGGTTTATAGCTTTAATCTACTCTACTGTAATTTCAGAGAGATAAGATTTGCTATCTTTAATCTATTCCACTGTAACTTTGGGGAGATAAGATTTGTAATTTGTAGCTTTAATCAATTCCACTGCAACTTCAGGGAAATAAGATTTGCTACGACGACTGCTCCACTACAACTTCAGGGAGATAATATTCGCCATGATGACTATAATCCGTCCCACTACAACTTCAGGGGTATAGGATTTGTGGTTTCAATGGTCTGTTACACCGTTCTCTGGGGAACATGACCTGTAGAATCCATTTCATCGGCCTATTTATGCCTAGTGATTAGGATATCATGATCGGAATGAATCAAATGCTCCTAACTAGATGTGTATGAATGATATTTGCATGAATGCAGAATGTCATTTTTTGAGAATGATCCCTTTTTAATACTTAGGTTGTCATTGCTCGATATTTATCAAGGTTCTATTACTGATGTGTTACCATGCCTTCTTGTCCAGCCGGTATCTTTAACAAAAAATCCAAAGAAATAGTCATCATTCAGACTATTTTTTCTCAAATGTTTCCAAACCCCTAAGTTTGGTTAATTCTGAATAGTGGTCCTATTTTTCAGATCATTGTACTATTTTAGAAAACCTTTCAGAGCAATATGCAGAACTCTCTTTATTTGAATAGTATTAGTCCATTAATCGTTATTTCAATGTAAAAATGCTTGAAAAAGATTGTAGTAATGGACAAGATCGAAGTTTATTAGGATCAAGGCTCGAAATGAATAGATTAATCAACATAGAAAATTTGCTTAAATACAAAGTGAATAAGATGAAAATAGGTGCCCCGGATATCATAGCATGGGTTTCTTTACACTAACTTCTCGAGGACCCTTTTGAACTTGATATGTGTTTCGAAGATCCAAAATACTTTGTTGATGCCCCAAGACGTAGCATCTCTCTTCCTTGTTCATTCAGGGATAACCAGACTACCACATGCCCCATCTTTGATCAAGATTTGAATTGCCCTTTTCCTGGGTTTTCAATTCAAAACCCTTTTGGTCTCAAGGCACCCTTTACGAGTTTTCACCTTGGCCTCTCCCCTTTTTTTTTAGGTAAAGTACTTCTTGACTGAGTCTGAATTCACAGGATTGGGAAAGCTTTTACCATCCATCTCAGTCAGAATCAACGCTTCTCTAGAAAGGCCTTCTTTACCATATAAGGTCCTTCCCAATTTGGTATCCATTTCTCTTTGAAATCTTTTTGTACGGGCGAGATCTTTTTCAATACTAGGTCCCCCTCATGGAATTCTCTGGGACGAACCTTTTTGTTGTAAGCTCGCATCATTCGCTTCTGGTACATCTGACCATGACGGATGGCTTTCAACCTTTTCTCTTCAATCAAGTTTAGTTGATCATATCGGGATTGGATCTATTCTGTTTCATCCAACTTCAATTCTGCCAAAACTCGGAGAGAAGGAATCTCAACTTCAATGGGTAAAACCGCATCCATTCCATAAACCAAAGAGAAAAGCGTTACCCCGGTTGAAGTCCTGACAGATGTTCGATAGGCATAGAGGGCGAATGGTAATTTCTCATGCCAATCTTTATAAGTCTCAGTCATTTTCCCCACGATCTTCTTGATATTCTTATTGGCTGCCTCCACTACACCATTCATTTTTGGGCGATATGGTGATGAGTTGTGGTGTTTGATCTTGAACTGACTGCAGACTTCTGATATCGTTCTGTTGTTCAAATTTAGTGCATTATCAGATATGATCCTTTTTGGCATTCCATATCGACATATGATCTCCTTCTTTAAGAACTTGCTGACCGCCAACTTCGTGACATTGGCATATGAAACGGCTTCTACCCACTTTGTAAAGTAATCGATGACCACGAAGATGAATCGATGCCCGTTAGAAGCTTTGGGTGAAATTGGCCCAATGAAATTCATGCCCCACATAGAGAAAGGCCACAGAGAAGTCATAACATGAAGAGGTGAGGGAGGTATATGAATTTTATCTCCGTAAATTTGACACTTGTGGCATTTCTTGGCGTAATTGATGCAATCTCCTTCCATGGTGGACCAATAATACACGAATCTCATGATTTGCCTGGCCATTGTAAAACCATTGGGATGTGTTCCACAAACACCATCGTGGACTTCTTCCAAGATTTGCTTAGCCTCAACAGCGTCTACACATCTTAGTAGCACCTGATCCTTTCTCCTTTTATATAGGATCTCCCCATCTAAGACATAGTCGTTGGCCAGTCTTCTCAACGTCCTTTTATCATTCTCAGTTGCTTGGTTAGGATATTCACGATTCTTCACATATCGCAGTATATCGTGGTACCAAGGGTGGTCGTCATCTTCTTCTTCTTCTTTGATGTTGTAACAATAAGCTAGAGTCTCATAAATACTCATCTAGATAGGCTTTACATTCTCTTATTTATTCGCTTTGACCATCGAAGCCAAAGTAGCCAGGGCATCAGCCATCTGATTTTCATCTCGTGGGAGGTAATAGAAGGTGATGTCATCAAACTCCTCAATTAACTCTAGAACCAACTTTCGATACTTGATTAACTTGGGATCTCTTGTCTCCCATTCCCCCTTGAGTTGATAGATCACTAGTGCAGAATCCCCATATACCTCAGCACTTTGATCTCACGTTTTATGGTTGCACGGATACCCATGATGCATGCTTCGTATTATTCCATATTGTTCGTGCAATCAAAATCCAATTTAATAGTGAATGGATAATGATCTCTATTTGGGGATACTAGGACTGCTCCAATTCCATTACCCACAGCGTTTGAGGCTCTGTCGAAGTTTAGCTTCCAAGGATGACCTTCTTGAAAGTCTTCTTCAATGGTTGCAACATACATTAGATCTTCATTTGGGAAATTAAAGTTCAAAGGCTCGTAATCTTCTATAGCTCTACTGGCTAGAAAATCTGCTATTGCGCTTCCTTTGACTGCCTTCTGGTTCACATAGACTATGTCAAATTCAGAAAGCAAAATTTTCCATCGGACCATTCTTCTATTTAAAGCAGTCGATTCCATCATGTACTTTAGAGGGTCCAGCTTTGAGTTGAGCCAAGTTGTATGATACAGCATGTACTGTCTCAATCTTCTGGTTGTCCAAATCAGGGCGCAACATAACTTCTCGATTGGTGAATATCTTGTCTCACATTCAGTGAATTTTTTACTGAGATGGTATATTTCTCTTTCTTTTCTTCCCGACTTATCATGTTGACCAAGCACGCATCCCATGGAATTCTCGAATCATCGCCAAATCTGATGTCGCTGACCTATCTGGGTTAGGTGGCATCAGTACTGGGGCATTGGACAAGTAATGTTTGACCTTATCGAAAGTCTTCTGGCACTCCTCATCCCAAACGCTTGGGTTGTGTTTCTTAAGGAGACGGAATATGGGGTCGCATTTCTCAGTTAGTTGTGAAATGAACCGGGCAATGTAATTTAGTCTTTCTAGGAAACCTCGAACCTCTTTTTAAGTGCGTGGTGGAAGCAGTTTTTGTATAGCCTTTACTTTGTCTATGTCGATCTCAATCCCCTTTTCACTGACTACAAATCTTAGCAATTTTCCCGACCTAGCCCCAAAAGTACATTTTGCTGGATTGAGCTTTAGTTGAAATTTTCTCAATCTCAAAAACAATTTCCTCAGGACTTGTACATGCTCCTTCTCTGTTCAGGACTTTGCGATCATATCATCAACATAAACTTCGATTTCTTTGTGCATCATATCATGAAACAAAGTTACCATGGCTCTTTGATACGTTGCTCCCACATTTTTCAGTCCAAATGGCATCACCTTATAGCAAAATGTTCCCCACATGGTCACGAATGTGGTCTTCTCCATGTCTTCAGGATGAATCTTTATTTGGTTGTATCCTGAGAAACCATCTATGAAGGATATGAGGCAATGGGAAATTGTCTTTCGGGCTGGCTTTGATCAAGTCCCTGTAGTCCACACACATTCGTACTTTCCCATCTTTTTTAGGGACGGGCACGATATTGGCTACCCATTCTGAGTATTTAACCACTCGTAAGAAACCAACATCGAATTGTTTCTTGACTTCCTCTTTTATTTTCAGTAAAACATCGGGCCTCATCCCTCGGAGCTTCTGTTGAACTGGCTTGCACTCTTCCTTTATGGGGAGCTGGTGTACCACGATATCAGTACTTAACCCGGGCATGTCTTGATATGACCATGCGAAGACATCCTTAAATTTTTAGAGTAGTTTAATGAGGTCTTGCTTCGTCTCTGCGGTAATGTAAGCTCCTATCTTCACTTCTTTTTCCTCTCCTAGGCTCACAATTTCAACTGACTCTTTATAAGGCAAGATTTGTTTCTCATCTTGTTCTACCATCCTCAACAAATCAGGAGATAGGTTATAGTTTCGATCATCTTCAAAATCTTGAGAATCTTTCGTGCACATATCTTGCTCAAAAGGAGACTCTGAGTCAGTAGCAATGTCGCTCATATCATTGATATTTGGAGACCTGTTATAGGGATGAAGAAAAAATCCAAAGAACAAAAGAATCTAAGAATAATTATTTGTATGGTATGATTATGAATGAAATCAAAAGAATAAAAGAATATTTGCTTAAGATGATACGCAAAAATGCACTTTATTGAAATAAAGATTTTGGACATAAGTCTATTTCACAAAGGATTCTTATTGCTCCTAAGCTTAGAGCAATAAGCGTGTTTTGAACATTACTCTGTATTGGCTCTAAAAACTACAGGAATCTCTTCCGCAATCCAGTTGTTCAAAACACTTTCGGGTGCATAGAGGCATATGTCTGATAAATTTTCTCCCCAAATTCCTTCTTCAAATATGGCGTTGATGTTCAGGTTTCCCAACATTTCTTTAGCAGCCTCTTCTCTTGGCATCCCTCTTTCAGGGTGAATAGTTCCTCCTGACATGAAAGTCTTGGATATATGGGGAAAGGTCATTGGTTCCCACTTGACTTCTTCCCCGCTCAGTCGCGCTCTTCTCAGTTCTTGTTTCTTCTCCATCTCTTTCTTCCTTTGCCTCGCATCTGGCTTAAATCCTAAACCAAAGTGGTCTCGTTTGTCCTTCAGCGTAGGTGCCTCGACTTTTCCTTGTAGGCATTTTCCAAGTCCTCTCCCAGGCAAGGCTCCTTTACCAACTGTGAGTTGCAGGCCCATCCTTGTAGTTTTGGATATTTTGGGCGTCGGGATCTTGTTCTCTTCGACGATGAAGGTTACATTCACAAATTCCAACGATCGGAAAGAACATTCTATCGCTTCATCGTCTGTCCCTACGTATTACGCGTCACTGGTTACGGATGCAATAATGTCTTATTCCACGTTTATCGTTACCAGCCGACCCTTAGTTACCAACTTTAGCTTTTGGTGCAGTGATGAAGGCACTGCCCCAGCTGTGTGAATCCAAGGCCTCCCCAACAAACAATTATAAGAAGGCTTAATGTCCATCACCAAGAAATCTACTTCATACGTTTTTAAACCAATCAAGAGGGGTATCTCAATCCTTTCCATCACCCTTCTTTCGGTTCCGTTGAATGCTCTCACTATGTTTTGACATGTCTTCATATGAGAGCTATCCACAGGTAACCTATTTAGCGTGGATAGGGGTAAGACATTTAGTGCAGATCCGTTATCAATCAATACCCCTGGTAATGTATACCCTTTGCAGCGGGTGGTGATGTGCAAAGCCTTTGTAGATCCTACGCCCCTGGCGGTATCTCATCATCGTTAAAGAAGATGAAGTTGCCGGCACTTATATTATTAACTAGGCGGTCCAGCTTGTTCACAGAGATATCGTTAGCGACATAAGTTTCGTTTTGCACTTTCATTAACGCATCACGATGTGTCTCCGAACTTAAGAGTAAAGCTAGCACTGAGATGCGAGCCGGTTGCTTATGTAGCTATTGTACAACGTTGTACTCGCTATGCTTTAAGAATTTCATAAATACCCTAACCTCGTTCTCAGTTACTGGATCGTTAACTGGTAATTTGTGCCTGACCATCTTTTCTTTCTTTTGTTCAACTATTAGGGTCTTTCCTTTAACAGGCTCAGCTTCTGCATTTGATGGATCATAACGCCTCCCACTGCGCATGTAGAAACCCACATCTTGGCCATCTTCTGAAGCACTAATCGGGCTCTCTTCTCCCGAGATCGTCATGTTGCAGTTATAATTCCAGGGAACCTTATTACTATTCTTGTAAGGAAAAGCTACCAGTTTTTGGATTATGACCCTTGGTGCAATTTGTACTCCGGCTTCATTGCTTCTTGGTCGTGAAATGATAACCACTGGGTGGTTGACTTTATAGACCTTCTCTGTTGACCCCTCTTCTGAGGCGCACACATCTTCTATTTCGGAGCCCATAGCATATTCAAAGAATTCTAGCTCCTTATTGTCCATCAAATTTTGCACTAAGGCAATGAAATTCAACATATTCCTGGATCTTATGACCCTCCTTAGCATGGAACTCACAGTAGTTCCTCATCCCTTTAGGTTTCTCTTCTGAATCCTGTAATAGTCCGGTTTCGACCCTAATCGGAACAGTGGTTTTGGGACCACAAATCCGAGTTAGAAAAATAATTAAATATTATTATCTGTGTTTATATTGTGTGAATTGATATCTGTGAAATTTTCGTGATTTAATTTTATCGTTTGAGTGTCCGATTTAATAAAAGGACTTAATCGCATAAATGGTAAAAGTTGCTAACTATTTGTTAAAGTTCTAAATTGATTTTTTATTTTAATGGGAGGTGTTTATGTTGCAATTATACCTTATGAATCATGCATGGACAGTTAAGTACATTATATATATAATATTTTATGTTAATAATAAAGGTTAATTTAGTAAAGTTTAAATTATATGTTAATTAAATAAAACATAAAAAAAAACATGCATTCATCTTATTGTTGGCCAAATATACAAAGGTAAAAGAAAAAAAAAAGAAAGCTAGGTTCGGCCTTGTATTTTCTTCAATTAAGGTATGTTTTTGTTTTGGTTTTTGATAATTTTTATGTTTTTGAGATCGTTGCTATGAAATGTACAAAGCCCATGCTTTAATTTTTTATTTTTATGAATATTTTGAGTTAATCCATTGATGAATTTATGAGCTTTGTGAAGTTAGATGACAGATTATGAAAGATATGTTTTGGATTAATATGTTTTGTATTGGAAATTTTGATGATTTTGAGTAGTTAGGGTTAAATTGTAAAAATAATAAATTAAAGGACTAAAATGTGAAATAAATGAAATGTATGGACTTGTAAGAACATGGGGTAAATTTGGCCTAAGCGTGAGAAATTGAAATTTTGCATATTTTGTGTTTTATGCAATAGGGATTAAATTGTGAAGTGTAAAATGTCAGGGGCAAAATAGTGATTTGTCCATTTATGTGTTTTTAGACTAAATTGAATAAAATGGTGTTTAAATAAGTTTAATTTGAATATGTTTAGATCAAGAACAAAAGAAAACGGACTTGGATCGGGGGAAAACAAAAATAATTGAATAGTCGTTTTATTCCGTCCGTCGATATCCGAGGTAAGTTTATAAGCATATAAATGTTGTTAATTTTGAATATATGTAAATTTTATATGTCGAATTGAATTTTATGAATATGTATAAGTGTTGGTCGAATGTCCATAAGCTTGGGAGCTATGTTTACGAGATTGATTCGATCGAGTTACGATGTCCGAAAGTCCCGTACGAACCTTAGGAATAGCTAGGATACATATGTCATGACATAGGATTCTGTTATGTGTTATCGTGTAAGACCACATCTGGGACATTGGCATCGACTTGTGACTTACGTGTAAGACCCTGTCTAGGACAGTGGCATCGATATGTGATTACATGTAAGACCACGTCTGGGACGTTGGCATTGTACGAAATGTTCGACTATCCGAGTATCCTTTTTAATTTCGAATGGTTCAACGAGCAATTATAATTTAAGATCGAGTGTAAAATCGAGTTAAAAGGCTCATGTATGTACTTATACTAAGTTACAAAAATATGGTAAGTTGGATGTTTGAATTGATGATATAATGTTATATGTTAATGTGAACTATGTGTATATATATGTGAATGTATATATATTCGGCCTAATGATGTATTTGTGTTATAGAAAGTAAAGGTTAAATATACTAATGTTCAAATGAGTATTCGGCCAAAGGAAAGTTTATGCAAGTTATATATGTTTTGATATATGAAATTATAAGTTGGAATATATATGAGATTATTATGGCTTATTACTGTTTATCTAGATTAAATTATGTATATGATTTAATGTTTCATTTGCTTATGACTTACTAAGATGTGATAGCTTACTGTGTGTATTTGCTTTTCGTTTTATAGATTTTGGATGTTGGTTACGAGCTCGGGGATCGTCAGAGAAGTCTATCACACTATCGACTGTTTTCGGTATTTTATTAAGTTTGAATTCGAACTTATGGCATGTATAGACTAGTTAATATACATGAATTTTGGGATATGTAAATATGAGCCATGCGAAAATGGCTTAAAATAATGTTTATGTTTGTGTATTTTCAGTCATGGTATATGTTTGTTTTGGTAATTAAGTTGCATGAAGTCATGAATGATATTTTAATTATATGGTTTGATTGAATATGTCATGAATGACTTATAAGTTAACTAATGTTGATATATATATTTATGATGGATGGTTTTATAATTCGGTTTAAGTAATGAGATAAGGGATGAATGTATGTTCGGTTATAGCATATAAGTGGTGTAAGTTTGGTATGTCTTGTTAATCCTTGAAATTTATTATGGCTTAAGTTTATTTGGATAATAATATCATGTAAATATAAGGTAATGTTTGATCATGTGTTTCAGCAATATGCTGAGTAGTGGATGTTAGTTAAGATACATTATGTATTAGTTAGATAATAGACAGGTCATACCTATATGCATGTGGAGTACTAAATAAACGTTTGAATTACTCATGCAAGTGGTCTTAACATTTGGCTTTGTATTTGTAAAATGATATGAATTGTATAGATATTTGGATATGGCTTAAATGGTTTATTCAAATGCGCAAACTTATAATAGAATAATATGCATGTTTTTGGTCTTTTAAATGATATATGAATGTCTTTTAAATAGGCTTAAAGTTAATAAATAAGGTTCATACAAATTTGGGTAACGATAGTTAAATGAGTTATGCATGTTTAAATTTAGCTTTTATAAATCTATTGGATTAGCTGAATAGAGGATAAGTTGATTTGTATTGTGCGTATATAGTTTATAAATGAATGATTCAATTGATATGGTCATATGCGCATAAATTTGTGATAAGAGATGAAGTATATTTGATCTTGAAATGAGGCTTGTCTATGTGTAATATATATATATATATATATTTATATGTCTAGTATGCCGTGTGGATAGCTCAAATTAATTAATATGCTAGCCGAATAGTTCATGAGATGCATGGTTAAGTAAATGTGGGTTGGTTTGGTTAATGAAATTGCAAGTTGAGTATACTATGATTTGAATTATGCATTTTCTTTAAATAGTTCAAAATGATTAGGTAAAATGTGCATATGACTTTGATATTTAAAATTTTATACTTGTTCATTTAGTGTAGTTGCTATTGCCGAATATGCTTTGGTTTATAAGCTGTGTAATATTGATTATTAAATTTATTATACGCGTGTATAGATGTGAATGATTTACAAAGCATGAAATGCAATGAATGTCTGTTTTGAGTTGTGTTCTGTTTGGTAATGCCTCGTAGCCCTAATCCGGCGACGGATACGGGTTAGGGGTTTACAAATCCTATTTGATTAATCATCCCTCTACCATTTTCTTTCAGACCCATTTCAGCAGGGTTTTTACTTCTGCTACGTCCATCTTGGCTCTTTTCCCTCCATTCTCGCTTATCGCATTTACCCCTTTATCAGAATGACTGGGTAACAGATTTGCTACCATATTAGGTCCTGATGGGTCGTCGAACTTTACAATTCCCATTTTAATGAACCTTTCGATCAACTTTTTAAATGCGGTGCAGTTTTCAATTGAATGTCCTGTGATTCCCACGTGGTACTCGCATTGAGCATTTGCGTCATACCATTTGGGGAATGGAGGTTGCATGGGCTTTAGGTAGAAGGGGGATACCACATGTGCATCAAATAGGCTCTGATACAGCTCCCTATACATTATTGGGATAGGTGTGAACTAGAGCCTTTTTGTATTTGGCCTTTGGTTGGATTCTTGCCTTGGAGGGGCTTGAAGACTAGTGATTGCTGCCCTTGGCGGGCCAACGGTAATTAGCTTTGAGTAACCCTTGTTGTATGTGCCTACATTATTCACCTCGTTTTCCTTCTTCCTCGGGGTAGATCTTTTGGAGTTTTCCCCCGCGTCAATCTTACCACTTCTTACCGCGTTTTCAATTATTTGACCGTACATCACTATATCCGAGAAGCTCTTAGTAACGCTTCCCAACAAATGGTTGATGAATGGGGCTTTCAAAGTGTTGATGAAAAGCATCATGATTTCTTTTTCCAGAATAGGTGGCTGGACCTGCGTTGCCACCTCTCTCCATCTTGGGCATATTGCCTGAAGCTCTCATTCTGCTTCTTCTCCATATTCTGCAGCGTGATTCTGTCGGGCGTCATGTCCGTCACATGACTATATTGCTTCATGAAAGCTTGTGCTAAGTCTTTCCACGAATTGATTTTGGCACGACTCAGTTGGTTGTACCATTTAGCTGCTGACCCGATCAGACTGTCTTGAAAGCAGTAAATCAATAGTTGATCATTATTAACATATCCTATCATCCTTCGACAGAACATGGTGATGTGAGCTTCAAGGCAACTAGTCCCGTTGTACTTTTAGAACTCTGGAGTTTTGAACTTGGGAGGGAGTACTAAATCTAAGACCAAACTCAGGTCTTTGGCATCGATTCCGCAATGGTAATCAGCGTTTTCCATTGCTCTGAATTTTTATTCTAGCCATCTGCATCGATCCTCAAGTTGCTTTGGTAGCTCCACTCTTGTTTTTTCTATTTCTGCAATATCGTCTAGATCAAGAACGACGGGATTGGTTGGGTTATCCCCCGGATTGGAACCTGAGCCTTTTTGGAAGTTCATCGGTGCCGAGGTACCGGTTTGGTACTGTTGGGGTCTAATTGTGACGGGTACCCTTCGTAGGTACGCTTCTATTTGTGCCTGGGCGTTTGTCAGGATAAAACCCGGGGGTAAACAGGATCCTCATTATCATCCCCCGAGTTGACCGCAGTGCCTTTCCCTTTTTTGCGTTCTCCAGCCAGTAACTGCGCCAATTGATTTATCATACTTCTTTGGGATTCCAATATCTGATCCCTCATCTCATGTTGCACTTTCGCTAACTGTTCTTGTAGTTGCGCTCGCAACTGGTCTTGCATCTCTTTTTGAACTTGCTCTAGCCGTTCCAATCTTTGATCCATTACTTTAGTTTTGACGTGAGTACTGTAACGATATTCGATTGGTTGATTCTTGTTGGTTTCCAGATTAACTAAAATAATTTCGTTTAATTAGGGTCTTTTTGTAAAATTTAATGCATATGATGCAATGTAATGCAAAAGCATGAAATGAATGTAAAAAGAGGCATTGATTCTGATTCAATTCCGTTAAAACACCTGACATCGCGCTGACGTGGACGTGGATGCGTTTTGCTGACACAGCACCTAACATCGCGCTGACGTGGACGCGTTTTTGGGGAATTCGGCCCTTTCCGGTAAATAATCAAAAAGTTGGCCCATTTCCGTAAATAATGTTAGCAATGGGCGTTTTTGGGTAAAATGGCCTTTCTTTTAATACTTGAAAAATGAGCACTGATTAATCAGATTAATTTAATTTATTTTTTTATGAAACGATAACCCTGGCCAGCAGTGAGCCAATAACAGGCGTACTAACACTTTTTATTAGAATGTGACACCCTTTTTTGTTTTGTTTTTTTTTAATATTTGGATTTTTTTTTTGTTTTTAGCTTTTTGACTAGCAGAGATAATAAAAATAATTTCTCTAAAAACACCAATTAAAGGAAGCAACTTGGAAGCATGTATTCCAATTAGCAGTTTTCAGCTTTTGAACATGAGACATAAATTTGCATGTTACTTTTGCAGAAAATCAAACTTTTTTTTTATTGCTTCAAAATGCAGTCCATAAATCAGTACAAACCAGTGTCTTCAACATGAAATAAACCTCCATTAACAAATAATAAGTTACTACACTTCAACAAAAATATAGATGACTTCAAGTTATTAAACTCAAAACGAGAGACAAGAAAACAATAATCTTACAGCAAAAAAAGGTTTCTGCGTTGCCCCTTTCACTTGTTCTTCCCATCAATTCTTCCCTTGCATTGTTGTTATTTTCCAACTGAACCAATGCTAGTTTTGGACAGGTTCTAGTAGTTATGGTGTCTTAGTCCATTAGTAAATTAGCTAAAGATCATGACAGGGTTGTTATTTGATCTCATTGTTTATGGTGTGAATTCCCAGCAGAAATTCTAGTCAGCCGTTACTCTTACTGATTTAAATAAGCTTCCCAACCATCCTTCGGTAGCTTTTCCCAACCATCCTTCCATAGCTTCTCAACTTCTGTCAAGACATAGTCCATTGTGTCTTCTTGATACTGATTCATTCTAAGGATAAGTGTGAAACAAAACACGAATCAAAATTAGAATTCACAACGTTTCAATTTCAAATGCATCCATCTTTTATTTATATAAAGAGAGATGGGAACTTACCTCGCCAATAGATCAACATCACCAACTCCCAACATCCTTATCGCGGCAGAATCCTGTGTTTGTAGCGTTGTTTCTCGCAACCGTTGCAACATGAACACCCCTTGACATCTGCATCGTTAAAATGAGTATAAACATCGAGCATTTGGGAATGCAATGTCATGTAGAAGATCAAGTCTTACTCGCACGATTGATAAGAGTGAATCGATTCCGTCTAATGTAGAGGCACGGACGGGGACACCGATAACGAGTAAAGGTGTAAGTGAAGCTACCATACCTATAATTCAAAAGGCCTCATCGTTGTCACTAACATAGCTAATGCATGTTGGAGAATGATGTTAAACAATAGTTTTATATATAACTAGCACAGTAAGTGAGTGCACCACCACCCCCGGCAATGATAACTCAATGCCTCGCTCTAGCGCGAGCGGCATAAGAGTACATCGAGTTCGAGGGTCCGGTGTCTTTGAGACTATCCGAACACGCAAATGAATTAATCAATGGAGTCAAAGTGGATTTGCATCATTTGTAAACAAAAATTCTAAGCTAAAAAAATGCTACCTCATGAGACACACCAAACATATTTAAGATTCTAGCCGCATCCTTCATAATCGGAAGATCTCAATCCGAACCCATTACAATCCCAACACGTGGTGCAACTGCATTTAGCAACAAAAAGGATCCAAAATGTCGATAAAAGCAACCAACGGTAGTTTCAATTCTCCACGTGGTTCAATTTCGATTATGTCCGCATAGTTCTAATTCAACCTTTAAATAAATTTGCATTCGATGAAGTCTAACAAAAACAAGCCCGACAACAAAATTGAAGTTTAAACATCAACTCTAGGTCAACTGACATTCATTCAGATTTTCATAACCTTCTTCCTCAAAGATTGATTTCACCGTGCTTCTAAAACACCAACAGAAGGGCCAACAAGAGTTATATGACCCATATTCCTTTGCCTTCGCATTTCTGGTAAAAACATCATGACAGCCAATTAATAAGAACATGTGTATGAGAGGAAAAAAATGAAAAGAAATAGGACAGCGAGATGGATAAGCCTGAGGAAACTTAAAGCAGGCCTAACCTCGCTTCTCATACCAATGAGCAGTAGCTCCTGGAATCTGCAGTGCCCTTGCTATAAATTGATGAGCCACTTTGAAACCTGGCTCCCCTTGAAACCATACAATTTTTAGTGTAACTCAAATCTAAAAAACTAATTCACTGCACACAAGCACAAGGAAAATAGAAAATTTCGGTAAATTATACTCATGTATAAAGTTATTTTAGTTTATGATAAGAAACATAAAAGCAGAAAGGTGTGGAAATTACGGAAAAGGAAGAGAAAGAACCTGCTTCATCATCACCCAGAAGATTGAACATGATAGTAGCTGGAGTTTTCATGGATTGATCACTGAGAGGAAGACCAACAACAGCCCGCAAATGTTGTTCAAACTGTGATGTATAGCAGGACTCAATAGTGTGATGACCACTATTATGAGGTCTTGGAGCTACTTCATTTAGTAGAACTTAATAGAAACAAAGAATAGGTCAGTCAAAGGCGGAATTGCTAAATTATTGCTAGCCATCTAGAAGTGGAATAAAAAACTCATAAATATAGTAGATGCACACCTGACCATCCATCGTCAAAAACAACTCCACTACAAAGATACCAGTACCTTCTAATGAACTTATAGCTTTATATGCAACATCATTTGCAAGTTTTCTGATCCTCTATGGCACGTCAGTAGGTGCCTTAACAATGTGACATACGTTTTCCCTATAAGAGCCCACAAATTTACAATCATAGTAGATTTACAGAGCTCCTCGCAAGTCATATGTAAATATTATCACAAAATTCTAATTTACAATAAATGGAATTCTAATAAGGAACGTGAATGTCTTACTTGTGAATAGTTTCAACAACTGGATAGCACAGGATAGAGTTATCTCTTCCTCTTGCTACGATGACAGCCAACTCTTAAAAGCAACGTCAGTACAATTCAGAAGTATGTCTATAAACAAATAGTAATTATCTGTATCATGATGAGGCAGTTCGAAAAATACCCCATCAATATAGTGAGCATGAAGTTATCAAGTATAAATAAATAAAGAGGAAATAAATGCATAGTAAAAAAGTCAACAGTACATTCTAGACATCCACCTTTATGAAAGGAGCCCATTTCTCAACGTACAGGCCACGACCAAATCCACTAAGAATTGCAATAAAAATGAAAATTCTTTAAACTGGAAAAGTAAATGTTCAGTATCTAAGTTACAAAAATGGAGTTTATGAGAAATTTCAAAGTCAAGAAGAACAAGGAACTAGTCATAGGCAAAATTAGACAACTTCTCCAGTCCCAAGTGACAATCACCATATGAACATCTATATCAAATTAGACATGTTCTTCTATAAATATTGATATAGTCAACATTTATACAAATTGTAGATTTGGAATGATACCCACAACCAACATTTTAGTCTTTGACAAATATTTAGAGATGGTCAATCTTTTCTTATGGATGAGACAGCTAAAAAAGAGTCTCTTTAACGCCAGAACGAGTCCTCTATTGCGAGAGGTATAGGCGGGAAAGGTGGACTAAGTCTTTCTAGGAAGCGATGACGCGATGTACAGGCACGCTGGAAGCATTTGTCGTAAGACCGTACTCGTTCTATTGTCCGCTCTTGTAATGCTCAGAGTATCCAGTGGCTCTAGGACTTCTCCTAACTTCCACCTTTCACCTTCTGTAGGGAGGAAAAAGAAAAAAATACTTTTCTTTAGCAAGGAAGTCTAAGCCAACTGTAGTACAAAGAGTATAACTTTAATCTCTAACTATAACTAAGTAAAGGTATGGGCCTTAGATTAGGATTATGGGCTAGTCTTTTTGGTTAAAGAGAAAATATAAAATGAAACCCAAAAGAAGGATAGGTTGGGGAAGGGAAGGAAATGGGTAGCGTCGTTCTTCTTTGGAGCCAAAACTAGCTGTGTTTCTCATCAAAATTTCTTGAGGAAGTGATAGAAAATTAGAAAATAATAAAGAAAATGGATAATAAATTAATTGCCAGAAGAATATAAAACTTGCGAGAGGAGTTGGTCTCGTGAGAGTCACGTGAGGCGCGGCAAGCGAAGATGGGATTGTAGAGTTTCAAAGAACATGAAGAGTACCGAAGGTGATGGTTGGGGTTGCAGTTATCAGCGGTGATGGAGATGGAGAAGAAGCGGAGTGAGAGAGATGGTGGTGGCCGAGAAAGAAAATGAGATGGCTTGAAAGAAAAAAACTAGTTCAGAGGTGGAGCTCGAGAACACAGCCATTGAGGTTTGTATGAGTATTAATATTTATTATTTTCTAATTTTCTGTCACTTTCTCAATAAATTTTGATGAGATCGCAATGCGTTTTGGCTCCAAAGAAGAACGGCCTTCCCTTTCCTAACCCGTTTGGGTTTCCTGGTGAAGGAGAGAAAGTTTTACTAGCTGATGTAGCTAAGAATCTCATTGAAAGTAGGAACGAAGACTATGACAACTATTTGAACTAGTTGAAAAGGCTTGATTGACCCTTGGGATTGAATTTGGCTAGGACGCCCTCGAAATGCATAGGGTAGGGATTTGAAACCTGGGGCCTCTCCTCATCTAGTTATTTTGTTATGCTGAGAATAAAGAAGCTTGGAAGAAGAGATGGTCAATCTTCTCTTATAAGTCTTTCGGGGTGGCGATGACACGATGTACATGCACGCTGGAAGTATTTGTCGTAGGACCGTGCTTCTTCTATTGTCCGCTCTTGTGATGCTCGGAGTATCCAGTGGCTTTAGGACTTCTCCTAACTTCCACCTTTCACCTTCTGTAGGGAGGAAGAAGAAAAAAAATGATTTTCTTTAGCAAGGAAGTCTAAGCCAACTATCGTACAATGAGTATAAATTTAACCTCTAACTATAACTAAGTAAAGGTATGGGCCTTAGATTAGGATTATGGGCTAGTCCTTTCGATTGAAGTGAAAATATAAAATGAAACCCAAAAGAAGGATAGGTTGGGGAAGGGAAGGAAAGTGATAGCGCCGTTCTTCTTTGGAGCCAAAACTAGATGTGTTTCTTATCAAAATTTCTTGAGAAAGTGATAGAAAATTAGAAAATAATAAAGAAAAGGGTAATAAATTAATTTCCCGAAGAATATAAAACCTGCGAGAGAAGTCAGTCTCGTGAGAGTCACGTAAGGCGCGACAAGCGAAGATGGGATTATAAAGTTTCGAAGAAGAAGAAGAGTGCCAGAGGCGATGGTTGCGGTTGCGGTTATCGACGGTGATGGAGACGGAGAAGAAGAGGAGTGAGAGAGATAGTGGTGGCCGAGAAAGAAACTGAGATGGCTTGAAAAAACAAACTGTTTCAGAGGTGGAGCTCGAAAACACAGCCATTGAGATTTGTAGGAGCATTAATATTTATTATTTTCTAATTTTTTGTCACTTCCTCATTAAATTTTGATGAGAATGCAACGCGTTTTGGCTCCAAAGAAGAATGACCTTCCCTTCCTTAACCCGTTTGGGTTTCCTGGTGAAGAAGAGAAAGTTTCAAAAGTTGATGCAGCTAAGAATCTCATTGAAAGCAGGAACGAAGACTGTGACGACGATCTAAACAAGTTGAAAAGGCTTGATTGACCCTTGGGATTAAATTTGGCTAGGGCGCCCTCGTAAGGCATAGGGTAGGGATTTGAAACCTGAGGCCTCTCCTCATCTAGTTCTTTCGTTACACCGAGAAGAAAAAAGCTTGGAAGAGGAGATGGTCAATCTTCTCTTATTGACGAGACTGCTAAAAATGTGGCTCTTTAAAGCCAAAACGAGTCCTCTCTTACGGGAGGGATAGGCGGGAAAGGTGGACTAAGTCTTTCTGGGCGGCGATGACGCGATGTACAGGCACGCTGGAAGCATTTGTCGTAGGACCGTGCTCATTCTATTTTCCGTTCTTGTAGTGCTCAGAGTATCCAGTGGCTCTAGGACTTCTCCTAACTTCCACCTTTCACCTTCTGTAGGGAGGAAGAAGAAAAAAATGCTTTTCTTTAGCAAGGAAGTCTAAGCCAACTATAGTATAAATAGTATAACTTAAATCTCTAACTATAACTAAGTAAAGGTATGTGCCTTAGATTAGGATTATGGGCTATTCCATTTTGTTGAAGTGAAAATATAAAATGAAACCCAAAAGAAGGATAGGTTGGGGGAGGGAAGGAAAGTGGTAGTGTCGTTCTTCTTTGGAGCCAAAACTAGCTGCGTTTCTTATCAAAATTTCTTGAAGAAGTGATAGAAAATTAGAAAATAATAAAGAAAAATTGTAAGAAATTAATTGCCAGAAGGATATAAAACCTACGGGAGGATTCGGTCTCGTGAGAGTCACGTGAGGCGCGACAAGCGAAGATGGGATTGTAAAGTTTCGAAGAAGAAAAAGAGTGTCGGAGGCGATGATTGCGGTTGCGGTTATCGGTGGCGATAGAGACGGAGACAGAGACGGAGAAGAAGCGAAGTGAGAGAGATGGTGGTGGCTGGGAAAGAAACTGAGATGGCTTGAAAGAAAAAACTGCTTCAGAGGTGGAGCTCGAAAACACAGCCATTGAGGTTTGTAGGAGTATGAATATTTATTATTTTCTAATTTTTTGTCACTTCCTCAATAAATTTTGATGAGAACGCAGCGCGTTTTGGCTCCAAAGAAGAACGGCCTTCCCTTCCCCAACCCGTTTGGGTTTCCTGGTGAAGGAGAGAAAGTTTTACAAGCTGATGCAGCTAAGAATCTCATTGAAAGCAGGAACGAAGACTATGACGACTATTTGAACTAGTTGAAAAGGCTTGATTGACCCTTGGGATTGAATTTGGCTAAGGCGCCCTCGTAAGGTATAGTGTAGGGATTTGAAACCTGATTCCTCTCCTCATCTACTTCTTTCGTTACGCCGAGAAGAAAGAAGCTTGGAATGAGAGATGGTCAATCTTCTCTTATGGATGAGATTGCTAAAAAAAGAGGCTCTTTAAAACCAGAACGAGTCCTCTCTTGCGGGAGGGATAGGCGAGAATGGTGGACTAAGTCTTTTTGAGTGGCGATGACGCGATGTACAGGCACGCTGGAAGCATTTGTTGTAGGACCGTGCAGGTTCTATTGTCCGCTCTTGTAGTGCTCGGAGTATCCAGTGGCTCTAGAACTTCTCCTAACTTCCACCTTTCACCTTCTGTAGGGAGGAAGAAGAAAAAAACACTTTTCTTTAGCAAAGAAGTCTAAGCCAACTAGAGTACAATGAGTATAACTTTAATCTCTAACTATAACTAAGTAAAGGTATGGGCCTTATATTAGGATTACGGGCTAGTCATTTTTGTTGAAGTAAAAATATAAAATGAAACCCAAAAGAAGGATAGGTTGCGGAAGGGAAGGAAAGTGGTAGCGCCGTTCTTCTTTGAAGCCAAAACTAGCTGCATTTCTCATCAAAATTTCTTGAAGAAGTGATAGAAAATTAGAAAATAATAAAGAAAAAGGGTAATAAATTAATTGCCAGAAGAATATAAAACCTGCGAGAGGAGTCGGTCTCGTGAGAGTCACGTGAGGCACGACAAGCGAAGATGGGATTGTAGAGTTTCAAAGAAGAAGAAGAAGAGTGCCGAAGGTGATGGTTGCGGTTGCAGTTATCGGCAGCAATGGAGACGGAGAAGAAGATGAGTGAGAGAGATGGTGGTGGCCGGGAAAGAAACTGAGATGGCTTGAAAGAAAAAATTGGTTCAGAGGTGGAGCTTGAAAACACAACCATTGAGGTTTGTAGGAGCATTAGTATTTATTATTTTCTAATTTTCTGTCACTTCCTCAATAAATTTTGATGAGAACGCATCACGTTTTGGCTCCAAAGTAAAACGGCCTTCCTTTCCCCAACCCGTTTGGGTTTCCTGGTAAAGGAGAGAAAGTTTTACAAGCTGATGCAGTTAAGAATCTCGTTGAAAGCAGGAACAAAGACTGTGAAGACTATTTGAACTAGTTGAAAAGGCTTGATTGACCCTTGGGATTGAATTTGGCTAGGGCGCCCTCGTAAGGCATAGGGTAGGGATTTTAAACCTGAGGCCTCTCCTCATCTATTTCTTTCATTACGCTGATAAGAAAGAAGCTTGGAAGAAGCGATGGTCAATCTTCTCTTATGGACGAGATTGCTAAAAAAGAGGCTCTTTAAAGCCAGAACGAATCCTCTCTTGTGGGAGGGATAGACGGGAAAGGTGGACTAAGTCTTTCTGGGCGACGATGACGCGATGTACAGGCACACTGGAAGCATTTGTTATAGGACCGTGCTCGTTCTATTGCCCGCTCTTGTGATGCTCGGAGTATCCAGTGGCTCTAGGACTTCTCCTAACTTCCACCTTTCACCTTTTGTAGGGAGGAAGAAGAAAAAAATGCTTTTCTTTAGCAAGGAAGTCTAAGCCAACTATAGTACAAAGAGTATAACTTTAATCTCTAACTATAACTAAGTAAAGGTATGGGCCTTAGATTAGGATTATGGGCTAGTCCTTTTTGTTAAAGTGAAAATATAAAATGAAACCCAAAAGAAGGATAGGTTGGGAAAGGGAAGGAAAGTGGTAGCGTCGTTCTTCTTTGGAGCCAAAACTAGCTGTGTTCTCATCAAAATTTCTTGAGAAAGTGATAGAAAATTAGAAAATAATAAAGAAAAAGGGTAATAAATTAATTGCCAGAAGAATATAAAACCTGCGATAGGAGTCGGTCTCGTGAGAGTCACGTGAGGCGCGGCAAGCGAAGATGGGATTGTAGAGTTTTGAAGAAGAAGAAGAAGAGTGTCGGACGCGATGGTTGCTGTTGCGGTTATCGACGGTGATGGAGACGGAGAAGAAGCGGAGTGAGAGAGATGGTGGTGGCCGGGAAAGAAATTGAGATGGCTTGAAAGAAAAAACTGGTTCAGAGGTGGAGCTCGAAAACACAGCCATTGAGGTTTGTAGGAGCATTAATATTTATTATTTTCTAATTTTCTGTCACTTCCTCAAGAAATTTTGATGAGAAAAGCAGTGAGTTTCGGCTCCAAAGAAGAACTGCGCTACCCCTTTCTTTCCCTTCCCCAACCTGTCCTTTCTTTGGGTTTCATTTTATATTTTCACTTCTTTTTTCTAATTAATTAATAAAAATTTAATTTAGTATGCAAGACTAGTTATTTTAGTTTAATTTTAATTTTATATCAATAATATTCATATAATTATATTTTCGTTTTGCATCAAATTTGACCATTTTACCAATAAAGGC
Organism: Gossypium sturtianum; assembly: GCA_025698515.1. NCBI lineage: Eukaryota > Viridiplantae > Streptophyta > Magnoliopsida > Malvales > Malvaceae > Gossypium > Gossypium sturtianum. The sequence goes on along the minus strand of CM046945.1, from coordinate 160,305,231 downwards.
CCATTTTCAACTTTATTTACGAAAATAGGCCAATTTTTTTTATTTACCGGAAAGGGCCGAAAAATGCAAAATGCGTCCACTTAGAAGCGTTTTTTGGGTGAAATTTCAACAAATCGCGTCCCTGGGGGAGCAATTTTGCCATGTTAGTACAAAACGCGCTAACATGGACACGCTTTGCTGACGTGGCAAAATCGCTCCCCCAGGGACGCGTTTTAGCCCTTGTTTTTCTAGGGTTAGGGCTTTTTGCATGTTTAGTCGCTAAGGTTGTTTGGTTTAGGGTTTTTAGGGTTTATGGTTAGGGTTTTGTTAAAATAATTTAGGTTTAGGGTTTATGGTAGGTTTAGAGAATAAATCAGGTTTGAGGTGTTGGGCCCGGTGATTGTATGGGCGCTGTTGATGGGCCCGTGTCGTCATCCCTTTTTCTTGGATTTAAAAGTCCCGTCATTCCCTTTCGACACTAATTTGTCGATGCCTCTGCTCTTCTGACAGCAAATATGGCTTGCCATGGATCTTAAATCATTGCATGTAATACGGCGCGATCGCTAACTCTGGAGCGATGATCAGTTCGCGAGTAGGTATATGATCATACTGGTTTTCCCAAATTTCGATATATTCCAACCAGAATACCGCCCAATTCGTATTCGATTGCCGTAAGTCAATTTTGTATTCATCATCGAGCACCTCAGGTGCCACGAGAATCGGTTCTCAGAATCCAAATTGCCGCAACACTCTATCCGTCTGATGTATCTCGACAGTAGCATAGCTGACCAATGAGACCTTAACATGCCAAATCTTCGGATTTTGGAAGAATTCATCCGGAATTACTGCCCAAATTGCCGGATCCTCGTATGGTGTTCATTGAAACTATATGAACGTGATAAAAATATTAGTTATATACATAATACTAAAGACTAAACATGAAACTACTATTTTATGTATATATATTTTATTTAATACTTACTTGCGCTTCCGACAGTTGGTCTAATTGAAGTCGTATATCTTCAAGAGCGGTAGGTATTCCAACATAACTCGCCAAATGGTTCACTCGAGGACATAAAAATGGACAGCGAAACGAGCCCATGATTGTAGTAGTGATAGGCAACCTCCGATTTTGGCTTTAATTGGTGCCGTCGCCCTGCACATCTCCCGGTACAATGTTGCTAACACGGCAGAACCCCAACTAAATTCGCCAGCTGCTCTAAATTCAACGAGTTTCAGTAGCCACCTCAGATGTACGATGTTTCGTGACAAGTCCAGCATCAGATAACCTCCAATCATCTCAAGGATGTTTGCCCAAGCATATTGTATTCTTTCTACTTCAGTCGAATCATTCCCCGGCTCCGGGAATGTATCTCGTAACCAGTCCATCTCGATCTGATCTCCGTAAATATTATCCGACCTCCGTAAAGTTATTATATAAAGTAAAAATAAAATATAAAAATTTGATTTTATAATAAATTTGGTTATTAATAGAATGTCGGTAGTTATTATAAAGTAGACTAACTATAATATATCTAAGAACATAACAAAAATTTAATTCCTACATTAAAAATTTTAGTTTGGATGAAATTTTGAAGAGGTCCAAAGCAAAAGGCATGAATTAATGTTGAAGAAAAGTTTGGTCAAGATTTTCCATTGTTGAGCAATTTGACGGGGATTATTCAAGTAAAAATATTAGCGTTTAATAACTTAAGACACTATTTGCTGCGAAAACTGACTTTTAGTATTTGACAAAATATTAGGTAGGTGGATGTTGATTTTGATTGGGTCAAACTACCCAACTAATTTCCTCACGTAATAAATATATATTTTTAAATTATACAAATAATATTTTTTAATAATCTCGTTATAGGTTCTGATCATATCTGCTCTTTTTGACACAATGTCTAGAAGTACTTATAGCCCCTCCCAACCCATAAATAGGATAATAATACGTTTCAGCGCACTCAAACTCACGTTCTCCTACATTTGGCAACTTATTTATTAATTTTATATAAAATATAAAATAACTTAATAGCTTAAATATAGTGTAGATTTATTGAATACATAGTTAATATGAGTGTGGATTAATTTTAATCCATTTTAAGAACAACCATATATATAATGTTTAATGATAAATTTAGTCACTAATATTTACATGTTTTGTTAAAATGGTCCTAATTGTAATTTTTTAGTCTTTTTTTGCCATCAATCTTTTTTTTTTTTCAAATTGCTTTTTGTAACAAATTTAATAAAAGTTTCGTTAACAAAGTTAACAAGATGATGTGGAACTTCATACGTGAAATATTTTTAATGAAATATAATTTAGTACTTAGATAACTCAATAAAATAATTATGTGTGGAAAATAATAAAATAAATAATTCATGAAGTTTAAAAAAAAACTTTTAATTTAAAAAAATAAACGTAATTATCTAAAAGATTTAGGATAAATTTCACTCAAGGTCATTAACTATTATTAAATTTAAATTTTGATCATTTAATTATGAAAAGTTATAATTTGATCATTCGAATATTCAAAATTGATCATTTAAGTCATAACGGATGTCAGCGTGGGTCATTAAGTTATTATTCCTCAAATATGTTTAGGTAAGCTATAATGTTAAGTTCCCCGATTATTAGTAAGTTTTTGTTTTGATAAGCCAACTATGAAAGTTACAAAATTATTATTAACGGAATGATAACATGTCATATTAACTCTTAGGTTTAATAGCTAATTTGATTCCTGATATGTAACTAAAATATCAATTTAGTAATTTTAGAATATTTTTAACGTAAATCCAAAAAAATCTAAATTTATCAAAAATTCTAAAAATGAATTTTTATATTTTTTTCTTTGAAATTATAAAAATATTTTTTAAATTATAATTATGTGCAAATTAATTAAAAATTTTAAAAATTTCATAAAATTCTAACAAGTTTTTTTTTTTTTCTTTTGAAAAATGCTGGGTCCATGACTAATGACTTCACACGGCCATTTCCTTCTTTTCACTAGGCGATAATTTTTTAAATTTTTTAAGAATTTTTTTAGATTTGTTTTGGATTTATTAAAGAAATTTTAAAAGTATATTTTAGTAATAGTTGAAAGCTTGTAAGTTGATGTGCCATGCCATCAGCCCTTTACGAAGTTAATAGATGAATGACCAAATCGATAACATTAATAATTATTTTTGTAAATATTTATAATTAGATGATCCAATTGAAAATTTATTGATAATTGATTGACTAACAGTGCAATTAAAGAATAATAAATTAATGATAGAAAGATAACAAAGAGATAACTTAAATGATGAATTTCAAATAATTGAATGATAAAATTATAACTATTCATAATTAAGTAACCCCATTATATAAACTTACTAGTAATTATGAAAATATTTTTAATATGAATGAATTTAAATTGTAATTTCTATTTATAATATGTTATATTTGAATAAAAAAATTAAGATAAAACGTAATCTTGTCATAGCCTTATTTTATTCGAAAAATTGGTCGATGGTTTTTTTTCCATACTAACACTGGAATAATAGTAAAATAAAAAAAAAATTATCAACTAATTGAATTGTACAATAATTTCCCATGGGTTCCTCCCCGGAAAAAAAAAAAACCAATTTATAAGAAATAAATTACTTGTGTATACAAATTTGATGAAACTTTATTGTTTGATCTGTTTTCGTGGAGGCGCAAGACGGGCACCTAGCAGCCACCGCCGCTACGTCCGGGTATATTAGTGCAAGGGTTTCCACCAGACGGTGGCACCGTACCCCTTTGAAGCACTTGAATTATAATATTTTTATTGAAAATCGCAGCAAACAGTTGATCTTCAACATGAGGGAGAGGCCTTATGGCGGAAACATGTTGGCAGGCGAATAACAAAATAATGCAGAAAAGGAATGTAACAATAACTTTAAGCGAAGCCATATTGGAAAACACAAAAGGTTTCAAGTGTTGATGATATGAAAAATGATGGGTTAAAGATGTTATATACATGAAATGGGAAATGGGAAATGGGAAATAGATGTGTGTTTTGACCGTTTAAAAAGCTGCGGTTTAATGGCTTTAGAATAAGGTGGAAGTCTAAATCAAATACACGGACCTTGAATGCCAAGCACTATACCCCATACATATATGTGACTTCAAACTTGAATCAATCTATTTCATCTGACTTTTTTAAATTAATGCTTCTCTCTCAAGTAACTCATGCTTTCTGATTTAGGATTCAATCCCAAAGACTTGAATTTTGTTCTTTTTCTTATTTTAAAATAAATAAAAACATTCTTATTATTTAAATTATATTTTGAGCTTACTTGATGCTTAGAAAGCAGGGTAAAATACCCAAATATACCAAAAAAAAAAAACAAAATTTACGGAAAATGGCTGGTTTCTTGAAAATTTACGGAAAATGACCATTTCCCCACAAAACGCGTTCACGTCAGCGCGTTTTGTGGGGAAAAACCAGGAAAGCGCGTCCCCAGGGGAGCGCTTTAGCCCTGCAACGGTCAAAATTTTTACAATTATTAATCACATTTGAATATCATATAAATAATTTAAGCAATCGGGCTTGAATCCTTATAACAACTCTCGTGTTTAATACAAATAATTAGTGGATCTAAATTTTAAAATATATATATATATATATATATTAATTCGAGTATGAATTTTACAATTATTAACCACGTCTGATCAATCCATTGAATATTCAATTTAATTTAAAATCTACATATTCATGGGTTAAATGTAGAGAATAATTTTTTTTTATCTTTGAACCAGCCTAAATTTATTAAATATATTAAAACTAAATTACAAAAAAAATAAAAAAAATAAAAACTTCTTATTTATTAAATATATTAAAACTAAATTACAAAAAAATAAAAAATAAAAAAAACTTCTTATTTTGTTAAATATATTAAAACTAAATTACAAAAAATAAAAAATAAAAAACAACATCTTATTTATTAAATATATTAAAACTAAATTACAATAAAATAAAATAAAAAAACAACTTCTTATTTTATTACATATATTAAAATTAAATTACAATAAAAAAATTAAACAATTTCTATTTTATTAAAGATATTAAAATTAAATTACAATAAAAAAATTAAACAACTATTATTTTATTAAATATATTAAAACTAAATTACAAAAATAAAAAATAAAAATAACTTTTTATTTTATTAAAAAAATTCAAATTAAATTACATACAAAAAGAAATAAACAACTTCTATTTTAGTGAAGATATTAAAATTAAATTACAAACACAAATAAAAACAACTTTTATTTTATTAAAAAAATAAAAAATTATTACAATTTAAAAAATAAAAAGCCAATCCGAATCAATGTTAATGCCGGTCGGAATCGAGTGCCACACGGGGTGTGGTGGTTCTTCTGTATTTGGATTCCTCCTTCTTCTAGCTTCCGGCGGGGTCGTGGAACCTCGGGCGGGGATTCCGGTTCCTCGTGAGGTGGAGTCCAGTTGTGGGTGTTGCGAGGATGACCCACATTGATAAAATAACGACCCCGGAGGTGTTTGCATAAACCACGACGGGGGTGTCTGAATCCCGTATGGCGAAGGAGACTGGTAAAAAGAAGTGCTCCCCGACGGCGCCTCATATGATCCCTTACGCGATGATGGCCTCAAGATCGACTGGCCAGTCGGAGTAGTCGGGAACGGACTCGAACCCGGCCATGCATTCCAACCTGGGGTGGGACTGAAAAAAGGAAACATATATGGGTTAGGATACATATAAGGGCTAGGGTACGCACCTGGCATAAAGGCTAAAGGCTGTGATGTCGGTGTCGTCGGCTAAACTGATGGGCCCGGTGACTGTGTGGGCGCTGTTGATGGGCTCGGTGACTGTGTCGGCGCTGTTGATGGCCCCGTCTCATCACCCATTCTCCTTGGATTTAAAGGGCCCCGACGTTCCTTTTGTTGACGAAGTTGCTGTCGCCTCTCTTCTTCTGACAACAAATACGGCTTACCATGGATCCTAAATCATGGCATGTATTCCGGCACGCACGCTAACTCAGGAACGACGATCGATTCCCGGATAGGTAAATAGTCATACCGGTTCTCCCACATCTCGATATATGCTGACCAAAATCTTGGCCAATCCGTGTGCAATTGTCGTAAGTCCACTTTGTGCTCATCATCGAGCACCTCAGGTAGCACGGGAATCGGTTACCGAAATCCAAATTGTCGCAGAACCCGATCTGACTGGTGCATCTCCACGGTCGCATAGTTGATCAATGGGACCTTCACGTGCCAAATGTTTGAATTTTGCAAGAACTCCTCCGAATTATTGCGAATTGCCTGGATCCTCGCGATGTGTCCATTGAAACTATATTAACATTACCAAAATATTAGTTATATACATAATACTAAACACTAAATACGAAATACTAAATTATAAATACGAAATTCAAACTTACTTGTGATTCCGACCGTTGGTCCAATAGAAGTCAGTATATCTTCAAGCGAGGTAGGTATTCCAAATATACTCACTAGAATGGTTCCACCTAATTAAATAAATTTTTAGCATACAATTATACTATAAATCTACGTAATAATTGTAAAATATAACATTAAATTTACCTCGTTATCAGTGGGAATGAATATGGGTGGTCGAGTCGAGGACGTAAAAATGGAAATCGAAACCGTGCCCATGACTGCAGTAGTGATAGGCAACCTTCGATTTTCGCTTTACTCGGCCGCGTCGCCCCGCACATCTCCCGATACAACTTCGATAGCACGGCGGACTTCAACTCAATTCACCACCGCTCTAAAATCAACAAGTTTTAGCGACCCATCTCAAGTGTACGAGGTTTCTAGACAGGTCCGGCATCAGATAACCTCCAATTATCTCAAGAATGTATGCCCGAGCATACTGTATTCTTTCTATTTCGGTCGAACCATCATTCGGCTCCGGGAATGTGTCTCGTAACCAGGCCATCTCGATCCGACCTCCATGAATGTTATCCGGAATGGCACCCAGAAGCTCGTAGCATACGGTCATCCAATCGGTAGAAGTTGCGGACCCATTGACTACCGAATTCGGCCCACCTAATCCCAATCGCAATCGCACATCTTCCGGAGTGATGGTACACTCTCCGCATGGAAGATGGAAAGTGTGCGCCTCTCGGTCTCCACCTCTCTATCAACGCACCGATCAAAGTCGACTCCAACTTGAACCCCCGGCCTACCGTGGCCACGTGCCAAAAACCCGCTTCCCGCAGGTAATTTTCGATCAACGGCGATGGGGGACCATGCATATTGCGAATATAACATTGCAACACCCGATCTACACATGTTTTAAAAATTATAAAATAAAAATTAATTAAAATTGCATAAACCTAAAAAATATTAAATAATATTGAAAAATTAAAATTAAAATTAAAACTTACCATTTGCATTTGATCGACGGAGATGTGCTTGTTGTCTAGACGAATTAATTCTCCGGCCATTGGTAATCTGATCGAAAATTTTAAAAGTTTCAAAAATATATATTAAAAAAATTAAAAAGGGCTTTTTGTAAATATTAAAGGACTATTTCGAAATTTCAGAGAAAGTTTCAAGGACTTAAAGAGAAATTTGAGAGGAATTTGAGAGAAGAATGAGTGAGGACTAAAGTGTGAAAAAAATAAAAGGGTTGGGGGAGTTTTATAGGTTTATTTTTTGACCGTTGGAGGCCCAACGGTCAAAAAAATTTTGATCACAGCGAGGGCTAAAGCGCGCTGAGGGCGCGCTTTGTGCCACATCGACAAAGCGCGTCCACGTCGTAGCGCTTTGCGATGTGGCACAAATTGCGTCCCCAGGGGAGCGCTTTCCTGGTTTTTCCCCACAAAACACAATATTTTAAGTTTAATTTTTATTATTTATATTTTTTAAATATTTTACATATATTATTATATGATAAAAATGTTCTCATATTAATGCTTATTATTTAATAAAATGAATATGTTTTTAATAATTTCATAATTGAATTTGAAATAGATAACATCAACTCAATTAACTTTTTAAATAATACACTTGTATGCGTGCAAATAATCATATGTTTAAAATACAAGCGTGCGTTTAAAAATAAAATACGATAAATAATGAAATGTAAGGTTGGAAAGTAATAACAATAACATATATGCTAAATTTAAATAATAGTTTAAATTGTGACACCGACTCAATCAATGACATTATTATTTGATCTTTGTAATTTATAAATATTTTATTTAAAAATAATGTAAAAATATGAGAAAAACAAAAATTGATTATAATAATATTAATGAGACATTTCTATATTACAATTAGATATTAGACTATAGATTATGTTAAAAGCTCAAATAATAATAATAATAATAATAGTAAAATGAAAGGTCTTTCTTTTAATACTTGAAAAATGAGCACTGATTAATCAGATTAATTTAATTTAATTTTTTATGAAACAATAGCCCTGGCCAGCAGTGAGCCAGTGACATGTGTACTAACACTTTTTATTAGAATGTGACACCCTTTTTTGTTGTTTTTTTTTTTTTTTAAATATTTGGAATTTTTTTTTTTTAGCTTTTTGACTAGCAGAGATAATAAAAATAATTTCTCTAAAAACACCCATTAAAGGAAGCACCATTGGAACTTGGAAGCATATATTCCAATTAGCAGTTTTCAGCTTTTGAACATGAGACATAAATTTGCATGTTACTTTTGCAGAAAATCATCCTCTTTTTTTTATTGCTTCAAAATGCAATTCATAAATCAGTACAAACCAGTGTCTTGAACATGATATAAACCTCCATTAACAAATAATAAGTTACTGCACTTCAACAAAAATATAGATGAATTGTTATTAAACTCAAAACGAGAGACAAGAAAAGAATTATCTTACAGCAAAAAAAGGTTTGTGCGTTGCCCCTTTCACCTGTTCTTCCCATCAATTCTTACCTTGCATTGTTGTTATTTTCCAACTGAACCAATGCTAGTTTTGGACAGGTTGTAGTAGCTATGGTGTCTCAGTCCATTAGTAAATTAGCTAAAGATCATGACAGGGTTGTTATTTGATCTAATTGTTTATGGTGTGAATTCCCAGCAAAAATTCTAGTAAGCCGTTACTCTTACTGATTTAAATAAGCTTCCCAACCATCCTTCCGTAGCTTCTCAGCTTTTGTCAAGACATAGTCCCTTGTGTCTTCTTGATACTGATTCATTCTAAGGATAAGTGCGACACAAAACACGAATCAAAATTAGAATTCACAACGTTTCAATTTCAAACGCATCCATCTTTTATTTATATAAAGAGAGATGGGAACTTACCTCGCCAATAGATCAGCATCACCAACTCCTAACATCCTTACTGCCAGCAATCCTGCGTTTGTAGCGTTGTTTACTGCAACCGTTGCAACAGGAACACCCCTTGGCATCTGCATCATTAAAATGTGTATAAACATCGAGCATTTGGGAATGCAATGTCATGTAGAAGATCAAGTCTTACCTGCACGATTGACAAGAGTGAATCGATTCCGTCTAATGTAGAGGCACGGACAGGGACACCGATAACAGGTAAAGGCGTAAGTGAAGCTACCATACCTATAATTCAAAACAGGCCTCATCAGTGTCACTAACATAGCTAATGCATGTTGGAGAATGATGTTAAACAATAGTTTTATATATAACTAGCCTGGTAAGTGAGCTGCACCACCAGCCCCAGCAATGATAACCTGAATGCCTCGCTCCCGAGCAGAGGCGGCATAAGAGTACATCAGTTCAGGGGTCCGGTGTGCTGAGACTATCCGAACCTGCAAATGAATTAATCAATGGAGTCAAAGTGGATTTGCATCATTTGTAAACAAAAATTCTAAGCTAAAAAAAATGCTACCTCAGTAGACACACCAAACATATTTAAGATTCTAGCTGCATCCTTCATAACTGGAAGATCTGAATCCGAACCCATTACAATCCCAACACGTGGTGCAACTGCATTTAGCAACAAAAAGGATCCAAAATGTCAGTAAAGCCAACCAACGGTAGTTTCAATTCTCCACGTGGTTCAATTTCAGTTATGTCCGCATAGTTCTAATTCAACCTTTAAATAAATTTGCATTCAGTAAGTCTAACAAAAAACAAACTGACAACAAAATTGAAGTTCAAGCATCAACTCTAGGTCAACTGACCTTCATTCGGATTTTCATAACCTTCTTCCCTCAGCATTGATTTCAGCCGTGCTTCTAAAACACCAACAGAAGGGCCAACAAGAGTTATATGACCCATCTTCCTTTGCCTTCGCATTTCTGGTAAAAACATCATGACAGCCAATTAATAAGAACATGTGTATGAGAGGACAAAAATGAAAAAAATAGGACAGCGAGATGGATAAGCCTGAGGAAACTTAAGGCAGACCTAACCTCGCTTATCATACCAATGAGCAGTAGCTCCTGGAATCTCCAGTGCCCTTGCTATAAGTTGATGAGCCACTTTGAAACCTGGCTCCCCCTGAAACCATACAATTTTTAGTGTAACTCAAATCTAACAAACTAGTTCACTGCCCACAAGCACAAGGAAAACAGAAAATTTCGGTAAATTATACTCATGTATAAAGTTATTTTAGTTTATGATAAGAAACATAAAAGCAGAAAGGTGTGGAATTTACGGAAAAGGAAGAGAAAAAACCTACTTCATCCTCACCCAGTAGATTGTACATGATAGCAGCAGGAGTTTTCATGGATGGATCACCGAGAGGAAGACCAACAACAGCCCGCAAATGCTGTTCAAACTGTGATGTATAGCAGGACTCAATAGTGTGATGACCACTATTATGAGGTCTTGGAGCTACTTCATTTAGTAGAACCTAATAGAAACAAAGACTAGGTCAGTCAAAGGCGGAATTGCTGAATTATTGCTGGCCATCTAGGAGTAGAATAAAAAACTCATAAAGATAACAGATGTACACCTGACCATCCCTCGTCAAAAACAACTCCACTGCAAAGACACCAGCACCTTCTAATGAACTTATAGCTTTATATGCAACATCATTTGCAAGTTTTCTGATCCTCCATGGCACGTCAGCAGGTGCCTTAACAATGTGACATATGTTTTCCCTATAAGAGCCCACAAATTTACAATCATAGTAGATTTACAGAGCTCCTCGCAAGTCATATGTAAATATTATCACATAATTCTAATTTACAATAAACGGAATTCTAATAAGGAACGTGAATGTCTTACTTGTGAATAGTTTCAACAACTGGATAGCACAGGATAGAGTTATCTCTTCCTCTTGCCACGATGACAGCCAACTCCTAAAAGCAATGTCAGTACAATTAGAAGCATGTCTATAAACAAATAGTAATTATCTGTATCATGATGAGGCAGTTCGGAAAATACCCCGTCAATACAGTGAGCATGAAGTTATCAAGTATAAATAAATAAAGAGGAAATAAATACATAGTAAAAAAGTCAACAGTACATTCTAGACATCCACCTTTATGAAAGGAGCCCATTTCTCAACGTACAGGCCACGACCAAATCCACCAAGAACTGCAATAAAAATGAAAATGATTTAAACTGGAAAAGTAAATGTTCAGTATCTAAGTTACAAAAATTGAGTTTATGAGAAATTTCAAAGTCAAGAAGAACAAGGAACTAGTCATAGGCAAAATTAGATAATAATAAAGAAAAGGAAAGAATACAATACAACTTCTCCAGTCCCAAGTGACAATCACCATATGAACATCTACATCAAATTAGACATGTTCTTCTGTAAATATTGATATAGTCAACATTTATACAAATTGTAGATTTGGAATGATACCCACAACCAACATTTTAGTCTTTGACAAATATTTAGAGAAATCCTATGCCTTAAAAAATTAAGGTAAGTCATTATGAATTAAGAAAATGATGAAATGCTACAAAAAATCTCCTTTCTAATAGCATCTCCCTTACCATCTATGGCCGAAGAAAGCTCTCCTTCACTCTTAGCAACAGCATTTCCTCGCCCATCATAAGCTAACCTCTTGCCCTTAATCATAAGAGGATAGCCATATAGTTCACCTGCTCTCTTGGTTTCTTCTAGATTATTAATCTGTTTTTATCAATACAGAGAGACCAATATATCAATATAAGTTTTAAAGAATTTCAATACAATAGAATAAACCCTTATAAATAAAAAACAAAAAGCAACCTCCATAAATTCAGGAAGTGGAATGCCATGCCGAGAAAAATGAACTTTCTGGAGATATTTATCCTGTAAAATAGTAAATCCAGCTGGATAACTCGTCGTAAAAAGTACATTATGCTTAACATCAATTCAGGTATCAACAATAAAAAGAAACTGATGCAATTTATTACAGACATTAGTACCGCTCGCAAGTAAACAAGCCTAGGGAATTTACTTGGATAATTCGAATGGTAGAAGCTTTAGGTTCACAATCAATTCCTCGTTGTTCAAGCTTCTCTAGAGTGGCAACATCCACATGTTCAGTTTCAACCGTCAAAACTCCACATCTAACTACCAAGAAACAGACAATGAACATGAATACTTCATTTAAAACAAACAAAGGAAATAAGTTAAGTATCAAAATTGGACCTTTTAGCAAATTCTTCAACAGTAGCACTGTCATCAAAGCTCCCAACCATGTGATCATAAGCAAGGGCACTGGCCGGGCAATTCTCTGAAGGGTCCAAAACCATAACTTTAATGGCCATCTTGGAAGCTGCTTGGCATAACATACGACCCAATTGCCCTCCTCCTAATACACCAACTATCTTTTCGGATAGACCATGAACTGGAGAATCATTATCCTTCCTACAAAAAGGAAAGAAAAAAAATTCAAGATAACAAAAAAGACCCAAATTTTATATTATTTTATTTTCGTTGGAAACATATAAAAGCAAGAAAAAAGGTAATAAATTAATTGACAGAAGAATATAAAACCTGCTAGAAGAATCGGTCTCGTGAGAGTCACGTGAGGCGCGGCAAGCGAAGACTGGATTGTAGAGTTTCGAAGAAGAAGAATGCCGGAGGCGATGGTTGCGGTTGCGGTTATCGGCGGCGATGGAGACGGAGAATAAGCGGGGTGAGAGAGATGGTGGTGGCCGGGAAAGAAACTGAGAAGGCTTGAGCTCCTTCAAGAGCTGCTTTGAAGTCATCACCTAAACCCTAAAACAAACAAAATTTTATAATAATAAAAATTGAAATTTTCAAGCTAGATCGCTTTTTGTGTCTAACAAAGAAAATTTTAAATTGAAGAGAAACCAAAAAATAAAACGAAATAAAGAGGAAACTGGAGAGAAAAAAGAACAAGTGCCTGAGAGATCCTCCTGTACTAGGCTATTGTCTGTTTGGGTTTTTTTTTTTTTTTTTTAGTTGTTGAAGATAGCGGAAGAAATGTAAAGAGGCAAAAATAAAGCTTTAAAAAGAGATCCCCCAGAAAATCATTTTTTAATAATAATAATTATAATTATAATGTAGAAAAAGGCAAAAATTGGGATGTTTTGTGTTCTCATTGGCTATCTTGGTAGACCCCAGACGATTATAAGAGAATTTTTATTTTGTACTTCTTTTGACAAGGATACCTTCTCTTTAGAGATGGCATTGGCAACCGCGTGTGGCGCGTGAATTATTACATTCACCCTGCGAAAGCGCGGCCAAAAGAAAAAGGAGGCAACTCATTCAAATCCACAAAGCAGAATTCTCTTCGCTATATTTATTACAGTGTGTGAAGCATTCAACCAATTTATCAAATCAATAAGGAACACCACATCCAAAACGTAAATCCAACCATTGCAGCTTCGAAAACAAAAGATAAGAATGCCTCCGTTCGATTTTCCAATAAAAAGAAACTAATATAGTAAAACGCAATACAAAACCGAGGAAAGTAGAAAGTAAATTAGATCGGGAAAATTGGAAAGATTGAGAGAGAGAAAAGAACCTCGAACGATCAGATCCGTCGAGAAGAGAGGCCGCTTTGTGAAGGTGAAGCAGCTTTTTTTCTTTTCTTTCTTTTTTTTTTTTCTTCTTTTTCAGGGTGGAAACGGGAACGTTCTTCAAAATAACATCATTTTTATTTATTGAGGGTAAATGAAGAAGACGGATGCGCTCAGATCTAAGATCTACTTTGAATACTGTAATTTCAATTTATATTTCTCCTTTTTTACGGGCCTTAACTACTGTGAGACGAGGGCTTTTGTTTTTCTTAACCAACGGAAATTGAATAAAAAGATAAAGGTTAAAATATGCATTTAGTCCCTACACCTTGACAAAATTTGAGATTTAGTCATTGTAATTAAAGGATTTAAAAATTAAGTCCTTCTACTTTTCTAATTTAAAATTTTCAGTCCAGTCATTAACATTGTTAGTATTTTCCATCAAAACTTGTTAATTTGACATGTTGATTAGGCTATTTTCATAATACATGACATATGATTGAACAAAAATAAACATTTTAAGTTGACAAATTTTGACAAAAACTACTAACAAGTATAATGATTGGACTAGGATATTTAAATTGAAAAATAAGAAAATTTAATTTTGAACTTTTTAAATATATGGACTAAGTCTCAAATTCTATAAAAGTACATGACCTGGCCATATATTTAACCAAAAGATAAATACTAGTAATTTGGTAACCAATGAAAATTGAAACAGCAGTAGAGGTGTTCAAATAATTGATTAAATTATCATTCGAAACCAACTATTATTAACTGAATTAACCTATGTTCTAAAACTTTTAATAGTTAATTGAATCGAATTAATTTTGATTAATTCGATTAGTTATTCAAATTAACTTAAATTTGTGACATTTTTTTTATTCAAACAAGTTTAAAAATGATTACAAATATAGTGACAATATTCTTTTTTAATTAAAAGAAGTTTAAAAGAATATGAAAATAACAAATATAGTGACAATACAGTGTTCCTTTTCCTGGCAATTTATATCTTTCCAACGAAAACAAAAGAATATAAAATTTGGGTCTTTTTTGTTATTGTGAATTATTTACGTTCAAATGTTTTTTTTTTCTTTTTTGTATTAAGGATGATGATTCTCCAGTTCATGGTCTATCCGAAAAGATAGTTAGTGTATTAGGAGGAGGGCAATTGGGTCGTATGTTATGCCAAGCGACTTCCAAGATGGCCATTAAAGTTATGGTTTTGGACCCTTCAGAGAATTGCCCGCCAAAGCCCTTGCTTATGATCACATGGTTGGGAGCTTTGATGACAAGCTACTCATTGAAGAATTTTCTAAAAGCTCCAATTTTGATACTTAACTTATTTCCTTTGTTTGTTCTAAATGAAGTATTCATGTTCATTGTATGTTTCTTGGTAGTTAGATGTGGAGTTTTAACGGTTGAAACTGAAGTATTCATGTTTATTGTATGTTTCTTGGTAGTTAGATGTGGAGTTTTGACGGTTGAAACTGAACATGTGGATGTTGCCACTCTAGAGAAGCTTGAACAACAAGGAATTGATTGTGAACCTAAAGCTTCTACCATTCGAATTATCCAAGTAAATTCCCTAGGCTTGTTTACTTGCGAGCGGTACTAATGTCTGTAATAAATTGCATCAGTTTCCTTTTACTATTGATACTTGAATGGATGTTAAGCATAATTTACTTTTTACAATGAGTTATTAAGCTGGATTTACTATTTTACAGGATAAATATCTCCAGAAAGTTCATTTTTCTCGACATGGCATTCCACTTCCTGAGTTTATGGAGGTTGCCTTCTGTTTTTTATTTTATAGGGGTTTATTCTATTGTATTGAAATTCTTTAAAACTTATATTAATATATTGGTCTCTCTGTATTGATAAAAACAGATTAATAATCTAGAAGAAACCAAGAGAGCAGGTGAACTATATGGCTATCCTCTTATGATTAAGAGCAAGAGGTTAGCTTATGATGGGCGAGGAAATGTTGTTGCAAAGAGTGACGGAGAGCTTTCTTCGGCCATAGATGGTAAGGGAGATGCTATTAGAAAGGAGATTTTTGTAGCATTTCATCATTTTCTTAATTCATAATGACTTACCTTATTTTTTTTAAGGCATAAGATTTCTTTAAAAATTTGTCAAAGACTAAAATGTTGGTTGTGGGTATCATTCCAAATCTACAATTTGTATAAATGTTGACTATATCAATATTTACAGAAGAACATGTCTAATTTGATGTAGATGTTCATATGGTGATTGTCACTTGGGACTGTAGAAGTTGTCTTGTATTCTTTCTTTTTCTTTATTAGTATCTAATTTTGTCTATGACTAGTTCCTTGTTTTTCTTGACTTTGAAATTTCTCATAAACTCAATTTTTGTAAGTTAGATGCTGAACATTTACTTTTCCAGTTTAAAGAATTTTCATTTTTATTGCAGTTCTTGGTGGATTTGGTCGTGGCCTGTACGTTGAGAAATGGGCTCCTTTCATAAAGGTGGATGTCTAGAATGTATGGTTGACTTTTTTACTATGCATTTATTTCCTCTTTATTTATTTATACTTGATAACTTCATGCTCACTCTATTGATAGGGTATTTTCCGAACTGCCTCATCATGATACAGATAATTACTATTTGTTTATAGACATACTTACGAATTGTAATTGACATTGCTTTTAGGAGTTGGTGTCATCATATCGTGGCAAGAGGAAGAGGTAACTCTATCCTGTGCTATCTAGTTGTTGAAACTATTCACAAGTAAGACATTCACGTTCCTTACTAGAATTCCATTTATTGTAAATTAGAATTATTTGATAATATTTACATATGACTTGCGAATAGCTCTATAAATCTACTATGCTTGTAAATTTGTGGGCTCTTATAGGAAAACATATGTCACATTGTTAAGGCACTCTTTGACGTGCCATGGAGGATCGAAACTTGCAAATGATGTTGCATATAAAGCTATAAGTTCGTTAGAAGGTGCCGTGGTGTCTTTGCAGTAGAGTTGTTTTTGACGAGGATGGTCGGTGTACATCTGCTATCTTTATGAGTTTTTATTCCACTCCTAGATGGCCAAAGAATAATTCAAAGCAATTCCGCCTTTGACTAACCTATTCTTTGTTTCTATTAGATTCCACTAAATGAAGTAGCTCCAAGACCTCATAATAGTGGTCATCACTCATCACACTATTGAGTCCTGCTATACATCACAGTTTGAACAACATTTGTGGGCTGTTGTTGGTCTTCCTCTCGGTGATCCATCCATGAAAACTCCAGCTGCTGTCATGTACAATCTACTGGGTGAGGATGAAGTAGGTTCCTTCTCTTCCTTTTCCATAACTTCCACACATTTCTACTTTTATGTTTCTTATCATAAACTAAAATAACTTTATACATGAGTATAATTTACCGAAATTTTCTGTTTTCCTTGTGCTTGTGGGCAGTGAATTAGTTTGTTAGATTCGAGTTACACAAAAAATTGTATGGTTTCAGGGGGAGCCAAGTTTCAAAGTGGCTCGCCAACTTATAGCAAGGGCACTGGAGATTCCAGGAGCTACTGCTCATTGGTATGATAAGCCAGTTTAGGTCTGCTTTAAGTTTCCTCAGGCTTATCCATCTCGCTGTCCTATTTTTTTTTTCATTTTTTTCTCTCATACACATGTTCTTATTATTTGGTTGTCATGATGTTTTTACCAGAAATGCGAAGGCAAAGGAAGATGGGTCATATAACTCTTGTTGGCCCTTCTGTTGGTGTTTTAGAAGCACGGCTAAAATCAATGCTAAGGAAAGAAGGTTATGAAAATCTGAATGAAGGTCAGTTGACCTAGAGTTGATGCTTGAACTTCAATTTTGTTGTCAGATTGTTTTTTGTTGGACTTACTGAATGCAAATTTATTTAAAGGTTGAATTAGAACTATTCGGACAGAACTGAAATTGAACCACGTGGAGAATTGAAACTACCGTTGGTTGGCTTTACTGACATTTTGGATCCTTTTTATTGCTAAATGTAGTTGCACCACGTGTTGGGATTGTAATGGGTTCGATTCGGATCTTCCAGCTTATGAAGGATGCGATTAGAATCTTAAATATGTTTGGTGTGTCTCGAGGAGGTAGCATTTTTTTAGCTTAGAATTTTTGTTTACTAATGATGCAAATCCACTTTGACTCCATTGATTAATTTATTTGCGAGTTCGGATAGTCTCAAAGACACCGGACTTACGAATCGATGTACTCTTATGCCTCCTCTGCTCGGGGCGAGGCATTGAGTTATCATTCTTTGGGGCTGGTGGTGCACTCACTTACCAGCTAGTTATATATAAAACTATTGTTTAACATCATTCTCCAACATGCATTAGCTATGTTAGTGACACTGATGAGGCTTGTTTTGAATTATAGGTATGGTAGCTTCACTTACACCTTTACCTGTTATCGGTGTCCCTGTCCGTGCCTCTACATTGGACAGAATCGATTCACTCTTATCAATCGTGCAGGTAAGACTTGATCTTCTACATGACATTGCATTCCCAAATGCTCGATGTTTATACACATTTTAACGATGCAGATGTCAAGGGGTGTTCATGTTGCAACGGTTGCAGTAAACAACGCTACAAACACAGGATTGCTGGCAGTAAGGATGTTGGGAGTTGGTGATGTTGATCTATTGGCGAGGTAAGTTCGCATCTCTCTTTATATAAATAAAAGATGGATGGGTTTGAAATTGAAACGTTGTGAATTCTAATTTTGATTCGTGTTTTGTGTCGCACTTATCCTTAGAATGAATCAGTATCAGGAAAACACAAGGGACTATGTCTTGACAAAAGCTAAGAAGCTACGAAAGGATGGTTGGGAAGCTTATTTAAATTAGTAAGAGTAACGGCTTACTAGAATTTCTGCTGGGAATTCACACCATAAACAATGAGATCAAATAACAACCCTTTCATAATCTTTAGCTAATTTACTAATGGACTGAGACACCATAGATACTACAACCTGTCCAAAACTGGCATTGGTTCAATTGGAAAATAACAACAATGCAAGGGAAGAATTGATGGGAAGAACAGGTGAAAGGGGCAATGCACAAACCTTTTTTTGCTGTAAGATTATTCTTTTATTGTCTCTCGTTTTTAGTTTAATAACTTGAATTCATCTATATTTTTGTTGAAGTGCAGTAACTTATTATTTGTTAATGGAGATTTATTTCATGTTCAAGACACTGGCTTGTATCGATATACCCGGACGTAGCGGCGGTGGCTGCTAGGTGCCCGTCTTGCGCCTCCACGAAAACAGATCAAACAATAAAGTTTCATCAAATTTGTATACACAAGTAATTTATTTCTTGTAAATTGGTTTTTTTTTTCCGGGGAGGAACCCATGGGAAATTATTGTACGATTCAATTAGTTGATAATTCTTTTTATTTATTTCACTATTATTCCAATGTTAGTATGGGGAAAAAAAACCATCGACCAATTTTTCGAATAAAATAAAGCTATGACAGGATTACGTTTTATCTTAATTTCTTTATTCAAATATAACATATTATAAATAGAAATTACAATTTAAATTCATTCATATTAAAAATATTTTCACAATTACTAGTAAGTTTATATAATGGGGTTACTTAATTATGAATAGTTATAATTTTATCATTCAATTATTTGAAATTCATCATTTAAGTTATCTCTTTGTTAGCTTTCTATCATTAATTTGTTATTCCTCAATTGCACTGTTAGTCAATTATTTATCAATAAATTTTTAATTGGGTCATCTAATTATGAAAATTTATAAAAATAAATATTAATGTTATCGATTTGATCATTCATCTATTAACTTCGTAAAGAACTGATGGCACATCAACTTACAAGCTTTCAACTATTACTAAAATATGCTTTTAAAATTTCTTTAATCCAAAACAAATCTAAAAAAATTCTTAAAAAATTAAAAAAATTATCGCCTAGTGAAAAGAAGGAAATGGCCGTGTGAAGTCATTAGT
The DNA here is from genome assembly GCA_025698515.1 of Gossypium sturtianum. NCBI lineage: Eukaryota > Viridiplantae > Streptophyta > Magnoliopsida > Malvales > Malvaceae > Gossypium > Gossypium sturtianum. Next base: position 160,285,333 of record CM046945.1, on the reverse strand, counting down.
CATGGACCCAGCATTTTTCAAAAGAAAAAAAAACTTGTTAGAATTTTATGAAATTTTTAAAATTTTTAATTAATTTGCACATAATTATAATTTAAAAAATATTTTTATAATTTCAAAGAAAAAATATAAAATTTCATTTTTAGAATTTTTGCTAAATTTAGATTTTTTTGGATTTACGTTAAAAATATTCTAAAATTACTAAATTGATATTTTAGTTACATATCAGGAATCAAATTAGCTATCAAACCTATGAGTTAATATGACATGTTATCATTCCGTTAATAATAATTTTTTAACTTTCATAGTTGGCTTATCAAAACAAAAACTTACTAATAATCGGGGAACTTAACATTATAGCTTACCTAAACATATTTGAGGAATAATAACTTAATGACCCACGTTGACATCCGTTATGACTTAAATGATCAATTTTGAATATTCGAATGATCAAATTATAACTTTTCATAATTAAATGATCAAAATTTAAATTTAATAATAGTTAATGACCTTGAGTGAAATTTATCCTAAATCTTTTAGATAATTACGTTTATTTTTTTAAAATTAAAATTTTTTTATTTAAACTTCATGAATTATTTATTTTATTATTTTCCACACATAATTATTTTATTGGGTTATCTAAGTACTAAATTACATTTCATTAAAAATATTTTACGTATGAAGTTCCACATCATCCTGTTAACTTTGTTAACGAAACTTTTATCAAATTTGTTAAAAAAAGCAATTAAAAAAAAAAAAAAGGTTGATGGCCAAAAGAGACTAAAAAATTACAATTAGGACCATTTTAACAAAACATGTAAATATTAGTGACTAAATTTATCATTAAACATTATATATATGGTTGTTCTTAAAATGGATTAAAATTAATCCACACTCATATTGACTATGTATTCAATAAATCTACACTATATTTAAGCTATTAAGTTATTTTATATTTTATATAAAATTAATAAATACGTTGCCAAATGTAGGAGAATGTGGGTTTGAGTGAGCTGAAACGTATTATTATCTTATTTATGGGTTGGGAGGGGCTATAGGTAGTTCTAGACATTGTGTCAAAAAGAGTAGATACGATCAGAACCTATAACGAGATTGTTAAAAAATATTATTTAATTTTTGTATAATTTAAAAATATATATTTATAACGTAAGGAAATTTGTTGGGTAGTTTGACCCAATCAAAATCAACATCCACCTACCTAATATTTTGTCAAATACTAAAAGTCAGTTTTCGCAGCAAATAGTGTCTTAAGTTATTAAACGCTAATATTTTTACTTGAATAATCCCCATCAAATTGCTCAAACAATGGAAAATCTTGACCAAACTTTTCTTCAACATTAATTCATGCCTATTGCTTTGGACCTTTTCAAAATTTCATCCAAACTAAATTTTTTAATGTAGGAATTAAATTTTTATTATGTTCTTAAATATATTATAGTTAGTATACTTTATAATAACTACCGACATTTTATTAATAACCAATTTTATTATAAAATCAATTCTTGTATATTTTATTTTTACTTTATATAATAACTTTTCATTTATAACAGTAATATTTATAAAATATGAAGTACACTCTTTACTAGGGATGATAATGAAGCGGGCGGGGATGAACGTTGCTAAATCCACCATTACCCCATAGTTGGGTACACTTGATCCACCTTACACCCCGCTCCATTATGTATGTATAATCTTGAAATCCACTATCACCTCCATGGATTTTGGATACATCCATCCCCACTCAACTTCGCTTCGCTTCAATTTAATTTTTGCTACTTATTTTTAATATTTTTAATATTTTTAAAGTCAAGTAAATATTTAAACATAAAATATGATTTTTTATAATACATTATTACTCTTTTAATAGATATATATACAAGGATATAATCAGGGGCGAAGCTAGAAAATTTTTATAGGAGGGGTCGAAATTAAATTGTATATTTTTACGATAGTAAAAAAAAATACTATTTCACCATTTTAATATCTATATCTTTATAATTTTTAAAGGATTATATCAAAATTTTATCATTTTTAGAGGGGCCAAAGTGTAAATTTACCTTTACTAATTTAAATTTTTATAAATTTTAAAGGGGCCTAAATGAAAAATTTTCCATTTTAGGAAGGTCGGGGCCCCTGCCAGCCCCCTGGCTACGCCCCTGGATAAAATGATAATTTTATATAATGGAGTCGAGCGTGGTGGGGCAAGCAATTACCATTACTTCTCCATACCCACTATCTAAAAGAAAAAAATTCACCCTACCTCACTCCACATTCACTTTTCAAAAAAAAAAAAAAATCACTCCATATGGAGCGGATTTGTTATCGTGAATTATTTACGTTCAAATGGTTTTTTTTCTTTTTTGTAGGAAGGATGATGATTCTCCAGTTCAAATTTTATATTCTTTTGTTTTCGTTGGAAACATATAAAAGCATGAAAAAGGGTAATAAATTAATTGCCAGAAGAATATAAAACCTACGAGAAGAGTCAGTCTCGTGAGAGTCACGTGAGGCGCGGCAAGCGAAGATGGGATTGTAGAGTTTCGAGGAGGAAGAAGAAGAAGTGTACTGGAGGCGATGGTTGCGGTTGTAGTTATCGGCAACGATGGAGACGGAGAAGAAGTGGAGTGAGAGAGATGGTGGTAGCCGGGAAAGAAACTGAAATGGCTTGAAAGAAAAAATTGGTTCAGAGGTGGAGCTCGAAAACACAACCATTGAGGTTTGTAGGAGCATTAAAAATTATTATTTTCTAATTTTCTGTCACTTCCTCAAGAAATTTTGATGAGAAAAGCAGCAAGTTTTGGCTCCAAAGAAGAACGGCGCTACCACTTTCCTTCCCTTCCCCAACATGTCCTTCATTTGGGTTTCATTTTATATTTTCACTTCTTTTTCTAATTAATTAATAAAAAATTAATTTAGTTATGCAAGACTGATTATTTTAATTTAATTTTAATTTTTATATCTTGTAATAATATTCATATAATTATATTTTCGTTATGCATCAAATTTGACCATTTTACCAATAAAGGCTCATTTCCAACTTTATTTATGGAAATGAGCCAATTTTTTAATTATTTACAGGAAATGGCAAAAAATGCAAAAAGCGTCCACGTAGGAGCATTTTTGGGTGAAATTTCAGCAAATCACGTCCCTGGGGGAGCGATTTTGCCATGCCAGCATAAAACACGCTGACATGGACGCGATTTGCTGACGTGGCAAAATCGCTCCCCCAGGGACGCGTTTTAGCTCGTATTTTTTTTCCCCAATGGCTATTTTAGTTTTTGACCGTTGGGAGGTCCAACGGTAAAAAAAATATAAAACCCCCTCCTATTTTTTCCACACAATATTTCTTCCAAATTTGGCAAAAAAGCTCTCAAATTTCTCCTTAAATTTCTCAAAGCTTTCTTTAATTAATTATTTCCTTTAATTTTTTTTAAATTAGTATTTTTTTATAATTTCAAAAATATTTGATCGTGTTAGCAATGGCCGGGGAATTAATTCGTCTCAATCATAAACATATCTTCGTCGAACAAATGAAAATGGTAAGGGTTAATTTTAATTTTTGAATATTATTTAATATTTTTTTCATTTATGTAGTTTTAATTAATTTTTATTTTATAATTTTTTATAACAGTCTGTAGATCGGGTGTTACAATGTTATATTCGTAATATGTATGGTCCTCCATCACCGTTGATAGAAAATTACTTGAGGGAAGCGGGTTTTTGGCACTTAGCCACTATAGGCCGGGGGTGCAAGTTGGACCCGAAACTCATCAGCGCGTTAATAGAGAGGTGGAGACCCGATACACACACATTCCATCTTCCATGCGGACAGTGTACCATCACTTTGGAGGACATGCAGTTACAATTAGGATTGCCGGTGGATGGGTCCGCACTCACCGAGTTCGTTCAATCTGCTGATTGGGGAGCCATATGCTACGATCTTTTGGGTGCGATTCTGGATAATATTTACGGGGGTCGGATCGAGATGGATTGGTTACGAGGCACATTTCCAAAGCCGAGGAATGATTCGACTGAAGTAGAAAGAATACGATATGCCCGGGCAAACATCCTTGAGATGATTGAAGGTTATCTTATGATGGACTTGTCACGAAACCTCGTACATCTGAGGTGGCTGCTGAAACTCGTTGATTTTAGAGCAGGTGGCAAATTTAGTTGGGGGTCTGCCATGTTGGCAACATTATATCGGGAGATGTACGGGGTGACGGCACCAACTAAAGCCAAAATCGGAGTTTGCCTATCACTACTACAATCATGGTCTCGATTTCGCTTTCCATTTTTACGTCCTCGAGTGAACCACCCATATACATTCCAACTCATAACAAGGTAAAATTTATATTAGATTTTACAATTATTACATAGATTTAAAATATAATTGTATGCTAAAAATTTATTTAATTAAGTGGAACCATTCGGCGAGTTATGTTGGAATACCTACCGCTCTTAAAGATATACGGCTTCTATTAGACCAACTGTTGGAAGCGCACGTAAGTATTAAATAAGATATATATACATAAAATAGTAGTTTCATATTTAGTATTTAGTATTATGTATATAACTAATATTTTTATTACGTTCATATAGTTTCAATGAGCACCATACGAGGATCCGGCAATTTAGGCAGTAATTCTGGATGAATTCTTTCAAAATTCAAACATTTGGCATGTTAAGGTCCAATTGGTCAGCTATGCTACTGTCGAGATGCACCAGACGGATAGAGTGTTGCGGTAATTTGGATTCTGACAACCGGTTCTCGTGGCACCTAAGGTACTCGATGATGAGCACAAAATTGACTTACGGCAATCGAATACGAATTGGTCGGTATTCTGGTCGGAATATATCGAAATTTGGGAAAATCGGTATGATCATATACCTACTCGCAAACTGATCATCGTTTTAGAGTTAGCGTGCGCGCCGGATTACATGCCATGGTTTAGGATCCATGGCAAGCCATATTTGCTGTCAGAAGAGCAGAGGCATTGACAAATTCGTGTCGAAAGGGAACAACGGGGCCCTTTAAATCCAAGGAGAATGGATGATGGTACGGGCCCATCAAAAGCGCCTACACAATCACTGGGCCCAACACCTCAAACCTAATTTATTCTCTAAACCTACCATAAACCTTAAACCTAAACTATTTTAACAAAACACTAACTCTAAATCCTAAAAACCTAAACCAAACAACCCTAGGGATTATACATGCAAAAAGCCCTAACCCTAGAAAAATACGGGCTAAAACGCGTCCCTGGGGGAGCGATTTTGCCACGTCAGCAAAGCGCGTCCACGTCAGCGCGTTTTGTGCTGACATAGCAAAATCGCTCCCCTAGGGACGCGATTTGTTGAAATTTCACCCAAAAACGCTCCTACGTGGACGCGTTTTGCATTTTTTGGCCCTTTCTGGTAATGTAACGCCCCAAAATTTTAATTTTTGATTTCGTGTATGTGTGACACACAATGTCTATCTGCTTTAGTGGTTATGTGTTCTGGGTGTGTATGAGAGGTCCCAAGTTCAAGCCTTACTTGGGCAAATTTTGGTATTTTTATAAATAAAGCGTTAACCTTGTGCAAATGACTTAAGTTTAATTGTTGGTAAGTTTATATCAGAATGGGCCTGCTGGTCTGGTGGTTAAGTGGAGTGTTGGAGGTCCTGTGTTCAATTCTCTGTGATGGCGTGGAGACAATATTTTTGCTCCAATTTCGGCTAAGAGTTGTATTGGGGCAAGATTCTGAGTAGTTGTGTTTTAGTGGGTTAATAGGAGTAATTTTAGGAGATAATTGGGGAGAGGTTATCAGAAAATAATCTGATTATCTTTTTGTTGCAAAAAAGAAAGAAAGTAGAGTTTCAGTTTTCTCTCCAATTCCCCAAACTTTTTCTGACGTTTTTTTCTTCTTCTTTTTTTCCTCCTCTATTGATTCTTTCCCCTAGTTGCTGCCGAAATTTCCATTATTTTTTCCCCTTCCGTTTCTTTTTTTTTTTCCAATTGATTCAGTTGTTCATCATTGGTTGCGCGTGTTTGGTAAGTAACAGTTTTGTCTATTGTTAATCGTTCTTGGTTAATCTCTAAAAGGGGGATTCCTTTTTGGTGTTTAGGAGTTAATCAAGGGGTTGGTGGTTTTGAATCGACGCTGTGATTGTGCGAAGTCGTGGTTACTCAAGCAAGGTAAGGGTTTTGCTAGGTTTTTTGTCGAGTTCCTTCTGAAACTGGTTGATTAAAAACGAATTAAGTGATTAATCTGGAGATATGTTGGTCGATTTTTTAGGTTCCGAGGCTTAGGAGTGCTTACGCATCGAAACGATACTGTGTGTGTACCCAAATGCGAGAAAATGGGAATCGGTGAAAAGCCAAAATTGCTTGCTGTCGAGAAATAAGAGAAATAAGAGAAAATGATGCAAAAAATTGTAGAGAAAGGAAATAAGGGTGTTATAAACTTGGAAATCAACATTTTGCACTAAAATAGTTCTGGACAGCAACAGTAGTCTAACTTTGAAAAATCATCAAAAATAGTGGGAATCGAGTTAGAGGTTGAATATGAAATTAAATTTTATTGACTCTAGTTTTTCATGGAAGAAACAGTGTAAGCAATGGAATTGTAAATCATGAGATATAATAAATTTTGTGAGATAAGGTCAGAATGATTTCGGGTTCCCCTATTCTAACTTAGGAAAATCATCAAAAATTGTAAAAAAAATAATTAGGGGCTGAAATTTATATGTTTAAATCCTTAATGAGTCTATTTTCAAGAGAAACAAACGGAAACATCATCTAAATTCCGTACTAAGAGATAAACAATTTTTAGTAAGGAAAGGATGAAGTCACAAACAAAGCAATGAGAATAGGGATAACTTTAAAGATTTTACTGTACTTATTTGATAAACTATAAACTCTAAAAATTTTATGATAGAAAGGTATTTGAGTCTAGTTTCAAAAAAAATCAAGTGGATCTTAATTTGGAATTCTGTAGCTCAAGATATAAATAATTTAGTGATAATGACTCAAGTAGACAGCTTTGATGAACATATAAGTAAATAGTGAAAACATATATGAGTATTGAGCTAGCATGGGTTACTTTAAAAATGGATCACACGGCCAAGGCCAATTTGGACCGAGTGGGCCACACGGGCGTGTGGGCCCACACGGGCAGATCACATGGGCGTGTGGGCCCATTTTTATCGAAATGTTTTTAAGGTTGCACGGGTCGCCCAAGTCGATTGTGAACCTACTGTAGGGTCGATAAGCGCTACTTAGACCCCTAAATGTGTGAAATTGATTGAATGATATCTCATCATCGGGCATGTTAATATCTAAACTGAATATATGTACTGAAATTGCATAATAGCATGTCATCCATTGTGTGTTGCATTGCATTGGGTTGGGGATTGTTATTCGGAGGAAGTGTACTGAAAGGTTTTAAGCCTAATTTACTGGTAGCTCAAACGCAAACTCATCAGACAGCCGCATTCATTACTACTTGGAGTGTAGGGATGGGTGGGTTGATTATATCCCCACATGGAGTGTATGGTTGGACGAAGATGGTGTGTAAAGGCTGGTTGGGTAGGATTTTGCTCTTTGCATAATCTATTCTCGCTATCGATATCGTGATGGGCTATTGCCCTACCGCATTTTTGACATCAGATTGAGATTGGCTAAGGCCCAAATCACATCGATCATCGAAAAGGGCTTAGGCCCAAGATCATTCAACTGCAATCGTGAATACTTGATTGTTTGTTTGTTTTTGCGGGATTACACACTAAGTTTACGTAAACTCACCCTTTTTGTTTAATGTGCACATGTAATCCCCAGACTTAGACGGATCAGTGCGACGGAGGACTCAACGGTGACCACAATAATTTTTGGACTTCATGGTTTTCAATTTACGATTTATGAATTGATTATTATTGATTATTTGGGTTGTAATTTAAGGACCCTCTAAGACTTTGGTTTTAAATTTGGGTTTTTATTTATTTATTTTACTTTATGGATTTATACCTGCTGGTCGTAGGAAATTCGGTTTTCAAAAAGTTAAAGTAATTTCTAAACGCATGATCACCTATACTTTTTTATTAAAGCTTCCGCAACGAAGGATGTTTCAAAACAAATGTTTTAAATGAATAAAGACGATTTCCTAAGTTCTAACAAATGTTTACTAAAGATAATAACATGGAATGTTTTCATCGTAACAAAGAGGTTTCAAAAACACTATCCTGTGACATTTCCAGATACGGCTTTACCGTCTAGGCCGGGTTTGGGGTGTTACAGGTAAATAATGAAAAAATTGGCCTATTTCCGTAAATAAAGTTAGAAATGGGCCTTTATTGGTAAAATGGTCAAATTTGATGCATAACGAAAATATAATTATATGAATATTATTACAAGATATAAAATTAAAATTAAACTAAAATAATCAGTCTTGCATAACTAAATTAATTTTTTATTAATTAATTAGAAAAAGAAATGAAAATATAAAATGAAACCCAAAGGAAGGACAGGTTGGGGAAGGGAAGGAAAGTGGTAGCTTCGTTCTTCTTTGGAGCCAAAACTCTCTGCTTTTATCATCAAAATTTCTTGAAGAAGTGACAGAAAATTAGAAAATAATAAATATTAATGCTCCTATAAACCACAATGGCTGTGTTTTTGAGCTCCACCTCTGAACCAGTTTTTTCTTTCAAGCCATCTCAGTTTCTTTCCCGGCCACCACCATCTCTCTCACTTCACTTCTCTGTCTCCATCGTCGTCGATAACCGCAACCGCAACCATCAGCTTCGGTACTCTTCTTCTTCTTCGAAACTCTACAATCCCATCTTCGCTTGTCGCGCCTCACGTGACTCTCACGAGACCGACGCCTCTCGCAGGTTTTATATTCTTCTGGCAATTAATTTATTACCCTTTTTCTTTATTATTTACTAATTTTCTATCACTTCCTCAAGAAATTTTGATGAGAAACACAGCTAGTTTTGGCTCTAAAGAAGAACGACGCTACCACTTTCCTTCCCTTCCCTAACCTATCTTCTTCTTTTGGGTTTCATTTAATACTTTCACTTCAACAAAAACGACTAGCCCATAATCCTAATCTAAGGCCCATACCTTTACTTAGTTATAGTTAGAGATTAAAGTTATACTCTTTGTACTATAGTTGGCTTAGACTTCCTTGCTAAAGAAAAGTGTTTTTTTTCTTATTCCTCTCTACAGAAGGTGAAAGGTGGAAGTTAGGAAAAGTCCTAGAGCCACTGGATACTCCAAGCACTACAAGAGCAGACAATAGAACGAGCACGGTCCTACGACAAATGCTTCCAGTGTGCCTGTACATAGCATCATCGCTGCCCAGAAAGACTTAGTCCACCTTTCCTGCCTATCCCTCTCGCAAGAGAGGACTCGTTCTGGCTTTAAAGAGCCTCTTTTTAGCTGTCTCGTCCACAAGAGAAGATTGACCATCTCTTCTTCCAAGCTTCTTTCTTCTCGGCGTAACGAAAGAACTAGATGAAGAGAGGCCTCAGGTTTGAAATCCCTACCCTATGCCTTACGAGGGCGCACTAGCCAAATTCAAACCCAATGGTCAATCAAGCCTTTTCAACTAGTTCAAATAGTCGTCATATTCTACGTTCCTGCTTTCAACGAGATTCTTAGCTACATCTGCTTGTAAAACTTTCTCTCCTTTACCAAGAAACCCAAACAGGTTGGGGAAGGGAATGTCGTTCTTCTTTGGAGCCAATACGCGCTGCGTTCTCATCAAAACTTATTGAGGAAGTGATAGAAAATTAGAAAATAATAAATATTAATGCTCATACAAACCTCAATGGCTGTGTTTTTGAGCTCCACCTCTGAAGCAGTTTGCTCTTTCAAGCCATCTCAGTTTCTTTCCCTGCCACCACCATCTCTTTCATTCTGCTTCTTCTCCGTCCCTATCGCCGCTGATAACCGTAACCGCAACCATCGCCTCTGACACTCTTCTTCTTCCTCGAAACTCTACAATCCCATCTTCGCTTGCCACGCCTCACGTGATTCTCACGAGACCGACTTCTCTCGAAGGTTTTATATTCTTCTGATAATTAATTTATTACCTTTTTTGTTTATTATTTTCTAATTTTCTATCAGTTCCTCAAGAAATTTTGATGAGAAACGTAGCTAGTTTTGGCTCCAAAGAAGAACGACACTACCACTTTCCTTCCCTTCCCCAACCTATCCTTCTTTTGGGTTTCATTTTATATTTTCACTTCAACAAAAAGGACTAGCCCATAATCCTAATATAAGGCCCATATCTTTACTTAGTTATAGTTAGAGATTAAAGTTATACTCTTTGTACTATAGTTGGCTTAGATTTCCTTACTAAAGAGAAGCATTTTTTTCTTCTTCCTCCCTACAGAAGGTGAAAGGTGGAAGTTAGAAGAAGTCCTAGAGCCACTGGATACTCCAAGCACTACAAGAGCGGACAATAAAACCTGCACGGTCCTACGACAAATACTTCTAGCATACTTGTAGATCGCGTCATTGCCATCCAGAAAGACTTAGTCCACCATCCCCGCATATCCCTGCCGTAAGAGAGGACTTATTTTGGCTTTAAAGAGCCTCTTTTTTAGTAGTCTCGTCCATAAGAGAAGATTGACCATCTCTCCTTCCAAGCTTCTTTCTTCTCGGCTTAACGAAAGAACTAGATGAGGAGAGGCCTCAGATTTCAAATCCCTACCCAATGCCTTACGAGGGCGCCCTAGCCAAATCCAATCCCAAGGGTCAATCAAGCCTTTTCAACTAGTTCAAATAGCCATCATAGACTTCGTTCCTACTTTCAACGAGATTCTTAGCTGCATCAGTTTGTAAAAATTTCTCTCCTTCACCAGGAAACCCAAACAGGTTGGGGAAAGAAAGGTCGTTCTTCTTTAGAGCCAAAACGCGCTGCTTTCTCATCAAAATTTATTGAGGAAGTAACAAAAAATTAAAAAATAATAAATATTAATGCTTCTACAAACCTCAACGGCTGTGTTTTCGATCTCCACCTCCGAAGTAGTTTGTTCTTTCAAGCCCTCTCAGTTTCTTTCCTGGCCACCACCATCTCTCTCACTCTACTTTTTCTCCGTCTCCATCGTCAATGATAACCGCAACCGCAACCATCGCCTCTGGCACTCTTCTTCTTCTTCAAAACTCTACAATCCCATCTTCGCTTGCTGCGCCTCACGTGACTCTTACGAGACCAGCTCCTCTTGTAGGTTTTATATTCTTCTGATAATTAATTTATTATCCTTTTTCTTTATTATTTTATAATTTTCTATCACATCCTCAAGAAATTTTGATGAGAAACGCAGCTAGTTTTGGCTCCAAATAAGAACGGCGCTACCACTTTCCTTCCCTTCCCCAACCTATCTTCTTCTTTTGGGTTTCATTTTATATTTTCACTTCAACAAAAACGACTAGCCCATAATCCTAATCTAAGGCCCATACCTTTACTTAGTTATAGTTAGAGATTAAAGTTATACTCTTTGTACTATAGTTGGCTTAGACTTCCTTGCTAAAGAAAATCGTTTTTTTCTTCTTCTTCCTCCCTACAGAAGGTGAAAGGTGGAAGTTAGGAGAAGTCTTAGAGCCACTGGATATTCCGAGCACTATAAGAGGGGATAATAAAACGAGCACGATCCTACGACAAATGCTTCCAGCGTGCCTGCACATCGCGTCATCGCCGCCCAGAAAGACTTAGTCCATCTTTCCTGCCTATCCCTCCCGCAAAAGAGGACTCGTTCTGGCTTTAAAGAGCCTCTTTTTAGCAATCTCGTCCATAAGAGAAGATTGACCATCTCTTCTTCCAATCTTCTTTCTTCTCAGTGTAACGAAAGAACTAGATGAGGAGAGGCCTCAGGTTTCAAATCCCTACCCTATGCCTTACGAGGGCACCTTAGCCAAATTCAATCCCAAAGGTCAATCAAGCCTTTTCAACTAGCTCAAATAGTCATCACAGTCTTCGTTCTCGCTTTCAATGAGATTCTTAGCTGCATCAGCTTGTTAAACTTTCTCTCCTTCACCAGAAAACCCAAACGGGTTGGGAAAGGTAAGGTCATTCTTCTTTGGAGCCAAAACGCGCTGCGTTCTCATCAAAATTTATTGAGGAAGTGACAAAAAATTAGAAAATAATAAATATTAATACTCCTACAAACCTCAATTGCTGTGTTTTCGAGCTCCACCTCTAAAGCAGTTTGCTTTTTCAAGCCATCTCAATTTTTTTCCCGGCCACCACCATCTCTCTCACTCCACTTCTTCTCCGTCTCCATCACTGTCGATAACCGTAACCGCAACCATCGCCTCTGGCACTCTTCTTCTTCTTTGAAACTCTACAATCCCATCTTCGCTTACCACGCCTCACGTGACTCTCACGAGACTAACTCTCATGAGACCGACTCATCTCGAAGGTTTTATATTCTTCTGGCAATTAATTTATTACCCTTTTTCTTTATTATTTTCTAATTTTCTATCCCTTCCTCAAGATATTTTGATGAGAAACGCAGCTAGTTTTGGCTTCAAAGAATAACGACACTACCACTTTCCTTCCCTTCCCCAATCTATCCTTCTTTTGGGTTTCATTTTATATTTTCACTTCAACAAAAAGGACTAGCCCATAATCCTAATCTAAGGCCCATACCTTTACTTAGTTATAGTTAGAGATTAAAGTTATACTATTTGTACTATAGTTGGCTTAGACTTTATTGCTAAAGAAAATCATTTTTTTCTTCTTCCTCCCTACAGAAGGTGAAAGGTGGAAGTTAGGAGAAGTCCTAGAGCCACTGGATACTCCGAGCACTACAAGAGCGGACAATAGAACTAGCACAATCCTATGAAAAATGCTCCCAGCGTGCCTATACATCGCGTCATCGTCACCCAGAAAGACTGTAACACCCCAAACCCGGCCCAAACACTACAACCGAATCTGGTATGTCACTTGAGTGATTTAGCAAAACATGTCACATTTTGGAAAACGATCTCTAGGTTTAATCATTAATACCTAAAACTTAATAATTTATTAAGTCATATAAGATATAAAGTTATAAATTGCCTTGATGAATTTTAATTAAAATCCAAAAAAAAAAAGAAACCTTGTACATGTCTTAGCTTAATTTTAATCATAAAAATAAAAATGTCTAATAATTAAACCCAACTTAAACCCAAAAACATAAATAATAGTCTAGTGGCCCATGGCCTTATTACAACAAAATATAAAACCCACTTAAAACGAATTTCTTAAAAATAAATAAAATAAAGTCTTTTTGCGGAATCCTCGATGACTCTATCGTATGGCCACCTTGCTCTCCTCTCAGGCCCGGGTCCGATGCACTAAGTGCTACACAAATTGTTAAAATAATAGGGTGAGTCGCGAGACTCGATGTGTGCAACCCTCATGCACCATCGATTTGGGCCTTAGCCCCACAGAACATATATCAGAATATATTATAACAGAAATTATGCAAAGCCCAACCCAACTCTTAGGTTTCCAACCGCTACACACCACCCTTACCCGCCAATCACACCATTGGGGATTTCTACAATCAACCCACATCGCTACACACCATCGATGGCGGTCATGCTGCGATTAGTTGCTCATCATCAAATCGTGATGAGTCACCAGTGAAAATGGTATAAGCCACCGAAAGCGAGTTGTGACAGAGTCACCAGGCTGAAATGGCATAAGCCACCAGAACAGATCACTTCCCCTTTCATCAATCACCCAACCCCAAGCATATATAAAAATAGACATATAAAACTTATCGTTTTAACAGAAACATTCACCGATGAATAGCGAAAATCACTAACTTTGATATTTAGCCTTTACCCTTCTCGGGTTTCCAAGCGTTATGCCGGATTTCGGCATTTAACGAGCATAGCGTGATTTATTACACATATACATATATATATACAATCAATCTAATGGTGTGAAAAGTTACACACTGTTATCGCTAAGTACTAAACTCTTAGTCAAGATCCTTGCTATCCGGATTTATAACTTGGTTCAACCAAAAGCCGGAAAATCACGAAAAATTGACCTCCCTATAATCGGCCAAAGGTTAGTAAATCCCAAATTTACACACTAAAATCAATAGATCACCTTACCTTGAAATCCAGAAAGTAACACAATTCGAGTGTTACCGAACTATAACAGAGATCTATGCGATTGGCCCCACTTGAGATCTCGGAATGCCAAAAATAGAGAGAAATAAGAGATTAGTTCTAAATAGCCATTCGGCTAGGGATTTTGAAAAGCCAAAAATATTGAAATCCACAAAATCAATACTTACCTATTGCTTCCTTCAAAATTTGGCACAAGCAGACTCCACGAAGAGAAGTCGGCAACTTCGTGGAGGTGTGATCTTAGTGATTTCGGCTTTTAGAGAAACAAAGAATTGGAAAAATATAAACAAGGAGTGGTTAGTGAGATTCGGCCAAAAGAGAAGAGAAAAAGATGGTAGGGTTTCTGCAATTGAGATCTAAAGAGTTTTGATTTACATCGAGAAAAAGAAAAGAGAGAGAGAGAGTTCAAGTTTGTAGAAAATATAAAGAGAAATTTTTGAGAGAATTTTCAGAGAACATAATGAAGAATTCGGCACACCTTCTTCGCCTATACTGGGGCGATTCTTTCCCCTTTATAGAGTCAAATTTTCGGCCAACTCTAGCCTCTTGGATGAGCTCTCATCTTTTCCCTTATCTTGATCTATTAGCTCCACAAAAATAGCCCTAATTCCTCTCTTCATTATCTGCCTATTATCCTTAAAATTAAACATAATAAAATCTCTTAAAATTTAGCCTTGTGTCGTCCCCCCTTACTCTTCTAAGTGCCGAATTTTAGCCCTAAAACTTGGGCTTCAAGCTGTCAAAATTTGGGCCCTCCTCATGCACTTGCGACGCCACTTATAGCTCCCCTTTACTGTGCTCCTGACTGTTGGGCCACAAGCCCAATATGTCAATTAAACTACTAAAACTTTAATTCAAGCCCCTAGAGTTTCTAAACATGATATTTAATCAAAGCCTCAGCCCAAACCTGAGCCCCATTTGCACATGCAACCCTTAAATTAATATTTTAAGCATACACTACACAAAATGCACAAGCCCATAAATTCAGGATGTTACAGTTCTACCCCCCTTAAAATAAATTTCGGCCTCGAAATTTCCAACTAACTATTAATTATACTACCCAAGTCTCACCACTATGCTTCCGCTGCGAACTCTAATTCTAAAGACAAAAGAAACACTTAGGATAATATTATAGAGTACGCACCGGTATTCGCATCTGGAGCGTCCTCGTCCCCTTGACGACGTGCTGCATAGACCAAAGATGCCTGCCTCGCCTCAGCATAACCTGGACCTCCACCTGGTGCTCTGCGACCATGTCCTGTGCCATTGCCACCAGTGGCTTGACCACGGCCCCTTGGTACCGGCTGATCACCTCTCCTAGTCTGATCAGAACCTCGGCCCGTTGGCTGTACCTGATCCACCTGTGGACAATCCTTAATCTGATGCTCCGTGGATCCACACCTAAAACATCCACCGGTTTTCCTTCTGCACTCCCCATAATGCGCCTTCCCACAAGAAGGACATGATCGATTCTGGCCCGCCAGAGCACGAGCTGGCCCATCAGACCTAGGCCTTTTCTGAAAATTTCCAGATGATCCCGACGGCCCAAAATTTCTCTCATTCCTATTCCGATCCTTATCCTTTTCTTGTCTTTCAGTCCGTTTCACCTCCTCAGCTATCTTAACCTTCTCCACCAGAACAGCAAAGTCTCTATCTCACTGCGGTACTATCAAAACCCTTAACTCATTTCGCAGTCCATCCTCAAACCGTACACAACGTTCATATTCAGTTGCTACCATTCCTCGAGCGTATTGGCTCAAGCGCAGGAGCTCCGCCTCATATTCAGCCACAGATTTACTTCACTGCACCAAATTCAGAAATGCCTTCCTCTGTGCATCCACATAGCTGGCCCCAACATACTTTCCTTGGAATGACTCCTTAAAGAAATCCCAATTAATCCAGTCTGCAGCAGTACCCTCCTTTACCGTGAGCCACCATTGGTAAGCCTCGTCTCGAAGAAGAGACACGACCCCCTTCAACTTCTCCTCCCCCGTGAAATCTAAATCGTCCATTATGCGCTCAGTTGCTTCCATCCAATACTCAGCTGTGTTAGGGGCTACGCCAGAAACTCCCCTAAACACTTCTGCCCCAGTGGCCCTAAGCCGCTCTGGCACAAATTTTCGGGCTCATGTGCCCATGCCTACTCCAGCAACTCTTTCGAGAACTCGCAGCATCGCCTGAGATACTGCTTCATCTCCGGTCGCCTGATCCCGTAACTCTCCCTCTATCGCTGGAGGATCCGGCATTTCGTTTCCTGACCCGTGGCCAGACCCTGCTGGCTCAGACAAAGCCATCCTACCCCTACCGCGTCCACGCGGCGGACGTCCTCGGCCCCTTGTACTCATTCTTCGCTTAGCGTTTATCTGATTAAAAATTTATGAATCATTAATTTTCTTCCACTAATTAACCACGAACAGTCTTATGGATAATAGTTTTAAGAGTAGTTCTTTCGAATTCATATTCACAATACAGTTTCAAGTCCATATCCTCTAATTCTAGGGAACACATACACTCAATCATCAACATACAAATAGCATCCAAGCACTTGCATTCACCATGTAAGGGTGTTTTCGTTGCTTCACTACCCAGGGGTATTTTCGTAATTTTATCTTATAGGGGTATTTTCGTAATTTCCAAAATAGAGTTTCTTGGTGATTTTGTGAAATAAGGGTATTTTGGTAATTTTGCAATCCGTGGGTATTTTGGTAATTTTAAAGTCCGGGGTATTTCGGTTTTACAAATCAGGGTCATTTTGGTCATTTTGCAAAACAAGGGTAATTTGGTAATTTTACAAACCATGAATATTTGTTGTTGTTTTTTTCTAACAGGTACTTTGGGAAAATCTAGTTTCATAATCCGGTTACTCTTGTAAACATGAGATTTTCTAAAAATTTTCAAAACATAGGTATTTTTATAAATTCATAGTTGGTTGGAAATTTTCACAAATCAAATGTATTTTGAGAATTTTGCAAAGCGTGGGGATTTTTTTTTTTGAGAGATAGGGTGGCTGGTCCCTTTCGGGTTTTAATTGTAAGGTTTAGCTTTGTCAACAAGTCCTCATGATTAGGGTGAGCAGTCCTACGCACTGGGTAGGATTCCAAATAAGAGGAGGTGAGTCCCTAGGGATCGCTTAAATACCAAGCTCTCCTGAATCCACTCCTAGACATGCGTATGCCCGTTGCCACACCCTAACTCGGCTAAGGTGAGCAGTCCTACGCACTGTAGGATTTCAATGAAGAGGAGGTGAGTCACTAGGGCTGCTTAAATACCAAGCTCTTAGGATCCAATCTAGACATGCGTATGCTGTTGCCACACCCAAGCCTTGCGACTCATTTACGGGTTTGTTTAGTGAAATTAAGTCTTATGACCCTTTAGAGAGTGGTTTAAGCTAGACCTAAAGTCCATCAAGTTCTAATCTAACTAATCTACGTCCCATAAAGCCCATCAAGCCCACAAATATATATCACACAATGGTTCAGAGTACTTACCTGGCGGACTTGGGCCGGAGACGCAGGTGCCATGCCGAGCTAACAAGCCTGTTATTATTTAAAAACATGCATGTTTCAAAAGCCTAACTTTAGAAAATGTTTTGAGCCCAAAAACCCCCAGAGCCGAATTTTGAACTGGGCTCTGATACTAATCTGTAACACCCCAAACCCGGTCCAAACACTACAACCGGATCTGGTATGTCACTTGAGTGATTTAGCAAAACATGTCGCATTTTGGAAAACGATCTCTAGGTTTAATCATTAATACCGAAAACTTAATAATTTATTAAGTCATATAAGATATAAAGTTATAAATTGCCTTGATGAATTTTAATTAAAATCCAAAAAAAAAAAGAAACCTTGTACATGTCTTAGCTTAATTTTAATCATAAAAAAAATGTCTAATAATTAAACCCAACTTAAACCCAAAAACATAAATAATAGTCTAGTGGCCCATGGCCTTATTACAACGAAATATAAAACCCACTTAAGACGAATTTCTTAAAAATAAATAAAATAAAGTCTTTTTGCGGAATCCTCAGTACTCTATCACATGGCCACCTTGCTCTCCTCTCCGGCCCGGTCCGATGCACTAAGTGCTACCTGAAATTGTTAAAATAATAGGGTGAGTCGCGAGACTCAGTGTGCAACCCTCATGCACCATCAGATTTGGGCCTTAGCCCCACAGAACATATATCAGAATATATTATAACAGAAATTATGCAAAGCCCAACCCAACTCTTAGGTTTCCAACCGCTACACACCACCCTTACCTGCCAATCACACCATTGGGGATTTCTACAATCAACCCACACCGCTACACACCATCGATGGCAGTCATGCTGCAGTTAGCTGCTCATCATCAAATTGTGACAGAGTCACCAGGCTGAAATGGCATAAGCCACCAGAACAGATCACTTCCCCTTTCATCAATCACCCAACCCCAAGCATATATAAAAATAGACATATAAAACATATCGTTTTAACAGAAACATTCACTGATGAATGGCAGAAATCACTAACCTGATATTTAGCCTTTACCCTTCTCGGGTTTCCAAACGTTATGCCGGGATTTCGGCATTTAACAGAGTATAGCAGATTTATTACACATATACATATATATATATACAATCAATCTAATGGTGTGAAAAGTTACACACCTGTTATCGCGAAGTACTAAACTCTTAGTCAGTATCCTTGCTATCCGGATTTATAACTTGGTTCAACCAAAAGCTGGAAAATCACGGAAATTGACCTCCCCTATAATCGGCCAAAGGTTAGTAAATCCCGAATTTACACACTAAAATCAATAGATCACCTTACCTTGAAATCCCGAAAGTAACACAATTCGAGTGTTACCGAACTATAACTTAGAGATCTATGCGATTGGCCCCACTTCAGATCCCGGAATGCCGAAAATAAGAGAGAAATAAGAGATTAGTTCTAAATAGCCATTCGGCTAGGGATTTTGAAAAGCCGAAAAACATTGAAATCCTGAAATCAATACTTACCTATTGCTTCCTTCAAAATTCAGCACAAGCAGACTCTCCTTAAGAGAATTCGGCAACTTCAGGAGGTGTGATCTTAGTGATTTCGGCTTTTAGGGAAACAAAGAACTGGAAAAATATAAACAAGGAGTGGTTAGTGAGATTCGGCCAAAAGAGAAGAGAAAAAAGATGGTAGGGTTTCGACAATTGAGATCTAAAGAGTTTTGATTTCTGTCAGAAAAAGAAAAGAGAAGAGAGAGTTCAAGTTTGCCGAAAAATAAAAGAGAAATTTTTGAGAGAATTTTCAGAGAACATAATGAAGAATTCGGCACACCTTACTACCTATACAGGGCCGATTCTTTCCCCTTTACAGAGTCAAATTTTCGGCCAACTCTAGCCTCTTGGATGAGCTCTCATCTTTTCCCTTATCTTGATCTATTATCTCCACAAAAATAGCCCTAATTCCTCTATTCCTTATCTGCCTATTATCCTTAAAATTAAACATAATAAAATCTCCTAAAATTTAGCCTTGTGTCGTCCCCCCTTACTCTTCTAAGTGCCGAATTTTAGCCCTAAAACTTGGGCTTCAAGCTGTCAAAATTTGGGCCCTCCTCATGCACTTGTGACGCCACTTATAGCTCCCCTTTACTGTGCTCCTGACTGTTGGGCCACAAGCCCAATATGTCAATTAAACTACTAAAACTTTAATTCAAGCCCCTAGAGTGTCTAAACATGATATTTAATCAAAGCCTCAGCCCAAACCTGAGCCCCATTTGCACATCCAACCCTTAAATTAATATTTTAAGCATACACTACACAAAATGCACAAGCCCATAAATTTAGGATGTTACAAAGACTTAGTCCACCTTTCCCGCCTATCCCTCCCGCAAGAGAGGACTTAGCCTCTTTTTTAACGGTCTCATCCATAAGATAATATTGACCATCTCTTCCTCCAAGCTTCTTTTTTCTCGACGTAACGAAAGAACTAAATGATGAGAGGCCTCACGTTTCAAATCCCTACCCTATGCCTTACGAGGGCGCCCTAGCCAAATTCAATCCTAAGGGTCAATCAAGCCTTTTCAACTAGTTGAAATAGTCGTCACAGCCTTCGATCCTTCTTTCAACGAGATTCTTAGCTGCATCAACT
Source organism: Gossypium sturtianum (assembly GCA_025698515.1). Classification (NCBI taxonomy): domain Eukaryota; kingdom Viridiplantae; phylum Streptophyta; class Magnoliopsida; order Malvales; family Malvaceae; genus Gossypium; species Gossypium sturtianum. The sequence continues at coordinate 160,265,076 of CM046945.1, read as the reverse complement.
TGTAAAACTTTCTCTCCTTCACCAGGAAACCCAAACGAGTTGGGGAAGAGAAAGCCGTTCTTCTTTGGAGCCAAAACGCATTGCGTTATCATAAAAATTTCTTGAGGAAGTGACAGAAAATTAGAAAATAATAAATATTAATGCTCCTACAAACCTCATTGGTTGTGTTTTCGAGCTCCACCTCTGAAGCAGTTTGTTCTTTCAAGCCATCTCAGTTTCTTTCTCGGCCACCACCATCACTCTCACTCCGCTTCTTCTCCATCTCCATCGCCACCTATAACCGCAACCGCAACCGCAACCATCGCCTCCGAAACTTTTCTTCTTCCTCGAAACTTTACAATCCCATCTTCGCTTGCCGCGCCTCACGTGACTTTCACGAGACCGACTCCTCTCGCAGGTTTTATATTCTTCTGGCAATTATTTTATTACCTTTTTTCTTGCTTTTATATGTTTCCAACGAAAATAGAAGAATATAAAATTTGAACTGAAGAATCATCATCCTTCCTACAAAAAAGAAAAAAAACCATTTGAACGTAAATAATTCACGATAACAAATTCGCTCCATATGGAGTGATTGTTTTTTGAAAAGTGGATGTGGAGTGAGGTAGGGTGAATTTTTTTTTCTTTCAGATAATGGGTATGTAGAAGTAATGGTAATTACTTGCCCCACCACGCCCGACTCCATTATATAAACTTATCATTTTATCCAGGGGCGTAGCCAGGGGGCTGGCAGGGGCCCTGACCCTCCTAAAATGGAAAATTTTTTATTTAGGCCCCTTTAAAATTTATAAAAATTTGAATTAGTAAAGGTAAAATTAAACTTTGGCCCCCTTAAAAATGATAAAATTTTGATATAGTCCTTTAAAAATTATAAAGATATAGATATTAAAATGGTGAAATTGTAATTTTTTACTATCATAAAAATATACAATTAATTTCGACCCCTCCTATAAAATTTTTCTAGCTTCGCCCCTGATTATATCCTTGTATATATAACTATTAAAAGAGTAATAATGTATTATAAAAAAATCATATTTTATGTTTAAATATTTACTTAACTTTAAAAATAATAAAAATATTAAAAATAAGTAGCAAAAATTAAATTGAAGCGAAGCGAAGTTGAGTGGGGATGGATGTATCCAACATTCATGGAGGTGGTAGTGGATTTCAATATTATACATAAACAATGGAGCGGGGTGTATGGTGGAGCAAGTGTACCCAACTATGGGGAGATGGTGGATTTAGTACCTAGCAGCCACCGTCGCTACGTCCGGGTATATTAGTGCAGGGGTTTCCACCAGACGGTGGCACCGTATCCCTTTGAAGCACTTGAATTATAAGATTTTTATTGAATATCGCAGCAAACAGTTGATCTTCAACATGAGGGAGAGGCCTTATGGCGGAAGCATGTTGGTAGGCGAATAACAAAATAATGCAGAAAAGGAATGTAACAATAACAAAATAATTTTACATAAATTATTATATGATAAAAATGTCATCATATTAATGCTTGTTATTTAATAAAATGAATATGTTTTTAATAATTTCATAATTGAGTTTGAAATAGATAACATCAACTCAATCAACTTTTTAAATAATACACTTGTATGCGTGCAAAAAATCATATGTTTAGAATACAAGCGTGCGTTTAAAAATAAAATACGGTAAATAATGAAATGTAAGGTTGGAAAGTAATAACAATAACATATATACTAAATTTAAAAAAATAGTTTAAATTGTGACACCGACTCAATCAGTGACATTATTATTTGATCTTTGTAATTTTTAAATATTTTATTTAAAAATAATGTAAAAATATGAGAAAAACAAAAATTGATTATAATAATATTAATGAGCTATTTTTTATATTAGAATTAGATATTAGACTATAGATTATGTTAAAAGCTCGAATAATAATAATAGTAAAATGAAAGGACTTTCTTTTAATACTTGAAAAATGAGCACTGATTAATCAGATTAATTTAATTTATTTTTTTATGAAACGATAGCCCTGGCCAACACTGAGCCAGTGACATACGTACTAACACTTTTTATTAGAATGTGACACCCTTTTAAGTTTTTGTTTTTGTTTTTTTGTTTTTTAAATATTTGGAATTTTTTTTTAGCTTTTTGACTAGCAGAGATAATAAAAATAATTTCTCTAAAAACACCCATTAAAGGAAGCACCATTGGAATTTGGAAGCATATATTCCAATTAGCAGTTTTCAGCTTTTGAACATGAGACATAAATTTGCATGTTACTTTTGAAGAAAATCATCCTTTTTTTTATTGCTTCAAAATGCAGTTCATAAATCAGTACAAACTAGTGTCTTGAAAATGAAATAAACCTCCATTAAAAAATTACAAGTTATTGCACTTCAAAAAAAATATAGACGAATTCAAGTTATTAAACTCAAAACGAGAGACAAGAAAAGAATAATCTTACAGCAAAAAAAGGTTTGTGCATTGCCCCTTTCACCTGTTCTTCCCATCAATTCTTCCCTTGCATTGTTGTTATTTTCCAGCTGAACCAATGCCAGTTTTGGACAGGTTGTAGTAGCTATGGTGTCTTAGTCCATTAGTAAATTAGATAAAGATCATGACAGGGTTGTTATTTGATCTCATTGTTTATGGTGTGAATTCCCAGCAGAAATTCTAGTAAGCCGTTACTCTTACTTATTTAAATAGGCTTCTGAACCATCCTTCCATAGCTTCTCAGCTTTTGTCAAGACATAGTCCCTTGTGTCTTCTTGATACTTATTCATTCTAAGGATAAGTGCGACACAAAACACGAATCAAAATTAGAATTCACAACGTTTCAATTTCAAACTCAACCATCTTTTATTTATATAAAGAGAGATGGGAACTTACCTCGCCAATAGATCAGCATCACCAACTCCTAACATCCTTATCGCCAAAGAATCCTACGTTTGTAAGCGTTGTTTCATCGCAACTTACTGCAACAGAACACCCCTTGGCATCTGCATCATTAAAATGTGTATAAACATCGATCATTTGGGAATGCAATGTCATGTACAAGTTCAAGTCTTACCTGCACGATTGACAAGAGTGAATCGATTCCATCTAATGTAGAGGCACGGACAGGGACACCGATAACAGGTAAAGGTGTAAGTGAAGTTACCATATCTATAATTCAAAACAGGCCTCATCAGTGTCACTAACATTGCTAATGCATGTTGGAGAATGATGTTAAACAATAGTTTTATATATAACTAGCTTTGGTAAGTGAGTGCATGACCAGCCCGGCCCAATGATAACTGAATGCCTCGCTCCCGGCGGAGGAGGCATAAGAGTACATCGATTCGAAGGTCCGTGTCTTTGTCTATCCGAACACCGCAAATAAATTAATCAATGGAGTCAAATTGGATTTGCATAATTTGTAAAAAAAAATTCTAAGCTAAAAAAAAATGCTACCTCAGTAGACACACCAAACGTATTTAAGACTCTAGCTGCATCCTTCATAACTGGAAGATCTGAATCCGAACCCATTACAATCCCAACACGTGGTGCAACTTCATTTAGCAACAAAAAATATCCAAAATGTCAGTAAAGCTAACCAACGGTAGTTTCAATTCTCCACGTGGTTCAATTTCAGTTATGTCTGCATAGTTCTAATTCAACCTTTAAATAACTTTGCATTCAGTAAGTCTAACAAAAAATAAACTGACAACAAAATTGAAGTTCAAGCATCAACTCTAGGTCAAATGATAGCCAATTAATAAGAACATGTGTATGAGAGGAAAAAAATGAAAAAAATAGGACAGCGAGATGGATAAGGCTGAGGAAACTTAAAGCAGACCTAACCTGGCTTATCATACCAATGAGCAGTAGCTCCTGGAATCCCCAGTGCCCTTACTATAAGTTGATAAGCCACTTTGAAACCTGGCTCCCCCCTAAAACCATACAATTTTTAGTGTAAGTCAAATCTAACAAACTAATTCACTACCCACAAGCACAAGGAAAACAGAAAACTTCGGTAAATTATACTCATGTATAAAGTTATTTTAGTTTAAGATAAGAAACATAAAAGTAGAAAGGTGTGGAAGTTACAGAAAAGGAAGAGAGGGAACCTACTTCATCCTCACCCAGTAGATTGTACATGATAGCAGCTGGAGTTTTCATGGATGGATCACCGAGAGGAAGACCAACAACAGCCTGCAAATGCTGTTCAAACTGTGATGTATAGCATGACTCAATAGTGTGATGACCACTATTATGAGGTCTTGGAGCTACTTCATTTAGTAGAATCTAATAGAAACAAAGAATAGGTCAGTCAAAGGCGAAATTGCTGAATTGTTGCTGGCCATCTAGTAGTGGAATAAAAAACTCATAAAGATAACAGATGTACACCTGACCATCCCTCGTCGAAAACAACTCCACTGCAAAGACACCAGCACCTTCTAATGAACTTATAACTTTATATGCAACATCATTTGCAAGTTTTCTGATCCTCCATGGCACGTCAACAGGTGCCTTAACAATGTGACATATGTTTTCCCTATAAGAGCCCTCAAATTTACAATCATAGTAGATTTACAGAGCTCCTCGCAAGTCATATGTAAATATTATCACATAATTCTAATTTACAATAAATGGAATTCTAGTAAGGAACGTGAATGTCTTACTTGTAAATAGTTTCAACAACTGGATAGCACATGATAGAATTATCTCTTCCTCTTGCCACGATGAAAGCCAACTCCTAAAAGTAATGTCAGTACAATTCAGAATTATGTCTATAAACAAATAATAATTATCTGTATCATGATGAGGCAGTTCGGAAAATACCCTATCAATACAGTGAGCATGAAGTTATCAAGTATAAATAAATAAAGAGGAAATAAATGCATAGTAAAAAAGTCTGTAACGCCCCAAAATTTCTATTTTTATTTCTGTGAGATCTTGACACAAATGTGTATCTGCTTCAGTGGTTAAGTGTTCTGGGTGTGTGTGTGTGAGGTCCCAAGTTCAAGCCCTACCTTTGGCAAATTTTGATTTTTTTTTTGATATAAGCCTTGTGTTTGGGGAGTGGGCTTATATTTAATTATTTGTAGAAATATGTCAGAATGGGCCTACTGGTCTGGTGGTTAAGTGGAGTGTGGGTTTGCTGGAGGTCTTGTGTTTGAATCCTTGCACAAGAGTGAGTGCTAATATTTTTTTTTTCTGTTGGCTGGTAGAGTTTCGGTAGGACGAAAAGTCTGAGTAGTGGTTGATAATGGGATTAGTGGAGTGAATCGATGGATTTAGGGATAATGGTTGTTTATTTTTATTTTATTCTAGTTTTTTTCAAAATCCCCAAAATTCTTCCAGTTTTGACGTTCCGTTTTCATTTTACTCTACCGAATTTTTCTTTGTTTTCCCCCTTTCCTTTCTGATTTTCCAAGTGTCTCCCTTTTTGTTCAACGTTGTTTACGCTCGTTCGGTAAGTAACTGTTCTGCCGCTGTCTTAAGGTTTTGTGGTTAGTGTTTTAATGGGGATTTTGTACTTATTCTCGATTAGGGGAAGATTCAGATGTTCAAAATCGTTCGTCGGGATTTACCGCTGTTTGATTGAAGGTAAGGTTTGGTTGCCCAATTTGCTGAATAACTCATTCGAGATCAGTTTAGTTTATCATTTTAAGCGATTAATTCGGAGTCTTTGGGATGATTTTAGGTTCTGGTAGTTTCGGGAGCATTTGTGTAGCGGATCGATACCAGGTGTGTACCCAAAATGCAGAAAAATGGGATTCAGTGAAAGCTGAAAAATCCCACTGTCGATGCCACACGGCCGTGTGATCGACGAAGACCAGGCCATGAGCAGGACAAGGCCGTGTAATGGTCGGAGTGTGGCTGTGTGGGCTACACAGGCTTAACTAGACTGGGCGTGTGGACCATACGAGCGTGTGAACTTTGGGCTAGGCCGTGTGATCCACACGGGCAAGGCCAACCTAGGAGTGTGGGCCACACGCTCGTGTGGGCCCATTATATTGAGATTTTTTGTAGGGTCGCACGGGTCGTCCTAATCGACTGTGGGCCTACCGTAGGGTCAGTAAAGGCTTACTAAACCTCAAAATTGTGTATTCTGTTAGACTGATATACTATTATGAGCATGCCTATTTTTGTATATCTGCTATCTGTCATGAATGCATGTTAAGCATGATTTATCTGTTAAGTCTGTATGCAAGTTCTGCTATTATGATTGGGGTGGGATGATGTATATTGGAGGAAGTGTTCTGAAAGGCAGACTATGCCTAGTATCTGGCAGCACTGCTGCATTATATTTGATATGTGCCGCATCGGTACAGTATGGTGTATAGGGCTGGGTAGGTGTTTTAAACCCCACATAGTGTGTAGGGATAGTCAGAAATGGTGGGTAGAGGATGGGGGTAGGACATTTGGTATCTGATTCTGTTCTGTATATTTGTATCTAAAATGGGCTTAGGCCCGAATCTGCATCTGTATCTGTAATGGGCTTAAGCCCAAATCTGTATTTGACTGATTCTGCTTTTTGTGTGCATGCTTAATTCTATGGGGTTAAACACTGAGTTTACGTAAACTCACTCCTTTCTGTTTATTCTGTACAGGTAATCCACAGAGTTAGGTGGATCGGTGCAGCGGAGGACTCAACGGTGACCACTCACCATAAACGGATTATTTGTTTTAAGGTTTTAAATTAAGTTTTGGATTATAATTTGAGAGTTTGTATTTTCTGGGACTGTATGGTTTTTTAACTGTTAATTTGGTTTTACCGCTCGACTTATGCATGCTTTGTTAAAGGTTTTCTTTTAAAACTACAGTTTACTAAAACAAAGTTATCTAAATATTGAACTATTTTACTGAAACATCAAAATTTTACGAAAGCTTTCGCTCTAAATGATTTTTAAGCAAATGGAGTAATGTTTAATATAAAACGCAGAAACTTAAGAGTTGAGTGAACGTTTTTGAGTTGTTAAAAGTAGATAAGTGCTAATAAACTGAAATGGTTTTATGGTGATGACTTAGTTTTCAAAACCCTTTCCATGTGACATCGCCAGATTCAGCCATAACGTCTAGGCCGGGTTTGGGGTGTTACAAAGTCAACAGTACATTCTAGACATCCATCTTTATGAAAGGAGCCCATTTCTCATCGTACAGGCCACGACCAAAACCACCAAGGACTGCAATAAAAATGAAAATTCTTTAAACTGGAAAAGTAAATGTTCAGTATCTAAGTTACAAAAAAGGAGTTTATGAGAAATTTCAAAGTCAAGAAGAATAAGGAACTAGTTATAGGCAAAATTAGATACTAATAAAGAAAAAGAAAGAATACAAGACAACTTCTCCAATCCCAAGTGACAATCACCATATGAACATCTACATAAAATTAGACATGCTCTTCTGTAAATATTGATATAGTCAACATTTATACAAATTGTAGATTTGGAATGATACCGGCAACCAACATTTTAGTCTTTGACAAATATTTAGAGAAATCCTATGCCTTAAAAAAATTAAGGTAAGTCATTATGAATTAAGAAAATGATGAAATGCTACAAAAATATCCTTTCTAATAGCATCTCCCTTACCATCTATGGCCGAAGAAAGCTCTTCTTCACTCTTTGCAACAACATTTCCTCGCCCATCATAAGCTAACCTCTTGCTCTTAATCATAAGAGGATAGCCATATAGTTCACCTACTCTCTTAGTTTCTTCTAGATTATTAATCTATTTTTATCAATACAAAGAGACCAATATATCAATATAAGTTTTAAAGAATTTCAATACAATAGAATAAACCCTTATAAAATAAAAAACAGAAGGCAACCTCCATAAACTCAGGAAGTGGAATGCCATGCCGAGAAAAATGAACTTTCTGGAGATATTTATCCTGTAAAATAGTAAATCCAGCTTCATAACTCGTTGTAAAAAGTACATTATGCTTAACATCCATTCAGGTATCAACAGTAAAAGGAAACTGATGCAATTTGTTACAGACATTAGTACCGCTCGCAAGTAAACAAGTCTAGGGAATTTACTTGGATAATTCGAATGGTAGAAGCTTTAGGTTCACAATCAATTCATTGTTGTTCAAGCTTCTCAAGAGTGGCAACATCCACATGTTCAGTTTCAACCGGCAAAACTCCACATCTAACTACCAAGAAACATACAATAAACATGAATACTTCAGTTTCAACCGTCAAAACTCCACATCTAACTACCAAGAAACATACAATGAACATGAATACTTCATTTAGAACAAACAAAGGAAATAAGTTAAGTATCAAAATTGGACCTTTTAGCAAATTCTTTAACAGTAGCACTGTCATCAAAGCTCCCAACCATGTGATCATAAGCAAGGGCACTGGCTGGGCAATTATCTTAATGGTCCAAAACCATAACTTTAATGGCCATCTTGGAAGCTGCTTGGCATAACATACGACCCAATTGCCCTCTTCCTAATACACCAACTATCTTTTCGGATAGACTATGAACTGGAGAATCATCATATTTCCTACAAAAAAGAAAAAAAAATTAAATTTAAATAATTCACGATAACAAAAAAGACCTAAATTTTATATTCATTTGTTTTCATTGGAAACATATAAATTGCCAGAAGAATATAAAACCTGCGAGAGGAGTTAGTCTTGTGAGAGTCACGTGAAGCGCGGTAAGTAAAGATGGGATTGTAGAGTTCCGAAGAAGAAGAAGAGTGCCAGAGGTGATGGTTGCGGTTGCAATTATCGGGGGCGATGGAGACGGAGAAGAAGCGGAGTGAGAGAGATGGTAGTTGTCGGGAAAGAAACTGAGATGGCTTGAAAGAACAAACTGCTTCAGAGGTGGAGCTCGAAAACACAGCCATTGAGGTTTGTAGGAGCAGCACGTTTTGGCTCCAAAGTAGAATGGCCTTCCCTTCCCCAACCCGTTTGGGTTTCCTAGTGAAGGAGAGAAATTTTTACAAGCTGATGCAGCTAAGAATCTCGTTGAAAGCAGGAGCGAAGACTGTGACGACTATTGGAACTAGTTGAAAAGGCTTGATTGACCCTTGGGATTGAATTTGGCTAGGGTGCCCTCGTAAGGCGTAGGGTAGGGATTTGAAACTTGAGGCCTCTCCTCATCTAGTTCTTTCGTTACGCTGAGAAGAAAGAAGCTCGGAAGAAGAGATAGTCAATCTTCTCTTATGGATGAGACTGCTAAAAAAGAGGCTCTTTAAAGCTAGAACGAGTCCTCTCTTGCGGGAGGGATAGAAAGGAAAGGTGGACTAAGTCTTTCTAGCGGCGATGACGAAATGTACAAGCATGCTGGAAGCATTTTTCGTAGGATCATGCTCGTTCTATTATCTGCTCTTGTAGTGCTCGGAGTATCCAGTGGCTCTAGGACTTCTCCTAACTTCCACCTTTCACTTTCTGTAGGGAGGAAAAAGAAAAAAATGTTTTTCTTTAGCAAGTAAGTCTAAGCCAACTATAGTACAAAGAGTATAACTTTAATCTATAACTACAACTAAGTAAAGGTGTGGGCCTTAGATTAGGATTATGGGCTAGTCCTTTTTGTTGAAGTGAAAATATAAAATTAAACCTAAAAGAAGGATAGGTTGGGGAAGGGAAGGAAAGTGGTAGCGCCGTTCTTCTTTGGAGCCAAAACTAGCTGCATTTCTCATCAAAATTTTTTAAGGAAGTGATAGAAAATTAGAAAATAATAAATATTAATGCTCCTACTGTAACACCCCTTAACCCTTATCCGTCACCGAAACAGGGTTATAGAGCATTACCGGACTTTTCAGATCAATTACGAACGTTACACATTCTTTTAGCATTCATATCATAATATATTCATGTTGTCCTTTTCATGGGTCATTGAGGCCCAAAATACGTGTTAAAAATAAATCGGGACTCAATCGGAAGTTTAGAAAATTTTTCGTGAAAATTTAAAATTTTTCTTTAGAACAGGGCACACACGCCCGTGTGGCCAAGGGACACGCCCGTGTGACCCTATGACATGCCCGTGCTTCAGGCCGTGTCCAACCCCGTGTAACTCTCTGACTTAGATCACACGGCTAAGTCACACGCCCGTGTGCTAAGCCATGTGGTCAATTTGTTTTTCGCACATTAAGTGCAATTTTCACATGCCAAGGCACATACCCGTGTGCTAGGTCGTGTATCTCACACGGCTGAGACACACGGCCGTGTGGCAGTATCTGGGCATTCTATTTTGAAAATTTTAAGTTGCAGGGGACACACGCCCATGTGTTAGCCGTGTGTCTCACACGCCCATGTGTCTGGCCGTGTGGACTTAATATGAGCCTTAAACAATAAGGTTACCATTCCCTACAATCTTACACATCAAGCAACTCAAAACCATTTATTCAACCAATTTAAAACTCAGTTAAACACACTCTAAACATGTAAAAATATACATTCTAAGTACCTAACCAATGTACCTTTATAGGCACCCTACCTAATTTATTCAAACACGTATGTGCAAATTTTTTTACTAAATAATCTTCTTGAAACTAATTATTATTATACCTATATGTTCACACATAACCAATATGATTTTATGCACCTTTTATGTTTGTTCGAATACTACTTTACCTCTCATCATTCAATCATATCAACATTTTAAGGCAGTCATGCAAACACCACGATACCATAACACAAGCCAATTACATGACTAATTTCAACAAAACACCTACAGATCAAAATTTAATCAAAATAACCTATAAATGCGATCATAACCAGAATTAAGTCATCTATAATTACCGATAGAACCAATGGATAGTGAAATATAGCTCCGATAAGCTTCCAACCCGAGCCTCCGATAATCTGTAAGGTAAATAAATAAAACAAAAACGTAAGCAATGAATGCCTAGTAAGTTCGCATAATCTTAATCATATTAATTCTTTTCAAATATAAAATTTTACGTATCCAAATATTCCCATATTGTTTTTCCCTAATACTCATAAAACTATATTCATTAATTCACAAGGTGAATAAATCCATAATATCACACACATATACTTATTACCCCAAGCTTAGTAAAATTTTATATAACTTTAACTCTTCTACACTTATTCCATATTTATATCATACAACCATGGTCACAAGTTAGTGCGTTTAACCAAGCCTTTTTCATATTGAACACATAATAAGTCATTTCATAAGAAATTTCATAATTTAAGCCTTACCCTTCTTTCATGAGCACTAACTTATTTTCACTTAAATACTTACCATTTCAGTGCTTCAAATAAATAAACATACTACTATTCAATCAATAGCTTGGCACTTGCCTAATCATCAAGCAACAACAATGATTAGCATACTTGCATATCTTACATATAAATTCAATATTGATAAATTTATTTTCTCGATATATTACACTTGGGTTTATTACTCATCACTATATACATAATTTCCTTGTATCAACATATTAAAGATAATCACATATTTACATGTCACTTTTCAATATATCAAGTAAATATTATTACCAAGTATTTTAGGTATATACCGGTAATAACCATAAGTCTTTTAATATTAATTATTTATATATATATAAATATATGGATCATTCATAGCACATACAATTCTCATCAATTTACTATCTCAAATAGCTTTTCACAATTTAATACACAATCATTTAACAATATCAATATCCATTTCATGAACTCATGATTCATGCATCTCATTTATATAATTCAATTCAATGTCTCATTCCAATTCATATTCGATATCAATCATATTATCAGTTCATTTGTTTACCCCTATTAACCCGACTCGGACTCGGACGGATACACGGATCCAACCAAAACACACCAGTTTGGCACCCAGTGCCTCATCGGATAATTCGAAGTAATAGATTGACACCCAGTGTCTCATCTGCCATTCCGAAGTAATTTGGTACCCAGTACCTCATCAAATTTATCCGAAGTAATAATTTGACACCCAGTGTCTCATCGACTCGAGGTCGAAGTATCCCTGAACTCTTCCAATCCTATGGCATGCCAACTATATCTGACTCAGCCCGATACAGTTAATAGGATTTTAGTTCACTTTTCAATTTCCACAATTATCCAATATTCAAATATCACAATTCCACATACACTCAATTCAATAACAATCAATATTCATTTCAATTCAATAATCACAATCCTCAAGAATTCAATTCAATATCATAATACCAAATACTCACCTCATTCCACTTATCATACACATTAAATAATAATTACTACAATCAATATTCCATGTACCTATTTTTTTGTGAATTTTGTGTATATTTATTTCGGTAACAATTCATAATCATAATTATAAATAATTATCAGACAAGTTTCATATACATAAATTTTCCATGTCACTAACCAAATCTTTCCAAATCGGAGAACGACTTACGGATATGAGTACATCATTTTCTTTGTGCCATAACCCAGTTATGGTCTTTTCATTAAAATGCCATAGCCCAGCTATGGTCTTACATTTAAACATTGCCATGGTCCAACCATGGTCTTATCCGTTAATTCATCCTTTATCACTGAACTATAGTACTCAATCATGCGTTCTACCCAATTTGAACATTCAATTCAATTTTTATATTTTAATAATATGCCATGTTTTTTAACAAATAATATAAATAAATACATCATATCATACATCAATTCAATATAGATATCAAAATTCAACAATACGAACTTACCTGGGCCCATTTGTAGAATTTGTAGAAATTCAGGGACTAATCTGTTAATTTCTCTTTTCTTCGTTTATCTTCGGTTTCTTGATCTATAATATAAAATTACTCATTCATTAGCATCTAATTCAATTCTAATTCACTTTCCAATTTATGCCTTTCAATTTTAAAAATTACATATTTACCCCAAAATTTACATTTTTTACAATTTAGTCCCTTATCAATTATCCTATCAATTGAGCTAATTTTTATCAATTGACAATTTACCTAATCATTTTAGGCTACCCTAAAGCATTTGATATTCATAATTTCAACAACCCAAATTCTTAACTTTTCACAATTAGGTCCTAAAATCAATTTCTATCAAAATCACTAAATAAAATCATCATATAACAAAATTAAAGCTTCAAATCTATGTTAATTCATCATAAACATCCAGCAATCATCAATGGTAACTTTCAAATTCACCCATAAAATCAAAAACTAATGAATTAGATAGTTGGACCTAATTACAAAAGTCTTAAAAACATAAAAATTACAAAGAAAAAGAAAGAATTGAACTCACTTAAAGAAAAAAATATGAAAAACCAGCTTCAAGGTTCTCCTATGGCATTTTTTGAACTGAAATTTGATGGAGAATTCTCTAGAATTCAATTTGGTCACTTGTTTTATTTTTAATTTCACTATTTTACCATTTTACCCTTAATTCACACCTATTTTGCTATTTCTTTTACCCTTATGCCGTCCCAGCCAAATCACTTAGGCTAAATTACTCTTTAAGTCCTCCCTTAATTACTTTTTAAGCTATTTAATCATTTCAACAAGTTTTGCACCTTTTTCAATCTAGTCCTTTTTAATTAATTAACTATCAAAACGTTAAAATTATCTAACGAAACTTTAATGCTAAATCAATAACACTCCGTAAATATTTATAAAAATATTTACGGCTCAGTTTATGAAATCAAGGTCTCGATACCTCATTTTCAATCTAATTTACCTAACAATTTCTTTTAATTCACATATTACTAATTTAAAATTTTTCTAAAATCATACTTAATTCATAACTAATAATTAAATATTAAAAATTTCAAACTAATTTGTAGGATTTAGTGATCTCGAATCACTATTTTCGACACCACTAAAAATTGGGCTGTTACAACTCTTCCCCTTTAGAAAATTTCGTCCTCGAAATTTCTCACCTGATAAAAGTCATCAAATCGAGTCTTTTTATTTTCCTCTCAATGATAAACCACATATAAGTTCATCATAACTCATTTCGATTCAGAAATCGTGTCAGAAGTCATGTCAAAACTTAATATTATATCAAATTTAATTGAACGATCATGATATTCTCCTATCACATCTTTATCTTTAGTAATACAGTTATCAAGAAATTCCCAGTAATCTTTTGTCGAAACATAACCGAGAAACCCGGATTTTCAAACTCTGACTGATGTTTCTGACGTATTTGTATTTGTAACTTTCAACTGATATCTGTTCTCCTTCTTGGAAAGTGTCCAGCAATATCATTTTTCACAAGTGCGATAGCTTCAACAATCGGAATGAATTTAACCCATAATAACATTCCCCAATTAGAACTGACCTGATAGATATATTTCTGTATCATGTCTACTAGGATATAAACCCCCCATTCTAACAGTTCGTCAATTTACCCGTGAATGTACAAAATTTATTCTCGGACCTGAAGATAAACTCAAATGCGTATAACTCAATTAACCTTTCAAATGAATAACCCACTCTGAGTAAAATATTTGAGTCAATTTTATCTATCAGATGATAACTTTTCAGAATAATCCCTTCTTCTTGTTGTCAAGACAACCCAAACATACACTCTATTACAATTCCCTCAGAATACTAATCAAAGATCCTTAAAAACTGCATTAACTTCAACGAAACATAACATCCCATTTTAACTTGTTGACATTAATCAAGATTACCTGAGGAATGAAAATCAATATATCAGTTTGAGCTCGATCTTCCTCCATCTACACTTTTACTGATGTCAACCCTTTCACGAAAGCTAGAGCGGGATTATGTATAATAAAGCTATTTGAATAATTAACATCAAGCTTGAAATATATCAAAACCACAATCTCCAGATATATTAAGAACCATAATGTTGTAACAGAACTGACATTTCAAAATTATAGATATAACAATAACTTAACAACAATAATGCAATCCATAATAGAAGAGGAAAACCAGAAGTAGTCCCAATAACAACCAGTGCATTAATACAACCTCTATAATCTGAGGTCTGTATCACCAAGCTCCTATGATCAAACCAGGATTTATAACAATTATACATATATAATTATCTCCAGCCCATGAATATCTTTTATAGATGAACCATGTTTGATAGATAAGATTAAACCATAAGAATGATAAGAAAACCGAGACAATGAAATCCCAGATGTGAAGTTATACTGAATTTCCGAGAATACAAACCACATTGAATAATAAAGAGATCAATGAATCCAAGAGAAAATCCAAAAGAAGAATATCGCTCATACACACTGGAATCAGTTGTGACAAAGACAACATAGATTACAAATATATTTTTCAGAGCATTAACTAGTAGAAATATAAAATAGCTTCATATGAGTCTTATCATCAAATATTATATCGAATATAATAGATTAGAAAACCAAAGAAAGATAAAGCAATGCCGATCTTGAATCAATCAGACTAACAGTACTTACGTCCAACATTATGATTAGCTAGCCTTTCCATATGATAAGAATTACATCTGGAAATAAACAGTTGCATATACTTTTATAGATAAAAGAACATATGGAATACCCAGAAAAGATCACCGTAAAATACCCGATTATAATAGCTGCATTCAGATATCTTGCAACTTCAACACTATCCCGCTGACTACTACAATCATCAATGATTCCACACATCTCAATCACTAAATAAATCAATTCAAAAGAAATTTCTGATTAATCCGTTTTGTAGATACCATACTTGAATAAGTTAATTACTCATGAATAACCTCTTCTTTAATAGTGACATTGTGTACTCTGGATAATTTTTTAGACAAATCTGGTATCACTTCTAGAACTGTCTTTACTTGCTAACCCATTCTCAGTTCTGACCACATTACTAATCATTCAACCACTGAACTCTTCGGTTTCTCAATTGTGAACTTAATTAATATAAATCTCGTTAACTCTATTAAATAAGACTTATAGATAAGGGGGTGGAGGTCGTAAAGCCTCAAAATTTGATTCTCATATATCCACATACGTATAACATAACATTGATCATCAACATAATCATTACAAACCTTTATTCATACCTTTATGAGTTTCGTCTTTACTCCTCTTGTAGGTTTTATATTCCGTTGGCAATTAAATTTTTACCCTTTTTCTTGCTTTTATATGTTTCCAACAAAAACAAAAGAATATAAAATTTGGGTCTTTTTTGTTATCTTGAATTTTTTTTCTTTTTTATAGGAAGGATGATGATTCTCCAGTTCATGGTCTATCCGAAAAGATAGTTGGTGTATTAGGATGAGGGCAATTGGGTCGTATGTTATGCCAAATAGCTTCCAAGATGGCCATTAAAGTTATGGTATTGGACCCTTCAGAGAATTGCCCGGCCAGTGCCCTTGCTTATGATCACATGGTTGGGAGCTTTGATGACAATGCTACTGTTGAAGATTTTGCTAAAAGGTCCAATTTTGATACTTAACTTATTTCCTTTGTTTGTTTTAAATGAAGTATTCATGTTCATCGTTTGTTTCTTGGTAGTTAGATGTGGAGTTTTGAAGGTTGAAACTGAACATGTGGATGTTGCCACTCGAAAGAAGCTTGAACAACAAGGAATCGATTGTGAACCTAAAGCTTCTACCATTTGAATTATCCAAGTAAATTCCCTAGGCTTGTTTACTTGCGAGCGGAACTAATATCTGTAATAAATTACATCAGTTTCCTTTTACTGTTGATACCTGAATGGATGTTAAGCATAATGTACTTTTTACGACGAGTTATCAAGCTGAATTTACTATTTTATAGGACAAATATCTCTAGAAAGTTCATTTTTCTCGGCATGGCATTCCACTTCCTGTGTTTATGAAGGTTGCCTTCTGTTTTTTATTTTATAGGGGTTTCCTTCTTAATGGGCTTTCCCTCTCTTTCTTTCTGTATCTCTCTTTTATTGCTCCTAATCCCTTATCAAATCAGAATCTGTAGTTTTCTTTCCTTTCTTCTTATTTCTTTCTTTCTTTCTGAAACTTACTACGATTTAGTTTCGAACATTTTTTTCCGGTAAGTCAGTTCTTGCTTTTTCTGTAAAAATTAAATCTTTGTCCGTTTTCCTTTTACGTTTGTGGAAGCTAAGGGTAGAAGGTTTTTTTTTTGGTTTGGGGGGTCTAAAATCAGTTCTCATTACTATTATTTTCGAATAAATTATTTTTTCTAAACATTTTTATATATTTTCCGTTCTGGTTATTCTTTATTTTGCCTATTTTAGTCTTTTCATTTATTCTGAATGGTCCTTCTGAGCTCTAACTTAGACAGTTCTGTTTCTTGCTTTGTTTATTTGAACTTTTATTTATTTTCTATGCCTTTTTTTTGGGATATTTATGTTGTTATTTTTGTCTTTAGTACCATATTTGTGCCTACCTCAAGGTTTGCTGACACTTAAATTATAATTTGTCTTAGGCTTATGTTGTAATGTTGTTGAAGTTCTTTCGGTATGTTATGTTGTATGCAATGGTTCGAAATTGCGATCAAATTGTGTAACACTTCTTAGGTAATGCTATTCTTCTTTGGAGCCAAAACACGCTGCGTTTCTCATCAAAATTTCTTGAGGAAGTGACAGAAAATTAGAAAATAATAAACACTAATGCTCCTACAAACCTCAATCGTTGTGTTTTTTGAACTCCACCTTTGAACTAGTTTTTTCTTTCAAGCCATCTTAGGGCTAGTTTGGATGGGCGGTGTGTTTACCTCCGGTGAGGTTAAAAACAGCGGTGGCGGTGAGATTAGTTATCAGAGCGGTGAGATTGGACATCATGCAAAGAGATTAGAAACAATGGTGGAATGTGTGTTTGGATTCAAATGCAAATTGTAAGCGGTGAGGTGAGAATATAAAATGACAATTAAGGGCATTAGATTAGAATTGATATATAATAGAAGTTTTTAAATTATTTTACTTATATAAAATTATTAAAGTATGTGAATTTATAAATTTATTTAATAAAATATCAAAATGTATCTACCAATATTTTATTATAAATATTTTAATGAATTATATAATCAATTTAAATTATTTATTAGATAAAATAAAAATTATTTTTAATTTTTTATAGTTAAATATTCTTTTATAACAATGATAAATATTATTTTTGCAAATAGTAACATTATACTTGGATCAAATTTTGAAGTATCTAAACGAATGATTTTTAATAAAAAAAAATATAGTAACATAAGACATAACAAGTTTCATTATTACTAGAAATTAGATTATGATACAAAATTATTTTTACATATATTGATTCATTAAACTATTTGCAATGGTTTCCCTTAATATTGCAATTTCAAGGTCACTTTCACTGTTAGAAGAACTCGATTCACCTCTATCAAAATGGCCTGTAGAAGTCTATGACAAGAAATTAATGAAAAATACCTTCAAAAATCAGATTATTGCAAATGAAAGTCATATGAAGTTAATACTCATGAAAGTTTTTTTGTCAAATATCATATAAAGCAACAATTTTGCTTAATCTCCAGTTACTTCCAAGATCCAACCAAAGAATAACATTTTTTCTTTTAAAGTATAAAACAACATAAAGGAACCAACTATAGATGAGTGTAATTTTATTCTATTAATGTGAAATTACAGCACTCAAATGGCATTAGAGTCAAAGCCGAGAACTCTAGGCAGCTATGTAGCTCAACTCTTCATTTTGCATGAATATGAGTGTAGGATATGAATCTCCAAATACATGAAAAACTTATGTCAAAATTAACTAAAGGAGAAATTTTAAGGTCAGACAAGAACAATGGTGAACTATTTGTACCTAAAACAACATAATAAGGCTTGTTATTTTTATTTTTATTTTGGAAAAAGGGAAAAACCACAATGTCCAAAACAAAATGCAGAGGATATACCACCAGCCCAGAAAATAAAAAGAGATGTAATAAAATTTACCATATAAACATAAATTAAAGACCCTACTTGGAAGGTATTAATAATGGGATGAAGAGCAAAAGAGAGCTTCCTGCAAAAGAAAGCATCAATGTGTACCATCAGGAATCTCTTTTGACTTAAACAAACATACCAAAACATAAAGCATTTTCATTAAATATCCCTCTCCAAATCTCAAATTTCTCACATCCCACTGTAACTTGAAGCTCTCACAGACATTTCCTCAAAAACAAAGCATTCATTTTCAAGGACCAGAGCCCCATAACTTGAAGTTTTCCCCTTTAAGCTAGCTAGCCACATCATGTACTCAAAGACATAAACCTACACAAGTATTAAGCTAAAAGTAAGCAAAGAAAATACCTTAAAAACCAAGCAAGCTTAACTCCATGAGAAGCAAAAAGAGCGCTTTGGACCAAAAGTTTTCAACTTCAACGCATGAGATTGAAGGCACAAAAACAAACTTTTGAAACATGTAAAATAAAAAAGGCAAAGAAACCCACAAGTTCAAAATTCATGGCTTTAGATTCCTCAAAGTTAAAGCTTTTTGGAAAAGGAAAAAAAAAAGAGGTGGAAACTAAAAATCCATGATTTTCAACGTCCTAAAAAAAGAGAAAAATGGGCAAAGAGGATGAAGAAGAATAAAGAAAAGGAATAAAAAGAGGGTGTTTTCAACTGCATTCACCTGTTAAATCCCAAAAAGAAAAAAATGAATCGTTGCCATCATTAAGAACCTCCCATAGATCTCTCTCAACTTTTTTTCTATCTTTTTCTTTTGAATCTCTATCATTTGCTTTTGTCACCCCCATATGAATAAGCACAGATCATACTTGATTGCAAAACATAAATTTGATTGCAAAACAGAAGATCATAAGAGAAACCAAACAAAGTAAAGATGCCAATTATACGATGAAAATGCAGGTTTTTTTATTTCTAAGCATAGAGCCTAATCTTTTTAAGGAAAAAAATGTATGAAAGTCCTCCAGGAGCACAAGTACAGGATAAGTTAAAGGTTCAAGCTTCAACTATCCAAATTAACCAAAAAAAAACAGAATAATAACAGAACAAATAAAAATACTCAAGGGTAGAACAAATTAAGTAATGCAACAAGATAGATGAGGGACATAAGTCATGTCATCCAAGAATTAAAAGACCCTTGGCAGCAACTTAATTTGTGACTAGAACTAACCATGCAGGCTTGAAAGATCCAGAGTTGCGTCAGGCTTCATGCTCCAAAACAAGAATGCATCACCCATCTTTGGTCTCACAGAAAGTCCTCCCTTTCCACATTCGGATAATTCATTCCACCAAGGCACAAAGACTGATGTTCCCCTTTCTTTGAAGGAAACACTGCCTCTCCTCCTTCTTCAACATCTAAGCATCAAAATGGTTAAAGAAAGTAGAAAAAGAGCAAATGAGAACTTCCACACAATGCACTAGGATAATAAAACACAGAGAAAGGTATGTTATATGTTCATGGTACTTACAGTACATATGGGACGAGTATGCTATCTGCTGGCCCCTGCTCCTAGTATTGACCTCATCCTTGAAGTAGTCATAGTGAGGCTCATATTTTTTGCCAACTTCATAGTGAAGAACTTGTAGTCCTTCCCCATGCTCTACATATTATTGCGTTGCCATGAGTAACTTCACTACCATGGATAGCATAAACAAAGAAACCGATCTAAAGCAGATCCTAAGGAAGAAATTACACTAGTAAAGGCATTAAAAACAATTGAGTGTGACTGATAAATTCGGATAGATTCGGATACTAGTACAGACACTGAAGTGGCATAAAGGTAAAATCCGCAATCCTTTTCTCAATGCTCTTAATAATCTTATCACGTCCTCTAGGTAGAAATGTTCCAGAACTTGTACGCACTCTCGCATTTAAAACATCCATGACATCCAATATAATAGAAGATTTAAAGAAGAAACAAAAACAAAACTATATATGAAATCATAGTAATAATTACATACCTATTATCTTCACTCTTGCCGGTTTTATTATCAACAACTTTTGACTTCTTTATATGAGGCTTGGCAAGATCAATCGTGTATTCACATTCCTCCATGGATCGCCAATTTTTTACAACTAGAAGTTAGTTTAGGATTAGCTAAAAGATACATGTTAAAAGTATGAACTTTATCCGCCTTCCCTTTCACCTTGGATTAAATCATCTTATAACATAAGGATCCGTCCATGGAAATTACTAAGAATATTTAAGATACATTTCTCTATACATAAATCTCATTGCATTTTCAAATTTTCTTCAAGTACTAGAATACAAGAAGTGTCACTAAGCTTGAAATTTGAAATAAAATATCTCAAAAGGCTAATAGCTTACAAAAATAAAAATAAATAAATAAAAAATTACTTGCTTCACTAGTAGTTTCAATTGCAATCTTGCTTTTGCTTAGAGTTGAATATAAAATTAAAGAGGAACGAAGAAAATAAGTGAAATATTCATCCAAAAATCTTGAGAAACTGACCAAGAAATTATGGTAGATAAAAGCTCTAGGCTCCCAAGAGATGGCTTCAACCCACTGCTCTCCTCTGTCTTCATCAACATAACTTCTAGCAATTCAAAAAAAAAAATGGCTTCAAAACAACCGCGGTTATTATCAGATCGCCTTCCAACACAACCAAAATTTAAAGGAAAAAAAAACTAACCTGTCGACGACGTTATGCACGATGGAGCACAAATCGTTGGGCTTAGGAGAATTTCGGGAGTCACCGCTAGGAATGTAAAGATTCCGAGGCCCAAAAGAATCAAAATGAGGAAGGTAAAGATGACCAGCATGGCTAAAAACATAATTGAGGATGAGGATTTCCGAGGCGGAAGGTGAGAAGACCTGGGCTTTGCCATTAGTGCTAAAAATTGGGGAGATCGAGACCTGGAATTACTTCGACTGGAGTTCCCTTTGCATATGGAAAGTATGGGTATTTTTGTCTAATGAAAACACCAACTGCTCACTGACTTTTAATTGCTGCTTTCACTCCCAGTTGATTTTCAGCAGACCAGTGTGGTGGAGATGGATTTCCACTGAACTTTGCTATTGAACCAAACAGCACAGCAGTGCGGTGGGCAGCAATTATTTAGGCCAATCTCACCACACTGAAGGAAAACGGGCATCCAAAGGAGCCATTAGTTTCTTTCCCGGCCACCACCATTTCTCTCACTCCACTTCTTCTCCGTCTCCATCATCGCCGATAATCACAACCGTAACCATCGCCTCCAGCACTCTTCTTTTTCTTCCTCGAAACTCTACAATCCCATCTTCGCTTGCCACGCCTCACGTGACTCTCATGAGATAGACTCCTCTAGCAGGTTTTATATTCTTCTCACAATTAATTTATTACCTTTTTTCTTGCTTTTATATGTTTCCAACGAAAATAAAAGAATATAAAATTTGGGTCCTTTTTGTTATCTTGAATTTTTTTTTATTTTTTGTAGGAAGGATGATGATTCTCCAATTCATGGTCTATCCGAAAAGATAGTTGGTGTATTAGGAGGAGGGCAATTGGGTCGTATGTTATGCCAAGCAGCTTCCAAGATGGCCATTAAAGTTATGGTTTTGGACCCTTCAGAGAATTGCTCGGCCAGTGCCCTTGCTTATGATCACATGGTTGAGAGCTTTGATGACAATGCTACTGTTGAAGATTTTGCTGAAAGGTCCAATTTTGATACTTAACTTATTTCCTTTGTTTGTTTTAAATGAAGTATTCATGTTCATCGTGTGTTTCTTGGTAGTTAGATGTGGAGTTTTGACGGTTAAAACTGAACATGTGGATGTTGCCACTCTAAAGAAGCTTGAACAACAAGGAATCGATTGTGAACTTAAAGCTTCTACCATTTGAATTATCCAAGTAAATTCCCTAGGCTTGTTTACTTGCGAGCGAAACTAATGTCTGTAATAAATTACATCAGTTTCCTTTTACTGTTGATACCTGAATGGATGTTAAGCATAATGTACTTTTTACGACGAGTTATCAAGCTGAATTTACTATTTTACAGGACAAATATCTCTAGAAAGTTCATTTTTCTCGGCATGGCATTCCACTTCCTGTGTTTATGAAGGTTGCCTTATGTTTTTTATTTTATAGGGGTTTCCTTCTTAATGGGCTTTCCCTCTCTTTCTTTCTGTATCTCTCTTTTATTGCTCCTAATCCCTTATCAAATTAGAATCTGCAGTTTTCTTCCCTTTCTTCTTATTTCTTTCTTTCTTTCTGAAACTTACTACGATTTAGTTTCGAACATTTTTTTCCGGTAAATCAGTTCTTGCTTTTTCTGTAAAAATTAAATCTTTGTCCGTTTTCCTTTTACGTTTGTGAAGCTAAGGGTAGAAGGTTTTTTTTTTTTGGTTTGGGGGGTCTAAAATCAGTTCTTATTACTATTATTTTTGAATAAATTATTTTTTCTAAACATTTTTATATACTTCTCGTTCTGGTTATTCTTTATTTTGCCTATTTTAGTCTTTCATTTATTCTGATTGGTCCTTCTGAGCTCTAACTTAGACAGTTCTGTTTCTTGCTTTGTTTCTTTGAACTTTTATTTATTTTCTATGCCTTTTTTTTAGGATATTTATGTTGTTATTTTTGTCTTTAGTACCATATTTGTGCCTACCTCAAGGTTAGCTGACACTTAAATTATAATTTGTCTTAGGCTTATGTTGTAATGTTGTTGAAGTTCTTTCGGTATGTTATGTTGTATGCAATGGTTCAAAATTGCGATCAAATTGTGTAAAACTTCTTAGGTAATGCTATTCTTCTTTGGAGCCAAAACACGCTGCGTTTCTCATCAAAATTTCTTGAGGAAGTGACAGAAAATTAGAAAATAATAAACACTAATGCTCCTACAAACCTCAATCGTTGTGTTTTTGAACTCCACCTCTGAACTAGTTTTTTCTTTCAAGCCATCTTAGTTTATTTCCCGGCCACCACCATCTCTCTCACTCCGCTTCTTCTCCGTCTCCATCGTCGCCGATAATCGCAACCGTAGCCA
Organism: Gossypium sturtianum; assembly: GCA_025698515.1. Taxonomy (NCBI): domain Eukaryota; kingdom Viridiplantae; phylum Streptophyta; class Magnoliopsida; order Malvales; family Malvaceae; genus Gossypium; species Gossypium sturtianum. The sequence goes on along the minus strand of CM046945.1, from coordinate 160,241,241 downwards.
TCGCCTCCAGCACTCTTCTTCTTCTTCCTCGAAACTCTACAATCCCATCTTCGCTTGCCACGCCTCACGTGACTCTCACGAGACAGACTCCTCTAGCAGGTTTTATATTCTTCTCACAATTAATTTATTACCCTTTTGCTTGCTTTTATATGTTTCCAACGAAAACAAAAGAATATAAAATTTGGGTCCTTTTTGTTATCTTGAATTTTTTTTTCTTTTTTGTAGGAAGGATGATGATTCTCCAATTCATGGTCTATCCGAAAAGATAGTTGGTGCATTAGGAGGAGGGAAATTGGGTCGTATGTTATGCCAAGCAGCTTCCAAGATGGCCATTAAAGTTATGGTTTTGGACCCTTCAGAGAATTGCCCTACCAAAGCCCTTGCTTATGATTACATGGTTGGGAGCTTTGATGACATTACTCTTCAATTGAAGATTTTACTAAAAGGTCCAATTTCGATACTTAACTTATTTCCTTTGTTTGTTTTAAATGAAGTATTCATGTTCATTGTTTATTTCTTGGTAGTTAGATGTGGAGTTTTGACGGTTAAAACTGAACATGTGGATGTTGCCACTCTAGAGAAGCTTGAACAACAAGGAATCGATTGTGAACCTAAAGCTTCTACCATTTGAATTATCCAAGTAAATTCCCTAGGCTTGTTTACTTGCGAGCGGTACTAATGTCTGTAATAAACTGCATCAGTTTTCTTTTACTATTGATACCTGAATGGATGTTAAGCATAATGTACTTTTTACGACGAGTTATCAAGCTGGATTTACTATTTTACAGGATAAATATCTCTAGAAAGTTTATTTTTCTCGGCATGGCAGTCCACTTTCTGAGTTTATGGAGGTTGCCTTCTGTTTTTTATTTTATAGGGGCTTATTCTATTGTATTGAAATTTATTAAAACTTTTATTGATATATTGGTCTCTCTGTATTGATAAAAACAGATTAATAATCTAGAAGAAACCAAGAGAGCAGGTGAACTATATGGCTATCCTCTTATGATTAAGAGTAAGAGGTTAGCTTATGATGGGTGAGGAAATGTTGTTGCAAAGAGTGAATGAGAGCTTTCTTCGGCCATAGATGGTAAGGGAGATGATATTAGAAAGGAGATTTCTGTAGCATTTCATCATTTTCTTAATTCATAATGACTTACCTTAATTTTTTAAGGTATAGGACTTCTCTAAGTATTTGTAAAAGACTAAAATGTTGGTTGTGGGTATCATTCCAAATCTATAATTTGTATAAAAGTTGACTATATCAATATTTACAGAAGAACATGTCTAATTTGATGTAGATGTTCATATGGTGATTGTCACTTGGGACTGGAGAAGTTGTCTTGTATTCTCTCATTTTCTTTATTAGTATCTAATTTTTCCTATGACTAGTTCCTTGTTCTTCTTGACTTTGAAATTTCTCATAAACTCCATTTTTGTAACTTAGATACTGAACATTTACTTTTCCAGTTTAAAGAATTTTCATTTTTATTGCAGTCCTTGGTGGATTTGGTCGTGGCCTGTACGTTGAGAAATGGGCTCCGTTCATAAAGGTGGATGTCTAGAATGTACTGTTGACTTTTTTACTATGCATTTATTTCCTCTTTATTTATTTATACTTGATAACTTCATGCTCACTGTATTAATGGGGTATTTTTCGAACTGCCTCATCATGATATAGATAATTACTATTTGTTTATAGACATACTTCTGAATTGTACTGGCATTGCTTTTAGGAGTTGGCTGTCATCGTGGCAAGAGGAAGAGATAACTCTATCCTGTGCTATCCAGTTGTTGAAACTATTCACAAGTAAGACATTTATGTTCCTTACTAGAATTCTATTTATTGTAAATTAGAATTATGTGATAATATTTACATACGACTTGCGAGGAGCTCTGTAAATCTACTATGATTGTAAATTTGTGGGCTCTTATAGGGAAAACATATGTCACATTGTTAAGGCACTGCTTGACGTGCCATGGAGGATCGAAAACTTGCAAATGATGTTGCATATAAAGCTATATGTTCATTAGAAGGTGCTGGTGTCTTTGCAGTGGAGTTGTTTTTTTATGAGGGATGGTCAGGTGTACATCTGCTATCTTTATGAGTTTTTTATCCCACTCCTAGATGGCCAGCAATAATTTAGCAATTCCACCTTTGACTGACCTATTCTTTGTTTCTATTAGATTCTACTAAATGAAGTAGCTCCAAGACTCATAATAGTGGTCATCACACTATTGATTCCTGCTATACATCACAGTTTGAACAGCATTTGCGGACTGTTGTTGGTCTTCCTCTTAGTGATCCATCCATGAAAACTCCAGCTACTATCATGTACAATCTACTGGGTGATGATGAAGTAGGTTCCTTCTCTACCTTTTCTGTAACTTCCACACCTTTCTGCTTTTATGTTTCTTATCATAAACTAAAATAACTTTATACATGAGTATAATTTACCAAAGTTTTATGTTTTCCTTGTGCTTGTAGGCAGTGAATTAGTTTGTTAGATTTGAGTTACACTAAAAATTGTATGGTTTCAGGGGGAGCCAGGTTTCAAAGTGGCTCATCAACTTATAGCAAGGGCACTGGAGATTCCAGGAGGTACTGCTCATTGGTATGATAAACCATGTTAAGTCTGGTTTAAGTTTCCTCATGTTTATCCAACTCGCTGTCCTATTTTTTTTCATTTTTTCTCTTATACACATGTTCTTATTAATTGGCTGTCATGATGTTTTTACCAGAAATGCGAAGACAAAGGAAGATGGGTCATATAACTCTTGTTGGCCCTTCATTGGTGGTGTTTTAGAAGCACCAACTGAAATCAATCTTTGAGGAAGAAGGTTATGAAAATCCAAATGAAGGTCAGATTGACCTAGAGTTGATGCTTGAACTTCAATTTTGTTGTCGATTTTTTTTTGTTAGACTTATCAATGCAAATTTATTTAAAGGTTGAATTAGAACTATGCGGGACATAATCGAAATTGAACCACATGGAGAATTGAAACCGATGTTGGTTGGCTTTACTCGACATTTTGGATCCTTTTTTTGCTAAATACGATTGCACCACGTGTTGGGATTGTAATGGGTTCGGATTTAGATCTTCCAGCTTATGAAGGATGCAACTAGAATCTTAAATATGTTTGGTGTGTCTACGAGGTAGCATTTTTGTGGCTTAGAATTTTTGTTTACAAATGATGCAAATCCACTTTGACTCCATTGATTAAGTTATTTGCGAGTTCGGATAGTCTCAAAGACACCGGACCCACTCGAATTGATGTACTCTTATGCCTCTTACCTTTCGAGAACGAGGCATTGAGTTATCATTCTTTGGGTGGGTGGTGCAACTCACTTACTGTGCTAGTTATATATAAAACTATTGTTTAACATCATTCTCCAACATGCATTAGCTATGTTAGTGACAATCGATGAGGCTGTTTTGAATTATAGGTATGGTAGCTTCAGTTACACCTTTACACATTATCGGTGTCCCCGTGCTCTGTGCCTCTATATTGGACGGAATCGATTCACTCTTTTCAATCGTCCAGGTAAGACTTGAACTTGTACATGACATTGCATTCCCAAATGCTCGATGTTTATACTCATTTTAACGATCACAGATGCCAAGGGGTGTTCCTGTTGCAGCGGTTGCGATGAAACAACGCTTATAAACGCAGGATTGCTGGCAGTAAGAATGTTGGGAGTTGGTGATGCTGATCTATTGGCGAGGTAAGTTCCCATCTCTCTTTATATAAATAAAATATGGATGTGTTTGAAATTGAAACGTTGTGAATTCTAATTTTGATTCGTGTTTTGTGTCACACTTATCCTTAGAATGAATCAGTATCAAGAAGACACAAGGGACTATGTCTTGACAAAAGCTAAGAAGCTACGGAAGGATGGTTGGGAAGCTTATTTAAATCAGTAAGAGTAACGGCTTACTAGAATTTATGCTGGGAATTCACACCATAAACAATGAGATCAAATAACAACCCTGTCATAATCTTTAGCTAATTTACTAATGGACTGAGACACCATAGCTACTACAACCTGTCCAAAACTGGCATTGGTTCAGTTGGAAAATAACAACAATGGAAGGGAAGAATTGATGGGAAGAACAAGTGAAAGGGGCAACACACAAACTTTTTTTTGCTGTAAGATCATTCATTTCTTGTCTCTCATTTTGAGTTTAACAACTTGACTTCATCTATATTTTTGTTGAAATGCAGTAACTTATTATTTGTTAATGGATATTTATTTCATGTTCAAGACAATGGTGTGTTCTAATTTATGAAATGCATTTTGAAGCAATAAAAAAAGGATGATTTTCTGCAAAAGTAACATGCAAAATTATGTCTCATGTTCAAAAGCTGGAAACTGCTAACTGGAATATATGCTTCCAAGTTCCGATGGTGCTTCCTTTAATGGGTGTTTTTTGAGAAATTATTTTTATTTTCTCTGCTAGTCAAAAAGCTAATAAAAAAAAAGATATTCCAAACATTTAAAAAGAAAAAGAAAAAAGGCGTTACATTCTAATAAAAAGTGTTAGTACGCATGTCACTGGCTCACATTATATTCAAAAAAAAGATTTATTTGGTTTAATATTAAAATTTCAAAATTTAAAAAGTATAAGGACTAAATCTGACCGAATTAAAATATAAAGATTAAATCAGCAACTTACGCAAAAATATAAGGACTAATAGCAGAATTTACCAATATGCAATGACAATGCCATCAAGGAGTTACTTGGAAAAATAGCTTGGTATTTAGTTTCTTATCATGGAAGGCCAATTAGAGGATTGTGACGTATTGTAAATAATTTTTAATAATTTAAAATTAATTAATTTTATTGACCACATATCATAATATTATTCAATAAAATCAATAAAAAATTTACATGGTGGGTTGTAGTTTATTGGTAGGTAAATTATACTTGATATCACTAAATTATTAGTAAGTTTACGTTTTGGTCATTTAACTTTAAATTTATAAAATGGTCACTGAATTATTTGAAAATTTTCATTTAAGTTATTAAATTATTCAAAAATGTTTATTTAAGTCACCAAGCTATTAAGTTATTTTTTAAAGTCCGGTTAGCAAGCTCCAAGCGACGGTTCGACGATCAGTATGGTGGATCAGTTCCCATCAACAAATAGATGAACATACATTAGATCCAAGTCGATTTAACAGTTAGTGTCGGAGACGAAAAAGAAAGCTATTTAGATTTTGATTTGTAGATCCGTGATGTTTAAAGTTATTTTATGAAAAAAAATTGAATTATAAAAAATGAGGGGAATGCGAGTTTTCTATTGGTGCAGGTGGTGCATACATAGAAGGCCATAAAGCAGTTGTAACGCCCTGAATTTTGGGGCTAGAAGTTTTGGGTTTTGTGGTTAGGGTCAGTGAGTTGGTGATGCTATTGAGTTTAGTGGCGCATTTAAGTATCAGAATGAGTCTGCTGGTTTGGTGGTTGAGTGAGTGTTAGTGAACCTTTGGGTTTTGGGTTCAAGTCGCTGTGTGCGCATTTTGGGAGCCTTTTTATTTTGTTTTATTTTTAGTTAGTGATAATAATAATTTATTATTTTAATATTAGGTGTTAAAGAAATTTTAAAAATTTTCCTTTCTTTTCTGCTGAACGTGTTTCTCCTCTTTTCCCCTCTGTTTCTTCTCTTTTTGGTTCTTTTTTTTTCTTTTGAATGAGTTGCTTGGGGAAAACGGTTTTTGTTGCGTAGATAAGGAAGACCTTCACTTCTCCGCCGTCGAATCAGGTGTGGGTTTCTTATCCTATTTTGTTTTATTTGCGAATATAATTTCGATTTTACGAAAAGTCGATATTATGTGTGTGGGTGTTCACCAATCAATTAATTTCGTTGTTGTATCGTTGTCTTGTGCTTAGAAATTGTGGGTTTTGGTATATCTTCGATCTATCAAGGGCTGGAGAGTGCTTCGTGGCTGAAAGCACGTTTTCGGGGCTATTTTCAAGGTGGTTTCGTGACCATACGGGTGGCCACATGGGCGTGTGTCGATACACACGGTCGTGTGCTTTTGGAAATTAGGGTTTCCGGGCTGATTTGGGCACCACACGGCCGTGTGGCCGATTTGGGGATTTTGTCGATTTTCACACGGCCGTGTCCCTCGGGCACACGGGCGTGTGTGATTGGGAATTAGGGATTGATTGATTTGGTGCCATACGGCCTGGCCACATGGCCGTGTGGCTAATTTAGGGATTTAAGGATCCCATATGGGCTTGTGTTTTGGACACACGGCCATTTCTAGTGGGCACACGGGCGTGTGTGATTGGGAATTAGGGATTGATTGATTTGGTGCCATACGGCCTGGCCACATGGCCGTGTGGCTAATTTAGGGATTTAAGGATCCCATACGGGCTTGTGTTTTCACACTGTCGTGTCAGCCCTGTACTCAAATTTAGAGAAAATGGATAGAGAGTTACACGGCCTGTTCCCACGGCCATGTCCCTGGTCCACACGAGCGTGTGTCTTAGTCACACGACCGTGTGCCCCTTTTACATGGGCTTTTTGACCTCCCACACGGCCTAGGCAATTCCACACGGCCAGAGCACATGGGCGTGTGGTCTGAAGGCACTTGTTTTGGTTCTGTGCGTGTTCTGATCTGAAAATGTGTTTGTGTGCTTCAACCCTTGTCTAAGCTTTAGTAAGGGTCGATAAGAATTCGATTTGGGCTTCATTGGTTGATTGTTATCTGTAATTGTTATGTGAGATGTCTGGCTCTGGACCCGGTTAACTGGGTGTGTATGTGAGTGTGTGCATATCTATTTTGTCTGACTATCTGTGAATGTGTCACTGTTCTGTGAGATTATGTGCATTCATACACTTGCATAAAGTAAAGATTTTGGGTGGGATTGCGAAGAGAAGGGAGTCTGATTCTAATTTGATCTGGCAGTTTTACTGAAACTTATTCGTACAGCGATTTATCGCACTGTACTGCATGTGCGTTAGCTTTGCTGCGCACTATTATCTGATCTGGCAGTTTGAACTGCAACATGACTATACAACGGACTACCGCATTGCACTGTACTGCATATACGTCAGCTCTGCTGTGTATTATTATCTGAGTGGCTCAGTTTACATATGTGGTGTATAGGGTTGGATGGGCCTTTCGAGGTCCTACGTGGTATGTTTCGGTTGGATGAGCTTAATAGCTCTTATGGGGTGTGATCGGGGAACGGAGAGGTGTGTTGGCTGGATGGGTGGGTTCTATCATCTGACTGTATTTCATTTGCATCTGTCTATGAGTTCTGTCTGTAAGATTAGTTGTCTGTAATCTGTTTGTCTGAACAGCATTTGTGCTGAGACTTTTGTGTGAACTTGATGTGCTCTGATTGATAAGTTTTGGTTGGGACGTTAGTCCAAGTATACTCTCTGACTCTGTGTGTGTTTGAAATTCTGTTGCGCTTCTGATTTGAATATTGTATTTCTGTTCTTTGTCTTGATTCGAACTCACACTGAGCTCGAGTAGCTCACCCCCTCTTAGTGTTTCCATTTCAGGTACATTTTCTGTTTTCTGGCGCTGGGCTCGGTATGTAGAGATCTCAGACAGTCTCAGTAGGAAATAAACTATTAATTTGTGTTTTCAGTTTCTACTTTGTTATTCTGTTTTGAAATGTGAGGTTTTATAAAACTGTGGTACAAATTCTGTTTTAAGTTTTATTCGTTTTTATTCCGCTTATATATATATATATATATATTATTTTAACTGCAACTTTTATGACTGGATTTTAAACGATTAAATGATACGTTCAACATGTTAACTTGTTTTGTAAAAATTCACCTACGATCACTTCGGTGATCAATGTAACATCCGGGATTCAGTCTAAACTTCTAGGTCGGGTTTAGGGTGTTACAATATGCTCCAAGTTTTTATGCTCTTTGTATATTTAGAATTTAGTCCTTTTATTTTTTGAATTTGAAAATTTAGGTCCAATTGTTAATACCAGTAGAATTTTCCTGGTGTGGCATTCTAAAATTAAAAAAAATACTCACTCGATAATCATGTGGCAAAAAATGACATTGTCATAAATATGAATTTAACAAAGTATTTTAATGTTGTTAACAGTTATAAAATTTCATGTTAGAATTTTAATTAAAATAAAATATTTAAACTAACTGATGATATTATGAACATTGAGTACCAAGTTATGTTAATAATTAAAATATAAAAATTAAATCTCAAATTTAAACATATTATAAGAACCAAAATTTAATATTTTTATATAATATAAAAATAAAAGGACTAACACTGAAATTTAACCATTATTATTAATAATATAAAAAGAAAAGAAAAAGCAAGAATAGGTGGCAAAAGAAGGTAGGCCCTAAAGCCTTTCATTTTATATATAGTATAAAGGCTTTCATTTTATATATAGTATAAGTATAGATATAGATGTGTATCAAATATAAACATTTTATTTTATTTAAATAAATTAAATAGATTTTTATTTGTATCAAATATAAATAATTAATATTAACATATTTCATAAAAAAATATTAATTATAATATTAACTCAAACCAAATTAAATCGATTTATATGTTGTATAAAACCCGGGCTCGTATTTGCTTGTAACGCAATTTCTTTCGAGGAAAATTTCCATATGCTCAAAAATAATTATTTTAATTTTTTTTGATAATTAATTATTTTAATTTTTAGAATATATAGTAAGTTTATATTTTTTTAATTTTATTTTTATTTTTATTTCGAGTTAAATTTGACCATCATTCTTTTTCAAAAGAGTAGAATTGTTGTTATTTTTAACGGACATACTGATTAAGACATTAATTTTTTAAACACGACAGTTCACGTATACTTTATACTATGTATGTTGTAAATTTTATCAATTTTTTATATATTTTTTAATTATAATTTATTTGAATATTTTTGTAAATTTTAAAATATGTATTGATGTGATATATAAAATAAATAGTATCATGTCGTCGTAAAATATACATAAACTGCTATATGGACTACCAAAATCATTAAAAGATTAATGTTTTTATCCAACATTTCCATTAGAAAATGATTTAACTCTTTTTGAAGATTAATAATAACAAAAAAAAAACAAAATTGAAAAATATTTTAGCATATTAAACTAGAAAAATATTGAAAATCTAAAATATTGCAAGAGAAGCAAAATAAATAAAAAATAAACTGATTTCATTATTTATTGGATTTACAATACTCATATTGGAGAATATAAATATATATATATATATATATATATATAACTACTGAAATTTTTCTCACTAATTCCACTGCGAAAATTTGAAAAAAAAAAGGTCATATATGAATAAATCTAAATAAAAAATCAATGGATGAGGTAAGTTATTGCCAAGGCAATCAAAAGCAGCATATAATCAAATCCTTGATCAATCGCAGCACCATCATTCGATGGACCCGGCGCCGGTGCCGGCGAAGAATCCATGGTTCGCCCGTAACCGAGTTGCGAAACTGCGAACAACAACGCCACAATGACTTGAACAACATGCACCTTTATTGAACTCATCATCTTCGAATAATTATGAACTAACAAAATTAAGTAAATATTAAAGGAAAAGAAGAAAGGAGAATTCTGGGTTTTCTTTTTTAAGGGGAAACGAAGAGAAACGGGGAAAGTTGAAATGATGATGAATTTTGTGAGGAATGATGATGATTTTTATACTGTGAAGAGCTTAGTTTTGGGGGGCAGACAATTTCGTGGAAAGTGAATGGTCAAGATACTGATTGTGGCATTTTCTCGAACGCGTCGTGGACACGAGAAAATTTTGTGTTTTTTACTCGGTCGTGGCCACTACGCTAAGATTGACCCCGGTTAGCCAATTAGCGAGTAGCAAGTCGCTAAGTTTGACTCGTTTTACTGATTACAAATAAACTTAAAAGAGACTAACCTATTAGTAGTTATAGGTTTTCCTCTCTCATTTTCAAAAAATTATAAAATTATCATTAAATTATTTAAAACTTTTAATTTAAGTCCATAGATTATTAAAATCATTATTGTATAATTTTTTTGTTTGCACCAACTGCACAATTACACCAATCAAAGCTCTCATTCTTTTTCTCTTCTACATAGTGGCAGATCTTGGGACTAAGTTTTGGGAGGTTTAGGAATTTTTTTCAAAAATCTTAGGAGTTATGAGAATTTTTTAAAATAATTTGGGGATCTAATTAAAATTCTTGTGAGATTAATGAGAATTTTCAAAATTTTGAGCGAGCCTAATTAAAAATTTTCTGAAAAATTCAAGGGAGAAATCAAATTTTCTAATTTTTTTTGAGGAGGCCCCCCTAGGCCACCATAATGGCTCACCTTTGCTTCTACAGTTCAATTTTTTTTTTAATTTATGAAACAACTTTAAACATCATAAATTGCAAGTTAAAATCTAAATAATTTTTTTCACCAATCTCATACACTAATCATTAGATTGATTTTGATCTAAAGCAGGCCCGTTATTGATATTTTAGGGGCCCTAAGCAAAACAATAAATTGGGCCCCTTTTAAAAAAATTATAAAATATAATATAATAAAAGCTGAAAATTTTTTGGGTCATTAAGAGATGAAGCATTTATGGTGAAAAATCGAAAACCCTAGGCATTTAATTAATTTGTTTTAGTCTGATTTTTTTTCTCACATTAAAAGCTGAAAAAATATTTTTTTTTTTTGGATCCCTTACAACCTTAGACCCTGGGCAGCTGCACTCTCAAACAACCCTCAGGATCGAGCCTAATCTAAAGTATGTTTTTATACTCTTTAATGAGTATTGCTCCACTATACTAATCGTTGCTTGGAGCTCGCTAATCAGATTTTTTTGTTAAATAAAACTTAACAGCTCAGTGGTTTAAATAGAAACTTTCAAATAGTTCAATAACTTAAATGAAAACTTTCGAATAATTCAATGATCATATTGTAATTTTTTGAAGTTAAGTGATCAATATATAAAATTACTCATATTTTATATATTTTTATAAAATTAAATATAGTTTACCTTATTTATATATTTTTATAATTAAAATTAAATAAAAATATTTTTTGAAAGGGTTTTAACAGCTCAAACTCGAATATGAAAATGTTTTTAGAAAGAAAACTCGGTCCAATCCGGCTCGTCTCATGGACATATCTAGTGAAATTATGGATAAAACCGAATTTGGACACAAATTTTTTTATATCTTTTTCGGGTTGATATCAATTTCACTTTGGGTCAAATTAAGCTGGCCAAAAAGCTTAAACAATATAAAATAATAATAATAAAGTTAGTTGTTTCTTATAAAAATAATAGGATTAACTACATCTAAGGTCACTAATTTATTAATAAATTTATGTTTTAATCATTTAACTTTAAAAAGTTTCGAAATAATCTCAAAACTATTCAAAACTTTTCAATATTTCTAACAAGGAAAATTATCATATTACACCATCAATTTACTAGTCTAAATACTAACCTTTTTTAAAATATATTGTTTAAATATAGGGTGGGTTTGGATGGGCGGTGCGGTGCATTTAGCTTACTTTGTATCTCACGCTACAATATCGCTATAATGTCTAATCTCACCGCCACCGCTATTTTTACTACTTACCATTGCGGCTCGGTTAATATCAGATAATTTAAATTTCAATGAGGTTTGATTTGATCTGTTTTGGGTTAATACTATAGTTTATATCAATTAGTATAAGGTTTTGATCTTTTAAATTAATTTTTAATTTTTTATCTGCTTTTTTAATGATTACATTAAAGAAATAAAATAAAATCATTTATCTTAATTAATAATTTTATATCTATAAAAATTTATATTAACATATATTTTATTAAAACTAAAATAATGAACTTTGGTTTTAATGGTTTTATCTTCAATATAGAATTAACATATTGAAAAGTTAAAATCTCATTAAATTATAAATAAAATTTATATATATAACCGATTTTTTACTTATTTCAATCCCGATTCAATCTATTCCGATTCAATCGGTTCAAATTAACCGACTCAGAATTTATATTTCATGGTTTGAATTATTTAATTGCGTACTTATATCGATATATAATTAGTTTGTTTTTTCAGATCATATCCCTGTGTTAAATATTATTATCAGAATATAATATGGGGAGACGTAAGTTCAAACTTTAAAAGCGACATTATTATGAAGTACGATCATAAACCTCGAAAACTCCGAACATAAAAAAGAAATGCAAAATGGTGACCACTGTTTCACTCAATGGCAATGCAATAAAGAGAAAATTGAAGCAAGCTATCTAACCAAGTACTAACTATTGTTTCTCATGACTGCTTTTCGGGGTTTTCGGGTTCGTGTTCCTTTTCTTGATCTTCCTCTTCTTCCTCTTTCTTTTCTTCCTCTTCTTCTTCATCTTCTTCGAGAGGATCATATGGCATTGGTGTCGGTAATGGTGTTTTCATGGGACTGAATTGAAGGAAAATGCCAGGTCTACGCCCTGGTTTAGGCCTATCCCATTCCTGCCAAGTAAAAAACCCCAAGGTGTTCGAATTTGCGAAGGGAAAAAAAGGCAACATTTAGTCCTTAAAATTGGTAAGTTTTATCAATTTGGTCCTTGAACTTTTTTTAGCTCACATCAACCTCGGAATTTGGCAACATTTCCGTTAAAGTGTGATAATATGACACTCTAAGATCGTGACATGTCCAATTTTAAAAAAATTATATAAAATCTACAAAGATACAAAAAATAGAAAACTATAAAGATTTTTTTTTAGATTAGGTGATGATGATTGATGTAGCACATTTTAAAGTGTGACATTATCATATTATAACAAAGGTATCCAAGGACCAAATTGAAAAAGCTGTCAAGTTCCGCGACTCATGTGGACAAAAGAATCAATGGACCAAGGTGGAAAAGCTGCCAAGTTCAGGGATTATATGTTATTTTACCACAAAAATTATATATAAGGGTTAATATTTATGTAACACCCCTAACTCGTATCCGTCGCCGGATTAGGGTTAAAGATATTAACAGACAGATCGGAAACTTTTACAGACATTTCATAAAACAAGTCATCAATTGCAATCACAGTGTCCCTTAGTTAGGTCACCGAGACCTTAAGCATGCTTTAGAGAAGGGTCGGGACTAAACCGAACACATACAGAAATTCTTGGAAAATTAAAACTTTTGAACATCGCAGGGGGTCACACGCCAGCAGCGATCGGCCGCAGTGTGCCTCCCACGGCTACTAGACACACCCATGTGTCCTGGCCGTGCCAAAACAGAGCATGTATACTGACTTATCCCCACGGCCACAGTGCACGCCTGTACCATGGCCGTGTACTCTTAGGCTAGATATCGACTTAATCCCACGGTCACTAGGCACGCCCGTGTGCCACAACCGTGTATGCATAACAGGCCCTTTGTAAGGCCAATATGCCACCCACACTTGGGTCCACCCTATAAACAACATACCAATTCATTTCAAACACATTGGGCATTCAAAATTTTGTCAAAAGATCAGTATATAATTTCATCTAATCACAATTCCAATCATGCTAACTTGTATACTAATTTGTACAACCAAAACACATATACATCCAAGCATGAGTCAACCACATTTATCTTCCATGTAACCATTTCATTGATCAAATATACATACTCACAATGCATTCATAAGCTTACCATAACCTTGACCATTTCAATAGCAAACTTGCCATACCAAAATATGCATCATATATCATATTCACTCATGCACATCACCAACATTAACTAGCCAAATCACATGGCTATTTACATCTCAAATACATACCAAATCACTAGCCTATACATGCCATACTTAGTATATACATTTCCAAAAGATACCAAAATGAGTTTGAGTAGTGTGATGGCGATCCTCGACGGTCCCTGAGCCTTCAGTAGCTTTGACGATCTATAAAACAGAGCAAACACACACAGAGTAAGCTTTCAAAAGCTTAGTAAGCCATATACAAATAAACTTAGCATAAAATGCATATAACCATATTGGCACAATGACATTATTGGTTCTCATAGCAAATTCATCACATATATTCTTTGGCTCACTTGCTTAGCCATATCTTACCAATTTCTTCAACTCAAATATCACACATACACATGGCTCATTCAAGCATAACTTCTCATATAATATCATCGTTTCATATACATAATCATCTTAGTAAGTTCATATAGATACTTACCTTTCGTACACACTTAGTGTACATACAAAATGTACCTAAAACAGATATACAATTCACATAGTCATTCGTATCTCAGATTTGCCCGTTGAACCATTCGGAATCTAATAGGATACTCAGAGTGCTCAGAATAGTCGTACAATGCCAACGACCTAGACGTGGTCTTACATGTAATCTGATATCGATGCCACTGTCCCAGACAGGGTCTTACACGAATCAAATATAATGTCGATGTCCCAGACATGGTCTTACACGTAAATCTCATATCGATGCCAACGTCCCAGACGTGGTCTTACACGAAATCTCTTATCGATGCCAACGTGTCAGACGTGGTCTTACACAGAATCTCGAATCAATGCCAACTTCCCAGACGTGGTCTTACATGATATCACATAACAGACACCTATGTCATGACATATACTATCCTATCTATTCCTAGGTTCAAATGGGACTTCTCGGATGTTGACACTAAATCGATTCTATCTCAGAATTCACATACACACCATCTCATATGCATTCATCCTTAACAATAGTCATATGAACATATATAATTCAATACAATTACATTTATTTGTATATCGACTTACCTCAGATTCGGATATTCGTTCGGACTCGGTTATTCGACTACTTTTGCTTTCCCGTGATCAAAGTTTGTTTTCTTTGGTTCTTGATCTATACATATTCAAATTTCACTCTTTTTTTCACTAACTCATTCATTTCAATCAAAGAACACATATTTAGGGCAATTTGCAAATTAGCCCTCACATTTCACATTTGGACAATTTAGTCCCTAATTCACAAAATCACAAATTACACAAAATTTCAAGTTACCCATGCCTAGCCAAATTCTCATGTAGCTCATACAAGTCCTTACATTTCATTTATTTTATAATTTAGTCCCTTCAGATTCTATTTTCTCAATTAAGTCCAAAACACTCAAATTCATCAAAACTTCAAAGAAAAAACTTGTTAATCTATCACATATCATTCATAATTCATCCTCAAACATCATAAATCTCATGAATTCATCAAGGGCTCATTTCAAAAACATCATCAATTCAAAAAATTGAAGCATGGGTTTCAAAGTACTCGAAACAATGATTACAAAAACGTAGAAATTATCAAAAACCGAACAAAACTCATACCTTAATTTTGCTTGAACATGGCTGAAACCTAGCTTGGCTTATTTCTTTCTTTTCTTTTGTATTTTCAGCACAATAGAAAGATGAAAACAAAGATAATAGCTTTCTTTTTTAATGTTATGTTTTATTATAACATTTATTAATTTTTTTACCAAAATAACCTTATAAATAAACATATAAATCATATAAGATTCAAGGCTATTAATGTCCAATACCATCCACTCACTTTTAAAATGGTTTAATTACCACATAAGCCCTCCAACTTTAAAAAGACATGACACTTAAGTGCTTTTAACTTATGGCATGTTATTTTAGCATTCAATGCAATTTAATCATTTTTCTCAAGTTAAGCACTCAGACGGATAAATTAACTTACGAAAATTTAACACATGCTTAGTCATATATCAACGGAACAGAAAATAATATTAAATATTATTCAAACTCAGTTTTGTGGTCTCGAAACCACTGTTTCGACTAGGGTCTAAACCAAACTGTTACAATTCTCCCCCCTTAGGGATTTTCGTCCCCGAAAATCTTACCATTAAACAGATTCGGATATTGTTGTCTCATTGAATCTTCAGGCTCCCACGTAGCCTCTTCTATTCCGTGTCGTTGCCACAATACTTTCACTAACGGAATTTTCTTATTTCTCAACTCTTTCACTTCACGAGCTAAGATACGAATCGGCTTCTCTTCATAAGTCATATCATATCGGATTTCAACTTCAGACGGAGTAATCACGTGTGACAGATCGGATTGGTATCTACGGAGCATCGAAACATGGAATACATTATGAATCTTTTCTAGCTCAAGTGGCAACAATAATCTGTACGCAACTGGCCCAATACGCTCAATGATCTCATATGGCCCGATGAACCTCGGACTTAATTTACCTTTACGTCCGAAGCGGAGTACTTTCTTCCATGGAGACACTTTTAAGAATACTTTGTCACCGATCTCAAATTTAATATCTTTTTGTTTCAAGTCCGCATAGGACTTCTGATGATCAAACGCTGCTTTCAAACTATCTCGGATCATTTTCACTTTCTGTTCTGTATCTTTTATTAAATCGACCCCGTGCAACTTACTTTCACTGAGCTCAGTCCAATACAGAGGTGTTCGACATTTACGTCCATACAAAACTTCATAAGGTGCTATTTTAATACTCGATTGAAAACTGTTGTTATATACAAATTCAATTAATGGTAAATCTTTGTTCTGCTCTACTCATCATTAAACTCAAGGATGCAACATCTCAACATATCCTCAAGAATCTGAATAATCCGCTTCGGATTGACCATCCGCTTATGGTGAAAAGCGATCGAAATGCAATTTTGTACCCAAAGCTTCTTGTAGTTTATTCCGAACTGTGAAGTGAACCTCGATCTCTATCTCAAACAATAGATGATGGCACCCCGTGCAATCTCACAATATCAGAAATGTAAAGCTCAGCTAACTTATCAAGTGAGTAATCAGATCTCATCAGAATAAAATGAGCAAATTTCGTCAAACGATCAACTACGACCCAAATCACATCTTTCTTTCTCGGAGTCAGAGGCAATCTCGATACAAAATCCATTGTCACTCTATCCCATTTCCACCCGGGAATCAGAATCGGCTGTAACAATCCAGACGGAACCTGATGTTCTGCTTTCACTTGCTGACAGGCTAAGCATTTCGATACGAAATCAGAGATATCTCGTTTCATGCCAGACCACCAATAATATTGCTTCAAATCATGGTACATTTTTGTACTTCCATGATGAACAGATAAACGACTGTTATGAGCTTCACTTAATATCAACTGAATTAACTCTGAGCTTCTCGAAACACAGATTCGATCTCGAAATCTTAAGCAATCATCATTATCAACTCGAAATTCAGAATCAAAATTCGGATTATACTGAGCTCGTCTTGCTATTATTTCATTATCAACTTTTTGAGCATCAACTATTTGTTGTAAAAATACTGGCTTTGCTTTCAATTCAGCTATCACTGAACTATCATCAGACAGATCTAATTGAGCATTCAGAGCACATAGTGCAAACAATGATTTCCTACTCAGTACATCAGCAACGACATTTGCTTTACCCGGTTCTGGCTGTATTAACACTGGAGCTTCAGTTAACAGAGTTTTCAACTGATCAAAACTTTTCTGACAATTAACGGACCATTCAAATCTCACATCTTTCTGAAGCAATTTAGTTAACGGAGTAGCTATCATCGAAAAGTATTTTACGAATCTGCGGTAATAACTAGCAACTCCCAGAAAACTACGAACTTCAGACACATTCTTTGGAGGTTTCCAATCCAGAATAGCAGAAATCTTGCTCGGATCAACTCGTATTCCAGAGGCGGATACAATATGTCCCAGAAAACTGACTTCACGCAACCAGAATTCACATTTGCTGAATTTTGCATACAATTGTTTTTCTCTCAGAGTTTGCAACACGATTTTCAGATGTTCAAAATGTTCAGTTTCATCCCGTGAATAAATCAGAATGTCATCAATGAATACAACAACAAATTGATCTAGGTACGGTCTGAAAATTATGTTCATCAAATCCATAAAAATAGCAGGAGCATTCGTTAGTCTGAAAGGCATAACTAAAAACTCATAATGCCCGTACCTCGTTCTGAAAGCAGCCTTTGGAATTTCTGAATCTTTTACTCGTAACTGGTAGTAACCCGATCTCAGATCTATCTTCGAAAACACAGTAGCTCCTTTTAACTGAACAAATAAATCGTCAATCATGGGCAACGGATATTTGTTCTTTATAGTTACCTTGTTCAACTGACGATAATCTATACACATTCTCATCGTGCCATCTTTCTTTTTCACAAATAGAACGGGAGCACCCTACGGAAAAAACTTCGGTCCGCGAACCTCCGTCGCTTAATTCTTGCACCGTGACTTCAACTCTTTCAACTCTGTAGGTTCCATTCTATACGGAGCTATCGAAATAGGTGTCGTACCAGGCAACAGATCAATACCAAATCCAACTTCACGTATCGGAGGTAATCCCGGAAATTCTTCAGGGAATACATCAGAAAACTCACAAACAACTAGCACTGATTCAACTTTCTTTTCAGACACTTTTGAATCAATCACATAAGCAAAATAAGCTTCGTAACCCTTTTTCATATAACTCTGAGCTTTCAATACAGATATCACAGAAGACAATCCATTCAATTCATTAGACTCAATCCGAACTATCTCATCATTCTGACATTTCAAATCAATGATCTTTCTTTTGCAATTTATAACAGCATCATGCAATGTCAACCAGTCCATACCCAGAATGATATCAAACTCATCAAATGGTAATAGCATCAAATCAGCAGGGAATCAGATATCTCAAAACATTAACGGACAATTCTTACATATTTTTTCAACCAGAACACTTTTACCTAAGGGGTTTGATACTTTTATAACAAACTCAGTAGACTCTACAGGCAAAGTCTTACTGGATACTAGATTCATGTATATATACGAATGAGTAGAACCAGGGTCTATCAATGCAATCATAGAAGTATCATAAAGTGTAAATGTACCCTTTATAACATCCGGAGATAAAGCTTCATCACGAGCTCGGATGGCATACGCTCTGGCAGGCGCTCTAGCTTCAGATCTTGCAACTGTATCTCTCGTAGTTCTCTGACTACCACTGACATTTCTTACATTTCGGGAAGGTCTACCTCTCACTGGAGCATTATCTGATCTCGAATTCTGAACAGTCTCTGGCTCAACAGACTCTGGGCAATCACGAATGAAATGATCTAATGATCCATATCTAAAGCAAGTCTGGTCATTTAATCTACAACTTCCCGGGTGTCTTTTACCACAATGCTTACACTCAGGTCGTTCGAATCGAACATTTCCAACACTTGACATTGATGTTACCGGAGCTTTGGAACTCAACTGTGATCTAGCTCGATCTTTACTAGAACGTCCCACATTAATTCTCAAACGACTTTGTTCATCACTGAATTTCTTTGAAGCAGACTGAAATGGTTTATTCGAAAATCTCTTTCTCACATCTCTAGCTTCAGACTCAGCTTTTCTTTTATCTTTCCCGAGGGCTTCGGCTTTGCACGCTCGATCAACAAGTACCACAAACTCTTTTATTTCCAGAATCCCAACAAGTAAACGGATGTCTTCGTTAAGACCATCTTTGAATCTTTTGCACATTATTGCCTCGGTGGATACACATTTACGAGCATATTGACTCAGTCTCACGAACTCTCGTTCGTATTCCGTAACAGACATACGGCCCTGTTTCAAATCTAGAAATTTCTTTCGTTTCTGATCAATAAATCTCTCACTGATGTATTTCTTTGGGAACTTAAACTGAAAGAAATCCCATGTCACCCGTTCTTTCGGAACAACAGAAATCAGAGTTTTCCACTACTGATAGGCCGCGTCTCGTAACAAAGAAACAACACACTTTATGCATTCCTCGGGACTCAGTGACATTTCATCAAATACCCGGATAGTGTTTTCTAACCAGAACTCGGCTTTTTCAGTATCGTCATCATTGGTAGCCCTGAACTCTTCAGCCTCATACTTATGGATTTTGTCGACCGGAGGCTTGTTCAACAGATTCAGATTCATAGTCTGAGGCATAATAGATGTCTGAGGGGGATTAATCGGGGGCGGAGGTTTCGAAACAATCGGGTTATTTCTAACAAACTGAGTGAACCACTCACTCATCATCTGGAAGAAAGCTTGTTCAGCTTCTCCCTCATTATCGCTCGTAGCCGGTCTCGGATCGGTAGGCGCGCTCGCCCCTTCAAAGCGAGCAGCGCATTGCTTTCTACATCGCCGCCACTCGACTCTTTCGGGATCCATTACTATACGAATTTCACATTTTTCACGTCAGGATTCATCACACTATCATAGTTCAGATATATGGCATGTATAGTTAGACTCTGACATGCTATGTTAGTCCGAGAATCGACTAAACCGTAGCTCTGATACCAACCAAATGTAACACCCCGAACCGTATCCGTCGCCGGATTAGGGTTAAAGATATTATCGGACAGATCGAAAACTTTTATAGACATTTCATAAAACAAGTCATCAATTGCAATCACAGTGTCCCTTAGTTAGGTCACCGAGACTTTAAGCATGCTTTAGAGAAGGGTCGGGACTAAACCGAACATATATAGAAATTCTCAGAAAATTAAAACTTTTTAAACACTGCAGGGGTCACACGGCCGTGCAGTCAGGCCGTGTGCCTCCCACGGCTACTAGACACACCCATATGTCCTGGTCGTGCCAAAACAGAGCATGTATACTGACTTATCCCCACGGCCACAAGGCATGCCTGTGTACCATGGTTGTGTACTCTTAGGCTAGATACTGACTTAATCCCACGGTCACTAGGCACGCCCGTGTGCCACAATCGTGTATGCATAACAGGCCCTTTGCAAGGCCAATATGCCACCCACACTTGGGTCCACCCTATAAACAACATACCAATTCATTTCAAACACATTGGGCATTCAAAATTTTGTCAAAAGATCAACATGTAATTTCATCCAATCACAATTCCAATCATGCTAACTTGTATACTATTTTGTACAACCAAAACACATATACATCCAAGCATGATTCAACCACATTTATCTTCCATGTAACCATTTCATTGATCAAATATACATACTCATAATGCATTCATAAGCTTACCATAGCCTTGACCGTTTCAATAGCAAACTTGCCATACCGAAACATGCATCATATATCATATTCACTCATGCACATCACTAACATTAACTAGCCAAATCACGTGGCTATTTACATCTCAAATATATACCAAATCACTAGCCTATATATGACATACTTAGTATATACATTTCCAAAAGATACCAAAATGAGTTTGAGTAGTGTGATGGCGATCCTCGACGGTCCTTGAGCCTTCAGTAGCTTTGACGATCTATAAAACAGAGCAAACACACACAGAGTAAGCTTTCAAAAGCTTAGTAAGCCATATACAAATAAACTTAGCATAAAATGCATATAACTATATTGGCACAATGACATTATTGGTTCTCATAGAAAATTCATCAGATATATTCTTTGGCTCACTTGCTTAGCCATATCTTACCAATTTCTTCAACTCAAATATCATACATACACATGGCTCATTCAAGCATAACTTCTCATATAATCTCATCGTTTCATATACATAATCATCTTAGTAAGTTTATATAGATACTTACCTTTCGTACACACTGAGTGTACATACCAAACGTACTTGAAACGGATATACAATTCACATAGTCATTCGTATCTCGGATTTGTCCGTTGAACCACTCGAAATCTAATAGGATACTCAGAGTACTCAGAATAGTCATACAATGCCAACGTCCCAGAGGTGGTCTTACATGTAATCTGATATCGATGCCACTGTCCCAGACAGGGTCTTACACGAATCAAATACGATGCCGATGTCTCAGACATGGTCTTACACATAAATCTCATATCGATGCCAATGTCCCAGACGTGGTCTTACACGAAATCTCTTATCGATGCCAACGTCTCAGCCGTGGTCTTACACGAAATCTCGAATCAATGCCAACGTCCCAGATGTGGTCTTACATGATATCACATAACAGACACCTATGTCATGACATATACTATCCTATCTATTCCTAGGTTCAAACGGGACTTCTCGGATGTTGACACTAAATCGATTCTATCTCAGAATTCACGTACACACCATCTCATATGCATTCATCCTTAACAATAGTCATATGAACATATATAATTCAATACAATTATATTTATTTGTATATCGACTTACCTCGGATTCAGATATTCGTTCAGACTCGGTTATTCGACTACTTTCGCTTTCTCGCGATCAAAGTTCATTTTCTTCGGTTCTTGATCTATACATATTCAAATTTCACTCTTTTATTCACTAACTCATTCATTTCAATCAAAGAACACATATTTAGGGTAATTTGCAAATTAGCCATCATATTTCACAATTGGACAATTTAGTCCCTAATTCACAAATTACACAAAATTTCAAGTTACCCATGCCTAGCCGAATTCTCATGTAGCTCATACAAGTCCTTACATTTCATTTATTTCACAATTTAGTCCCTCTAAATTCTATTTTCTCAATTAAGTCCAAAACACTCAAATTCATCAAAACTTCAAAGACAAAACTTGTTAATCTATCACATATCATTCATAATTCATCCTCAAACATCATAAATCTCATGAATTCATCAAGGGCTCATTTCAAAAACATCATCAATTCACAAAACTGAAGCGTGGGTTTCAAAGTACTCGAAGCAATGATTACAAAAAAGTAGAAATTATCAAAAACCGAACAAAACTCATACCTTAATTTTGCTTGAACATGGCTGAAACCTAGCTTGGCTTATTTTTTTCTTTTCTTTTGTATTTTTGGCACAATAGAAAGATGAACACAAAGATAATAGCTTTCTTTTTTAATGTTATGTTTTATTATAACATTTATTATTTTTTTTACCAAAATAACCTTATGAATAAACATATAAAACATATAAGATTCAAGGCTATTAATGTCCAATACCATCCACTCACTTTTAAAATGGTTTAATTACCACATAAGGCCTCCAACTTTAAAAAGACATGACACTTAAGTGCTTTTAACTTATGGCATGTTATTTTAGCATTCAATGCAATTTAATCCTTTTTCTCAAATTAAGCACTCAGACGAATAAATTAACTTACGAAAATTTAGTACATGCTTAGTCATATATCAACGGAACAAAAAATAATATTAAAAATATTATTCAAACTCGGTTTTGTGGTTCCGAAACCACTGTTCCGACTAGGGTCTAAATCGGACTGTTACAATCTAAATGACCCCCAAACTATTCAACTTTACAACATTTGGTTCCTGCACAATCATGTACTTGAACTTGCTTCAGATCAACAGATTACATTAATCGACTAATTGCGTTGCAATTGTAAATTTTTTTCGTTTTATGTATAAAAATTGAGTTCTCGATCTCACTTAATTAGGCTCAATTAAGCTTGTTTATCTAGTGAAAATTGAACTCGATTCTTTATATTTGAGTTGAGTTTAAGATAGAATTCGAATCAAAATTTTTAATATTAATTAAAATTTTTCTAAAAAAATCGATTAAGCTAATAAACGACTCTAAGCGTAAGGATCTAGATAGCTCGAATAATCGAATTGAACTCGAATAATTTAGCATCAATTAATCAAAAAATAAAGGAACTTACAATGGGGAAATCGAGAGGATTACAGCGAGTCAATTTCTCTTCCTCTGGAGCCATACAAACCACCTGCTGCCTCTTTCTCCTCGTCGGTTTATGACATTTTGAAATGGAGAGGACGGAGCAGCATTTGCAATCGTGGCTGGTGAAAGTGGAAGGCGGAGCTAGGGTTTTAGACGGCGGCGATAAGGATAGGCAAATGGATGATGCCATTGTTGGTTTTTAGTGGTTACTGTTTTCCCTGTTAATTGGCAAATAGTTATTTTTCTCTGACTCGTGCTCGACTCAGTCGGTCCACAACGCACACCCCCTAACTCAGCAATGGCAATAAGCCTAATTTTCTGGTGGATCAGCTATTAAGTTTCGTCCAGCGATTATTGGTCCATCATCTTATGGCTAGGCCCATCCACAGTTATACCTATGGTTGAGTTCGGGTTGGTTCGGTAATTTGACTTGTTCATAGATTTAGTTACTTGTCCAAGCTTAAAGGCTCGTTTGAAATTTGGAAGGGTTTGAATAAAAAATATTAGGATTGAAAAATAGGCTCGGGCAAAAAATTTAAACCCATTTAAAATATGAGCGAGCCTAAAATGGGTATGGGTTAGTTATACTTACAAATATGTACGGGCTTTGGTAAAATTTTAGACTCATATTTTAGGCAAAACCAAACTTAAACAAGCATAAAATGTTTTTATACATGCCTAAGCTCGACCCAACTCATAAACACCTCTAATTCGGTTCAGTTTACCTTTATTTTTTTATATCGAATTTGTTTAACTATAGATTTAAATTTTTTTCTATGGTGGATTTAATCATTTTACTTTAAATTGAGATAATTTAATTTTATAATTTTAATAGTAAACTCAATTTGAAATTGCGGATAATAATTATTTTAAAGCTTTTGAAATATATGGTGCTAATAGTGTCAACAAAAAACATATATCATCACTTTAGTGACAACGGTTGATAATGTTTCAATTTTGTTTATTTAATAAATAAAAAATAGAGAGATGTCAATGAGGTTTCGGATTTTAAGTGTTCAAGTTCGAGTCTCGCCCTGTGTAAATCAAGTGGGCTCTATCCAGATTTATATTTGGATTAAATCCCGTATTATGTAAGTCTTGTCCAAAGTTATTTTAATTCATTATAGATTATGTCTGACTGTACTTATGTCATGAGGCAAATCGATAAGCTGTAGGATTTGGTCTTACATAACGGGTTGTAACAACATTGGGTGTAAGTGATTATTGCCCCGTCACTATCTCAAATGGGCTTTCATGGCCCCACTATGATGCAAGTTATAAGAAAATTTGATCACATCCAACAACTTCGGTCAGATCTTGCCTACACAAGGCAAGTAGACGCAAAAAGAAGTTGGTTGACCAAAATCACAAATATGTGCAACTTCAAGTTGGTGACTCAATCCTTTCCAAATTACACTTGATTTTGCGCCATATTGGCTTGCACAATGAGCTTATGTGATTGTATGAGGGACCTTTCAGAGTTTCGAAGAGGGTAGGCAGAGTGGCCTACAAACTGGAGTTGCTAGCAAAATTCAAGGTTCATCTGTGTTCCATGTCAGTATGCTTAAGCGTTTCTAAGAGGATCCAAATCGCGGTAAGTTCAAATGAGTGCCAATGGGGGTAAAGGTCTCCTATGATTGTGAAGTTGAATGCATTATGGCAAACCGAGTGATTCAACGGAGTACTACAGGCCGAGGCATGAGTATCTTATTTGATGGAAGGGACTTCTCGACAGTGAGGCTGGTTGGGAACCTATTCAGGCTTTATGGTAGTTTCAAGAGAAAATAGATCAGTTTCGTTCCAAGGACGTGACAAGGGCGTCACTAGAATAAGTGGGACAGAATGTCACGAGCTGCTCAAAGGAGCTCGCAACTGAAACTCATATTTCAAACCCTTTATGTTTACTTGGGATCATTCGGCCCAACAAGATTAGCCCATTGTTTGGGAGAGACTCAAGGCATAACATGTTTAAGGCCTCGCGGTTTGACAAACTAAAATTCTAACTCAGATGTTATAAAAATAAAAGATTAAATTATATGAAATTAACTTTCAAATTTCAATATTAATATAAGGATTAAAACAATAACTAAACCTACTGAAACCAATTCCATTTTAATTCGAGTGAAAAAAATGAAAAATAAATAAATTGATTCAATATGAAGAAATGGAGTTCAATTTGGACTGATTTAAGTTATTTATGATATTTAATTTTGATTAGATTTTTAATAAGAAAGTATAAGTAAAATTTTAATTACAAGTATAATCACATATAATATATATCTAAATAACTATTACCATAATAAAATCATTACAACGAATAGGTTAAGAATCAAAATACTTTCAATTTTAAACCCTAAAATCACTACACCAAAATAGACTTTTAGCGGCGTTTTTAAGAGCCACTAATAGTCTTTGCGGCGCTTTCGAAAGCGCCGCAAAAAACGCCGCTAAAGAAAATGCCGCAAAATTTAGTGGCGTTTTTTGTGAAAAAATGCCGCTAAAAGTCAAGACTTTTAGCGACGCTTATCAAAAAAAAAAGCATAAAAGGTATGGTTTTTTTAGCGCGGCGCTTTTAAAAACGCCGCAAAAGGTATGGGCTTTTAGCGGCGCTTTTAAAAAAAACGCCGCAAAAGGTAGGGGCTTTTAGCGGCGCTTTTCAGAATAACGCCGCTAAAGGTAGGGGCTTTTAGCGGCGCTTTTAATAAAAACGCCGCAAAAGGTATGGACTTTTAGCGGCGCTTTTTCAAAAAAACGCCGCTAAAGGTAGGGGCTCTTAGCGGCGCTTTTAACAAAAACGCCGCAGAAGGTATGGACTTTTAGCGGCACTTTTCAAAAAAACGCCGCACAAGGTATGGGCTTTTAGCGGCGCTTTAAAAAAAAACGCCGCAAAAGGTGTGAACTTTTAGCGGCGCTTCTTGAAAAACGCTGATGAAGGTATGGACTTTTAGCGGCGCTTCTTGAAAAAACGCCGCAAAATGTATGGACTTTTAGCGGCGCTTTTAACACAAACGCCGCTAATTTGCACAGATTTGCAATGCTCATTTTCTCCAATATCCTACCCTACCTGCATTAAAACAAACCAAAAACAGCAGCAATTGCATATAATTTCAACTCAATACAGCAAATAAAACATTTAAATCTCACTAAAAGCATTAATCTAAACGATACTTCAAATTTAATAAAAGATATATGATATACATTAATAAATGAAGTATAATTCAAACAATTCTTACAATAATGTTAAATGTCATAATGTTAAAAATCATCTTACAACAAGAAAACAAATGTCTAAGAAGGCGGCCTCTGATCACTTGGAACATCTTCATCATAGCCTCAAGTCAGAGCCGGAGTTCTTCATACTTTATGTTCTCTGCTCTGCCTCCTCGCATTCTTTGCCTCCGCTCTAAGTTGAGCAATATGCTCGCCTCCTCTCGCTGCTTGCCTCCGCTCTAAGTTGAGAAATTTGCTCACCGTGTGCTCGCTTCCATCCGAGCTATCTGGTCTTTTAGTCTCTCGAACTTCAAAGACGAGATTGACTCGGAAGGCATGTATCACTGGAGCCGGATCAAAATATTGGGTCGGGTAACCCCTGCATCCTTGACATCGAACCCGACCATACCTTTTAAGACCCAAAACATTAGTGATAATTTAGTTATAAATATACTCAAGATTAACAGAACTATCAATCAAGCGATCATTACCTCTCGGACCCAAAACATCAGTAATAATTTTGTTATCAATCTCCTCGAGATTAACGTAACTATCACTCAAACAACCGTTTCATACTCCGCTTTCTTCTCCTTTAGTTTATCCTAATAAATCAACGAAAGAGTTAGAAACGAAATATATAATAAAAAGGAATGCAACATAACTTAAAATTATAAAATTAAAACTACAAACGATGAATTAAAGTACTATAATTAAACATTATAGATATTTATAATAAATCAATTATTAAGTAAATATACCAAAATTTCTGCAGCTCCGGATGTCATCGGAGATCCGTCCTTCTTCCTATGCGTAATGTCAAAAAACTGAAGGCGTCCAACTTTTTGACCGATTTTAAGCTTCCTACATTATAGCAGAAAAATATAATTTAGTAGTATAAAGTCATTAATATTTGAAAGAAATAATAAATTATAATACCTCGGCCTCAGCTACACAAGCAAAACTTCTGGAACCTGCCGTGTGCGTAAATTTTTGTTTCTGTCTGCTGCTTATTCCAACTCGCTCACGGTCCTAAATAATGGAATTTGAATTATGTATATAGTAAATACGATAAACCAAAAATTTTATAAGACTTTACAAGTACGTAATACCTCTCCTTTCTTTGAATTCCAGAATCTAACTTGATCTTCCCATTGGTACCTCAACATTCCCGGCGGGACATTTCGCAATTTTTCGTCGAGGCTTATGTCTTTCTTAAAATATTGTTTTTTTAGCGTGCTTTTATTATCTCTCCATTTTTTACCCAATGTCTTCTTAACATAGTCATCGGAAACCTCTAAAGTAAATCTACCCTGAAGAAAAAAAGTTTAAAAAGTTAATATAAATGAAAGTTAAATTAAAGTATTATAAATTACATTCACGTTTTGTTACCTTAATATTATCGAGAGCCTGATTTTTGTTGGCATCAGGCATGTGATGCCATGATTCGTAGTTAATGGGCAACATATTGGCATTTCGTGCTATAATGCCCAAATAGCCTGCTAACAGTCGAGCTTCAGATCCAATAGGCTGGCCATGATTGTTTCTCCTTACTTTAACACGACCAGGTGAGCTCTAAGTCGTATAAATCTTTAAGTAATGTACGTCCCCGCCTCTCTGCGGCCCCACCACCTTCAATTTGAAAAATGATATATTATTATATTAAAATTGAAAAATGAATCAATAATAAAATTCAACATGCATGTAAAATAAACTTAACATTACTTTCAAATTCTCCAGCTCATCATCTATGTCCGCAGACTAGAAGATCCAACAACCGCTTGTTGTTCACTAATTGCTTCTTCTAAATTTGGAGTAGTGTGGACAATGTTTAAGTCTCGTAATCGTCTTCTAGGCATTTTTCCTGCAATACACATGAAATAGTTCAACATTTTAGTAAAAATAACAATAATAATAGTACATTTAAAATAGTTAAATTATATAACATGCCCAACATTAAAATTATAAGATTACATATAAATAATAAATCGTAAAATCTTACTAAATCATATTTCAGTAAATATCTTCGTCCACATCCCGACGAAACCCATTGAAATTGTTGACTAGTACTAGGGATATTTTCATTTAAGTTTTGTTCGAAAAGGCAATGTTTCGATCTTTCGACTATGTCATCTCTACTTCCACCGCCAATGTCGAAGAAGTCTCTAGGGGTGTTTCGAAGTACAACGTACCAACCCTCATCAGTTGGATCTTCCGAGTAAAAAACTTGTTTAACTTGAGAAGAAAACACATACGGCTTGTCTAAAAGTTGTTCTCCGGTGTGAATCAATCGAGAGAAATTTTCCATTGTAAAGCCATCTTGATCGTTTTTAATTCCGCGAGCCGTATTCACATCAGCCCAATCACCTCGAAATAAGACAACTTTGCATTTTCCGTAATAATCCAACTCAATGATGTCAGTAATAAGTCCGTAATACTCCAGATTCCCCTCGATAAGATTACTGTCCCTAGCACTAGCATAACTTGTAATTGAAGAATTAACAACGATTCCACAATTTTGGGTTCTCCTCAATCTCTCGCGATACCTTGTATGAAATCGGTATCCGTTGATGAGGAAGGCACTATATCTTTTCACTATTCTGTTTGGACCTTGTGAAAGCCATTTAACTTCGTCATTAACTTCATTCCGACTCCAAACCTATTGAATCGAAAGTAAATCGAGTAATTATAAATGTTATGAGAAAACATTATTACTTGTCAACGAAAACTTAAATTGCATACCATTTGGCTTAACCATTCATGGAATGATTCTGTGAACAACTTATTAATTTCTCGCCAATTTAATCTTCGGGATCGTGAACGAGCTCTCAATATTTGTTTGTACTCACTACGTTTAAAAAAGATTTACTTTGTTAGAAGACAAACAAATTATAATTGATGAGTATTTATCAAATTCTAGAACTTACTTCCGAAATGGTTCCATTGAATCGTGATGAAAAAAGAACGTATCGATGTGCTTGGACCCACGATCTATCGTCTAATTCTGCGATTTCGACTTTGCCGATCGGTTCTCTGAAACTTTGAAAAAAATAAGTTTCGGCCAAGTTATGATCTGTGAGCCCAGCATTTCTACTTGGTCTGCTCATTCTTGTTTCAACATCTTCCAAATACCTCGAACAGAAAGTCATACATTCCTCTGCCAAGTAACCCTCAGCAATTGATCCTTCTGGATAACGCTAGATGTACACTAGATGAAGATGCTCCACTAGATGTACACTCTCCATGAAAAAACCATTTTTTGTACCCCCGGACAAAGCCATCAACAACAAGATGTTCGTAGACAACTTCACGATAATGCCAATTGATATTGCAACACTTCTTACACGGACAAAGAATCATATTCTCTTGGCTTGCATTTTGAAATGCGAAATTCAGAAAAGTTTCTACTCCATTTCGATAGCCGTTGCTTACCCTTGACAATTTCATCCAACTCCTATCCATTTCGTAGTTGTTGAAGTCTAAAGTTGACAATAAATTACAGGGCTAAATTGTTAATTTATAATTTATGTAAGTACTGATATGATCACATATATAACTGAGTTATGTATTCTTTAAGATTCATCATACGTGGCATTGTTACACCTAGGAGGATCCATTATATCTAATGATGAGATATAAGGCAACCCGTCGAGTTTCCAAAATTTATATACTTTGAATCTTTTTTTTTTTATCTATACAAGTATTATGTATGTTATGTATTATGTAACTTATGTATTATGTAAGTTATGTAAGTTTGATCTTAAAATTAAGTAAGTTATGTATTCTTTAAGATTCATCATACGTGGCATTGTTACACCTAGGAGGATCCATTATATCTAATGATGAGATATAAGGCAACCCGTCAGAGTTTCCAAATTTATATACTTTGAATCTTTTTTTATCTATACAAGTATTATGTAAGTTATGTATTATGTAAGTTATGTAAGTTATGTATTATGTAAGTTAAATAATTTGACGAAAGCTATGTAAGTTATGTAAGTTATGTATTATGTAAGTTAAATAATTTTATGTAAGTTATGTATTATGTATTATGTAAGTTAAATTAAAATTTCAAATCGAGAATCAGTTGAGGTGTGAACATCTATGGCATGCATTACATTGTAGTTTTTTTTTAAATATTAATTGGTTTTAGTTTTTCGTTTGAGGTAGGCTGGAAAATGTTATTATATATTTTTTATAATTGAAATTTGTTGTGATGTTGTTAAATTTAAAAAGTTTTTAACTTACTTCTTTTAAAAAAAGAATTTATTTTCTATATTAAAACATATTTAAATAATGATCTATATTATTATATTGATAACAAAATATTTATAAGTTTTTAAATTTAAAAAGTTTTTAAATTACTTCTTCTAAAAAATAATTTATTTTTTATAATAAAACATATTTAAATAATGATCAATATTATTATACTGATAACAAAATATTATTACCATTTTGGAAAATATTGAAAATATTAAATATTAAAATCAAACATTATTAATATAAAAAATTAGTAATTAGTAATTAGTAATAAACCAAAAAGCCATATAAATGTAAGTATTCTTAAAAAAAATTAACTTTTATATTTTGTTTATGTTATTTTTTATATCGTACCAAAGAAATCGATTTTTATATTTAAAAATATTTAAATAATGATCATAATTATTATAGTGATAAATAAATTATAAGTTTTAAAAACATTTAAAAATATTAAATACTGAAATCAAACATTATTAATATAAAAATTAGTAATTTGATTTTTATATTAAAATATATTTAAATAATGAAAAAACCATTTTAAGAAGGTTTTAAATTACTTTTTTTTAAAAAAAAAAGAATTCGATTTTTATATTAAAAAATATTTAAATAATGATCATTATTATTATATTGATAAAAAAATTATAATTTTTAAAAACATTTAAAAATATTAAATTTTGAAATCAAACATTATTAATATAAAAATTAGTAATTTGATTTTTATATTAAAATATATTTAAATAATGAAAAAAACATTTTAAGAAGTTTTTAAATTACTTTTTAGAAAAAAAGAAAGAATTCGATTTTTATATTAATAAAGAATTGGATTTTCTATTAAAAAGAATTTGATGTTGGGGTTTGCCTAAAACAAAACCGATTTATAAAAAGAAATTTAATTTTAGCATATTCGAATAGTTATTTATGCTAGGGCGAAAGTGGAGGAAAACCCGCATAGTTATTTATGCTAGTGCAGGAAGTATGTGGAGATTATTAGTATTCTTTGCAATTGCAATGTGAGATAACAA
This sequence comes from Gossypium sturtianum, assembly GCA_025698515.1. Classification (NCBI taxonomy): domain Eukaryota; kingdom Viridiplantae; phylum Streptophyta; class Magnoliopsida; order Malvales; family Malvaceae; genus Gossypium; species Gossypium sturtianum. Next base: position 160,209,155 of record CM046945.1, on the reverse strand, counting down.
GGCGATTAAAAAAATCTAGCGAAAATAAGGCTAACAACAAATCATCTATAAGAATAACACCCATAACAGATACTTTACCTTGAATAAAATGTTGTATCTTTTACACGATCCCTACAATTCCTGATGAGGCCAAGTATCAAAAACTCTGCTATTCCAAGTGTTTATGCTCTCTGTTAACCAGAAGATTAAATGTCAGATGGTTCAATCACACAACTCCTATACAAATAAAGGAAACCCTACATAATGAACCAAAAATTGTAGATAACAGAGAATTGAAGGCAGAAAACTGGATGACAATTGTAAAACAAAGTAAGCAAAAATTGGATTACAAGTGCCCTTAACAACAATAAAAGAAAGCAAAAATTGGCAGAAGATCCTCACCCGTATTGGCTGCACGTCCAACAACTTGTCTGATAGACTCTCTTGTGTTGGTGGAATGTGATTCCAAGTCGATAATTAGCTATTGTAAAAGGCCACGTAGATAGTACAAGCTCAGCGAAGATTTCAAAGTAAAACAATAGAAGAATGAGAAAAAAATCAAAATTTTTATAAGTAATATATTTTAATAAAATAACAGGATAAGTATTAGATACAAAACCTGAGTTATATATTGGCTAAAAATCAATTTGAGTAATACCCAGAGCTGCAAACAATCTTCTTCAAATATTGAATTTGTCAATACTCAATTCGTAAGTACCCGACTGACAACTTAATGTGCATTAGCTCTACAAAACCCAATTACACGATAAGATAGGAGTTTCACAATGATATCGATTACAAAAGTAAAGCAAAGATAGTGGTAATGAATATCAACGTAAAACTAAAATGACTATTAGCATACAAACCCAACAAAGGATATAGTACTAGTTTAAGGGATAGAGAACAATAATAATTCTTAAATTACAGTGATATAGTACGATGCATTTAACTCGTATAAACTTCCTAACTTTACACTCAAAATTTCTTGTCTATATCAATGCTTATTTTATTATTTTATTTCTTACATTGGGATTAATAATCAAAACTTTCTACCCATGTTCTCACATATTTCACACATAAAAGTAACCCATACTATATAAAATTATGAACATTACAATTAACCCAATCATAAAAGTAAGTGAACATCAACGAGATAGATCAAATCATGCAACAGTTCATTTTCATGCATCCTCTCCACTAAAAAATTGACCAGTACAGGGCCGTATATCATGAATTTGGAACAGAAATAAGATATGTAAAGTGGGTGACAACAGGTGTTCGCGCATATGCTCACTGTTCTAAACAATCTGTAAGTAGATCCTTGCCTCAGATTTAGTTCAAAATCGAAGCAATGTTTATAGGAAGGTTTTCCTTTTTCTTAACAAAGAAGGAATCACTCGCTTCTTATCAATTTTAATGCCAACATTTCCGTTAATGTCCGAGTAGCGACAGAAGGAGAACAAGCTCCCAGAATAAAGTTGGGAAACACTAGTAGAGAAGAGTACCATTTTACAGCCACAGATGAAAATTTACACAGTCAAAAGGTGGTTTTGAATGGGAAAATACTCGCTCTAAATTCATCCAGGGGTATCCTCCTATGGAACCATGTGAAGAGCATGACAGATCCAATTATTGTTGCTCCTTTCTCTTATGTATTTTCTCATATTTCAAGTATAATTGTAACACCCCAAACCCGGCCCAAACACCACGACCGGATTTGGTATGTCACTAAAAATTTTGGAAGAACATGTCGTATTTTCAGAAAAATATTTTTTTCTAAAGTTTATCTTCTTATTCGAGAGAAATTTAATAGTTGATAGTTTAAATAAAATATGCCTTTATAAATTAAAAAACCCAAATTTAAATAGATACATTAGTTCAATAAGAATTTAAATAACTAAAAGTAATTAAAGCCCAAAATAAAACAAAACATAAACTAGTGGCCCATAGCCTTATTACAACGAGATTTAAAATCCATTAATTAAAAATATAAAGTATTAACTTGAGACTTTTTGCTGGATCCAGTTGGTCTTTTGCATGGCCACCTTGCGTTCCTCTCCACCCTGGTCCAAGCACTAGGTATCACACGAAAGGTTAATTAATAGGGTGAGTCGCGAGACTCGATGTGCAACCTCATGCACCACTAGATTTTGGCCTTAGGCCCATAAAATAGATTAATAATTCCATTTATAAAAAAAGAATAACAAATAATATGCAAGGCCCAACCCATTTGCCTAGGTTTCCATCCGCTACACGCCCCGTACCAGCCATTCACACCATTGGGGATTTCTACAATCGACCCACACCGCTACACGCCAAGATGGCGCTCATGCTGCTCATCAACATATTATGGCCAAGCCCTTATAATGCATCACGGCATTAGCCGCTACAACATATAACAGATCACGGTATAAACCGCTACACATATAACGTATAACTTCCTCCTTTCATCAACCCAACCCATGCGGACATAAAATCAATATGCTTTTATCATATAAAGTCAAACATTCATCGACACGGTGATTTGCTTCACCCTTTTCGGGTTTCCAACATTAAACCGAGATATCGGTATTTATCACAACATATAAACTTATGAGCATACATTAATAATCAGATCTAGATGGTGGGGAAGTATTACACACCTGTTATCGTGAAATCCAATATTCTTAGTCGATGTCCTTGCTATCCGATCTATTATCCTCAATGTAAAGCCTTGCTCAGAAGCCGGAAAATCACACAAAGATTTAGTCCTTCAATATTCGGCCAAGGTTAATAAATCCCAAATTACACGTTAAAACTAATAGATCCCTTACCTTGAAATCCCGAAAGTAACACGATTCTATAACTTAGAGATCTATGCGATTGACTCCACTAAAGTTCCCTTCAGATTTTGGCACAAGTAGGCACCACAGAAGTAATTCGGTAATCACAGGAGATGAGATCTAGGGATTTCGGCTTTTAGGAAAATCCCGGAAAAAGTATGAACAAGAGAAGGCTGATGTGTCTTTGGCTTTTAAAATACTTGAGTGAGGAGTTTCGGTTTCTGACAGGAAAAGAGAAGAAGAAAAGAAAACAAGGAAGAGACTTGAAGATTTCGGCTAGGAAGAAAAAGAATGGAAAGAGTTTCGGCTTTTGAATCAAAGTGAAGATGAGGGAATAGGCTTAGAGATTTCGGCTTTTGCAGAGAATGAAGAAGAAGATGGAACTTTAGGAGTTTTCGGCTTTTACTCAGAGAAGAAGAGAAAAGAATGAGAGAAAAACCCAAATGACGAAATTGAAGAGATATTCCCCCTATTTATAGAAATTTCGACACTTAACTAACCTTTTAGATAAATCCTATCTTTTCTCATTTATCTTAATCTACTAGCTCATCTAAAAGAGACTTAATTATCTCTAACTCCTTCCTCCTTTATCAGCATATTATCCACATATTTTAATCATTAAAATCCCTAAATTTTAGCCTTTATCTGCTTATTATCCACATAAAATAAATTCCTAAATAATAGCCTTTATCTGCTTATTATCCACATATTTTAAACATTAAAACCCCTAAATTTTAGCCTTGTTGCCATCCACTCCACCTAATCCTAATGCCCAAAATTTAGCTAACTTAAATTAAAAGAATTGGGCTCCATAAAACTTAAATTTGGGCCCCTTACTCCCTTGTGTGGCGTCACCTCCTAAGATTGGGCGACAAGCCCACTTTGGTATTTTAAACATAGATACTACCTTTTAAACCCTATAATGCCCAAACAGATAATTTTAATCAAGGCCTCTACCTAAGCTCTGAGCCCAATTTGGACCCCTAACACTTAAATTAACACATTAAACATATCCACCCATTAAACGCATAGGCCCAAAAATTCAGGAATGTTACAATAATACTTCCTGCTGATCAATTAAATTTCTTTTCTTGCAATTTCCATAGTAAAGCAAAAACAAAATAAATGCAAAATCCGTGGTTTTTAATTGACCTTTTGACATTACCGCACTGTTATCTTCAATGGGAACAAATATTCAAGGTATTACATCTAAGCAACAGATGAAAATGGCTACTGAACTTGATAAAACTAATCAAACAAAATCATCTGTCGAACCAACCAGTAGCCACCAAATGCAGATTAATCTGTGGTTCATCCTCTAAAAGGAATGCTATATAGATATCTACATCTAAAAGCTAAATGAATGATCCACCGAATGTTCTTAGAAATTCATCACTGCTTCTTTGTATCCGAATAAAATGTTTGCATGATGTGGCGAAAAAGCAATATTAGACACTAAAACAGCTCTCGAGTGCAATATTGACAGACAACTCACAAAATAGTCGCTTTTAAACTGATGAACAGAGTTAGCCATGTTCTCTCAAGCCACAGAACACACTAAAAAGACGATTATCAGACAAACTAAAAAGAATGAGAAGCCATTGCTTACTTTGTAGGAACACTTACACGGTGATGCAGCAGAGTGTCGAAGGCGATGAGATAGGGGAAGGTCGACGGTGATGCGGCAGAGGGAACAGTCGTCAGTGACGAAGCAGATGGTCGGACAAAGATTTTGGGAGTTAGGGATTTAGGTTATACAATTAGGGGAAAATAATAAGGTATTTCGGGGTTGGATTGGGGATAAAACTGAGCATACAAAAACGCGTCGTTTTGCTCAAAAACAAAATACATGTTGCGGCGTTTGCACCCTAGCGCCACTAATGCCTGAGTTTTAGTGGCGTTTATTAACTAGCGCCACTAAATTTTTTTTCCATTTTGACAAAACGACGTCGTGCAATAAGGGGTTTTGGGAATGGATGAAACAAAAACGACATCGTTTAACTTTACAATTTGCGGCGCTTTTGAAAAACGTCGCTAATTCCCGATCTTTAGTGGCGTTTTTATTAAAAACGCCGCTAATGCCACAACAAACACAACTGAAACATCACCGTTTTGGCTAAAGTGGTACGTTTTTGCGGCGTTTTTTGTCAAAAACGCCACTAATGTTTTAATTATTTCTTAAATTCCATAAAACCATTAACCTTAATCCTTAATTAAACCCTAAATATATATACATTGAAATTCTAATTTTGATTTAATTATACACATTATTTTAAAATATAAATACATCAATATATTTTTATACTGAGTAAATATAAATTTTATGTATGCAATAATAAAAAATGATGTTAATAATATCAATAATTGTGTTTATATTTTACAAGATCTGGATCAAATTAAAGTTCATGTATGCTTTTGGGATTTAACCCATTTTGATATATATTCTTTTAAAATAATAATTTATATTTATCTTTTTTTATATTCTAAAAAATCCAAGATTAATTAATTCCTAAATCCTAAACCCTAGACCCTAAAAATTATACCCTAAATCATACACACCAAAACTTAAACCTTAAACTATAAACCACAAACCATGCATAGTATCCCTAAACCCTAAACCATTGAAATAGTAACTCGTAGAACTTAAAAATTAAATTATAACTCCTAAAACCCTAAACCATAAAACAATAACCCCTAAAGATTAACCCCAAACCACTACCCCCATAACCCCTAACCTATTACCCCTAAATCCCAACACTTAAACCGTAATCCATAAACATGATCCATAAACCCATGATCTATAAACCTTTAAATAGTAAGTCTTAAACCTTTAAATAAATAATAAAACATAAACCTTAAACTAAAAAACCCTAAACCCAAACTAGAAACCCCTAAACCCTAAACCTTAAACTATAAAACATAAACCCTTAACCCAAAATAATAAACATTATATCATAAACCCTAAAACTCTAAACCATAGACATTAAACCTTAAGTTCTAAACCATAAACCCTAAAATAAAATATTTTTTTTGCGGCGTTTGCTAATGCTAGACCTTTTGCGACGTTTTTCCATATGCGCCGCTAATACTCAGACCTTTAGCGGCGTTTTCTCAAAAGCGCCGCTAATGCTCAGACCTTTAGCGGCATTTTTTTGAAAGCGCCGCTAATGCTCAGACCTTTAGCGGCATTTTTTAGAAGGCGCCGCTAATGCTCAGACCTTTAGCGGCGTTTTTTCGAAAGCGCCGCTAATGCTCAGACCTTTAGCGACGTTTGAGGAAAAAACGCCGCTGTTTATCCTTTTTAGCGGCGTTTTGGAAATAAACGCCGCTATTGCTCATTTTTTTGCGGCGTTTTCCTTCAAACGCCGCAAATTTTTTAAATTTGCGGCGTTTTTCTTTAAAACGCCACTAAAAACGTCGCTGAAAGTCTGTTTTGGTGTAGTGAATTATGAATTCATACATAATTTAAATGAACATCATTTAAATAGGATCGAGACATGTTTGAGTCTGATCAATGTATTTACGTATATATAGATTTTTTATTTAATTTTTATTTTTATTTAAGGACCATAATGTATGGACGTTGTCCAGATTTATTATGGTATAAGTGGTTGATAATATATTACAATTATGAGATTTAGTTATATAAATATATTGATAATAGACATTAATGATACCATTGGTAACATTATCATTAAACGGTTTAGGGTTTTAATTAATGATCTCTTAATGGTTAAAGTCTTGAATTGATTCGGGGTCCGACTATTAAATAATCATAACGTCATCGTGCTCGTTAATCGTGATCCTTAAGTAACGAACCAAAAGAATTGGTCAAATACTTCTATTAGTCCCTGCGCTATGCATAAGTTATGAATTTAGTTTTTATACTCTAATTTGGTCATTTTTAATCATGTACTTTTCAAAATTTAAAATTTTAGTACTAACCGTATCGCAAACAATAGCCATTAAATCTTAAAGTTAAATTTTTCTATTCCCAGAATCTTATGCGAGAAACATATTATTACATTTGTTATGATATGTTAACTTGTTATTTCCATGTAATTTTAACAAAAAAGATGCATTTTTTAGTTAATAGATTTAACGGCTACCATTTGAATTCGAAAAGTATAAGAACTAAAACCAATCAAATTGAAGAACAAATACTCAATCCACAACTTACGCATGGTATGAGATTAATAATAGAATTTTACCTAACGTATTTAACTGCTACCGTTTGGTTTAAGATTGAGATTTCAACATACGAAAAGTACAAGAAATAAAATCATGATTACCGGAATTAGACTAGATTGGTTAGCTAATCTGGTTTAACCGAGAACCTATGGTCCAATTGATCAAACCAATATTATAAAATTGAAATAATTAACCGGTGCAAAATTGATTGAATCGGTAAAAACTCGGTTGAACCTGATAAAAAAACCCTTAATATTATTATTTATTTATGTGTATTTTTCTTTTTCTTGAATTTTATGAAAAATTTCAATCCTCTAACTGGTTCGATGAATGATCCAGTTCTTACAGCATTGATTAAAATTATGCAAACTACAATGTAAGGACTAAATTTAAAACATATCCATAACACATGTACTAATTACATAATTTAACTAAAAATGGTAGGAAAGGTATCAAAATCAAATTAATCCATAATAAAATTATTAATATAAAAAATAACAATGTAGGTAGCGTAGAATGAAATACTTGGTCAGCATTTAATTTAATATGAGATTATAGTCGGGGATATACAAAGAACAATCTCATGTCGGTTAAGGACGTGAGCAGCAACAACCCCGCTTTGACATTCTACTTGCCAACTCTATTCCCCCAGACGCAAAATTCCCTACTACCCAATAATAATAAGCTAGGACCACGCGCTGATTCTTTGAGTGTGGTCCACCGTTCTTCACTTTCACAAAAATTCTTTTATCTATAAGGGATAACATAACATTTACTACCTAAACTTAACAAAATTTCTTAACTTGATTCTTAATTTTTTTTTTCCATGGTAGTCCTGAAACTTGGTAATCTTTTTAATTTAGTCCATTAAGCGTGATTACGTGACATTTGAGATTGTGACATGTCATTATTTGAAAATTTTAAAAATATATAAATCTTGAAATTCTTAAAAATTTTGAAATATAAATAAAACTTTTTTTAAAAAAATTCATATTCTGATGTAGTAAAATCTAGAGTGTCGCATTATCATACTTTAACGAAATCCAAATTTGAGATGAATGTGGACAAAAAAAAGTTCAAAAATCAATGTGAGAAAATTTGCTAAGTTTAATGACTCAATATTATTTTATCTCTATCTACAAGCATTAGTAATGAACGTTTGAATCTGATGCATATTGTATCTGACATGTCATTTTAAGAGAAAACGATAACTTATGATAAGTAATGGGAGAACTATTCCATGATCCTACCATTAGCATTTTATGATTCTATCGTTGACTCTATAAAATTTAGTCGAGTCACATTCTATCACATTTAAGTAGGACACTTTGTGATTCTAATGTTAGCATCCTGTGACCTTATTGTCAACCTTACATAGGACACCCGTCTTTGGGTCCGCACCAAGTTCACTGTTTATATAAATGTACTCTATCTCAAAAAAATAGCCCAAACAACTTTTATATTATCGAAACTCTGCTCAAATACCTCCACAATTCTCTTAACACTCCTAACTATAATTAGAGGCTCCTTACAGTTAGTATGAACTACTTCCGACTTCCTACACTTGGCCTTGTATCAACATGTATTAACTTAAGTATCTAGGAAGCGTATTGAAACATAAACTCTGATCGACTTACAAAGCAGTGAAGGCACCCCACTTAGAGGTGTAATTGAGCCGAACTGAACACGATAAGTGACAAGTTTGAGCTTGAGTTTGATCGAACGTCAATTCTAAACTCGAGCTCAGGTCTAGACATAATCGAGCTACTTAAGCTCAATTAAAGTTGCTTATCAAATTTCGTAGTCAAACTTGAATTCAAGCTCAATAAGCTCGTTCGAATTTAAGCTCAAGCTTAAGCATACTTAAGCTCTTTTTATACAATTAAAAATAAAATTTCACAATATAAAAATAAATTAAAATAAAAAACTCGATTAAACTCATGAATCATTCGAATCAAGTATTATAATACTCAAATTCAACTCAATTAATAGTTTAACCTACTCAAATTTTACGCGATAATTATCAAATCTAATTTAAATTTTTTTAATGAAATTGCTTTCTACAACTAAAGATTCATTTACAATCAGCTTAATCCATAAAAAAGAAAAAAGACAAAAAAACCGCCTAAGCAAATCTAAAGTCGCATTACACGTAGACTCGTCATTTGTCCTTTCCTTTCGCGTGTTTTACACGCGCCAATCCTTCCCGCGAAACGCCTACGTAATTCCAAATAACATAACAAAAAAACAAAAAAATAATCATTCGAACTGAATTTTTCAAATATAATTCTCGTCGCAGTTTATAACTTTATATATGTATATATATAAACTGATAACGATATTATACCAACTACTTGTATATATTCCTATTTTCTTTTGGTTTTTTTTTTTTTTATTGTAAACAAATTCCTCTAAACCTTGCAAAAAGATTCTTTTTACGACCGGCGAGTGAGAATGAACGTCGTAGGAAGACGGATCGGAAAACATAATTCGACGGCGCACCATTAACGACAACACTCCGATGACTTCATCCGCTCTGCGTTTAACGGAAAATGTCTTCAGTCCTCCGATTTCCGTTCTTCTCAGGTTCTTTTTTCCACACTTTCGATCGCATTTACAGTTGGCATTTCGTGTAACGGCGTTGTGATTGTTTTATTATTTTTATTTATTTTTGTTTTGCTGCTTGGATAGGAGTTCGAGATTTATGGCGGGAAAAGAGTGAGCAAGAAGTCACCGGAGCCGGCGGCACTGCCGATTTCTTCTAGATCGTTTAGCTTGAGGATGAATGGTGATAAATACGTGTCGCCGGAGCCAGCGGCGGCGGCACCGCCTATTTCTTCTAGATCGATGAGTTTGAGGATGAACGGTGATAAATACGTCGCGTACAGTGAGCTAAGCCCCAGCTTACTGGATTTGTATTCATTTGATACTGAGCTGCTTCCTGAGGTTTTACTCTTTTCTTCAATTAGATTACCATCTTTTCCTGTTTTGTTAATCCATAGCTTTTACTTAAACTGTATTTTAGTTAAAATATATAATAATTTTGTTCTTCGGTGATGTTTGATCTGATCTTCTGTAAATATATAGTAATTTTGTTCTTCTTTTTTTTTCTGAGTTACAGGCTTCTAACATATATGAAGGATACGGGCTTCATAAATCTGCTCAAGGTAAAAGTTTTAATGATTTCGAACCGTATCAATCGACCGACAGATTTTCAAACAGAGCACGAGGAATGGCTGAGAATAACGTTCTAAAAAGCATATCTGTAGATAAAAGAAAGAGCTAACAATGTTGCAAAGATTAAAGTTGTGGTACCTTAATTGAATGCTTCCTTTTGTTTTCTTTATTGCATAGTAAAATATTAAATTGCTTTATCGAATTGATGAAGGATGAATTCATAAATTCTAAAGGTTAGAAATTGAATTATAATTTTTTTATAAAATTAAAATATAATTTTATATTGTATTATTAATATAAAATTTTATTATTTTTGAGGTACTAAATAAAAATTTTAATTTTAAAAGTTTAAAGTACAATTATCATGTATTAGAGAATGAAAGACAATTTTTCTATTTTTTGATTGATGGGTTGTGACAAGAAATAAAATGAAATTGTGGAGTTTGAAAACGTGAGTGCTCAGCTTTTAGTGATTTATCTGAACTAAAGTTAAAAAGGCTATTGAATTTGGCATACTGAATCATGGCTTGTGCATGCTATCAACCTTTTAGCTTTTTCTCGTGAACTGTTAGTGCATTGGAATTTGACAGTATAGTAATAATATCTTCTTCTTTCTTTGCCACTTCCTTTTTATTCAATGGTCTCTTGCACACCTGCATTGGAAGTTATCGTTAGCTTTTTTAACTTTGGTATCTAAATTTAATTTTAATGTTTAATTTCGTACATAATTTTTTTTTTTTAATTTGGTATGTAAACAAAATGGTATCATGAAACCGAACGAATGTTTGATACATTAATTAAAAAAAAAAACTCAGATGTCAAAGTAAGTATTTATGCTAAACTTATATGGAAAAAAAAATTTCAAAGCAAATATTTATGTTAAACTTAGATATTCACCTGAGACAAAAAAAAAAAAAAACCTCAAATATCAAATTGGAAAACTTAAATATTAAAATTAAGTTTGAAACTAAACTTAAATATTAAATTGAGATAATAAAAAACTCAAACTGCAAGATTATCTTCTTAAAGGTGAGTAGCTGGCAGGGCTTCTCTTTTTTTCCGACAGTTGGGTGTTATGAATTATGATGTTCATGTTTGGATTTATTTGTGATGCTATGGCATTTTTAAGAAGCACTACAGCAAAACAGACATATAGCGGCGTTTTTAGTGGCGTTTTAAGGAAAAACGCCGCAAATATTATACATTAGCGGCGTTTGAAGGAAAACGCCGCTAAAAAATGACATATAGCGGCGTTTATTTCAAAAACGCCGTTAAAAATAATATATAGCGGCGTTTATCACGAAAACGCCGCTAAAACTCTGACTTTTAGCGGCGCTTTGCTAAAAACGCCGCTAAATGTCCGACCTTTAGCGGCGCTTCCCTAAAAACGCCGCTAAAAGTCGGACCTTTAGCGGCGCTTCCCTAACAACGCCACTAAAAGTCGGACCTTTAGCGGCGCTTCCCTAAAAACGCCGCTAAAAGTCGGACCTTTAGCGGCGCTTCTCTCAAAACGCCGCTAAAAGTCGGACCTTTAGCGGCGCTTCTCTATAAACGCCGCTAAAAAGTCGGACCTTTAGCGCGCTTGCATAAAAACGCCGCTATAGGTTCGAGAATTAGCGCGCTTGTGGAAAAACCGCTAAAGGTCCGAGCATTATTTTAAAGTTTTTGTGGATATATATGACTGATTGTTTTTAAATTTATATATTAAATAATTTCTTATATAATTGTAAAAGAGATAACATTAATTTTAATATTAAAATTATGATTCTATTTTAAATTATGTAAGAGAAAAATATTTGTTAAAAATGAAAAAAATATTAAATAATTTCTTATATAATCGTAAAAGAGATAGTATTAATTTTAAAATATTGAATATTAATTCTCATGATTGTTTAGGGTTTATGGTTTAATATATATAGTTTATGATGTAAGGTTTAGAAGTTACTATTTTAGGGGTTAAAGGTTAAGTGCTTAGGGTTAGGGTTAAGGGTTAATGTTTAGAGTTTAAGGTTTATGATTTTAGGTTTAGGTATATGACCCAAAATCCAAAAACTAAAATCCCTCAAATCAGTTTTCCCTAAATCAAACCCACAAAATCCCTAGAATCGTATAACCCGGCCCGAAGCTATTAAATCCAACCACTGTATACCCATCCTTCCTTTTATTGTAAAACTGTCTTCCCATAACCCCAAATAGTAAATGTATCAATTATCCTACTATTTATTTATTTAAAATAGGTTCAAGTCTTTAAACTTAATTTATATATTAAATAATTTATTATATAATTGTAAAATAGATAATATGATTTTTAATATTAAAATTTTTTCATTATATAGTTCGGGGGTTTGGGGTTATATGTTAGAGATTAGGGTTTTAAAGTTTGAAGTTGGGGTTATGTACTGTGTGGTTTGTGGTTAATTAAATATTTAAATTTATATATTAAATAATTTATTATATAATCGTAAAAGCGATATTATAGTTTTTTAAACCTTTTTTATATCATATTTTGAAATTTTTTGTATATAAATTTTCTTGCATAAAAATTTTATAAAAAAATTATGTCATGTATCTAATTCTTTTAAATATTAGTCACAGTTTCCAAAATTATTTATTTAAAATTGATATGAATTATGTAATAATTAAATATAAAATTGTAATAAAAGTACTCAAGCACTCTTTCATTGATCTATTCTTATAATTATTATTTAACTTCGTATTAACTAAAATGTAAGTTTTTTATTATATATTTAAATAATTTAGAAAAATTAATAACACATAGAAAAAAATTTGAAATAAATTATAACATAGAAAAACTATGTTAAAATGGAAAAAATTAAAATACTATGATTTAAAATAATTTTAAAGATTTATGGGTATATGATTTAAAGATTTCAAATTTATATATATAATAATTTTAAAGTTTTAAGTTTTAAGTTTTAATGGTTTAGATTAATTAGGGTTAATAAGAAAAATTTGGAACAAATTATAACATAGAAAAAATATGTTAAAATGGAAAAAATTAAAATACTATGATTTAAAATAATTTTAAAGATTTATGGGTGTATGATTTAAAGATTTTAAATTTATATATATAATAATTTGAAAGTTTTAAGTTTTAAGTTTTAATGGTTTAGATTAATTAGGTTAATAATATTAAGTAATTGGAGTAATTAATAATAGTATAAAAATAGATTAAAATTTACCGGCGCTTTTAAAAACGCCACAAAATCCATCAACACATATTAAGACGGCGCTCGTTTGGAACTTTGTTGTTTGAATTAGTGGCGTTTGTTGACTAAAACGCCACAAAAACATAAACTCTGTTGAGCAAGACGTCGCCGCTTTTCTTTGTGCACGGATTTATCCCCTTCACCCCCGAAATCCCTAAGTGTTTTCTCGCTTCAACTTTTCCCCTTCATCCCCTTCATCCCCGTCGTCCCTAAACATTTATGCTAAAGCTTCTCCGTAGGTTCTGCTGCCCTTTGTTTTTGCTCAAATTTCCCAATATTCCGACATTCAACAAACAAAGACGGTATGGAATTTGGAAACAGAAACTTTTTGTTTTAGGGATTTTGTTTATTTATATAATTTTGTTTTTCATTTTGTTTAACTTCTCCATTTTTTTTTTTGCTGAGTATGAACTAGGTATAAAAAATTTGGTTGATTTGGTGGCTGTAGGATCGTCTTTAGCAAAGGTACGAGGTCAGGTTGTCATTGGGTATGTAATTACTTGTCGCCAAATTATGAGTTCCTCGTCTGGATAAATAGTAATCAAGACCCGCATCTTCCTTCATTTCCTTTTTCTTTCTTGTTTTTGGGTTGTCTTCTAACCGCTGAAATTCATGAATTTGGAAAGTACATTTATAGCTTAAAGATTAGTTCTTCCGAGAAAAGATTAAATTGACCATTTTTCAACAAATATTCACACAATTTTATCTTTGAAAAGAGTTGTTTCAACTAGATATTGTCAAGATGATTCTTCTTATTTAAGTTGATGATGATATGTTTTCAGATTAGGAAAAATAGAAAAGCACTACTATCTGCGACCATTTAAAGTTGTTTGGAACTAGTTATAAATTGACCGTAAAACTTATCGCTATATAGTTCAAAATAGTCGATCGTTAGTTTTATCTTTTGCCAAGAGTTGTTTCAACTAGTTACTGCCAAATGATTCTAACATTTGCTTATTAAAGTTAATGATGTTATGTTTCCAGATTAGGCACTGATTTATACTTCAAGTGTTGTCTAAAATTTTTAGTTTTCAAATATTTCTTCTAACATGAGGCCTGGCAATTCCTGTATGTTCTTGTTTAAGGTGTTTTTCTTATTAGTTTTTGACAGGCTAACATGTTCGCAATGGTTATATAATGGGAAGAAGTTCTCGTACATGGGGCATCGCCGGTGGTTACCGGAAAATCATACATTTAGATTTCAGAGTGCTCAGTTTGATGGTACTCAAGAGTTCGACCAGTTCCTCCATGACTGTGGATCCGAAATATTCTTAATGTTGAAAGATATGAATTTCATTTATGGGAAGGTGAATCAACCGCTAACCCGCAAAGAAATAGAAGATCTAGGGATGAATCTGATGATGAATCTGATGAACAGGATGATCCTCATGAGGCGGACTTGTGGAAAAAAAGAAGTATTCTTTTCGAGTTGCCTTATTGGAAGCATCAGATTTTACGCCATAATCTTGATGTCATGCACATAGAGAAAAATGTCTGCGAGAACATCATTGGGACTATTTTGAATGTCGATGGAAAATCGAAAGATAATCTTCAGAGTCGACTTGATTTAGTCCACATGGGAATTCGGCGTGAGCTTCATCCCCGAGAACTTCCGAATATGAAATATCGGTTGCCGCCTGCTATTTTTTCAATGTCAAAGACGGAGAAAGAAGTGTTCATGCGGGTGTTGAAGGATATAAAGGTCCCGGATGCGTATGCATCAAATATTTCGCGATGTGTGAGTCTTAAGGATCGAAGACTATATGGCTTAAAATCGCATGACTATCACATCTTGATGCAAGACTTACTGCCCGATTGCTATGCGCGTGTTGTATGTCGAAAAAGGTGACGGCTCCTATAATTGAACTCACAAATATAATGAAAGGTATTTGTGGTAAAGTTTTGAATGTTCAAGAACTTGAGAGACTACAAGATCGAGTCGCATTGACTTTATGCAATCTGGAGAAGATCTTCCCCTTTTCCTTCTTCACTATTATGGTGCACTTGTTAATTCATCTCCCGCGTGAAGCACTTCTTGGTGGACCCGCTTTCTATCGATGGATGTATCCCATTGAAAGGTCTTAATTTATTTGCAACATATTCCTTCATTCAGCTCAATGCCTTTAGTTGCAACTTTTGTTAATGTTGTATACCGTGTTTAGGTTCCTTTCCAAATTGAAGTCATACTGCCGCAATAAGCGTTATCCTAAGGATCAATTGCCGAGGCTACTTGGCGCAGGAATGTATGACTTTCTGCTCGAGGTATTTGGAAGATGTTGAAACAAGAATGAACAGACCAAGTAGAAATGCTGGGCTCACAGATCATAATTCGGTCGACACTTATTTATTTCAAAGTTTCGGAGAACCGATCGGCAAAGTCGAAATTGTAGAATTAGACGATAGATCGTGGGTCCAAGCACATCGATACATTCTTTTTCATCACGATTCAATGGAACCATTTCTGACGTAAGTTCTAGAATTTGATAAATACTCATCAATTATAATTTATTTGTCTTCTAACAAGGTAAAACCTTTTTAACCGCATGTGAGTACAAACAAATATTAAGAGCTCGCTCACGATCCCAAAGATTAAATCAACGAGAAATTAATAAGTTGTTCACAGAAACATTCCATGAATGGTTAAGCCAAATGGTATGTAATTTAAGTTTTCATTGACAAGTCATAATGTTCTCTCATAACATTCATAATTTCTCGATTTACTTTCCATCAATAGGTTTCGAGCCGGAATGAAGTAAATGACGACGTTAAATGGCTTTCACAAGGTCCAAACAGAATAGTTAAAAGATATAATGGCTTTCTCATCAACGGATACTGATTTCATACAAGGTATCGCGAGAGATTGAGAAGAACCCAAAATTGCGGAATTGTTGTTAATTCTTCGATTACAAGTTATGCTAGTGCTAGGACATGAATCCGGTCGAGGGGAATCTGGAGTATTACGGACTTATTATCGACATCATTGAGTTGGATTATTATGGCAATTGCAAAGTTGTCTTATTTCGAGGTGATTGGGCTGATGTGAATACGGCTCATGGAATTAAAAACGATCAATATGGCTTTACAATGGTGAATTTCTCTCGATTGATTCACACCGAGAACAAGTGATGGACGAGAGTATGTGTGTTTTCTTCTTCTCAAGTTAAACAAGTTTTTACTCCAAGATCCAATCGATGAGGGTTGGTACGTTGTACTTCGAAACACCCCTAGAGACTTGTTCGACATTGGCAGTGGAAGTAGAGATGACATAGTCGAAAGATCAGAAACTTTGCCTTTTCCAGAACAAGACTTAACTGAAAATATCCCTAGTACTAGTCAACAATTTCAATGGGTTCAAATCGAGGATGTGGACTAAGATATTTACGAAATATGATGTAGTAAGATTTAATGATTTATTTTCTATATGTAATATTATAATTTTCATGTTGGTCATGTTATATAATTTAACTATTTTAAATGTCCTATTATTGTTGTTATTTGTTACTAAAATTTTGAACTCTTTTATGTGTTTTGCAGAGAAAATGCCTAGAAGACGATTACGAGGTTTAAATATTAGCAATTATACTTTGAAAATTCAGCAGACGTAAATAGTGGGCGGGATACGATTGTTGGATCTTCTACTCACGGGACATAGATGACGAGCATGGAGAATTCCAAAGTAATGTTAAGTTTATTTTACATGCATGTTGAATTTTATTATTGATTCATTTTTCAATTTTAATATAATAATATATCATTTTTCAAATGAGGGTGGTGGGGCCGCGCAGAGCTCGGGGACGTCGTTGCTTACGATTTATATGACTTAGAGCCTACCCAAATGTGTTATAGTAAGGAGAAACGATCATGGCCAGCCTATCGAATCAAGCTCTCGATTGTTGGCGAGCTATTTGGGCATTATAGCACGAAATTCGAATATGTTGCCCATTAACTATGAATCATGGCATCACATGCCCGATGCCAACAAAAATCGAGGCTCTCGAAAATATTAAGGTAATAGAAGGTGAATGTAATTTATAATACTTTCATTTAACCTTCATTTATATTAACTTTTTTAAAAAAATTCAGGGTAGATTTGATTTAGAGGTCTTGGTGACTATATTAAGAAGACGTTGGGCAAAAATGGAGAGACAATAAAAGCACCCTAAAAAAACAATATTTTAAAAAGACATCACCCTCGATTTAAAAAGCATGAAATGTCCCACGGAATGTTGAGGTACCAATGGGAAGATCAAGTTAGATTCGGAATTCAAAGAAAGGAGAGGTATTGCGTACTTTCAAAGTCTTAGAAATTTTTCGGTTTATCGTATTTACTATATAATTAATTCAAATCCCATTATGTAGGACCGTGAGCGAGTTGGAACAACCAAAGACGAAACAACATTTCACGCACACCGCAGGTTCCAGGTTCCGTAGTTTTGCTCGTGTGGTGAGGTGAGGTATTATAATTTATTACTTCTTTCAAATATTAATGATTTATACTATTAACTTATATTTTTCTGCTATAATGTAGGAAGTTTAAATCAGTCAAAAAGTTGGACGGCTTCAACTTTTTGACATTACGCATAGGAAGAAGGATGGATCTCCGATGACATCCGAGGCTGCAGAAATTTTGGTATATTTATTTAATAAATGCTTATTTTATTTAAATATTTATAATGCTTAATTATAATGGTTTAATTCATCGTTTGTAGTTTTAAATTTCTAATTTTAACTTATGTTCCATTCATTTTTATTATATATTTCGTTTCTAACTCTTTTATTGATTTATTAGGATAAACTAAAGGAGAAGAAGGCGGAGTATGAAGCAGTTGCTTCGTCTGACAGTTCTGTTAACCTCGACGAGGTTGATAACATGATTATTATTGATGTTTTGGGTCCCGAAAGGTACGACTGCTTCGATTGATAGTTTTGTTAATCTTGAGTATATTTATAACAGAATTATCACTAATGTTTTGGGTCTTACAAGGTATGGTTGGGTTCGATGTCAAGGATCGGTGTTACTCCGACCCAATATTTTGATCCGGCTCCGCAATACATGCCTTCCGAGTCAATCTCGCGGCCTTGTTCGTAGACTCGAAAAACAGATATCCCTGATGGAAGCGAGCACAGCTGAGCAAATTTCTCAGCTTAGAGCGGAGGCAGCAGCGAGAGAGGCGGAGCATGTTGCTCAACTTAGAGCGGAGGCAGCAGCGCGGGAGGCAGAGCAGAACAGAAAGTATGAAGAACTCCAGCTACAGCTGCAGGTTATGATGAATATGTTCAAGCAGCAGCCGCAGAGGCCGCCATCTTAGACATTTCTTTTCTTATTGTAAGATTTTTTTTTTTAACATTGTTACAGTTAAACATTATTCTAAGAATTGTTTGAATTATGATTCATTTTTTAATCAATATCATCTTTTATTAAATTTGAAGTATTTGTTTAGATTTAATGCTTTTACTGAGAATTAAATGTTTTATTTGCTGCATTGGGTTGGAATTATATGCAATTGTTGCTGTTATTGGCTGGTTTTTACTGCAGGGAGGGTAGGATATTGGGAAAAAAGTACACAGCAAATCTGTGCAAATTAGTGGCGTTTTTTTAAAAAGCGCCGCTAAAAGCCCCTACCTGTTGCGGCGTTTTTAAAAGCGCCGCTAAAAGCCCCTACCTTTAGCGGCGTTTTTTTAAAAGCGCCGCTAAAAGCCCCTACCTTTAGCGGCGTTTTTCTAAAAAGCGCCGCTAAAAGCCCCTACCTATAGCGGCGTTTTTCTAAAAAGCGCCGCTAAAAGCCCCTACCTATAGCGGCGTTTTTCTAAAAAGCGCCGCTAAAAGCCCTACCTATAGCGGCGTTTTTCTAAAAAGCGCTAAAAGCCCCTACCTATAGCGGCGTTTTTCTAAAAGCGCCGCTAAAAGCCCCTACCTATAGCGGCGTTTTTCTAAAAGCGCCCGCTAAAAGCCCCTACCTTTATGGCATTTTTTAGAAAGCGCTAAAAGCCCCTACCTATAGCGGCGTTTTTATAAAAAAAGGCCACTAATTTTTGCGGCGGTTTCTGTAGCGGCGTTTTTTGCGGCGCTTTTAAAAGCGCCGCGAGTACTATTAGTGGCGCTTAAAAACGCCGCTAAAGGCCCAAAAAAACGCCGCTAAAAGTCTGTTTTGGTGTAGTGAAGATTACTTGTTTAAAATTGGAAATTAAGGAAGTTAATTTCTCTTTGCTTTGATTTCATGGATAATCCAAATTGACTTCTTATATGAAAGCCGTAGTAGCTATGGCATTTTCAAGAGATTTCTTGTTTAAAATTGGAGACAAAGGAAGTTAATTGCTCTTTGTTTTAGCTTTCATGGAAAATTCAAATTGACTTATTATTTGAAAGCCTCGCTAACTCATGATAATCTCTACCAGCTGTAACACTTACTTCTTCCATGGTTAATTATAGTGTTAATATAAGTTTTAGCCCCTAAAATTAACAATTGAATTTACTTTGGTACTTGAACTTGACAATTATATTCATTTTGGTCCTTGAGCTTGGATTCTATTAAATTTTAATGATGCGGCATAGTCACAAAATATCACATCATTAAACTTTTATATTTTCCAAATTCAGAAACCAAAATAGATCTAGTACCAAGTTTAAGTACTAAAGTGGAAAAAAATTATAGGTACCAAAGTGGACTTAATTGCCAAGTTAAGGACTAAAAGTTATATTAACCATTAATTATACGAGTGAGAAGCAGTATTTTTATATGAGATCTAATTATTGATGACCCTGCAGGTTGACATGACAGAATATGTTGAAAAGCATGAGTTTCTTTTTTGATGTTTGTCTTTGAATGAAGATGTTAGCAATGAGAAGGTGAATATATCCAAGATCTGAATAACTTTTTAATGGATTAAAGTACTTGATAGGTACCTGTATTATAGAGATTCAATTAAATTAGTCCCTCTATAATTAAATGGATAAATTTAGTCCCTATACTATTAAAAAAATTAAATAAGTCCAAATTGTAACAAAGTCAAAGTTTACCGTATAAAAGATGTTTTGAAAATTATTTTTTTAATTGCAGTTTAATTCCAAACAAAAAAATTTAAGAATTTTTTAAACAATAAATGTTAACTCTATTTCAATTTGACCTAATTTGATTCTTTTAATAGTACAAGGACTAATTTGATCAAGTCTCTATAATAGAGGGACCTCTCAAGTGCATTCACCCTTTTTTTAATATGCCATTTAGCTAGTTGCACAAGTTCATTCTCCATTGTTCTAGGTGTATTCCGAGACTGTTGAGCCGATAGTTCCACTAATTTTCAATCGAACAAAAGCTACTTGTTTTGCATATGGCCAAACAGGCAAGTACCTATCTTAAATTTGAAAGTCATGCTATTGTAAATGAACTTTAGTTGACTATGTTTTTGTTTCTGGGTACTGGAAGTGGAAAGACGTATACTATGCAACCACTGCCTCTAAAAGCATCACAAGATATATTAAGATTAATGTACCATTCATATAGGAACCAAGGTTTCCAACTCTTTGTTAGTTTCTTCGAGATATATGGCGGGAAAGTCTTCGATCTCCTTAATGATTGGAGGTAAGTTATGTTTATACGTATTCGGAATCGTAGATAAATTGTCCTATAGTTCATAATTCACTGATTAGAATTATACATTTTGCAGAAAACTTCTCATGAGAGAAGATGGTAAACAACGGGTATGTATTGTAGGTTTGCAAGAGTACAAGGTATTAGATGTCGAAACGATCAAAGAGTTAATCGAGAGAGGTAACGCAACTAGAAGTGCCGGCACCATGGGAGCGAACGAAGAATCCTCGAGGTCGCATGCAATTCTTCAGCTTGCCATCAAGAGATCAGCTGATGGGAGTGAAAAGAAACCGGCCAAACTTGTGGGGTAGCTTTCTTTTATCGACCTTGCTGGAAGCGAGCGCGGTGCTGATACGACTGATAACGACAAACAGACGAGGTATAAAATGTTTTTGCGTATGCAATAGCCACGGAACTGTAACATAGATGTATTAACAATCTGATTTTTTTTTATTTTTTTTTTGTATTCCTGCAGAACGGAAGGAGCTGAAATTAATAAAAGTTTACTTGCTTTAAAAGAATGCATTAGAGCTCTTGATAATGATCAAGGACACATTCCTTTCAGAGGAAGTAAGCTGACTGAAGTTCTTAGAGATTCATTTGTCGGCGACTCGCGTACCGTTATGATATCATGTATTTCACCAAGCTCAGGGTCGTGTGAACATACCTTGAATACACTCAGATATGTTGATCGGTATGTGGTTCTGTAACTAATGTCGAATTTTAGAACTGAATAATGACGCAGATACTTGCATTGCAGGGTGAAGAGCCTATCGAAAGGGAACAATGCCGCCAAGAAGGATTCGCTATCTTCATCTTCGAATCTTCGGGACTCGACTGCATTGCCCTTGGCTTCATCTTTACCGACTGATACCTTTGAGGACATTATACCTGATAACAAACCTCGATGGTCTGACCGGATTGAAAGAGATACGTCTCCTTTTAAAGTCGACCGTGTTCCTAGTGGAAGGGTAGAAGGAAATGTGTCCGTAGCATATCCGGATTATTACATGGGTCAGAAAAGTGGTCTGAACAGAATGGTCGAGGATGATTTGGATCACTCTGAGGAGACTAATTCAGATGATGATCTAAATGCCCTGTTGAAGGTATCATCAATCGATCCGATCATCTGATTTATCTTTCCTAATTGTATATATTTCCGAAATTAAATTCGTCTCGTTTATTTATTACTAGGAAGAGGAAGACCTCGTATCCGCTCATCGAAAGCAAGTGGAGCACACAATAGAGATTGTTCGAGAGGTAAATGACTATATTGCTCTGACTCTTCATTCGTATCGAAACTCAAACCCGAGTCCAGATGAGTAACTTTGTTATGCTTACAGGAGATAAATCTGCTAGTTGAAGCTGACCAACCAGGCAATCAGTTGGATAACTATATCTCTAAATTAAGTGCCATTCTTTCACAGAAGGCTGCAGGCATTTTACAATTGCAGAACCGATTGGCTTCCAAAAGCGTTTAAACGAATACAACGTTTTAATATCTTCCGGCATTTGATTTAACCGGGCAAAAAATGGGCTCGTGAAATTCACTGATGCATTTGTGGAGCTCAACTGGAACCTATGAAGCATGGACACGGACACACAATATGGGTATGACACGATACGGACACGGCAATACGGTAATTTTTAAAAAATGAAGACACAGATACAGCAAAATATGACAATAAAAAAAATATTTTTATATATATTTTTATGTTAAAATACTTAATATCTAACCTAATATTTTAAATCAATTTACAAATAGCCCAAAACTCTGCTTCTCCTTTCACTCTCAACTGGGGTTTTTCAATCTGGCACCTCTATTCATTGTCACTGTGTGGGAATCATGTCCGAATTTTTTTGACATATTCCAACGTGTCTCATACGTATCCGGGCGTGTCCGACGAGTGTCCGTGTCGGACACACATACGACACCGATACGAGGAGGGATGAGCTGTGTCTGTACTTTCCAAACTGGAACCAATTCGGCGTGGATTCGGCCCGACATTGATGACCTCACAATACCTTATCAGAGTGGATGATGACTGGTACGAGTTGAATCATTGTTTCTGACTCCATTTTTTATGCTTCAAGTTAATGGTGTAATATCTTGATTTACATATATACACACATACATGTAAGTACACTATTGAAATATGTAAAATTTTCTGCAGCAGAAACACCTTGGTTTGTGTTTTCAAGTTTCTCCTTGCATAACATTATATGACATTTTCGTTTTGCTTGAAGTGTTTGTATTCGACATTTATGTTGAACTATGTATATTTGGATATGAATGTGAAATATTTTTGTCAAGCATTTGATTATTAGCACACTCGTATTTGAGTCCGTGTATAATGAGTAATATTAGATTTCATTTGTTTAACTGTTTGTGGAAAAATATATGGTAATTTTAGACACAATACGGATAGTTTTAATTTTCGACATTGACGATTAAATCAAATTGGATCTTAAGTATTATTTTTTACTCTTAACTTAAATAATTTTTTTTTTAATTGTTCAATGATTTAAATAAAAACTTTTAAATAGTTCAATAATTATTTTATAATTTTTTAAAGTTAAGTGCGTAAAACATAAATTTATTAATAATTTAGTGACCTCGAGTATAGTTTATCTAATTGTTTATTATCCTTAGCAGCCCGAGTTAGCTCAAATGCGTTAGAACAAACTCCCAACACCCATAGAAGGAGAGCACATTCGAATGTACTTCGAAAATATCCAAACTCTATTTTGGAACATGAGTGTATCAAAACATAATAAAAACGAAACTACGTGAATCTCACGTGTTGCCACTCTTAAAAGAATAATATGTCTCTTCTTTAATAAAAAAATATATTTTTCTTTAAAATTTATATATATTTATAAAAAATTATATTTGATGTATTAGGGAATTAGATAATAATAAATTATTTGAAAAATTATCATAACAGTTAAATTAAAATTTTTAGATATTATTGATTGAAGTAAATATTTAATAATTTTAATATATGGTGGATAGTTCATTCAAATAAATAACACGGAAATTATTTTGATTAAAATACTTATTATTTTTTAAATAAATAATTTTCATTATTAATAAAATATGTAAACATTATGAGTTGAAATGTATTTTTTTAAAATTACGTAAACATTTTAATAAGAATAAATAACAATATTATTTAGAGTGTAAACTAATCACAATAATCCAAAATTAAGATCAAATTGAAAAAAGTTACCAAATTAATGTGAACCTAGAATTCAGAGATCAAGTTGAGAAAAAATATTAAATTTAAGGACTAAATATTATTTTATCCCTTAAAATCAATTCAATTATCAAATTTAATAAAATATACTTCTAATTTTCCATTCAATCAATTTGGTCCAATCTTTTTGTCAAGTAATATTTATTCGAGCCAAGATACTCCTCTCCTCACTGAAAAAAAAAGACTTAACAGCTTTCATGTTTGATTATGGAAGCTGCTAACTGTAGCGACGTCGTTCCGCCCTTCGTCGCTAAAACTTACCAGATGGTCAACGATCCGGCGACCAACGATCTTATCACTTGGGGCAAAGCTAACAACAGTTTCATAGTCATCGACCCTTTAGATTTCTCTCACAATATTTTGCCTTTTTACTTCAAACATAGCAATTTTACTAGCTTCGTTCGCCAGCTTAATACTTATGTAAGTTTCAAATTTCAATTCAATATATATGTGTGTGTATGTATTTGAAATGGTTTAAAGATGTTTATGATTTGTGGTTGATGATTAGGGTTTTAGGAAGGTGGATTCAGATAACTGGGAATTTGCGAATGAATGGTTTCTTCGAGGTCAAAAGCATTTGTTGAAGAACGTGGTGAGGAGAAAAACGGAGGGAAATCGATGCATGCGGTTGAAGAAAGGTGAGGTTTTAGATGGCGGCGGTGACGGCGACGATGAAATTGTGATGGAGATAGCAAGGATGAAAGAGGAGCAGAAATGGTTGGAAGAAGAGTTGAAAGGGATGAACGAGCGAGTGGAGACGACGGAGCGGTGACCGAAGCAGGTGGTGGCGTTTCTTCGCCAGGTCGTCGAGGATCCTGGTTTCATTTCGTGTTTGGTGCTCAAAAGCGATGGAGTAGGCGAATTATGTTGGAGAAAGCGGCGGTTGAAGGTGGTGCGCCACCGGCGGTTTCGAATAATGCGGTGAAATCAAGGTGAAGGATGGCATGCTTTGATTGATTTACGTCTTGGGCTAGTTTGGCAATGCTTTTGAAAAGTGCTTTTGAAAAGTCTTTGTGGAAAAGTACTTTTGAGAAGTTATTTTGAAAAGTTTGTTTTAAAATTTGAGTGTTTAGCATTCTTTGTCAAAAGTATTTTTGAGAAATAAAATGTCCATTTTAGACATGTTATTATCAAGTAACAAATATATATTTAAATAAAATTTAAATTAGTTAATATTATTATATTTTAGTAAGAATATAAAAAAATTACTATAACTTGTTAATATTTTAATATATGAAATATAAATTTTAAATATTTTTAAGTAATAAATATTAATTACTTATAAAATTTAATTAGAATATATAAACTACATTTTAAATATTTAAATATAACCATTAAATATTTGTAATTAATATTTTAAAAAATATTTTTTTTTTATTTTTAATTAATGATTTTAACACATTTGTAATTAAGCACCACGAAAAAAAAAGGGAAAGTACTATGTTATTAGAGGGGTGAAAAAGTAATTAAGCACTAAAAGTGTTTTTGGAAGAGGAAAAGCTACAAATTTTAGCCTCTCCTTTTTTTTTTTTTTTGATTCAAATCTGATTGGGCTTTGTGATTAATATAGAAAAGAAGCTTACAAAACCAATAAAACAACTAGAAAAAGACTAGACCAAAACCAAAGAGGCCCAGCAAAAATAGACTAACAATGAAGGCCCTAAATTAAAAAACCAAACGTCTCACAGAATACTCTAGAAACCATAATTAAAATATCTGACGAAATCTATTGCCCAATCACATCACCTGTTCGTCTGCCTTATCTGCCTCATCCGTCATTTCTTGCATTAATGGAGAATTCAGATTACCAAGGGAAGTAATAAACATAGGCGACTGTTTAATTTTCAATTTGAAACTCCCCTCTATCTTTTCGTCTCTGCTCCATTTCAATCTGGTTCTCTCACACACTCGTCTTTTCGCTTTGATTTTCGCATACCTATGAACCGCTTCAATCAGTAAAATTTCTCTCTCCATTTCAAAGATTCCGTTGCTAGTATATGAGCAAGGTTGTTAGCCATTCTCGGAGTATACCCGAATCTTATTTTCTGCATTTTGCCTCGCATTCGAATATCACGTATATAAACCCCGACCATTGATTTATCAAGTTCTGGGTTGTTACATTTTTTGATGATAGACAACAAATCTCCTTGATAATAATATCTTCTCTGTTAATTTCGATTGCTATTTGGGTTGCTTGACGGCAAGCAATTGCTTCAGCAGCAAAGGCGGAATCCACTCCACTGTGAAGTTCTGATTTTGTAAGGAGAATACAGCCCTTTCTGTCCCTGATGACAATGCCTGATGCCGATTGCTTTCTTCTTTCATCAAACGCTCCGTCAAAGTTTATCTTCAGTGTTTGTCCAGGTGGGTGCCTCCATTTCATTTTAGAGTACATGGTTTTCTGTTTTTCTGTTTTAAGTCCATCAAGTTCTTTTAGATACCCATATACGAACTTTACAATTTCCTGACTAGATCTACCTTGTCTATTATGAATACGGGAGTTCCTATCCCCTCAGATGGCCCACAGCATTCCACAATAGATTCTGCATTTTCCCCGAGGGAGAAGGACCAAAACATTGGTAAGCCATTCTATGAACTCTGCTTCTAGAAACATCGAAAAGATTGGATCTGACAATTCTCTCCAAACTGATTTTGACACAGGACATTCGCGGAAGAGATGATGCATATCTTCTTCCCTTTCGCCACACCTAGGGCATAGAGTATTCCTTGTTACACTCTTAAGTTCCAAATTGACTTTTGTAGGTAAATAGTTCCAGGAGATTCTCCAAATTAGCAACTTAATTTTCGAGGGTAGTGTAACACCCCTAACTCGTATCTGTCGTCGGACTAGGGATTTCGAGGCATTACATTCGATTCCGTACATTTCTCATTTCATTATTACCTAAGATTATACCATTGACAATATATTTATTCCACATTAGTGTATATCATAAATATAAATATCAACCAACACATTTATCACATAATTGCTCATCACTTTCGACAATGACCATTACATGTGTATATAACATCATAAACACACCTTAGCACTCAGATCTCATAACCAAATATACCTTAGCATTCAATATAAAACTTAGACTCCAAACTAGGTCAAATCATAGCCAAATATTTTATTTTATTTTATAAAATTGACGTACGGTACATGCATACAAATGTACATATATTCACTCAACTACTTTAATATACTATATACATTATTCAAAATCTTACACATGTATTCGTACATGCTACATATATATATTATCAAGGTATAAAATTTCCAAAATGCTTACCACAAACCGTATATATATAAGCATTATAATCAAGACTTATAAAGCATAACATATACATTTCTTCATACATAAACAAGTCAACCCAAACATAGTAAGATAGCCATTTTCACATGGCATCCTTATACATTCACATTTGCCCTATTTAAAACATTTTGACAAGAAATTCAGCCTATACATGCCATGGACCTTGGGTTCGAAAACAAAAAGGTACCAAAAGAGATGATAATGTGATTGACTTCGACGACGATCCCCGAGCTCGAGCTTCAACTTCAAAAAAAATCTATACCATAACCAAACAAACACATAAACGGTAAGGTATTATAGCTTAGTAAGTTATAAGCAAAAGATAGTATGTATAACCAAACCTTATAATAGCTTCTATTTGATTCAACTTAATCATTAATTATATTGTAACATCAATACACATAATAGATTACCATTTACCCATATCGTACTCATTAGGTCTCATGGAACCGAATACTTGCATGCTTAATAACCATATCAAAATTACTTACCTAATTTACACCAAGATAATAAACTATCTTACATTACGTACATATCCAACACTTTTGTTTACCTCCACTAAGTATTTTGATCCATGAAGAAACCCGATAATCCGCACACACAGTGCATCACCCGTAACGTATCGCACACTTAGTGCCGTTACTTGTAAAAGAGCACACACAGTGCCTCTTATTAGTAATGTATCGCACACATAGTGCCATTACTATTTTATCCGCACACACAGTGCCACTTATTAGTAATGTATCGCACACATAGTGCCATTACTATTTTATCCGCACACCCAGTGCCACTTATTAGTAATGTATCGCACACATAGTGCCATTACTATTTTATCCGCACACACAGTGCTAGTTACATGATTTTATAAATATGAACATACATTAACACGCATATTCAAACCAAATCTTTCTTCCTATAATTTACCATCACATTCGGCCACACTCAATTAAACACATAGTTATTCATTCAATCACCAACATCACCTATTTTATGGTTTACAATTAACTACTACTCAACCCATAAATTTTTATCCAATCCAAACATATCAAAATTTCATACATAGGTCAAACATACATTCGGCCAATTCAAATATTTAATCTTCAACTCTATCACATTGGTAAAATTTATATACCTTTATACATACTTCAACCATCCAAAGTATTTATATAAATAAATACATGTTCATGGTACTATCACATTCGGCAAACACATTTAAAGTCACCATATCACATTCGGCATCATCAAATATATATACACATTCACTCATATCCGAATATTCCATTTTTATATATATATATATATCCCTTATCACAAGTGCATATATTTGGCCAACTCAATTATTCAATGGTTATACATATATACATGTATTTACTAATCCACATCCGGTTATCACATATCATAATTCCTATGCCTTATTCGAAAATTTGAAAATAAAATTTATTATGTCACTCGAACATGTATATTTTAATATAGAGATAATTCAAATTAATCCGATTGCTTAAAACTTACCTCGAAAGTCGATGAATTTGAGTTTCTCGGCTATTCGTTTAACTTAGCTTTTCCCCGATCCAACTCCTTTTTTTCTTGATCTAAACAATGCCAAGTAAAGCTTATTCAAATTCATTTTTATTCAATTTAATCCAAAACTCATAATTATATAATTTACTATTTTACCCCTATAATTTACAACTTTTTCATTAAGTCCCCAAAGCATAAAACATAAAATACATGGAATTTGGATTAATCTCTTAAGAGCCGAATTTTCTTCATCCTTACACAAGTCTATATAAACCATTTATTATGCATTTTTAGACCCTCAACTATTTATTTTCACAATTTAAGCCATCATGCTTCATTTCATCTAATTTCCTACTCTAAACAAGTTGATTTCAAACATATGCTCAACCTTCTTCCATCAAACACAACAAAGCAATAACATTCATCCATGGCCGAATCTATCACATGCTTCTAACTCTAAAATTTCAGCATGGTTTTGATAGTACTCAAGACAACTAACTCAAAAATGTAAAAATTTTCAAAATCCAAGCTCAAATACTAACCTTTAGGTGACATGCAATGACCGAAAATATGATAGCTTAAGTTCTTCTTCTTTCTCTTTGTTTTCGTGAAGATGATGAAGAAATTGGGGAGAATAAACATGTCTTTCTAATAATAATAATATTTTATTTCATATCACCCACTAACTAATAAAATATGCATAAAATAAATATACTAATATTAAACCATGGTCAATGCCATCCACTTCCATCAAGTTAAAGGTCAAATTGTATCTTAAATTCCATGCAAAAAGAAAACATTTCAATTTGGCCACTTAATTCCTCAATAGCTATCATTTTCACACTTATTCAAATTAGTCCTTTCACTTTAATTAGTCACCCAAACATACGAATTAATCTATGATATTCTAACACATGCTTGACCATATAACATAGATATCAAATTAAAAATTAAAATACTTTTCTAATTCGGATTCGTGGTCCCGAAACCACCGTTCCGATTAGAGTCGTAATTGGGCTGTTACAGGTAGGTCTATCCGCTAGAGTTTTTTGTAAAATTCTTTGTAGAAGTATTGTAAAGCATAAGCTGTAGGATCAATTTTTTGTAATAGTTTATAAGTGCTCAATCGAAAACTCACCAGACGGTTCACCAATCTATACTCGAAGGTCCTCGTGCGGTTCCAGCGCACAAGGATCGAAGGATCACCAAATTATTTACGCTTGGAAGGTATTGACTATCAAATCCCTATCCCATACTCTGTCGTGACTATTGATTAATTCCGAAACTTTATCAAAATGCAAATTATGATCGTCGGAAACTAAATTAACATTAACATAATTTGGGATCCATACGTCGTTTTTAACTGAAATATCCATGCCCGTACCTACTCTCCAGAACAGACCTTTTTCTAATGTAGCTTTAGTAGTCCAAATACTACGCCAAACATAAGAACCAGAATTCCCCAATCTTGAATTAAGAAAGTCACCCGTTGGAAAATATTTTGCTTTGAATACTTGCGTTACTAACGAATTCGGATAAATTAACAGCCTCCACCCTTGTTTTGCCAGTAAGGCAATATTGAATTGAGCCAT
This sequence comes from Gossypium sturtianum, assembly GCA_025698515.1. NCBI lineage: Eukaryota > Viridiplantae > Streptophyta > Magnoliopsida > Malvales > Malvaceae > Gossypium > Gossypium sturtianum. The sequence continues at coordinate 160,178,480 of CM046945.1, read as the reverse complement.
ATTCCTAAATCCCAAACCACCTTCTTCTTTCGGCCGACACAGATATTTCCATTGACACCAGTGAATTTCACGTTTTCCTTCTCCTTTTTGCCACTAGTATTTTGCAATTCTGCTCTCTATCATCTCGCATAGAGCTTTAGGCAAAAGAAAGCAAGACATAGCATATGTGGGAATTGCCTGTAATATAGATTTTATAAAAATTTCCTTCCCCCCTTGAGAAAGCAGTCTGGTACTCCATCCATCGATCCTCTTTATTATTCTATCAATTAGATTCTGAAAAGCCTCTTTCTTCCTTCGGCCTACTACATTTGGAAGTCCTAAGTATTTTTCCGAGCACGTAGAACTCCTTACACCAAGTACTAAGGACGCTTCTTCTTGCTTCTCGCTACTTGTATTCGAACTGTAGAATATTGTAGATTTATTGAAATTTATGCATTATCCTGAACAGCTCTCATATTCCTTCAGAATATCCTTCAAAAATCCTTGCTCCCTTTTCTGTTGCTTCACCGAACATTATGCAGCCATCTGCGAAAAGCAAATGAGAAACCTGTGGTCCCCTTCTGCTCGTTTTTGCTCCTTTTATCAAACCTTTCTTCTTTGCCGATCTCAACAGAGATGAGAGGCCTTCGCTGCAAATAAGAAATAAAAACGGGCTTAAAGGATCACCCTGTCGAAGACCTCTTGTGGGTTGAAAATTATTACCCCTTCCTCCATTAATGATAACTGAATAAGAAACTGTCGTGATACATTTCATAATAAGATCCACCCATTTCTCTGCAAATCCCATTTTTAGCATCATTTCTTTAACAAAATCCCACTCCACCCTATGTAGTAGGCCGAAGGAAGAAAGAGGCTTTTCAGAATCTAATTGACAGTATAATGAAGAGGATCGATGCCTTACACCATGCCTTACCCCGTGTGCAACACTGTCTTGGGTCACACGGCCTGTCACACGCCCGTGTGCAACACTGACTTGATACACATGGCCTGTCACACGCCCGTGTGCTCACCCGTGTGGGCAATTATAGGCCATTTACAAGGCCAAATTGCCACCCAATTTGGGTCATCCCTATATGTTCAATTCCAACATCAAATAACATACAAATCATTCACCATCTCAAATACCAAATCAAGAATGAAACATACCATTTCTATTTCACCAAAGTATACCAAAATGGCCATTCACACAAGACCATATATATACATCACATACACAATTTTCACATAGCTAAAACATGTACCAAAATCATTCCATTATCAAGCCATATCACATGGTAAGATTTATACATCTCAAAACATTCTACAACCTCACTAGCTTATACATGCCATATACCATAAATATAACTTCCAAAAGGTACCAAAATAGATGTCCGATAGTGTGATTGAGTCGCTGACGATCCCCGGATACTAGCTAGCTTTAAATACCACTGTAAAACAGAGAAAGACTTCACACAGTAAGCTTTAAAGCTTTGTAAGTTCGTAATATAACACATTTAGCTCAACATTTCAAATTCAATATGCAAAACTAACTAACACTTAGTTCAATTCACATCACTACTCAATCTCATCCATGGCTTTTACTCACTTTCATACCATATCTATAGCTTCATATACAAGCATTCATAATGCTACTCAATCCAACTCTTTTCATCATTCATTCACATAATATTCCGTCTATCTCATACACAATATCATCAACCACATAGGTTCTGTACATACCTATACCATCACGTATTTATCTATCACATTTACCACTTCAATGCTCAATGCCATAATTCATTCGATCCTCTTTAAACGATCGATGAACTCGCACACTTAATGCCAATTAATTAGCTGGAGCTATAATAATATCGCACACTTAGTGCCATCACATTAAATCAAATTTGTCTCGGTATCGCACACTTAGTGCCAAATAATACAGCCGATGCTTTCTTTATCTCGCACACTTAGTGCCTTTCATCACTGTAACGATTCTAATTACGCACACTTAGTGCCACATATCTTCGAACTCACATTTCACATTACAAACTCCATAATCACATTTCCATTCATTTCATCACATATGAACATTGTTTAATCAATACGTATTATACACGAACTTACCTCGGACGTAGAAACAACGATACTAGTCGATCAATCGAGCACTTTGTTCTTGCCTCGATCTAGGTCTGAATTTCTCTTTTCTTGATCTATATAATATAAAATTCAACTCATTCAATCTCATCTTTACTCAATTCAATTCACAAACACACAATTAGGGCATTTTGCACTTTAACCCTTATAATTTCACACTTTAGCATTTTAGTCCTTATTTAAAAAATACATCAAATTCACAAAATCCAATTTAATCCATGCTTAGCCGAATTACCATAGTGTCCCTAGCAGCCCATATTTCACATTTATTTCACATTTCAACACAAAGTTTTCACATTTCTCAATTAAATCCCAAAAATACATTTTCACTCAAAATCACTTTAGAAAATATGTTTATTAATCATCAAACACTTATTTTTCATCATCAAATATCAAAAAGCTCACAAAATAAACAATGGCATAACTCAAAATCATCATCAATTTCATAAATTTAAGCATGGGCTTTATAGAACACAAAGCAACGATCACAAAAACATAAAAATCATCAAAAACCGATCAAAGAACATACCTTAATCACCCAATTTCCTAGCCGAACCCTAGCTTGCTCTTAAGCTTTCTTTATTTTCTAATTTTCGGCAAGGATGAACACCAAAATGACTAATTTCATGCATTTGTTTTTATTATAAACAACATTAATTTACATTTTACTATTTTACCCTTATTGTTTTCATTATAAATTCCACTAACTATTGTCCATACTTGTCCATTCATTAAACAAATGGTCCATTCAAAACATAAGGACCTCACATTTAAAGAGACACATCAAATAAGCACTTTTAACTACTAGCACACAGCTTTTGCATTTTTCATGATTAGGTCCTTTTTCACAAATCGGCACACAAACGATAAATTTTTCACACAGAACTTTCACACATACTTTATCACATGCCATAAATATCAAAAATAATATTAAAATATTTCTCTGACCTCGGATTTGTGGTCCCAAAACCATTGTTCCGACTAGGGTCTAAACCGGGCTGTTACAGAATATGTTAATTATAATTATTATGTTTTTCTCAAATTTCAGATTTAAGATTTAGGATTTAGGATTTAAGATTTATATTGGGTTTGAATTTTGAGTTTTATTTTTTTTGGTGAGAAAAAATGAATAACATCAACTACATAAAGCAACCATTGTTCTTTTCTTCTTGTAACAAGTCACTTATTTCCTCTGGAACCTCATTAAGGATTTGAAGGCTTGTTTTCCAACTCAAGCTGATTTTAGCTAGACGATCCGCAACTAAGTTTTGAGATCTTGGAATGTGTTTGATCTTCCATTTTCCTCCCACCTTCATGATGCGTTGAGTCCTTCTGAGTACGGCGATCCCAGAATCTTCTAAACTCAAATCTGTCAGGATTTGGGCTACTTCAAGATTGTCAGTTTGAATAATAGCCCTTCTGTGACCTTTGTTAAGCAAAATAAGCACTTCATCAAGTATGCTCCAAACTTCAGCCTTTAAGGAGTACAAACTCCTAAGAAGCGAGTGTATCCCATATCCAATTTCCATCTTGATCCCTGACCACACCTCCTGTAGCAGCGTATCCTGAATCTCTGGCCACAGCCCAATCCATGGATAAAAAGATCCAAGTATCCTCCGGGTTGTTAACTGAATTCGAACTGGGATTATTTCTTTTGTTGCCGCGAATATTAAATTCATACTAACGAGCCCAGCAGCTAGAGACCTTGATCGCTTTAGTAGCTGTCTAGGAGATATTCTAAAAAATAAAAAGATTTCTATTGCAACACCCTTAACCCGTATCCGTCGCCGGAATGAGTTAAGAGGCATTACCAGACATAACACAGTTTTAAACTTTCACATAATCATACAAGTCAAATTCGTATATAAATACATAATAAAACTAATTAAAAATCAAATAGGCTCTATTAACGATATCTCATAAACAAACTATGCTTCAAAATTCAATCATATCAGTATCATTTATTTATTCACATATTCGCACCAACAACATATATCAGATCATATTACAAATGATTTATAAGTTTGAATAGCCGAACCATAAGTCTTATAATCATGGTATTCGAATAATCAAATCATAAAAATTCAGCCTAATATTCCTTCACATATAAAATATTAATTAACTAAACAACACAACCAAATATGCTTTTTGTGCTATTATAACTTGCACATATCACTATAAAGTAAAAGCCATTTCTAAATACAACTACCAAACTGTAACAAAACCAATATACCTTTTATCAGATCACAAGTACATGCGCATGTCACCATACCAATTGGATCATTTTGAATACAAATTCTAACCAAGAATTTAACCAATTCACATGCTATTCATTAAACCCAAAATATACTATTACATAACAACTCATTTATTCACATACACATATTCACTCAACCATTTAAAAACTATAAAAGCTAAACCTAAAACTTTCATTACTCACTTAACTATCATTACCCAAATTTGTATGTACTTAATTTATTTTAAAAGACATTTATATATATATATATATCATTTTAAAGATCAAAACATGCGTATTAATCTATTACAAGTTTGCACATATGAATATACCATTTTAGCCATATCTAAAAATTCATACAATTCATATCGTTCTACAAATATAAAATCGAATATTAATAGCACTTGCATGAGCAAATCGTACGTTTATTAAATACTCCACATTCCTAGTTTATTTCATAACAAATCGGCAACCCAAAAATAACTTCATAATTTGTACAAGACTTAGCCATTAAATCATAAGCCAAAGTATGCCATATCCAAATCAAACCGTATCGATTCACATTACAACATCATACATATCACTTCACATTTGTCTAAACCTAAATCCATACACCAAATTATAGCATAAAACACGCTTCCAAAACATAACTAGATTAAGATCGAATTTATACATGATTTTCACTTCCTTATAATCGAACATATATATGCAAATTACTAGTTCCTTTCATAACAATTTGTCAATGTAAACACACTCTTACAAACCAAAATTTAACTATCATTTCATCTAAGATATACTTAGCATTTCACCTATATACCATAACCGAATTCACTTATTACCATATCACTTAACAACACTTTAACAAAGCATATCAAGCAAGATTTCCATATATTTACTTATAATTAACCCATAGCCGAATCACCAAGACCAAGACCAAACATGTCACACATACCATATACATATATATATATATATATAATATAACACATAACCAAGATTAACTAAGCTTGAATATTATTTCTAGTCATTTTCGCATGGCTTTAATAATTACAAATTCAAAACCAACCAAACTAATACTAGACTATACATGCCATAGATTTAAAATTCAAACTTAGTAAATACCGAAACAGTCGATAGTGTGATAGGCACCTCCGACGATCCCCGAGCTCATAACCCATCTTCCAAAATCTATAAAACGAAGAGTAAACATACACACAGTAAGATTTCGCAGCTTAGTAAGTCATAAGCAAACAATAATCATATGAACATTAACACTAAACCAATTAGCCAAGTTAATCCAAACCTTAAATAAATATACATATATTACACTAACAAGTTTATATGTTATCAAATATACATTAGCATTTAACATCATATAGCTAAATGCACAAATACTCATAAACATATATAATTATCACTTTTAAATATCACAACTACATCAACAGGCCGAATCACTTATATTATCACAAATACATCAATAGGCCTAATCACTTATATGTTCAAATATGCTAACACATGATTCATATTTCACATAACTTTAAATCATCAATTCAAGTATACAATTTACCTTAATTTCATAACATAGTATGAATACATACCTGAACCTTTTAATTCGATTTCACATTCGGTCTTTACTTCACATTGCCCGTTGAACCGTTCGGAATTAAAAAGGATACGTAGATAGTCGGAAGCTCGTACAATGCCAACGTCTCAGACGTGGTCTTACATGTAATCACATATTGATGCCACTGTCCCAGACAGGGTCTTACACGAATCAAATACGATGCCAATGTCCCAGACATGGTCTTACACGTAAACACAAGTCGATGCCAACGTCCCAGACGTGGTCTTACACGATAAGACATATCGAAAATCCTATGTCATGACATATGTATCCTAACTATTCCTAGGGTTCGTACGGGATTTTCAGACAACGTATCTCGATCAAATCGAACTCGTAACTTATCTTCCAAGCTTAATCACAATCGGCCAATGCACATATATATTCTTAAAATTCAATTCAACACATAACAAATATATATTTTCAATATAACAACATTTATATGCTTATAGACTTACCTCGGATATCGACGGACGAAATAAACGGATATTCGATTTTTTTTCCCCTATCCAAACTCGTTTTCTACGATTCTTGATCTAAACATATTCAAATTAAACTTGTTTAAACATAATTCCATTCAATTTAATCCAAAAACACATAAATGGGAAAATTACCATTTTGCCCTTAACATTTTACACTTTTTGCAATTTAGTCCCTATTGCATAAAACACAAAATACACAAAATTTCACATTACCCATGCTTGGCCAAATATTCACATGCTTCATACAAGTCCATATATTTCATTTATTTTACATTTTAGTCCCTCAAAATATTATTTTCACAATTTAGTCCAAATTACTTAAATTCATCAAAAATCCAAAGACAAAACATAATAATCTAACACATATCTTTAATATTTCATCATCAATCAACAAAAATCACAAGCTATCATCAATGGAAAAACACAAAATCATCATCAAATTCAAAAATTAAGACATGGGCTTTGAAGATAACTTAGCAACGATATCAAAAACATAAAAAATATCAAAAACCGAGCTAGTTACACACCTTAATCAAGCTTCAACAATGGCCGAACCCTAAGCTTGTTCTTTTCTTTTTTATTTTCTTTTACATTCGGTCATAAGCAAATAAAAAGATGAACATGACTTTTTAAGTTATGTTTGTTTTATTATATCATTATATTATGTTATTATTATTTTAACTTTTATAATATATATAAACCATATATTAATCAATATGCCGTCCACTACCTTTTATTATTGGCAAAATTGCAACATAAAACCTCCATATTAAAAGAACATCCACTATTTGGCCCTTCTAAAAATAACCACTAAATTTTTATTTTATGCAATTAAGCCCTTTTATTAAATTAAGCACACAAACAATAAAATTAATTCACGAAACTTTCACACATGTAAATTCACACATAATTAACACAGAAAATAATATTAAAATATTTTTTGAACTCGGATTTGTGGTCCCGAAACCACTATTTTGATTAGGGTTAAAATCAGGCTGTTACATCTATTCTTCCATATTCGCCAAGCAATTAGTCCAAATAAAGATGACCAAGTGAGACCACTATCCTGCAATCTTTAATGAAAACAAAGGTTAAGTAAAAGTGATCGCTGTGAAGTCAGAGTTTTAAATTAATAAAGATAATGATCGAACCTGGAAACTAACTATGACAACGATTAAGGCAAGTGCACCTATCGAACAGTAGTATAGCTTAGGCAAGACCGGATTATCAAACCCAAAGGAACTAAAAGTACTAATACTAACTTTCTTTCTATTATTTAGCCTAAGAATTAAGCGAATGGTTGTTTAATCTAAATTAATTAACTACTAAAACTAAAGACTCTAAGACAAAGAAGAATGAATTTGGGAGAATACTTGAGGAAAAACCAATTAATTAAGACGACACCCAAAGAAGAATCCACCTAAACTTCACTTGTTATCTAACTCTGAACTAGACGATTTATTCATTTGACTTGATCCGTAGGATTCCCTAATTTATATTAAACCCTCTCTCGATGCGAATAACGTCTAACCCTAGGTTGATTAATTGAAATCTCTTTCTAATTAAAACCCCTAGAATTGCATTAACTCGATCTATGGACTCCCATATTAGGTTTCACCCTAATCCGGCAATGCCTCGTCACCCTATCTCTAGGCACGCGATCAACTCCGCTTAACTATGCTAGATCTACTCTTAGGCAGGGACTTTTGCTCCTCTACCTAAGCACATCCAACTTGAATTAATATCCGCAAAATATCAACACAAGAATTAAGAACACATAATTAAGAACAAATCAAATATTTATCATATAGTTCAATAGCGATAACAAGATTCATCTAAGTTTCATCCCCTCGGTATCTGAGGGTTTAGTTCATAACAATAAAAGAAAACATCTCAGAAGAAAAGATAAAACAAAACATAAGAAATCCCTAAAACCCCCTGAAGGGATTGAAGAGGAGATCCTCCGTCTTGAGTAGAATTCTGGCTTCTTGATATGAATCAACTGGCTATCCCTTAGCGAATCCCCATAAATGTGCCTTCTCTGGCCTAGCAAGACGCCCCTAAACGGTAGCTTTAGACTCCCGTCGACTCCTCCACCTTTTAGGTCATACTTAAAGTGTATTTATAGGCTTTTGGAATGTGTTTCTTTGCCCCTACGTATCCAAATCCGATTGAAATTGCTCTTTTCTGCGGCAGGGACACGGCCATGGTACACGCCCGTGTGAATCGTCTTTAGGCCGTGTTCGGACTTCATTAATGAGGCACAACCGTGTATTTCGTGGCTTAGACCATGTTTGAGATTATTGAGGAAGCACGACCGTGTGGTCTTGGGCCCAGGCCGTGTTGATTTCGTGCTTTGGCCTATTTGGCTCGTTTTAAGCCCGTTTCTTGTTTTTTTCATCCTCCGATGCTTCCCTGAGTATAAAACATGAAAAGAAAGGATTAAGAGCACCTTTTTACATAAAATAAGGGATAATTCATCCAAAAGCATACTAAATGTGAGATTAAAATATGTTACTTTTACGGTTTATCACATACCCTTACACTTAAGCTTTTGCTTGTCCTCAAGCAAAATTCTCAACTTAAAATTAAAACGAACTTTCCATGATTCAACATTCCTATCAACAATGTCTCATCATAATTCATAGATAATTTATACATGGATAATTTAACTCAAAGAGTCCTAAATATTCAAACAGTCTAAGTCATACATTTGTAGCACAAAACATAGGTGTTTTCCCATCATCTAAATAATTACCTCTAATCCAAAACCTACAAGGATTGACATCCTCACAAAAGATTCACTCAAACCACTTGAAGTGTTTAAGGTTCAGAATTAAGCACTCAAATGTCAATCCTGAAAAGTTAATCCCATAAGCTTGCATGAAAATCAAATCTCCACCACTGTAATATGAGATGATGCACAAATCAAAAGGTCTTTGAATGGGTTGTAAAGGGGCTTGGGTTAAAGGTGTGGTTAAAGGCTGAATTAGAGGGTTAGAATCGAGATCGACCTGAAAAATTACCTAACCAGAAATAATGAACTAAATAAAAGTAATTACATCAACTGAAAGCTAATAATACTAATAATACGAGCTTCTTCTTCAATATTTAGAATTCAAACGTATAAGCTCATTTAATGAATAATGAATATACTTTTGATTTTTTTTAAGAACAAATCATAAATACATAACAAAGGATAAATTACTAAAATGAAAAACATAGTTAGGCTATTAATCAAATTAAATCTCGATATAAGGGTAGTCAAAAGGAATGGTGATAAAAAAAACAAAGGGTTTCTGGGTTAAAATTAGTGGGTGAGTCAATAAAAAGGGTTGTTAGGATCAAAGGGGTTCACTAGGGGTTAATTATGAAGGTAGGTTTTTAGTGGAGTAAGTGGGTTAAATTCTAGGTGCCTTTATCATTTCTGTATATCAAATCAAAAAGTGTGGTCTCGACATGTATAATCGATGTAAGTTCTAGAATAACAAATCAATGTTGACACACTCATAACCAATAAAGTGAGCAAGAAAAAGAATATATGCTCTATAAGGCTCAAAATCTCACAAAAATTATGGGTATTTTGATGTCAACCTCGTAAATTTCAAACTTTAAAGTAACATTCAAATTTAGGTAGACAACCTAAAAAAAATTTAATTTCTGAAAAAATAGACTTATCATGCTTGATTCTCTAGTATTCTTAGAATTTAATTATCAATGCACAATTATCAATGACTTAATTTAAAACATATCAATAAAAATCATAAATCATGGAAATTTCATTCTAATGATAATATGAGAAATTTACTTTAAGACAAAGCATAATTCAGGATTTGAGAATAATGTAAAAAGTTTGGCACCTAATTTCAGGAATTTGAGAATAATGAAAAAAATTAGGCACCTTTTTAGGTTGTTCACCCCCACACTTAAGATGTACATTGCCCTCAATGTACAAAGTTAGATAATAACATAATAATACTAAAATCATAAGATATGGGGAGAAGTGAAACTTCCTGAATTATGGATGAAATCCTTGGAGGATGTGGAAAATACGTTGGAGGGGTCGGTCTGGATGACGATCCTGCGTTAGATGAAGAAATTGGGTAGCTCGTTGAGGATTAGCCAGGATATAATAATAATTAAAACTATACTAATTAAATAATTAAAGAAAAGCAAGCTAAAGTGAAGAAAAATAAAAATTGAAATAAAATTAAAAGAAAAGATGGATGGACCGTAGAGTCCTTATTATTGGGTGTGATTTCTAAGGCTGGGGATATGGTGGTTGTCGTGGTGTGATTCCCTAGCAGCCTTTAGAACCTAAAATTAAGAAACTAAGATAAAATAAACTAAATTAAGCATAAGAGTGTTAAAGAGAAGGAAAATAAAGGAGAAGATAAAAGTAAAAGAAAAAAATAAATGGTCTCAAAGACCCTTGGCTTGTCAAGTGATTGAAGAGGCTGACATGAACTTATATAGATCGGTCTCCATGAGGGAGACTGTGCTGGGATCCTTCCGTTTCTTCGACATGGCCAAAATATTGAGAAGAATGCTATAAGAATGAAGAATGCTAAGAATGTATGGTGTAAGGGTGTAAAGGGGGAAGGAGGGTGAAATTTAAGTGAGAAGAGGGAGGGGTGGGAGGTTTAAATAGAATTCTCAAATCAGGTACAACTCCACGCTCGTGTATCATGGGCGTGTCGATTCACACGGCTGCCTCGCACGGCCGTGTATGTAGGTGTGTTGATTCTCTTCACGCTCGTTTTTACAGATTGCCACGCCCGTTTTCGATAAGTCAGTGTCGTCCACGACCGCGTTGCACGGCCGTGGCGTTTTGTCGGTGCCCGTGGGTTGGTGGTTGGAGTCCGTGACTCAAAGATTTGATTCTTTCTGACTTGTACCCTCTGCCGTATCGATCAAGGCGGCGATTACTGACCTTCACACGGCCACGACCACGGCCGTATGTAAGGCCGTGTGGCCTGCAAATCTGCACTTTTGGTTAGTTTAAAGTTAGTTACTATAAAGAAAAGATAAAATAGACAAAATAAAAATGTAAAAGTTAATGGGGTTAGTATTCGGGTTGCCTCCCGAGAAGCGCTCGTTTATAGTCTTAAGCTAGACTATCCTCTCATTTGTATGTTCATGGTGGTTTGAGGAGTTGAAAGTCCTTCCTCATGCTATCGGTTTCATTATCATGATAGTATTTAAGTCGAGATGCGTTTATATTGCAAGTGCCAAAGATAGGATTACTTACCTCGACTGTTCCGTATAGAAAAACACTGATTACCCTAAACGGTATTTCTTTGTTTGTGTTAGGGTCAGGGGGAGATATTCGAGGATCTGTTTTTTCTATCAATACCTAATCTCCGATTTTAAATTTGTTTGCTTCTTGGAGTGGCTCTGGTTCTGCTTCGTGTATTCCTAATTTTTCCTTGAAGTGCGTCTTCCACTCGTCTAGATCATCGATCTGAATCCCTTGTTCTTCACGAGTTATTTCTTTGTTAACACTGGGTCTAGGATCGGGTTTAGTTGTATTCTTTTGTGGTACTTCCTGAAAAGAAGGGTTAACCGAATGGTTATCAATAGAGTTTGTTTTCTCACATTGATTACTCGTTGTTCTAGCCGAATCAAGAGCTTTGAGAGTGACTGTCTCATTACCTACACGAAGTATGAGTTCTCTTGCATCAATATCAATTTTAGTCTTGGCAGTTGCTAAAAATGGTCTTCCTAAGATGAAGGGGATACTATTGTCCTCATCCATGTCTAAAACGACAAAGTCTACTAGGAATACAAATTTTACAACTTTTACGAGTACATCTTCGATTATACCTCTAGGAATTCTAACAGTTTTATCAGCTAATTGAATGCTCATCCTAGTTTGCTTGGGTTTCCCTAGACCTAGTTGTTTAAACAATTTATAAGGCATGACATTTATGCTTGCCCTAGATCAGCTAACGCATTATCAATAGATAAACTACCAATTAAGCATGGAATTGTAAAACTCCCTGGATCTTTTAATTTCTATGGTAGTTTATTTTGCAAGATTGCCGAGCACATTGCATTTAGTTCCACGTGTGATGCCTCGTCTATCCTTCGTTTGTTTGTCAAAAGCTCTTTTAAAAATTTTCTAGAATCTGGCATATGTGAAAGAGCTTCAAGTAACGGTAAGTTAATATGTAATTTCTTTAAAAGTTTAAGAAACTTACCGAACTGTTCCTCTGTATCGTCTCTCCTTAATGCTTCGGGATATGGTATGCGAGGTTGGTACTCTTTAAGTACCGGTTTTGGCTTATTATTACTTACATCAACCTTACCTTCTTTGACCTTATCCTCTTGCCTTGAATTGGGCTCGTCTAACCCTTTACTTTCTTGAGCTGATATGGCTTGGATTTGCTCCTTTGGGTTAATCTCAGTGTTGCTTGGTAGACGCCCTTGCGGTCGTTCGGAAATTATCTTTGCAAGCTGTCCAACTGTGTTAGTAAGTTGTCCAACTGTCTTAGTGAGTTCCCCGACTTGGCCCTCAATCCCTTTAATTGATGCCTGTTGATTCTTAAGGGTGGTCTCAGTGTCTTGGAGACGGTTATCTGTAGCTGCCATGAATTTTGTAAGTATCTCTTCAAGATTCGGCTTCTTCTCCTGTGGATAGGGCTGATTTTGGAAATTTTCAGGAGGTTTTGATTTCCTTGATTACCTTGTCCTCCCCATGAAAAAATTGGGTGGTTCCTCCAACCTGGATTATAATTATTACTATAAGAGTTATTATTAGATCTGAAATTATTACCTATATAGTTCATCTGTTCGCTTTTTGTGGCCGGTTGGTAGGGTGGGTACTCAGGATTCGACACAGTTCCACTTGCGTCGCACTACATCACTGGATGTACCTGCGAAGAACACAAACTATCAAGCTTTTTATTCATCATCTCTACCTGTGTTGATAGCATGGTTATTGCGATCGATGTTGAAGACTCAAAATCGATTTTATTGGTTTTGTCCTTGTAACCCGCCACCGATAGTTATTCAGTATCATCTCTTCAATAAATTCGTAGTCCGCTTGGGGAGTTACATTGTTCGGGGTTCCACCGTGGTGAATCAATTAGTTGCCTTGTTGAGGGGTTCACACCGTTATAGAAAGTTTGGACTTGGAGCCACAAGGGTAAACCATGGTGCGGACACCTTCTCAAGAGATCCTTATATCTCTCTCATGCATCGTATAATGTCTCTAAATCCATCTGCACAAAAGAAGAAATATCATTCTGTAATTTGGCCGTTTTGGCCGGTGGGAAATATTTTAATAAAAAATTTTCAGTCATTTGATCCCATGTGGTGATTGACCTCGTGGTAACGTTTTAACCAACTGTTTGGCTTTATTCCTTAATGAAAAGGGAAATAACTTAGAAAGCCGTATGGCATCATCGAAATGCCATTTATTTTGAAGGTATCACAGAACTCTAAAAAATTAGCTAGATGAGTGTTTGGGTCTTCGTCCTGTAAACCATCAAATTGAACAAATTGTTGAATCATCTATATAGTGTTAGGCTTTAATTCAAAATTATTAGCACTATAGCAGAGCTAACAATACTAGATTCGCTCTCCCGTTAAATGAGGTTTAGCATAATCATACATAGTACGTGGAGCATTATTTTCTCGCCACATCTTGGGGTGGTGGATTATTCTCATCCATCCCTTCAATAGGATTGGATTCGTCTTGTTGTTCTTTTTTGGGTAATTTAGGGCTCGCCTAATTTCTCTCGTGTGATTCTGCGAGCGGTAGCTTTAATATCACTGTCAGATACTAAAGGTCCTCTCAGTTCCTTCTAGTCATAAACTAGAGGTACCTGCTAGGGAAAGAAAGAAAGAAAAAATTTAGCAAAGTTAAAAACAAAACAAAAATAAAAATAAAAGTAAATTATGGAAAATAATGGCTAAAGTAATAAAAATAGAGCTTTCTTAATATTTTAGTTCCCAAACAATGGCGCCAAAAACTTGATCATTTGTGAAGTCGAGTTTTAAATTTATAAAGATAATGATCGAACACGAAACTAACTATGACAACGATTGAGGCAAGTGCACCTATCGAACAAGAGTATAGCTTAGGCAAGACCGGATTGTCGAACCCAAAGGAAATAAAAGTACTAATACTAACTTTCTTTCTATTATTTAGCCTAAGAATTAAGCGAATGGTTGTTTAATCTAAATTAATTAACTACTAAAACTAAAGACTCTAAGACAAAGAAGAATGAATTTGGGAGAATACTTGAGGAAAAACCAATTAATTAAGACGACACCCAAGGAAGAATCCACCTAGACTTCACTTGTTATCTAACTCAACTGATTTATTTATTCATTTGACTTGATCCGTAGGATTCCTTAATTTATATTAAACCCTCTCTCGAGGTGAATAACGTCTAACCCTAGATTGATTAATTGAAATTTCTTTCTAATTAAAACCCCTAGAATTGCATTAACTCGATCTATGGACTCCCATATTAGGTTTCACCCTAATCCGGCAACGCCTCGTCACTCTATCTCTAGGCGCGCGATCAACTCCACTTAACTATGCTAGATCTACTCTTAGGCAGGGACTTTTGCTCCTCCATCTAAGCACATCCAACTTGAATTAATATCCGCGAAATATCAACACAAGAATTAAGAACACATAATTAAGAACAAATCAAATATTTATCATATAGTTCAGCAAACGATAACAAGATTCATCTAAGTTTCATCCCCCTCAGGTATCTGAGGGTTTAGTTCATAACAATAAAAGAAAACATCTCAGAAGAAAAGATAAAACAAAACATAAGAAATCCCTAAAACACCCTGAAGGAATTGAAAAGGAGATCCTCCATCTTGAGTAGAATTCCGGCTTCTTGAGATGAATCAACTGGCTATCCCTTAGCGAATCCCCACAAATGTGCCTTCTCTGGCCTAGCAAGATGCCCCTAAACGGTAGCTTTAGGCTCCCGTCGACTCCTCCACCTTTTAGGTCATACTTAGGGTGTATTTATAGGCTTTTGGAATGTGTTTCTTTGCCCCTAAGTATCCAAATCTGATTGAAATTGCTCTTTTCCGCGGCAGGGACACGGCCATGGCACACGCCCGTGTGAATCGTCTTTAGACCGTGTTCGAACTTCATTAATGAGGCATGGTCGTGTATTTCGTGGCTTAGACTTGTTCGAGATTATTGAAGAAGCACGGCCGTGTGGTCTTGGGCCCAGGCCGTGTTGATTTCGTGCTTTGGCCCATTTGGCTCGTTTTAAGCCCGTTTCTTGTTCTTTTCATCCTCTGGTGCTTCCCTGAGTATAAAACATGAAAAGAAAGGATTAAGAGTACATTTTTACATAAAATATGGGATAATTCATCCAAAAGCATACTAAATGTGAGATTAAAATATGTTACTTTTACGGTTTATCAAAAAGCCAATCAGAAAAAGAGGTAGAGAAGAACCTTTGTTTAAGATGTTCTGGAAGCACTAGCAACCACACATCCTTCGCGGAAGGACAATCTCGGAGAATGTGAGCCAAATCTTCAACCTCGTGCCTACATAAAGTACAAGAACTACTGTGTCCTGTTCCTCTTCATACACGCTCCGTATTGGTAAGGAGTCTTTGCTTGAAAGCCAACCAGAGGAAGACCCTTACTCTTTGTGGTCCCGAATAATTCCAAATAAGTTTCCAATGCTCATCTCTAGAATTCCAAGTGTCCTCTTTTAAACTCCAACATGCACTACGAACAAAGAAGGCTCCTGAAGCTGATTGAGCCCATATGACCTTGTCCTGACCGGAGTCTGGATGTGGAGGAGGGATACTAGTAATCCTGCAAATCACGTCCTCAAATAACCAGACACGGAACAGGTCCAGATTCCAACTCCCATCTGATTTAACAAACTCTTTAATACAACAGTCCAAATCAAGGTTAGAAAAAGATGGAATTTTTTAGATTAAAGAACCCATACCTGGAATTCAAGGATCCTTCCAACAGCATGCATAAGCGCCATCTCCAATGGACCAAATTAGATTCTCCCGGAGTGTAGGCCATATCTTAGAATGAGACCTCCATAAGTGGGAGCATTGGTTTCTTCTGATAGAGTCTGGGAGATGATCTTTCCATCCATACTTAGAGCAAAAGGCACAAACCTAAAGCTCATTGCTCTTAGAAACAAGGCTAAACTCGATCTTTATAAGAAAGAAAGTGTTCTGATCACTCAAATGTCTAAAGCCTAGGCTACCCCGAGCCCGTGGCTGACATATAGAGTCCCACCCTACTAAGGAAATTTTAGTGTGACCTTCTGTACTGCCCCAAATAAATTGTCTAACCAACTTCTCAATATTAGAGCAAACACCTTTCGGGATCATCAAAGATTGCATGAAATAATTAGGAATTGATAAAAGGACTGACTGAGCCAAAGTAATCCTTCCTACCATAGATAGCTTCCTTGCATCCCAATTCTGCAGTTTTTGCCTCACCTTCTCAACAATAAAACTCAACGTGCTGCTAGTTATCCTTTTGTGTGGGAGAGGAACACCTAAATAAGTGCCAAGATTCTGAACTTCCTAAAATCCGAACATTTGGGAAATATGATTAAGGACAACACCTTCAGTAACCTTGGAAAAAATAGATATTGCTCTTCCTAACACTTATTCTATGGCTCGATTTTGCACAGAATTGATTAAGGATAGAATCCAGCAACCTAGCTTGCTCCAGTTGCGCTTTGCAGAAGATCACCAAGTCATTAGTCCTTTCTACCATAGATAGCTTCCTTGCATCCCAATTCTGCAGTTTTTGCCTCACCTTCTCAACAATAAAACTCAACGTGCTGCTAGTTATCCTTTTGTGTGGGAGAGGAACACCTAAATAAGTGCCAAGATTCTGAACTTCCTAAAATCCGAACATTTGGGAAATATGATTAAGGACAACACCTTCAGTAACCTTGGAAAAAATAGATATTGCTCTTCCTAACACTTATTCTATGGCTCAATTTTGCACAGAATTGATTAAGGATAGAATCCAGCAACCTAGCTTGCTCCAGTTGCGCTTTGCAGAAGATCACCAAGTCATTAGCAAAAAATAAATGCGAGATCACAGGGCCCAAACGGGATAGCCGAATTGATTTCCATTTACCAACATCCATATTTGCCAAAATGCTGTGCCCCAAACCCTCCATGCATAGGACAAAGAGATAAGGTGATAAAGGACATCCGAGAAGGCACACCATTCCAAAGAATTTGCATAGAAGAGAAAGTTATGGCTGACATAATAACTCTTCGTAAAAAGATAGGAATCTCAACCGCAGTCAAAGCATTATGAATATAGTCCCAACTTACTCTGTCATAGGCTTTCTCCAGGTCCAACTTAATGGCCATCCAGCTTCTCCCCATCCGCTTGCAGTGCATAGAATGAATGACTTCTTGCGTGAGAATAATATTGTTAGTAATGTTACGGCCCGCTATAAAGCTAGCTTGTTCTTGAGAGATTAGTTTAGGGAAAATCACCTTAAAGTGATTTGCGATCACTTTTATCACCAGCTTATAAGGATAGAGCACAAGCTGATAGGCCAAAACTGGCTGAAATCTTCTGGACTCTCTTTTTTGGGAATTAGAACAATCAATGTGTTATTTAACTCCTACTCAATTGGTCACCCAGCAAAGACACCTTTAACCCACTGACACACATCTTCCCCAAGGGTATTCCACTGACTTTGGAAAAAATGGGCATGAAAACCATCACTACCAGGTGCTTTCAAAGGCCCCATGTCAAATAACGCTCTTTTGATTTCCTCATTTGTGATATCCTCCTCCAAAAAATTAATCTCCGAATGAGTGAGACTAGGAAAATCAAAGTTGGTACTACTATTCAAGATAGGGGGAGTCTCACCATAAAGCCGTTCAAAGAATTCCACCGCCTTCGATTGCAAAATATCTTGGTCAGAACACCAATCCCCATTATCGATTCATAAAGTAGTAATACGATTGAATTTCCTTCTCCTGATCGTACGACTATGATAAAATTTCGTGTTACGATCCCCCAAATAAAGCCAGTCGCACCGAGCTTTTTGCCTCCAAAGCAGATATTCATGCTCAATGACGTTTTCCAACTCATATCGACCATCCATCTCTTTCTGAGCTAAGTGGCTAGAGGGAAAGTGATCGAGGTCCTTCTGAATATTGCTCAGAGCTCTCATGAGATGTCGCTTGCGAGTGCCCAAAAAACCATACAAATTCCTGTTCCAAATTTTAACAGAAGAAGTAAAATTATTCAAAGAAACAACCATATTACCTGAAAAATTCCACTTCCCTTTAACAAAAGTGGGGAAAGTATTGTGCTGCGTCCATCCTGCTAGGAATCTTAAAGGTCTTCCTATAGCCGGTTCAAGGTTAGGTTTAGTAGACAATAAGAGAGGTCGATGGTCAGACTTAATGCGTGTGAGATGATGAGCTAAACACTGTGGGAACGATGACATCCATTCATCATTAGCTAAAGCCCGGTCCAATCTGACAAAAGCATCACCTCGTTGCCAAGTGAAAGAGGGTCCACAATACCCTAAGTCCTGCAAAACACAAGAGTCAATAATATTTCCAAAAAAATCACAATGCTTACCTACAGTATATGGACTCCTCTTATCCTCAGGTGATAGGATGGCGTTGAAGTCTCCCATAATTAACCAATGAATAGGTTGAATTGGAGAAACAACTTTTAGCCCTTCCCATAGAAGTTTTCGTTTCGTCCTATCAGGACGTTCATACACAAAAGAGATCAAAAAAGATTTATTAGGAGTAAAATTATCAACACTAAGAGAAATAAATTGTGGGTGATTTTTAATGATTTAAATTTTAATCGAATCCTTCCAAACAACCCAGATACCACCTGAAAAACCAACATACTCCACCCGATGGGAATAATTAAAGCCCAACTACTCAATAATAAAGTTAGCTTTATTACCGCTCACTCTTGGTTCAACTAAACAAACTATATCTGGATTATGCTCGGCAGTATATTCTTGAAAAACTCGAATGAAATTCCTGCTAGCATACCCTTGACAATTCCAAGTGAAAATTTTAATGTTTAAATCCATAAAATAATTAATAGACATATATAAAAAAATAAAGGTAAAAAGTAAAATTTTTAAGAAGTTAAACAAAGAAAAAACAAGACAAAAAGAAAACCAAAAAACCACTTTTAATAAAGATAAATTTCGCCTTACTGTTCAGGGTCACTAACACTCCCTTGATGGTTACCGATTCTGGTGTGAGTCCTAGAGTCAAAATTTTCTTGTGAGAACATCGAACTGTTCTCTGTTAGCTGCTCCATGGTTTTTTCAGTGACACCCGTTGAGAACCAGAGTTCTTGAAGCGAATATTGTTTCCATGGAAGAGTTTATTCTGTTTGTTGAAAATACTCCTTCCCCTCATTCTGTTCCTTTTACCCGATCCAAGAAACCCCTCTTGGGCCAAGACTAATGTGCTGCTTGTAGGGGAACCATGGCTTCTACTGGATTTATTTTTTTTCCCTAAAAAAGTTACAGCCGAATTTTACCGGAGTCGAGCTTCCCCGCTACCACCGCCATTGCTACGAGCTCCCCTATTGAAGTTGCAGCTAGAAGAAAAAGGGACGACGGCTCACCTACTTCTTTAGGGATAGTCCCGATGGTGGAAGCGCTGGCCATTCCTCTCACATCTAGGGTTCGACTGTAGTTGCCAAAATCAGCAGGCCTAAGCTAGACGCCTCCTTCCGGGCCAATCTACTCCATCTGAACACGGGCTGGTACAACAGTACGATCTAAGCTCGTGTTACTTTCCCTTGAAATTTGTAAGTCTCCTTTAGAATGTCTTTGGACCGAACTGGGTCCTAACTCTGGCCCATTATTTCTTTTATTATTCAGACTAGATCCAATAATGGAGTCCACCTCCGAATTCTTATCTTTGTTAATCATAATTCCCATTAAATCAGGTTGACCGTTGTGAATGGCACCAAATTTTTTTCCATTCTGATTTCCGTTATTGATTTCTTTCCCTTTAGAGCTCTGAAAATCAAGTGAATCTCCATCATGAATTCCCTTATTTAGATTCCCATTATTCAGTCCATTAAAATGGGAACTTTCCTTATCTTTTCCTTGGATTCCAACAGACTTTTGACCATTATCTCTGACTTTCCGCCTTGATTTCCTTTCGACAATCATCCACGACCCATAATTTTCATCTTTCTTCTCTGATTCTTCCCTGACCAAATTTGAATTCTTTGATATCATTTTAGGTGATTTGTTATCCTTCTCAACCGATGGCCCAGCAATTCTGAAGGGACAAATATTTTCCACATGGCCATATCTCCCACAGTGAAAGCAAATAGTAGATAGGGACTCGTACTCCACCTTCTGCGACCGACCATTAATCAAAATTTGGGAAACCAAAGGTTTTTCTAGATTAACATAGACCACCATTCTGGCAAATCGTCCCATTTCCCTACTATATGTATTCATATCCAACTTGACCACTTTCCCAACCAATTCCCCAATTTCTGTAATGATTCTACGATTATACAGATAGCTAGGGAGAGCCGGGAATCTGATCCACGCCATGACGACACTTGGGTAGGCCTGAGCAGGGTCGAAAGCCAGCATTCAGGGCTGAACGGTCAAGTACTGACCAAAAATAGTCAACGGCCCCTCCGATAGAGCTTGTTCGCAGTCTAGTTTATTTTGAAATTTGACTAGGAAATAGCCATTTTCAATGTCCATCATGTGTAAAGGTGCTGAAGGTTTCCACATACTATAGATTTTGTTATGCAAAATAAAAAAACCAATATTACGACCAAGTAATTTTAAAATTACAGTATTGTCCATACCCTGAATGAGGATTTGATGAATCCTGTCTGAAAAGGTAATAGAAGGTACGCCATTCACAAAAGTCTTCTGCATGTCCCCTTCCAAAAAATTGATGGCTTCCTTCTCTTCCGAGCCTTTGGAAGCATCCTGTAACACCCTTATCCCGTATCCGTCACCGGAACAGGGTTATAGAGTATTACCAGAGTTTACAGAATAATTTCAAATGATTCGAGAAATTTACTATTCATATTCTGAGATTACGCATAACGTCCCTTGAATGGACCCTCGAGGCCCAATATGAAGATTAGAATCGAATCGAGACTAAATCGGGACTAAATCGGGATCACTAAAAATCAGAATTTTATTATGGGTTTTCACCATTTTTCAATTTAGTCCCTAAATCATGTTTTCATGTAAATTCACTTTGTAAAAGTTGTTTATCTATCAACAACCTTTCATTTTCTACCATAAACTTTTAAATTTCAGCATATTCATCCATGGAAAAATTTTTATACTTTGATATCTATTCAAATTAATCCCCCAAATAGGTAAATGAAGTTTTTTCGATCTCAAAAATAATAAAATTACTAAAAACGGGACATGAAAACTTACCAATTTATGCCTTGAAAGCTTATTTTCTCTTTCTTAGGGTTTCCATGGAATTTTAGGGTTGAAGATGATATAAAATAAGATGATATTTTATTTTAATTATTTATCATCTTTTAATTTTCTTCATTTCCAATTTAGCCCTTAACCTTTTCTAATTTTTCCATGGATGATTCACCAAAAATATCTACATAATTTTCCTCAATGGTCTAATTGCCATATAAGGACCTCACATTTTAAATTCCATATCTATTTAATCCTTATAGCTACTAGAATTCAAATTTGACATTTTATGTAGTTTAGTCCTTCCTACAATTAAGCACATAATTGATAAAATTTTCTTATCAAAATTCTCATGCAACATTTCTATCACATTACTAATCATTTCATAATATTCAAATATTTTATCTTTTCGACTCAGATTTGTGGTTACGAAACCACTATTCTAACTTCACTGAAATTGGGTTGTTACAACTCTCCCCCTTAAGGATTTTCGTCCTCGAAAATCTTACCAGTAAAAAGATTCGGGTACTGCTTTCTAATGGTATCCTCCGGCTCCCAGATAGCTTCTTCTATTCCATGTTTTTTCCAAAGAACTTTTACCAATGCTATCTTTTTTTTTCTTAATTCTTTTGTCTCCCGTGCCAGAATCTTGATCGGTTCTTCATTGTATGTCATATCAGGCTGAATTTAAACTTCCGTCGGAGAAATAACATGTGAAGGATCCGATAGATACCGTCACAACATTGATACATGAAAGACATTATGAATCTTATCAAGCTCTGGTGGTAATGCCAATCGATATGCAATCGGTCCAATTCTTTCAATAATTTCATATGGCCCGATGAACTTTGGACTCAATTTCCCTTTTCGACCAAATCGAAGAACTTTCTTCCAAGGTGACACTTTCAAGAATACCTTATTACCGATCTCAAATTCTATTTCTTTTATTTTTAAATCGGTATAAGACTTTTGATGATCTAAGGCTACTTTCAAACTGTCTCGTATCACTTTTACTTTTTCTTTTCACTGAGCTCTGTCTAATACAATGGTGTTCTACATTTTCGACCATACAGAGCTTCATACAGTGCCATTTTAATACTAGATTGATAATTGTTGTTATAAGCAAATTCAATCAAAGATAAGTATTTTCCCCAATTACCTTCAAATTCAAGTACATAACACTGTAACATATCCTCCAAAATTTGTATAACATGTTCAGATTGACCATTTGTCTGAGGATGAAATGAAGTACTGAAATGCAATCGTGTACCCAATACTTCTTGTAATTTATTCCAAAATCAGGATGTAAACCGGGGATCTCTATCAGAAATAATAGATACTGGTACCCCATGTAATCTAACAATCTCAGAAACATATAATTCAGTCAATTTATCTAAGGAAAAATCTATACATACCGATATAAAGTGTGCAGACTTTGTTAACCGGTCAACAATTACCCAAATAACATCATTCTTCCTCGGAGTCAATGGTAATCCCGATACAAAATCCATTATAATTCTTTCCTATTTCTATTTCGGAATAACCACTGGCTATAACAAACCCGAAGACATCTGAAGTTCAGCTTTCACTTGCTGACATATCAAACATTTAGATATAAATTTAGAAATATCTCGTTTCATTCCCGGCCACCAGTACATCTTTTTTAGATCATTGTACATTATATTACTACCGGGATGAACAGACATTATACCATTGTAAGCTTCATGTAAAATCTTCTGTACCAACTCTGAATTCTTCGGTACACATATTCTGCCTTTGAACATTAAATAATCATCAGACCCAATTTGAAATTCCAAGTCAAAATTTAATTCACATTGTTCTCGTTTTGCCTGTAGCTCAACATTATTCTTCTGAGCTTCACAAATTTGTTGCAAAAATGTTGGTCTAGCTTCCAATTCAGCTATGACAGAACCATCATCAGATAAAGATAACTGAGTATTCATTGCTTGCAAAGAAAATAAATACTTTCTGCTCAAAGCATCTGCAACTACATTAGCTTTACCCGAATGATAATCAATAACAAAATCATAGTCTTTCAATAATTCTAGCCACCTGCATTGTCTCAAGTTCAAATATTTTTGTGTCATCAAGTATTTCAAACTTTTATGATCAGTGAAAATATGACATTTTTCACCATATAAACAATACCGCCATATTTTCAATGCAAACACAATAGCTGCTAATTTAAGATCATGTATCGGGTAATTCTTTTCATGTGGTTTCAGTTGTCTTGAAGCATAGGCAATTACTTTACCTTCTTGCATCAAGACACAACCTAAACCATTCAAAGATGCATCACTATAAATCAAAAATTCCTTACCCGATTCAGGCTGTACCAACACAGGTGCTTCAATCAATAGAGCTTTTAACCTGTCAAAACTTTGCTGACAATTATCATTTCACTCGAACTTCACATCTTTCTGTAAAAGTCGAGTCATCGGAGAGGCTATCATCGAAAACCCTTTAACAAATCTCCGATAATATCCAGCTAGACCTAGGAAACTTCTGACTTCTGACACACTCTTTGGTGGATTTCAATTAACAATTGTTGAAATTTTACTCGGGTCTACCCTGATACCTTCAGCAGATACAATGTGTCCAAGAAATCTGACTTTCCGGAGCTAAAATTCACATTTACTGAACTTGGCATATAATTGTTTCTCCCGTAGAGTTTGCAATAAAATTCTCAGATGATCAACATGCTCATTTTCATCTCGAGAATAAATCAGAATGTCATAATGAATACAACCACAAAACTGTCTAGGTACGGTCTGAAGATTCTGTTCATCAAATCTATAAACACTGTCGGTGCATTAATCAACCCAAATGGCATCACTAAAAACTTATAGTGGCCATACCTGATTCTAAAAGCTGTCTTTAGAACATCTGAATCCTTTACCCATAACTGGTAATAACCCGAGCGAAGATCAATCTTTGAAAATATAGTAGCTCCTTTTTAACTGATCAAACAGATCATCTATACGAGGCAATGGGTACTTATTCTTTATTGTAACTTTGTTGAGCTGCCTATAATCAATGCACAATCTCAGAGATCCATCTTTCTTTTTTACAAATAAGACTGGTGCACCCCAAGGTGAAAAATGGGTCGAGCAAAGCCTCTATCAATTAATTCTTGTAACTGTGCTTTCAACTCTTTCAACTCAGCAGGATCCATTCTATAAGGTGCTATTGATATTGGTGTTGTTCTCGGAATAAGGTCTATAGAGAACTCCACTTCTCTAACCAGTGGCAAATCAGGCAATTCTTCCGGAAACACATCGGGAAATTCACACACTACAGGCACTGACTGAATCTTTGACTCAGTTACCTTTGTATCTAACACATATGCAAAATAAGCATCATATCCCTTTATAATACATTTCTGTGTTGTTATGGCTGAAATCTCATTAGACAACCCATCCAATTTATCAGATTCAACATGAAATAATTCCCCATTTTGGCATTTAAGCATAATGTATTTCTGTTTACAATTCACTACCGCATCATGTTGAGTTAACCAATCCATTCCCAAAATCACATCGAATTCATCAAAAGGCAGTAACATTAAATCGGCCGAGAAGCATTTACCCTTTACCATCAATGAACAATTTTTACAAACTTTATCCACCATCACACATTGACCCAAGGGATTTGAAACTTCCACCACAAATTCAGTGAATTCAACCGGTAAATTTTTAACAGATACCAATTTTGTGCATATGTATAAGTATGTGGAACCGGGATCAATTAAAGCAATAATATCAGTGCCAAGTAAAGAAAATGTACCAGTAATGACGTCTGGAACAGAGGCATCCTCTCTGGCACGTATAGCATAGGTTTTCGTCGGTACTCGTGCCTTAGATTTAACTGTTGAGTCTTTTGTAGTGCTTCGGCTACCACCAACATATGCAGGGTGTCGAGGTGGTCTACCTCTAGAGACAGTATTACTCAGCTTTAAAATCTGTTCAACCACTTTTTCCCCTCTTTCCGGATAATCTCTGAGAAAATGATCAAAATAACCACATCTGTAGCAAGCCCCACTTCTTAGACGACATTCCCCAAAATGAAGCTTATTACAATGTTTACATTTTTGTTTTGGATTGCCGACACTACCAACATTGGTTACTGATTGGGACGATGATCTCGGATTAAAGTGTTGAGAACCTCACTCTTTACCAGAATATCCCATAGATATGGTAAAATGATCAGAGTATTTCTTTAATTTCTTTGAAGCAGATGATTGGACTTACCAATAGATCTTTTACTGGAAATTCGAGCTTCTCTTTCAGCTTGTTTCTTTTCTTTGCTCAATTCTTCTGCTTTTAGTGCTCGGTCAGCCAGTACTGCAAATTCTCTTATTTCAAGAATACCAATCAACAGCTTAATATCTTCATTCAGCCCTTTTTCAAATCGTTTGCACATTTCAGCCTCAAATTTTACCCATTCTTGAGCATATTTACTCAGTCGAACAAATTCCCATTCATATTCTGACATTGTCATGTTCCCCTGTTTAAGTTCTAAGAATTCTTTTCTTTTCTGATCCAAGAATCTCTGACTAATATATTTCTTTATGAATTCTATTTGAAAGAACTCCCATGTAATATTTTCTCTCGGAATAACAGAAGTTATAGTTTTCCACCAATGATACGCTGTGTCTTTCAATAAAGAAACCGCACATTTTAGACAGTCGGCTGGTGAACAAGACAATTCATCTAATACCCGGATAGTATTCTCCAGCCAAAACTCAACCTTTTTTGCATCATCATCTGTAGTAGCTCTGAATTCCTCAACCCCATATTTTCTTATTTTATCAACTGGAGCCTTATCAATTCTAACTGATTCAGTACCCTGTGGTAATTTGGGAATCGGTTGAGGAGCAGGTGGGGGAGGTTGCTGAATAGCAGGATTTGTTCTTATATATTCTGTAAACCACTCATTCATCATTTAAAATAATGCAGCTTTACCCTCATCATCTCGGCCCTCAGACTCGGGCCTTCTACTACTAGATGTAGCTCTTTGTACTGAAGCTTGAGCAATACTCTCAGTTTCCTCAAGATCAGCTCTAGCTCGGTTGGAAGACATTTACTATATGAAAAATACATTTAAAAATGGTCAGGAGATATCACACTATCATAATTTATATAATGGCATGTATAGCTAAACTTATACTTACTACGTCAGTCCGAGAATCGGCTAAATTGTAGCTCTGATACCAATAAATGTAATACCCCTAACCCGTATCCATCGCCGGAACAGGGTTACGGAGCATTACTGGAGTTTACAGAACAATTTTAAATAATTCAAGAAATTTACTATTCATATTCCGAGATTATGCATAACATCCATTGAATGGACCCTCGAGGCCCAATATGAACATTAGAATCGAATCGGGACTAAATCGGGACCACTAAAGATTTTTCGCAGAATATCAAAATTTCTCTTATGAACAGTATCCACACGCCCGTGTGGTCTAGGGACATGCCCGTGTGATCAGGTCGTGTGGCTCATACGGTCATAAGACATGCCCATGTTGTAGGCCGTGTGGCTATACACACCCGTGTCCCTAACCCGTGTAACTCTCTGACTTATAAGGCATGAAGAAATTAAAGTCACATGCCCGTGTGCTAAGCCGTGTGGTTAATTTAATTTTTACAAATTAGGTGCAGTTTTCACACGACCGTATCGCACGCCCGTGTTCAAGGCCGTGTCATCCACAAGGCTGAGACACACGCCCATGTCTCTGCCCGTGTGCTCAATTCTGAGCATTCTATTTTACAAATTTAAAATACAGGGGACACACAGCCAGACCACATGCCCATGTACTAGGCCGTGTGTCACACACGGTCTATACACATGCTCGTGTGTCTACCTGTGTGGACAAAATGAGGCCATTTCCTAGCCTCATTTCTCACCCAAACTTTGTCATTTTCCTGCACCAACACTTACAAATATTCTCCAACCAATTCAAGCATAAATACAAAGCCATTATACCATTTGTTATTGTATAAAATCACTTACCTTCATCCTAAATTTTTTACTTTAATTACCTCTTATATAACTTGAGTTGTTCATTATAATTTCATACTTATATATATACATGAATATGTGTTATTCCATATCCATCTATAACATCAAAACAAGTTTCTCTAGTCATTCCAATGGCTAGATTAGGTTCAACATATACAAACCATAATTTGGTCAAATTTTCCTATACATGCCATTATACCTAAACAAGATTTTCATTTATACCAAAATAACAGAAGGATAGTGTAATGAATGCTCCGACCGTTCTCCAACCTTCACGAGCTTTGAGCACTATAAAACAAGGAAAAATAAACCTAGTAAGCATTATATGCTTAGTAAGCTCGTATAACCAGAATTTAATTTACCAATCATATTTAACATTTAAACCATTCATAAGCATACTTCCCATTCAATTTGGCATTTTGTCTAACCACATGCAACCAATCAAACATGTTAATCACAAATATACCATAATGCATTGATGAGCTCATCATACCATATTCCATCAAATTTTCCTCTTTTCATTTCATATTCTTCATGTCACATTTGATATTTTATTCTATCCATTGAATCATTGAAGTTCCGATGGATATTTCATATAGTACACTTAAAGTGTACAATTCCACAGTCCGTCAATTCATATCCAGTAGTACCTTGTAGGTACACTCTCGAGCCATATACCATACAGCAGAATTACCAGCCCAGACTAAATTCTGACTGTAACATATACTCTAAGAGCTTTGTCAGGATTACCAGTCCAGGCTAAATCCTTTCAGTGACAAAGAATTCTCTATAGAGTTTATTCTGGATTACCAGTCCAGGCTAAATCCAGTCAATTAGGATTACCAGTCCAGGCTAAATCCTAATTGAATCATATACTCGAGAGGCTCATTTCAGATTACCCGTCTGGGCTAAATCCATTCTGCAACACATTCAGTTTTATCAGGGAAATCACATTTATCCATCGGAATTCAATATTCACACGGAATTTAACCCTTTTCAATAAATTTCCAACATATACCATTTCTTCCATTGCAATTTCCATACATTTCATATATAAAATCTCATATAACATATTCAATGTAATATAGCATTCAAAACAATACATTTCTATGCTCATTTAAGTTATACAAACTTACCTTGATATTTGTTCGTAACTGAAATCTACTAATCCGAAATCTTTTCCTTTCCACGATCTAATTCTTTGTTCGATATTTTCGGATCTATATAAATGAATTTAATCATCAATTTAACACATTTCATATTCCATTGAACTCAATTTACTCCCTAGGCAAAATTACCATTTTGCCCCGTACTTTTCATAAATTCTAATTTCGTCCCTAGGCTTAAAAAATGAAATTCATGCAATTTAATCCTTATTTCCAGCCTAGCCGAATTTCATATACCATAATAGCAGCCCATGAATTCCATAAAAATCAGAATTTTATCATGGGTTTTCACCATTTTTCAATTTAGTCCCTAAATCATGTTTTCATGTAAATTCACTTTGTAAAAGTTGTTTATCTATCAACAACCTTTCATTTTCTACCATAAATTTTTAAATTTCAGCATATTCATCCATGAAAAATTTTCTATACTTTGATATCTATTCAAATTAATCCCCCAAATAGGTAAATTAAGCTTTCCCGATCTCAAAAATAATAAAATTACTAAAAATGGGACATGAAAACTTACCAATTTATGCCTTGAAAGCTTATTTTCTCTTTCCTAAGGTTTCCATGGAATTTTGGGGTTGAAGATGATATTTTATTTTAATAATTTATCATCTTTTAATTTTCCTCATTTTCAATTTAGCCCTTAACATTTTCTAATTTTTCCATAGATGATTCACCAAAAATATCTACATAATTTTCCTCAATGGTCTAATTTCCATATAAGGACCTCACATTTTAAATTCCATACCTATTTAATCATTATAGCTACTAGAATTCAAATTTGATATTTTATGCAGTTTAGTCCTTTCTACAATTAAGCACATAATTGATAAAATTTTCTTATCAAAATTCTCATGCAACCTTTTTTATCACATTACTAATCATTTCATAATATTAAAATATTTTATATTTTCGACTCAGATTTGTGGTTACAAAACTACTATTCCGACTTCACTAAAATTGGGCTGTTACACATCCTCCACCGCAGACCCGACAAGCATATCTTTCCAAGAGATGGGGTGAGCAGCTGGTGAATCAACCTTCATGCTATCATTCCTTTCCTCATCCTTATCTCTGAATCTTACCTTTTTAGGGGTCAACTCTTCCACCATGGATATGCCAGAACCAGGGTTTTCACACAGAGAAATTGTAACACCCCAAACCCGGCCCAAACACCACGACCGGATCTGGTATGTCACTAAGAAAATTTTGGAAGAACATGTCGTATTTTCAGAAAAATATTTTTTTCTAAAGTTTATCTTCTTATTCGAGAGAAATTTAATAGTTGATAGTTTAAATAAAATATGCCTTTATAAATTAAAAACCCAAATTTAAATAGATACATTAGTTCAATAAGAATTTAAATAACTAAAATTAATTAAAGCCCAAAATAAAACAAAACATAAACTAGTGGCCCATGGCCTTATTACAACGAAATTTTAAAATCCACCAAATAAAATATAAAATAATGACTTGAGTCTTTTGCTAAATCCACATATTCTTCTCGCATGGCCACCTTGCGTACCTCTCCCGCCCGGTCCAAGCACTAGGTATCACCAAATGTTAATTAAAAGGGTGAGTCGCGAGACTCGATGTGCAACCCTCATGCACCACTAGATTTTGGGCCTTAAGCTTTGTTAAACAAAGTAAACAGATTTAATACTCATAATAGAAATTAATAACAAATAATATGCAAGGCCCAACCCGTTTGCCTAGGTTTCCATCCGCTACACGCCCGCACTCAACCGTACACACCATTGGGGATTTCTACAATCGAACCACACCGCTACACACCATGATGGCAGTCATGCTGCTCATCCACATATGATG
This sequence comes from Gossypium sturtianum, assembly GCA_025698515.1. Lineage (NCBI taxonomy): Eukaryota > Viridiplantae > Streptophyta > Magnoliopsida > Malvales > Malvaceae > Gossypium > Gossypium sturtianum. The sequence goes on along the minus strand of CM046945.1, from coordinate 160,147,534 downwards.
GCCGAAGCCCTTATAACATATAATGGCCGAAGGCGTATAACATTTAATGGCCGGCTCAGTATAACGATTCACGGCATTAGCCGCTACATCGAATCACGGTAAAACCGCTACACATATAACGTATAACTTCCTCCTTTCATCAACCCAACCCATGCAATCACATACAAGCATTTTACTTATAACATATAAATAGATTACTTACTAACTCGTGAACCGCTTTTACCCTCCTTGGGCTTTCATCAATAAATCGAGATGTCGGCAATTATCAAAACATATAAATCTTATGATCATGCATTTTATGATTAGATCTAGATGGTGGGGAAGTATTACACACACGATATCGCGAAAATCCAATATTCTTAGTCGATGTCCTTGCTATCCGGATCTATTATCCTCAATGTAAAGCCTTGCTCAAAAGCCGGAAAACACACAAAGATTTAGCCCCTTCAACAATCGGCCAAGGTTAATAAATCCCAAATTACACGTTAAAACTAATAGATCCCTTACCTTGAAATCCCGAAAGTAACACGATTCTATAACTTAGAGATCTATGCGATTGACTCCACTAAAGTTCCCTTCAGATTCGGCACAAGTAGGCACCACGAAGTAATTCGGCAATCACAGAGATGAGATCTAGGGATTTCGGCTTTTAGGAAAATCCCTAAAAGTATGAACAAGAGAAGGCTGATGTGTCTTTGGCTTTTAAAATACTTGAGTGAGGAGTTTCGTTTCGACAGAAAAGAGAAGAAGAAAAGAAAACAAGGAAGAGACTTGAAGATTTCTTTAGGAAGAAAAAGAATGGAAAGAGTTTGGCTTTTGAATCAAAGTGAAGATGAGGGAATAGGCTTAGAAATTTCGGCTTTTGCAGAGAATGAAGAAGAAGATGGAACTTTAGGAGTTCTCGGCTTTTACTCGAGAAGAAGAGAAAAGAATGAGAGAAAAACCAAATGACGAAATTGAAGAGATATTCCCCTATTTATAGAAATTTCGGCACTTACCTAACCTTGTAGATAAATCCTATCTTTTCTCATTTATCTTAATCTACTAGCTCATCTAAAAGAGACTTAATTATCTCTAACTCCTCCCTCCTTTATCAAAGATATTATCCACATATTTTAATCATTAAAATCCCTAAATTTTAGCCTTTATCTGCTTATTACCTACATAAAATAAATTCCTAAATAATAGCCTTTATCTGCTTATTATCCACATATTTTAAACATTAAAACCCCTAAATTTTAGCCTTGTTGTCATCCACTCCACCTAATCCTAATGCCCAAAATTTAGCTAACTTAAATTAAAGAATTGGGCTCCATGAAACTTAAATTTGGGCCCCTTACTCCCTTGTGTGGCATCACCTCCTAAGATTGGGCCACAAGCCCACTTTGGTATTTTAAACATAGATACTACCTTTTAAACCCTATAATGCCCAAACAGATAATTTTAATCAAGGCCTCTACCTAAGCCTGAGCCCAATTTGGACCCCTAACACTTAAATTAACACATTAAACATATCCACCCATTAAACGCATAGGCCCAAAAATTCAGGATGTTACAGAAATCATTCTATTCTTTTGATAATAACTTAGATAATTTTGAGTTTAAATTTAAGTTTAAATAAAATTTTTAGTGTTTATCTTTAAATCCTTCATCGTTTTTATTTCACCGTTGATTTATTAAATATTAGATAAAATATACTTCAAGTGCATGTACTCCTTGTGCATGTAAAATTTAGTCATTCTACTTTTTAGATTTTAAAATATAGATCCAAATGCTAACACCCGTTAAAATTTATTTATTAAATTATTGGTGTGGGATTTTGAAATAAAAATAAATACTTACTCGACAGTCATGTAACGAAAACATAGCATTGTTATGCATTTGAATTTAACAGAAAATTTTAATGGTATCACGTCTTAAAAGTATTAATATTGTATCAATCAAATCCAAATTTCTAATGTAATTAATATACATATTTTTACAATTTAATTCACGTATTTTAAATATGTTCAATGTTAAAATTTGAACTAACATTTAATGAATAAGCTAATAACTAATTTGATAAAAAGACCCAATTAATATAATATTAATACTTTAATGACTCAATTAAAACGTTTGAAAGTTTAGAAATATTATTTGATATTATTTTTAATGGAAAATTTTGTTTTTCAATTTTATCAAAAATTTAAATGTTTAAAGAAATAATAGATTCATTGAAAAAAATACATTTTCGTAGAAAAAAAGTTCTTTAATTTAATTATGATATTAATATATAAGGCCATATTTGGTTCAACATAATGGCTATACCATTACAATTTTATTCAATAGCCCATCACAAACAGTCCTTTGATTAAGTGAAATGTCCCATCACGAGTGTATTCCATTACAGCTTATGCAAGAAATATTGAGCATTTCTATTCCCTCTCTTCCCCACCAAATGTCTCATTCGTTGTTTAGAAAATCAATTTTACCCTCTCCAATTTCTCACCTAATAAATCTCAGACTCGGCCCGACCGACAGCCACTCCCTTCTTTCCTTCAAGTCCGGCGGAGGGAAAAACAGGCAGGCAGCCAAGCAAGCATAATGTTTGAGTGATAATGCGTCTTCCTTCCCACAATCAACACTTCCATCTCCTCTTTCGCAATCTCTCCTCTTCTGCCTCCAAAACTATCATTTTCATGACCTCCAAACACTTCCTCCCTTCCCCTCTGCTGTCTCAAACCCTTTCTCCTAAACACTTCTCCACCCCCTCTAAACACCTCTTTCCCTCTCTTTCTTCCAAACCCATCCCCAAAAACCATTCTTTCTCGCTCAAGACTAATGGGTTTCTTCTCTTCCTTCTCCTAGTGTTTCTTCTCCCTCTCCAAGTATTTTTTATTTTCTGTAAATACAGGGAAAAAGGTTGTTGCTTGATTGTTTGCTCTCCCACTGGTGTTGTAAATTTGGTTCTTTTTTTCTGAGTTTGTTTAATTTTTTTTCTCTAGATTATGTTTTCTGTAATTATTATTAAAGAATAAATTTGAGATGCTTTGTCCTGTGAAACCTAAGTTGTAATTTTTTGTCATATTTAATTTTATATAAAATCCATGTCTTATTGTAATAGCAGCTATTTTTGTTGAATTTCATCATGGTTATCTCATTATTTTAACTGCAATGTATCATGGAAGATGTTTGATTTCTCTATCTGCTATGAGAATTGAATTAATTTGGTCTTGTTTTGTTGTTTTTCCCTTTATTTTCAGGCAATTACCTTCGCCGAAGAAAGGTGATCTTTTCTTGGCTGATGTTAATACCCAGCTGAAGTCTAGGAATGTTACAACTGATATCAAAGTGGACATCAGCTCCAATGTAAGTACTTCATCTGCTCCTTCTGTTGGTTTCTAGTTTTATGTATAAGTTTGAATTCTTGGTCGAAATTTCTCTTTTGCAAGTTAGATACAATGCTCTTTCCTCCATTATATATTCTTCGACCTTCATCCGACTTCTATTATAATAAAATTAGTAATCATGTCTTGTCCCCTCTATGTTTGAAACCCGAGCTTTAACTAGGAGAATATCTGTTTGATAACATTGTTTAGAAGATCATACTGCTCGAGACCTGACCTATTTGGCGGAAATGCTTTTCAATTGAAGGATCTTTTTGGTTGAGTTCCTAGTTCCTTTCTTACCTTCTTATATTCCTTTGTTGTTGATATATATGTCTGCCATCTTTTGTAAGCCTTTTTTAAAATCGTTTGTTGTACTAAAGTACATTATGTTTATATATGCAGTAGTTAACGTTAACTTTGCAGCAATTATAAAAGTTTGGGGTTTTACTTGATCTCTTTCGGTTAAAGAAGATAATGGACAAGAGGAGAAATAGTAAGTTTCATTATCTTTTCTCGAGTTTTCATGGATTTCCAACATCATAAAGCTGTCGTTGCTATCTTTGCTTTTTCCTGAATACATCAAATCAGAAGCTTGTAAGCAATATGAACCTGCAATTATAATTTGTGTTTTTAGATGTATCTTGATGGTGTTTCATGTTTTTAGTAGGAAAAATAGTGAAATTCCGTTTTCAAATATTGCTTCTATATAGTGGCTAGCTAGCATCCAAACATCCCTTTGTTTTTGATTAATGTGATAAGTGGTAACTATGCTTTATTATATATATCTAGAGAGATTTGTTAACGTTTGCCATGAAATTATATGGTAAGGTGGTAATAAGGAAATTTTGTGAAAATATGTTGAAAATTAATACTAGTTGTTTGAATGAATGAAGTCAAACAGTTATGGATTGAATATATATATATATGCATATAGCAGAGTTATGCATATGCATTGGATATATGGTCTAGTTTTACAATTTTTTTCGTTGATCTTAGTCAATTTTATATTATTGATATCATTAATTGTAGGTAAAGGCGGCCAACGATCAAGAAGAGGCATTCTACTTGATGATGATGATGATGATGATGCTAGAGGTGATTTGCACAATTTCCAGGGTCCACTCAAGACTCTTCATGATTACTTCATAGATTTGTCAGGAAAAAGGTATATCATACGTCTCTTGTCTGAAATTGGTGTTTCGGAATTACTTTTAGTAACTCATTATATTCAAATTGTTTAAGTGGTTTCAACGTGATACTAACACTGCATCACAACTCGATTTAAAACTATTTCTGGTTTATTTCTAAAACGCAGGGCATCAGTGAGAGAGGAAGCACTTTCAACAATTCTCAAGGTTTTAACTCTCAACATAGAGCAAAAATTTGTAGAGCTGAAGTAGGCATTACTTCCTTTTCAGGGTTTTTATATAAATGTGTAAATGATAAATAACTTCACATTAAAGAATTTAGTAGTCAGAATTTCATTCTCAAGAAGTACCTAACCATTGTCTCTAAGACTTGCAAATTCTATCTTCTTTTCTGATAATACATTTTAACCAGGTAATGCTCACAATTATAATCGTCTTGTTGCAGCTTTGTAACACTAGTGTATCAATGCTTGCATTTCATTAAAAAGGGTTCGCCTACAGGGATGAAGCAAGCAGCACATATTATTGGTAGGTTCATCCTTCGTGAAGTGCAAATTTTATTAGATGTTATTTGTTCAACTTTAAAATTTAGCTTATGGTTTTAGTACATATTCTTCTTGTAGGATTGCTGTCAATGATTACTACTTCTGTTGAGAAGGTGCACGAAGCATATGAAGATGCGCTGACTGCACTTTCCTAGGGAGGACCAAAATCTAAGACCTTGGAGGTAACACTAGTGATAAGATAATTAATCGCAATTTTATTTTTTGGATAGCTCTTTCATGATTATGCTTCATGGGCTTTTGTTATAAGTTTTTTGTCTTGCGCAGATTCTTGGTTGCTTGGCTGTTGTTACATTTTTCGGTGCAAGCAACTCGGATGAGACTGAATCAGTAATGAAGTTACTTTGGGACATAATTAATCCTGGAACTGACTCTAGTATATGAATTTTAACTGATATTTTGATCTATATATTCTGTAATTTTCTTAGTCAATTCCTAAACTTAGTTAAGTGTAAATTGGAGCCTAAAAGGATAGGTTTCCTTCTATGTACCATTTCTTTTAAAATGTATTTGTTGTGTGTCAACTATAATGAACATAACTTGAGAAGCAATGGATTCAAATAATAGTGTATTATTTTAAAAGGTAGTAAATGAAATATTTTAATATAATTTAATTATATTAAGCATGTTATTAAATTATATATTTTATTAAATTATGTTAAAACATGGATTTGTTTGGTGTATAAATGCTTGATATTTTTCATATATAGTTATTGCTTTTGGATCAATATTTGTAATTTTGGCAACTATGATCCCATAAGATTATGTTATAATAAAATTTATATTAAGAATGTTATTAAATTATATATTTTTATTTTTATTTAATTATATTTAGTAATAATTATATTAAAACATGATTAAATTATTTATTATTTTAATAATAATCTTAGTAAAATTTAATAACAATAATTATGTACGTTAAAAAAAAATATGTTAAGGGTGCTTTGGTTATTTCAGCTACTTTTCTTATACTATTACAATATCATTTCGTTCAACTAAATACAAGAATATCATTATAGTTTTATTTCATTCTGTTCAGCCAAACAATTGAATTACTAATTACAACTCTATTTCATTATAGCGAACCAAACGTATGACATAATGAACAAGTGAGTCCAAACATATGAAACTACTTCTCCCATCACAATGTTTAGATCAAATTAGCAAGTCAAGTTCCAAGCAATATTATATCAAGGATTCAATATGTAATCAAACAGCCATAAAATCAAATGAAATTCACTCACCTTGGCAACAAAATTAACGCAAGTTTATTGTAAAACTTGATGCACAACTTGTAGTACCAAATGTTCCAAGACAATATGTAACAAGTCAATTTCTCTCATTTGCTCCTTTCTCCCCTTGTCAATTTACATCAAATTCATTAAAGGGAATAAGATGAGATGTTACATCATCACAACAAGAGTTGTAGTTTGTGGAATAATATGGACTTTTTCCAAAAATATTCATGAAGATCGAAATGTCTTCAACATGATATGCATATGTTGCAGCATTGTGTTTCATTCAAGCATCAATCTTTTATTAATCTTCAAAACTGATATGTGATTGATTTTTTCTCGCACTTTCTTGTGAATTCTTCAACCCGTGGTTTGTCTTGTGAGAACACCTTGTGCCATCTAAAATCATTGAGGAGCTTATAACATAAAGGTCTAATATGACCTGCAACACTACAATAATAACATATAAGTTTACCTTTCAACTTGTTCCATACTTCTTGTTATCGAGATATTGTTCTTTGAGATGTAACAACATGAGATGAAACATTCTTGGTATTTCTCCATATTCTATCATTGATCAACCTTTTAAAAGGAGTCGAATTTGACCATCCACATTTCAAAAAGAGTCGGATGATTGTTTTTCTAATGAAAATACTAACTAAAACGTTAAATTTTTAAATATTATAATTCAGATGGCAATCCACGTACAAAATCATTTGAATCGAACAAATAAATAAATATATTTTTTTCTATTGAAAACTTATACTTCTACATGATTTCAAAATTTCATTTCGTTACTATTAATTTTACTTATTTGTACAAAACTTAAAATTTGTTGATGTTAAATTACTAGATTTTGTATTGTAATAGAAACATTTAAGTTACAACATTAAATCCTCTTAACTTTTTTTATTTACAAATTTTAATCCAATCATTCAAAAACTTTCAATTTAGCCTGTTTATACATGTCTTGTGTTCAGGTTCAGCTGGATAAATTTCAAAACAAGCCAAGTTCATATATATATATATATATGATTGACGTGGCATATATTATTGGACAGAACTTTGAATAAAGAAAATATTAATTATCTCAATTATTACATTTTAATTAGATCAAACATCCCAAAATTATTATTCTTATTTTAAATTAGTTCTTAAACTTTAAAATATTCTAATTACATCCTTAAACTATCGATGTTATATCATTAAGGCATTTTTATTATTAAAATTGTTATTAGACATCATATATCATGTGTCATAACTTAAATTTTTTTTTTAAAGAAAACTAAATACTATAAAAAAGGATGTTGTAAATATCTTGGTTTTGAGGTTTTCAAAGCTTTTAAAGGTGTTTTATCATTCACTCCCACTTTTTTCGATTTTACTTTATTTTTAGTTTTTACTTTTAAAAATTATGTGACAACTTTTAATTTTCTTTAAATTTTTCGTTTTAAGTTATGTCACATAATATTTCACGTGTCATTTAATGGTTAAATTAACGATTTTAATAATGGAAGAACTTGATTGATATAATATTGATAGTTTAGCTATGTAATTAGAATGCTTTAAAGTTTATAGACCAATTTAGAATGAGGGTGTCATGTGCAATTAATTATAATTTTTAAATAAAAAATAGAAGGATTTAATGTTTTTTACTTTTTAATTATGAGGACTAAATATCAAATATTTCTAAAGTACAGAGAGTAAAAGTGATTTTAACCAAATATTTAAGCAGGCGCAGGCTTGAGTTTGGTTTAAGAAACTGAGCGGTTTAGCCCAAATGAATGGGCTTTGTCTTCAAATGGCCGACAGCAAGAAGTTAGAAAACCGCGTAAAAGAACATCAAATCAATGGGGGATTCCGGGCCGACTTGTTTCTTACAATAATTCATACAAATTTCCTCGTTACCCACTTTCTCAGTGTTCACTTCGCGTTCTTCCCCGCAACGCATTGCTTTTATATTCTTCTAATGTTTCTCTCTAATAAATAATGGCAGAGGAATTCAACAGCTTCTCTCAAATGTATCTGGACATGAACATGGAAGTCCCACAACTCAAACCTTTGTCGTCGTCTTCTTCTTCTTCTTCTGCTGTGTTTGAAATCGAGGTTAAGGCCACGTTTATCATTGTCGATGAACTGTTTGAGGAAGCCGGGAGGATTCTTTCTCAAGTGATACACGAGTTTCCTTTCGACGACTTGATTAACGACGGAAACGGTGCCGTTTTAGACATGCTTAACTCTATGCGAGTCCCGGTTCAACAGTCCATGGTGGAAGAAATAGCGACCACAGCAGTTCGCTTGGCGGCGGCTGCTAGGGATGCAGATGGGAAGGTTTTGAGAATGGAAGTGGAGATTGAGGCTGTTGTAAATGAAGTGCCTGACTTTGGGAGTGATGATATGGATATCGAAGATGATGATGACGATGAAGGGGTGGCTATGGAAGTGGTGGCGGAGAGTGTGAGGGAGACGGTGGTTGAAACGGCGGAAAAAGATTGTACGATTTGTTTGGAAGAATTGGCAGTGGGTGGCGAAGCGGCTCGCATGCCTTGCGCGCATGTTTTTCACGAAGCTTGCATTGTAACCTGGCTAAAGAAGAAGAAATGTTGCCCTTGTTGTCGTTTTGATTTCTCTAACTTGAAAAGTGAAGTTTAGGGGTTTTAATATTAGTTTTAATTATTTTAAGAAGCTCCTGATTTTGCTTTTTCTTTGAAATAATTCCTAATAGTAGGAAATTGTTTCCGAAGTGTAATTTCATAAGTTTTATCGGAATAAAGTGATTTTAATTATGATTTTATCCATGCTAAGTTGAGTGATACTCAAATTTGAAGAAAATAATTTTAAGAGAGTTTATCTTTTATTTAATGGGTAGATATCGTTTGATTTCAAATTTTATTAAAATTTAATGTGGTTATTTTTTTTATTTTTTTTATTTTGTAAATAATAGACTGATATTAATGCTGTGTGGCCCACCAATAAAGAACATAAAACGTCAAAATCAAAGACAACAAAGCAAACGAAAGCGAGAAAAGTAATAAATAAAGTAGTAAAAGCAATAATTAAAAGCCTAAAAAATAACAAAACCACTAAATGAAAACCACCGCGCTTCACAAAGACCATTCAAACCCAATATCGATCATAAACGTTTCTTCTTCATCCGAGAAGCCAAGAAAAACCGAGAAGAAAACCAAAAGCTTCGAGAAAGGGTGGAAATTCATCGAACCTTCTCCACCATCGAAGCATTACGAGAAAACTCCTAGAGCCGAAATCCCGCATCTCCCACTCCTTCAAAGCCGACGCTGAACGATTATGCGGAACCCCGCTGTTCCACCTTCTAAATTCGTGCCTTCTCCTACCTTCCATCGCCATTATATGGGCGTGTTATTTGCCTTCCGGGGACAAACGGTAAGAGATTTCATCAAATTCATCTTCCATAGAGAGAATAGACGTGTAATCGGTCGGATAATGGACTTGTCTTTCTTTTCTTGAGAATGCTTTTGATAATCATTAAGGAGTCACCTTCCACGTTTATCCGTCGGAAGCCCATTGCTCTCGCGCCGGATAAGGGCCCTTTCGCATGCCCTCGCCTCCGCCACAAACGTATCCGCAGCGGCTCTAAGCAGAGATAAGTCTCCGCGCCCACTATTTTTCCTTACAATTCCACAGCTACAACCGCCGTGATAGCAATTTTTGTATCAATATGAAATGATGCATCAAAGTTCAGTTTAATAAAATTTGCATGAGGGGGTTTCCACTTTTGATTCCCCAAATAAGTTGAGGACGGGAGGGATATTTCTCTGTTAAGGTTCAGCTCCTGATTGTAACCTTTAAGAAACCCCAAAAATTCCTGCCTAGAGAAATGAACTCCTTCATGAATTAATTTATTTCTTCGAGTCCATAATCCCCATAAGGAAAGGATCATCACCTGTCGTTGTTGTTCATTGGCAGCAGAGAAGGTATTGATAAAGCAGAGCTTACCACCGGTCAAAGGGTCAAAAGGAGGGACCATGATTTCCAGGGATTTCCAAACATCTTGTGTCATCTGACAGAGCCACATAAGGTGATCAGTATTCTCCGGGCCATTCTTACAAAGAGGGCAAACCACGTCCACACACAATTTCCTGCGAGCCAAGTTACAAAGATGGGGCAATAGATTATTAGTTAACCTCCAGACATGAATTTTAATTTTTGCAGGAATGTTTAAAGTCCATAAACAATTGTAGAATTTAGAATCAATCATATCAGCAGAGGTAGCTATAGAAGAGGTTTGTAAATGTTCTGTATATAAAGCCCTGTAACCACTTTTAACCGTGTATTCGCCCGATCCGTCCCACTTCCACACCTGTACATCACCCGACTGACCTCCTGCAATTGGAATAGCAAGAATGCGACTGACCGTATCAGCATCAAAAATACTATTCAGGATCTCCTCATTCCAGGTAAAGGTGCCACAGTTGAAAAGCTGATTTACAGTAGTCCAGTTTGGAGAAATACACTGAACTGAAACTCTATTATTCGCTTGGCCAGGTAACCAAGGATCATTCCAAATATTGATGTCAGAGCCATTTCCAACTCGCCATAACAATCCATTCTCAATCAACTCCCGTGCGCTATTGAATATTGAGATATGTTAGAAAAACATGTATTAAAATTACGTTTTTGTCACATAATTTTCAAAAATTATTTATGAAATAGTCACTAACATTGTCGAGTTGTTACATTTTGGTAGTACTGCTTGAATTAGACTGGTCGCTCGAATCGAGAACTAGTCAGGAGAATGATCCTAAACCTTAAAATCTAAAAAAAAAAAAGAAAATAGAAATAGAAATGATAGCTTTCCTATTTTTGTGAATAATAAATGTAGATAAATGGATGTCAAGATTGTTAACAATAAAGAATAATAGAGTTTTAAGTAAAGTAAAAGAGACGAGAATAAGTGGAAATCTTCACATCAACTTTATTTAGCAAGGAAGCCTATAAATAGGCAGTACAAATAACAGATGGAAGCTAAAAATTAGCAACTAGAAGAGAAAATTGGAACTGCAACCTAATAACTAGGGAAGTGATTGAATGAATAACAACTTTCTGAGGATTATGATATTAACAATAGACTAGAACAATTGACATTATTAATTTTACTTAACATTCCCTCCCTTAAACTGAAAGTTTCTGAAACATAGATAACTTCAAAGGCTTGGTTATTATATCAGTAATTTGATCTTCACTTTTGCAGTAGAAAAAATCTATTGTTCTTCACATCTATGTGCTTGCTTCTTCCGTGTAGAACGAGATTTTTTGAAAGTTTAATGGTTGAGTTGTTGTCGCAATAGATTGCAATAGCTGCTTCCTTTTTGAATTGCAAATCTTCAAGAATTTTCTTTAACCAAACCGCTTGACAAGCACATGAAGTTGCTGCAACGAAGTCAGCTGCAGTTGTTGACAAAATAACAATGGGTTGCTTTTTAGATGAAAACGAAACAGCTCCGGAACCAAGCATAAAGACGTAACCTGAAGTGCTTTTTCTGTCATCCATGTCGCCTGCATAATCGCTGTCAGTATACCCAACAAAATCTGACTTCATCGCGTTCTTGTAAAATAGTTCATATTCTTTTGTTCCTTGCAAGTACCGAAAAATTCTTTTGGCAACGAGGGTATGCGTCTCTATTGGATTCTCCATGTATCTACTGACCAAACTCACAAAGTGCATAATGTCAGGCCTTGTTGTAGTTAAATACATCAAACTACCAAATGCATCTTTCCAAGATCGGCCATGTCAAACTCAAGCATCATAGACTGTTTAAATTTCTCAAACATGGTGACGTCATTTTCGGTATAAATCAAATCACCAACATATAGGCATACAATAAGCATATTTCCATCTTCTCCAATCTTAACAAACAGAGTATGCTCATATGAACATTTTTGAAATCCGTCATGTAAGAAATAGGTTTCGATTCGACTATACCAAGCGCGAGGAGCCTGTTTTAGCCTGTATAGTGCCTTTTTCAATTTATAAACTTTATTTTCACATTCAAGCTTCACATAATCAGGGGGATGATTGATGAATACCTTTTCTTGAAGATCACCATGCAAGAATGTCGATTTCATTGAAAAATGGACCAAGAATTTTGTGCTGCCAATGCTTTCACCAATCTGATTGTATTGTGTCGAGCTACTAGAGCGAAGACTTCCTTGTAATCAACACCAAACTTTTGCTTCAGATTTTTTATGTAAATAATATATTTAAGTTTTTCTATTAAAATCATCAATGAACGATATAAAATATCGTTTACCTCCATTTGACATTGGATTGATGGGTCCACACAAGTCTGAATGCACAAGTTCCAACGCCTTCCTTGCTCTCTATTATTTTCTTTTTTGAAATGGTTCCCAATGTTTTGTATCGATGACACATTCTTCACATACTTGAGAAGGAATATGAATTTTTGAGATGCTTGTCACCATGTTTTTCCGCTGTAACGTTTTGAGCCCACCAAAGTTGAGATGCCCTTAACGGAAATGCCATAACCAAGCCTCATCCTTCACTTTTGCTAAGAAACATGAATGAGTGAGACTTTGGAGATAAAGCAGAAACATCCGATTTGATGTCACGTTCACCTGAGCGATTAAGCACAATTTCTCATCTTGAATTCTGCATACTCCATTTTTAATGAAGACTTCGTACTCCTTCTCTTGCAACTGACCCACACTAAGTAAGTTGGTCTTCAAATCTAGAATGAAGAGAACATTATAAATAGTGTGGATAATTTCTCCTTTGGTTTGGAGAGTGATTTTTCCTTTTTCCCATGACAGAATTCGTGGAGCTGTTACCGAACTTGATAGTGTTACGAAAAGATTCATCTAGTTTAGAAAAAATTCTCTTATCTCCACACCTATGAAGCATGGACACGGACACGCAATACGGGTACGACACGATACGGACACGGCAATACGGTAATTTTTAAAAAATGAGGACACGGATACGGCAAAATATGGCAATAAAAAAATATTTATATATATATATTTTTATGTTAAAATACTTAATATTTAACCTAATATTTTAAATCAATTTACAAATAGCCCAAAACTCTGCTTCTCCTTTCACTCTCAACTGGGGTTTTTCAATCTGGCACCTCTATTCATTGTCACTGTGTGGGAACCATGTCTGAATTTTTTTTTGACATATTCCAGCGTGTCCCATACGTATCCGGGCGTGTCCGACGAGTGTCCGTGTTGGACACACGTACGATACCGATACGAGGAGGGATGAGCCGTGTCCGTGCTTCCTAGCTCCACACATGTTGTTGCTACAGCCAGTTTCTAGATGCCACAAGTTTTGTTGTGTTCTTCATTCACATGACACACCATCAAAAGAGACACCTCTTCCTCTTGTTCTGCAAAATTAGTTGATTCTTCCCTATTTTGCTTATTTAAATTAGTTCGACATTCTAACTGATAATGACCATACTTGTGACACCTAAAACATTCAACTTTTGACTTGTTTGCTGACCTTGGACGATGAGTTACTGAGTTACGGCCTCCTCGTTCCCGTCCTATTCCTTAAAATTGACTTTCTCGTTGTTGTTGCTGCTGTCGGTGCCATTGATCGTTACTTCTCTCCTCTTTACTTTTGTCTTTACCTCCTTTAAACATCGAGTGATTACCTGTTGAAGCTTTCAAAGCTTGCTCCTCATTGTCTTGCTGCTTGATCTTTTGTTCATGTACTAGTAAAGAGCTTTGCAGCTCATCAAGTGAGAGTTCATCAATATCCTTAGATTCCTCAATTGCATAGACAACAAAATTGAATTTTGGTGTCAAGGATCTAAGTATCTTTTCAATTATGATGATATCCTTTAACTTGTCGCCGTACATCCGCATCTTGTTGACGATTGCCATGACTCGTGAGAAATAAATTGCAATTGACTCACCAGACTTCATCTTAAGGTTTTCAAACTTTGTACGAAGTGTTTGAAGTTGTTGCCTCTTTGCTTTTGTTGAGGCTTCATACTTTTTCTTCATTGAATCTTAGATCTTCTTGGAGGTGTCTTTGCAAAGAATGGTCTCCAAGATTGAACGATTAATAGCCTGAAACAAATAATTTTTAGCCTTCAGATCCTTCAATTTCATTCCTTCGATTTCTATCCTTTGTGCATTGTTAATTCTGGTACTCCATCCGAGACAACTTGCCAATATTCTTTTGATCTCAAGAAATTCTCCATTAGCATTCGCCAATGATCATAATGACCATCAAAGCGAGGAATCACTGGTTGTACAAAGCTATCAGAGGCCATTGCTATTAAACGAAATCAAGCTCTGATACCACTATTAACAGTAAAGAATAGCAGAGCTTCAAGTAAAGTAGAAGAGATGAGAGGAAGTGGAAATATTCACATCAACTTTATTCAGCAAGGAAACCTATAAATAGGCAGTACATATAACAGATGAAAGCTAAAAATTAGCAACTAGAAGAGAAAATCGGAACTGCAACCTAATAACTAGGGAAGTGATTGCATGAATAACAACTTCCTAATGATTAGGATACTAACAATAGACTAGAACAACTGACATTATTAACTTTACTTAACAAAGATTTAGATGAATCTAGACGTAGGTTTGTCTAAATTTATTTTAGACATGCATTTTTTTTTGTGATTTTATATTTTTTATAATTTCAAAAATAATAATATAAAAAACTTAATTTTTTTATTTCACACGCATAATTAATATGGACAAACAGATGTTTTGATTTAGATGAATCTAAACATCCATTTGTCTAGATTCATTTTGGACGTGCATTTTTTTAGTAATTTTATATTTTTATAATTGTAAATAATAATTATAATAATACAAAAAAAAAACTTGATATTTTTAGAAACACTTCCATATATTTTTAGAATTTTTTAGAATTTCATGTTTTAATTTCTAAGAGCACAACATGTTTTCTATTAGATACTAGATAAACTGATGACAACAACTGTGTTGCTCCTAAAAGATCCCACCTTGATGTCTAAAGAGGATCATCGCCGAATATTGAGAGGAAGGGTGCGTTCATTTGTACAATGTAACATCCCCGATTCGACTTTTTAGAATTTTATGATTTGTTTTAAAAACGTATAATTATAATTTTAAAATTTCTTTTATAATTTTAGCAAATAAATTACCAATTTTAAGAATTTTTTTATATTTTTATTTTTGAATTTTGTTAGAATAATTGTTAAAAAATATTTAAATATATTAAAAATGATATTTTAGCTATAATTTAAGAGTAAAATTAGTTATTAATCCATCGAGATGACGTATCATATTATCATTATATTAAGGGAGTAACAAATGAATAACCAAAATCCAAGAACTCGATAAAGCGACTAGTATGTAACTTTTGAAAGTTGCATATCCAAAACATAATTTTAATCAAAATTTAGTGACAATTCATGTAGTTTACAAAATTGTTATTACTTAAATGAGTTTGTTCATGCTTTTTTTCTATCATTCTTAAACTACTCGTAACTCTCCCGGATCATTAAATTAGAGGATATATTAAATTTATTTATATTTTACTCATCAAATTTCAAATAAATAAAGATGGTTAATTTATTTTATTTGAAAAATCTAATTGTTAAATATAGATTCACTATTATATAAATATTAAAGCCAAGAAAAAATAAAGTTCAATATGTAAAACAAGTAAGCTTAAATTAATATATAATTATTAAAATTAACAATTTAATACAAAATTATAAATGATGAGTTGAAAAGATTAGTTATACTAAGAAAAGTGCTTAAAGAATTTAACCTTAAAGAGTTGAATTATATATAAAGTCACGTGTAACACTATGGTTCATTTTTTTTATATAAAAAATAGTTAAATTTCAAATTTTTTAAAATTTGAAATTTTAATTTATATATTTTAATTTTTAATATAATTTGGTTTTTATATTTTTATAATATTATTAATTAGTTTAAATAGTTAATAAATTAACATTTTAATTAAAATGTTACATGATTTTATATAATTTAAATGTTCATCTTAGAGATTAACCATGGTTTTCAGTTTCTTTTAGATTTACCTTACTTTTTTTTTCTCACGTTATAAAAAAAAATGGTCAAATTTTAGTTTGGCCCATGTACTATATTGAAACTTGAGATTTAATCTATATATTTTAATTTTTTTACATCATTTGATTTCTCTACTTTTATAACGTGATTAGTTAGTCTAAATAATTAATATTGTTAACTAAGGCAAAGTTTTCTTAAAAACATTATTCCAATAGGAAACAATTATTTTTTATCATGACGAGTTTAAATGTGTGTTATTAAGAAAAAAAATTTAATCAGTATTTTCAACGTTATTTTATTATTATATAAGTACCGAGTGAATTTTCTTTAATTTTAAAATGTCACATTAGAGAATTTAATAAAATAAATTTAATGGTGATAACAACTTAACTTAAATTTTTAGGTTCAAAAAGTAGAAAGAATAAACTTTTAAAAATAAAAAATGAGAGACAAATTGACAAAATACAAAATATATACAAATTTAGAGCAAATTTTAATATTCAAAGGTTTTACTTTATAATTTAACAAAAAATAAATAATCAAACTATTTATTAAAAAATAGTGTGTTTTTAAAAATCGCTATCAATTTCAACCTTAAAATTAACCCACCAATTAATTTACTAAAAAATATTGAAAAAAATAAAGAAATTATGTGAATAAGCCAATGTTTAGAAAAATGATAGGAATAAGCCGTTTTTTATGAAAATAACGAGAAGTGTTTTTAAGTAATTTGTAGAAAAACGCTTCCAGCCTATTTTCGTAATTTTTTCAAAACATCAGCTTATTCACATAAATTTTTTTTTATTTTTTCGGCATTATTTTTAGTAAATTAGTCAAGCCACCCACTCCCTCCCAAACTGCATTCAATTAAGCTCCCTAAATTAGCAACAAAAGGTATCTGAGTTTAGCGAATTTAAACTTGGAAGTATCCAAAAAACTGAGGGTGGAAGTACCCTTTCTTCAAGCCTTTTAACTCTAAGCGGAAAAGTGAAAGCCGAAATCCTGACTAAAACAAGGAGAAAACACCCCACTAATTAGATCGTGTAATAAACGCGCCACATGAATTGGACCGTAACGTAAAAACCCATCGTTTTCACTAGCTTTATACTAACCACGTGAGTTAATAACGCGTTAAATATAATTTATATATAATTTGGTCAAAAGATAGTTTAACTTTGACTTATCTACGTATTTATTATCTAAAGGCTGATTTACATGCTTACGCATTTCAAATTAATTCAGAAATTATAAAAAATCTATTTTTATAAAATAATAAATACTATTTTTATAAATAACGAATATTATTATTGAGAATTTTTTATTTTATATAAAAATTTAGAAAAATGAAAAAAATTATATATAAATTATATTTAACGCAACTTACTTTTAAACAAAAATATTATTATAATAATATTAATTATCATTATAAAATATTTAAAAGAAATTGTTTATTAATCTTTTACAGGAACAGGTGTCGGACACCAACTTAACTCACCAAACAGTTTAAATTCATTTGATAATTAAGAAATTAAAAAAAAAAAAAAAAAAAAAAAACCGCCAACAAGAAGAAAAAGGAAACGGGTGGAGTTCTCCGAGTTTTGGCTTCCTTAACAGAGGAGAGTTTTGAAGTGGAAGAAGCTGATAAAAAACATCTTTGAATTTTAATTTATTTAATTGTCAAAGCTTTGAAGCTTCGCGTGTTTTTCAAATTGATTGTGTAAAGGAAGGGAAAGCAAACAATGGAAACGCCGCAAGGGGAAGAGCTCTTGAGGAAGATCCAAGAACTGGAAGTAGGACATGCGCATCTCATGCGAGAAATGTCAAGGTTAAAACAATCCGGTGGTGAGTCAATTCACGACTCAACTCGTCGAGGATCCCGCCGTACTTCCCCTCAACGGCCGTTATTTCTCAGGGACGCGTTGGCTGCTGCCGGTTCTGGTTCTGTTCGACTTCCGTCGCAAATAGAGAGCGGGAGCTGCGGCACCTCAAATGGCGACGGAGGAAGAACAAGAATCGGGGATTCATGGACAGCGGCCGCTAATTTGACTAACAGTCAGTATTTAAATATTTTACAGTCTATGGGACAATCTGTTTATATATATGATCTTGGAGGCCGTGTATTCTATTGGTAAGTTTAAACTTCAAATAGGGTTACCAATGTTCGTGATTTTTTTTTTCTAAACTAACGATATTATTTAATCTTGTTTCTTAGTATACAAGGTAAGGATTGTCATCTCTGTAGGGTTATTTTTCTTAAAATTTTGTGTGTGTGTGTTTTTGCAGGAACCGAGCTGCTGAAAAACTTTTTGGTTATTCAGAAGCAGAAGCTTTAGGACAAGATATTATTAAGCTTGTTTGTCAACCTAAGTATTTCAGGATTGCAGTTAATATAGTTCATCTGGTTACTGCTGGGGAGAGTTGGGCTGGGCTGTTTCCTATTAAGAATAGAATAGGGGAGAATATTTCTGTAGTTACAACTGTTACTCCTTTTTATGATGAAAATGGTTCTGTGGTGGGAATCACTTGTGTGACCTGTGATTCGCGGCCTTTTCAACAAACCAAGTTAGAATTTTCAGCTGAAAGGCAACCGGAAGGAAATTCTTCAGCTTTTACCCGGTCTAAAAACGCCATCTCGGTTAAACTTGGTCTTGATCCTCAGCAGCCTCTGCAAGCTGCAATTGTATCAAAAATATCAAATTTGGTATTAGTTTCTTAATTCTTTATATATGCTTATTTTTGGTTTCTTTCGTTTTGATTTGGGCTGATTCACGAGTTAACCAAATCAGGCGTCCAAGGTGAGCAACAAAGTGAAATCCAGAATTAGGACAGGCGAGAGTCGTGTTGATCCTTATGATCATAAAGAAGACGCAACTTCCAGTGGAGTCTGTACACCTAAGGGAGATATGCGGCCACCCTCCCATGGTGTACTTTATCCTTTTGATAACGAGTCCACTGTAATTAACTCTATAGATTTTGGTGATGAGAATGAAGGAAAACCTGCAATCCAAAAATTTACGACCTTTATAGCTCTGACAGGGATACCTTTGCCTTGGAAAGGGAACAGTCAAGAAGAATCAGAGGCCAAGACTACTCATTCCATAAGGCCTTGTGAGGGTAATGATCAAGAGAATGAAACATTTCTGCTAAAGGGCCCATATTTGGGTACAAAACCTGAAGACCATATTAATGAGTACGACAGACCTATCAACAATGACGCATCAGGTTCTTCATCATCTTCTGCTAATGTTGACAGCACAAGCAGTACCAGCAGCTCGGTGAGTACTGGTGGTAGTCCTGTTAATAGAGTTGATATGGACACTGATTGTGTAGATTATGAAATCTTGTGGGAAGAGTTGACGATCGGAGAAAAAATTGGGCAAGGTAATTTCCTTCAGTTAACAGCAACTGGGAGACATGAAGGAATTATGAACTTGTTTATAACTGGAGCCATTACTTTATGTTAAAACTCTGTACTGATTCTACTTCATTCTTACTTGATTTCGTGGGTAATATCACAGCATGAATTATTTAAGTACATACTTAATTCTCCTTTGCTTTCCTTGTAGGTTCTTGTGGAACAGTATATCATGGTCTGTGGTATGCATCAGTATGTTCTCTTACTCCTTCCACTGCCTTATTTTTTGGGAGGATAAATAAACACATTCTTGATGGTATTATATGGTGTTGAGTTCGTATAAATTGGAAAATTTGTGACACACCCATCAGCCAATTGTTCTATATGGTGTTGAGTATTATAGGTTCATCACCTACATTGATCCCTAAGTCTAATATAGACAGTGCAATATGAAAAATCCGGAGTTCATTTCGGGATCTTATGCCATACTTGCAGTCCAATATTCCGGTTAATGGAAGCCATGATGTCATTGCTATACATGAGCGGTTTTAGGGCTAGTTTAGCGATGCTTTTAAAAAGTGATGTGGAAAAATATTTTTAAAAAGTTTAGTTTAAAATTTGAGTATTTAGCATTGCTATTAAAAAGTATTTTTGAGAAATAAAATTTTTATTTTAGACGTGTTATTATCAAGTAACAAATATGCATTTAAATAATATTTAAATTAGTTAATATTATTATATTTTAGTAAGAATATAAAAAAATTATTATAACTTCTTGTTAATATTTTAATATATGAAATATAAATTTTAAATATTTTTAAACAATAAATATTAATTATTTATAAAATTTAATTAGAATATATAAATTATATTTTAAATATTTAAATATAACCATTAAATTTTAAATATTTATAGCTTTTTTTATCAAAAGACTTTTAAAGTCGAAAGTACTTTTTTTAAGCGCTACTAAACCCTTACTCGCTAGTAATTTATATTGGTTTTACATAGAAATGGTAGGAAGCATGAAAAAAATGTAAATCACCTTACTATTTGTGGAAATCAACCATTTTCATGTTATCGCAGGATGTTGCTGTCAAGGTATTCCCGAACCTGGAATATAATTCAGATGATGTCATACATTCCTTTAGACAGGAGGTGTGCTTTATTGTAAAATTACTTTTAAATTGCTTTGCAGTCGCCAACTGGCTAAGATAACTGCATTTGTTATCGTTTTGAGTTTCTTTCTTCCTCTTCTAATTCTGCTCTGACTATTTCCCTTCTGCTTTGAAGGTTTCTCTGATGAAAAGCCTGCGGCATCCAAATGTTCTGCTGTTTATGGGAGCTGTCACTTCACCTCAACGTCTCAGCATTGTTACCGAATTCCTTCAACGGTTTGATCTCCACCTTTTGAAATTCCTTTTTGGTATTTATGGAACATTAACATTGCATATCTATTGTTTTTTGAAACAGTAGATTTGTTGGTTTAATTTACTTCATCGTTAATGAATGCTTATTTATATTTTGTCCATGTAGTGGGAGTTTGTTTCGCTTGCTACAGAGGAATGCTGCAAAATTAGAGAGGAAACGGCGTGTTCATATGGCTTTGGATATTGTGAGTATCAAGTAATTTTGGATTCTCTTTTCTTTTTTTTCCAACTTGGGGATGTTCCTCAAGTTGTGGTTGGTGTAGTGCCATCATGCGTCAATCTGCATTTTTTTTTAATCTGTTCTTGTTTACCCTGCCCTGTCCTCATTAATTCATCTTATTGATTGAACTGCTAAGGCACGAGGCATGAATTATCTTCACCATTGCAATCCGACTATCGTTCATCGCGATTTGAAGTCTTCAAATCTCCTAGTTGATAAGAATTGGACTGTGAAGGTTTGCCTTTAGTTATGTGCATCTGTTCTAATTGGAATTAGGGACGAAGCTAAAAAAATTTTTAGGGGTCTGAAATTAAATTATATATTTTTATGATATTATAAATATAATTTTACTTTTTTAATAGCTTATATTTTTATCATTTTTTAAGGATTAAATCAAATTTTATTATTTTTGAGGTTAAAATATTATTTTACTATTATTAATTTAAAATTTTATAAATTATAAAAATTCTAAATGAAAAAATTCAGCTCCCTGCTCCGACCCTCTGATTGGAAATATAGTTTCAGTTTTGCCTCAGGGTATCGAAGGTACTTGTTTTAGGGCTACCTTTTATTTGACCAGGTTGGCGATTTTGGTTTGTCACGTCTCAAGCATGCAACGTTTCTCACTACTAAGACTGGGAAAGGAACGGTATTGACTGAAACTTGTAGTTCATCGATAATATTAATCTAAGTCTAAATCATTGTGAGCGCATGCATAACTTAATAGTTTGGTTGAATTTTCTTGTAGCCTCAATGGATGGCGCCAGAAGTTCTTCGCAATGAACCCTCCGATGAGAAGTATGTTGCAAATGACTGTTCTCCTCTCTTTCACTTCACGCAACATATCCCCATCCCAGAGCCCAATCGCGTTCACCATTTTTATTCACTACTGACCTTGTATAGCTTGTTCTTTCTGGGAAACACATAGGTCCGATATTTATAGTTTTGGAGTCATATTATGGGAACTTGCTACTGGTAAGATACCTTGGGACAATCTCAACTCAATGCAGGTATAGTTCTCAACTTTTGATTTTAAAAAATGCAAGATATTTGCATGCGAAGCGTCTATCATCATCAATCCATCTGCATCTCTTCTAAAGAGGTGATCCTATGTTGGATCCCATCTTTGAGTCGTATTTTCACTTTATAAAGTACTCAGCGTTGCAAGTCTTGTAGCTCTGCATATATGAACAACAGTGTGTTTAGGATACTTGTAGGTGATTGGAACTGTCGGGTTCATGAACCAACGACTTGAGATTCCGAAGGATTTAGATCCACTGTGGGCTTCGATAATAGAGAGTTGCTGGCTCAGGTGGGTTATCTCCTCGTAACGTTTTCATGTTTGGTTTCATTTTTTTTAGATCCGAGCTGTAGCATACCTGTACATAAGTTTATTATGAACCACATATCATTACAAGCCTCAAGCATCGCGTGATATTTTAATCAAATTACGTACAATAAGATGTGATGACCTAATTATTTAAGAACCATTTACACAATCGACTTTGGTAGTAGTTTAGTTATAATTTTGATCCGATTGTCTTCAGGATTAAAGCAAACTTTGTTTCTCCTGTAGTCATTGTAATTTTCAATTGTGATCTGACCTGTGAAACTATAACTTTTTCCGAAACCAGTGATCCTCGAAGTCGGCCAACGTTTCTGGAACTGATGGACAAGCTTAGAGAGCTTCAAAGACGATGCGCCATCCAACTTCAGCAAGCCCGTAACTCGGCTGGAGACTGCTCTCAAAAGGGATCATGAATCAAATCCAAGTGTTTTTGGATTCATTTCTTCCCTCGGCAAAAGCTCTCGATTGGTTGAAGCATGGGCATTCTTTTTGCTAACATTTACACTCAATCGCCGGTTGTTGAGTGCAGAATTGACACCTAGACTTGCGACATTGGCGTTGAAAATCTCAGGCTGGACAAAGATGAAAAGGAGACGGTACTTACCATGTGAGCAACCCCGAGTTTCATGGTGATTGGATTGGTTGTGAGTGAATGTCGGTTGTTCTTTTTCATGTCAGCCTGGATTTTTTTTATATTATTTGATTCGCAGGGAATGTCAATAAAGGCATATTATATATATATATAGTGAATCATCCTCTTCTATATTGGAATTTGTAGTGTGCACTATTGGTGATAAACCCGGTTAAGTAATGAACTAGTAAAATAATGAAGAAAATTGAAAAGATCGAACACAAATATTTTATGTAGAAAAATCACTCCAAAGATATAAAAACCACGGGTAAAGATAATTTCACTAAAACGAAAAAAGTGAAGAGTATAAAAGATAAAAATAAAACTAAACTCTGAAATCAGAAATAAGAACTCTCAAAACGTAAACACAAAATTCTCTAAAAGCTTGTAAAAGTTAATACCTAAATGTGTGACAAGGTTTATTTCTAGGGTGGAAAAAATGGTCTATTTATATGCTAAATTTTTAGGTCGATTAATTTTAAAATAACCTACATTAATCAAAGTTTAAATGAGAAACTAAAAACAAAGTTTAACTGAGAGAAGAAAAGCCGAAAAATACGAGGCATAACTCCACATATCTCCACCTTGACTCGTATTTCCACAACGCCTTCTTTGCCAAAGCCCACCACGGGCTTATCTCGAATTATGCAGGATATTAACTGAGTCGAAGTTGTGCTTAGAAGCTGGAAGACTTCTAGTATTCGACTTGCGCATTGCCAAATCAAAACTAACCCGGGTCTGATTTCCACGAACACAGTGCCTTATCTTTCCAAAACTTGCATCCAAAAGAGAACCTCTCTTCTACGAAAAGGTCATACATTTTCCCCTCCTATGACCAAGTTGTCTTCGCTTCAAACGAGTCGACTTCGACTCCTTAACAGATGAGGGACGTCCTATTTCACCGGTAATCGTTAATCCTTTCAAAACATAAAGATTGCAAATCTTTTTTACTTTTCATCAAAACGAGAGCCCCACAGGATACCTTAATGTCACTTGACTCAATGTTAATTTTATAACCCTTTGAGTCCAAATTTCCCAAGGAGATGAGATTTTTTTTAAGTCAGACATATGCTTGACATCTGACAGTGTCCTAATTGTCTCGTCATGCATCCTGATCTAAACAGTACCAAATCCCGATCTTATTGGGTGAACCATTTCCCATGCACACAGCTCCACCTTCAACTGAATTATATTTGGAGGACCAGTCTCTGTTGGGACACATGTGTAAAGAACACCACGAATCCAGGACCCACTCAGACGTAATCTCAGAGTTTTCACTTATTGACACCAACAAGAATCATCACCCTTGCCATTGACCAAATTAGCACCAACTAAATATTCCTCGCTGCTCTCAGCAGCCCTGATAAACCATAAAAATAACATAATTTAATCCCATTCTTGGCATATTTTTAGGTGAATTATCATAAGAATTAGTAAATTTGATGCTCCTAATCCTTTGAAATTACATTTTTATACTTAGGTGAGTATAGAGAAGTGAAAGGAGCGAGAACTGGGCCAAAACCAGAAGAAACGGGCTGATTTCAGTATCGCACACGGACTGGGCACTTTAACACGGGCCTATCACACGCCCGTGTGCCAGCCCGCGTCGATTTCGAACCATGTCAGTATTGCACACAACCTGGGCATTCTTACACGGGCTGATCACACGCCCGTGTCCCTGTCGAACCCTGTTTTGTTTTCACGTGAAAAAAACTAATTTTTAGGTATTTGGAGCATTCCAAAGTCTATAAAAACACACGAGAAGAATACCTAAAGGGGGGCGAAGAGCTGAACGAAGAAAAGACTCGAAGAACGCCAACGGATTCAACTCAGAAGCAGGATCTCCTTCAAGACTGAAGATCTCTATTCAATTTCTCTCGAAGTTTTTGGGTTTCTTTATGTTTTGTTGTTTTCCTAATTTTGAGATGTTTTCCCCTAAAAGTATGAATTAAATTCTCTAGATACCTAGGAAGGATGAAACCTAAGACGGATCTTATTATTTGATTTTTCTGAATTACATGATAAATATTTGTTCTTGATCTCAATTATGTGTTCTTATTTCATGTTTTAATGTTTTCAGGATATTGATTCATGATTGATGTGCTTATTCAGTGGAGCAAAAGTCCATGTTTAAGAGTAGATCTGGCATAATTGAGTGGAGTTGCATGCAATCCTAGAAATAGGATGACATAAATCTACCGTATTAGAGTCAAATCTAATAGGGGAATCCATAGATCGAGTTAATGCGACGATAGGGATTTTAATTAGAAAGAAATTTCAATTAATCAACCTAGAGTCAGTTGTTGTTATTCTCAAAAGAGATATTAACATAAGTTAGGGATTTCTACGGATCAAGACAAGTGAACAAATCGTTTAATTCAGATTTAGAATAATAAGTGAAGTCTAGGCGGATTCTTTCCTGGGTATTGTCTCTCTCATCGATTTTCTTCAAATATTTTCCTACTTTATTCTCTGTTTCATCTTAGTAATTAGGTTAGTTAAGATTAGGTTGAAATAAATCCCTTCAATTTATTCAGCTAGATAATAAAAAGATAGTAACTACTAGTACTTTTAGTCCTTGTGGATACGATATTCCCGACTCACCATAGCTATACTACCATTCAATAGGTGCGCTTGCCTTTGTCGTATTTTAGTTAGTTTGTGACGTCATCAAGCCCCTTTTATTTCGCAATTTATAACAATCTGCCTTGACGTGACCTAACTTCTTACAATAGTGACATCTCTTGTATCGCTTTGTTGATGCTACCAAAACCAATGCTTGCCTATCTGACTTGCTATCCAAACCAAACCCATTGTCAAGTTTGTCTTTACTCAACAGATGACTCTTCACATCCTCAAATGAGAGATTATCTTTGTTATAAATCAAGGTCTCTTTGAATGTATAAAGGGGGTAAAGAGCACAATAATAGCATAGTCTGATCTTCATCGTCAATCTGAACCTCAACATTTTTTAAATCATTCAAAAGAAGCTTTTTTTTATAAAAATAACCCGAATTTTTTATTAATTATAAAAATAACCCACTTTTTTTTATTATGTACGTAAATGACCTAAAATAAATAGTAAAAGTTGGTAGAGCCAAAGAGATTGGAGCCACCCACTTGCCACGTCAGCCAATCATTAGTTTCTAGAATTAAAAAATTAATTTTTTGGGTGGAGCCAATCTATTTGGCGTGACCTGTATAAATACCACTCTAATACCAGTATTTCTGAATATTTCGGGGGCCAGAGAATAAATAATAGTGGTGGAGCCAAATAGATTAGCATCACCACCTTTATTATGTCAAAATTTTTTTTAGTGATTTTTATTTTAAAACTAAAATTATTATTTTATTTGGTGGAGCCATAGAGAATGGCGTGACCACCATGCTGCTATTTTTTTGAGCTTTTTTAAATTGTTTTTTAATAAAAAATGATTTTTTTAATTTTGGCAGAGTTATTTTGGCAGAGTTATTATTTTATTTATTTTTTATTTTGATCATGATGTTGAAGATTTTAGTGACATTAATCTTGATGAGGCTCCGGACAATATCGGCAATGAAAGCCCGAAAGAGATTGAAGATGTTCACGCCTCTTCTTTCGGGAACCCGAGTCGCGGTATTGTTTTACGGAATGATCTTAGGTAAAAATATAGGTAAAGAGAATGGCTCCACCAAAATATAAAATTCATTTTTGTGGTGGTCATGCCATTCTCAATGTCACCACCAAAGTGGTCAGGCCAAAGATAATGGCTCCACTAAGATAAAAATTTTATTTTTTATTAAAAAATAATTAAAAACACTCAAAAAAATTTAATGTTAGCATGGTGGTCATGCCATTCTCTATGGCTCCACCAAGTAAAACAATAATTTCAGTTTTAAAATAAAAATAAAAATCACTATAAAAAAATTTGACATAATAAAGGTGGTGGTGCCAATCTATTTGGCTCCATGGTGTGTCGTTGAAAGTACAAAAAATATCCTATCCCTAAATAATGAAAAGAAATAGTATAGGGTAGTAGGGTCAATTCCTCAAGAACTGGATCGCCACAACTCCTTGTTTCTCGAAATCCTGGGCACAGTCGTGCCCAAAAAAAACAACTGACCTGGGAAAAAATAAAATAAAACATAATTAAAAATGTGGATGATTCGAAATCAAATAGATCGAAATCGTAATTGTGATAATGAACAGAGTTGAGAAAAAGGGGTTTTCTGACTGAGGGATTGCAGCCTCCGGTTATCTCGATCCTCATTTGGTTCAATCATAGGCTTTTAGGTAATCCTTCTCATGACCGAATAAGCCAGTTATAGTAGAAGAGGACACCTACGACCACCAGCTCCACTTAGGTTATAGTCTTACGATCTAGAGGAACCTAACTCTAGCCAACCATCACTTTTGTGAGACCGTCTTACACTAGATCATCGTTTCTCAATGGCGAATGCCACGCCATTTCGTCTCTTAGGCTCGACAACCTCTGACGCAGTAAGTTAGCGAACTGATTATGCAACCTTCCCAAAACATACAAAGCGGCCATTCCTTGCACAAGTTGAAAAGATTACTTTTGGAAGGATATGGACGGAAGCGTTAGTCTCATAATGCAGAGAAATGATGAATACTCGTTGAGAAAGGCTAAGTGCGGGTTCTAAGCCTCATGAACTCTTTTGGAGGAGTCTTGATAACCTTTGGCTAGATGAGTTTAGTTACTCATCCTTTTAGGGAAAAAGAAACACAAGTTTAGTGGAATAGAATTTTATTTGAAAAGAAACAAAAAGGCTAAGAGCATTAAGGGGAAGGAGTTTTTTACAGAAGTAATGAGTGAATATTCATGTCACTCCATCCCCTATTTATAGTACATGAAAAAACCTAGTTTGTTCCTATTTAAACTCTAGATGATAATGTTTAAAATATATAATTTGAAATTAAATCTAAACAATATCATAATAATCCTAACATTAATCCTAAAAATAAAATTCAATTTTAAATAAAGTCTTATGTTCATAAATCTCTTCTTTGAAATTTTGCCCCAAGTCTTCCACACTTTGAATTTTCGGCACCACTTCTTCCCTATTTCGCATGTTGACCCATTTTGTCTTTAAATTCACATTTTTTGCCCCCAAATTTCCTTTTACCTTCAATTTAGTCCCTACAAGATAAAAAACCATAAACAACCCAAATTAGTAGGATCGTACTCAAAATATATATGTAATTAACACATAAAAGTATGTCATTTTAAAGTATTATCACTCCACCACTATTATTTATTCTCTGGCCCCCCGAAATATTCATAAATATCAGTACTAGAGTGGTATTTATACAGGTCACGCCAAATAGATTGGCTCCACCCAAAAAATTGATTTTTTAATTCTAACAGCCAATGATTGGCTGACGTGGCAAGTGGGTGGCACCAATCTCTTTGGCTCCACCAACTTTCACTATTCATTTCAGGTCATTCACGTACATAATAAAAAAAAGTGGGTCACTTTTTAATTAATAAAAAAATTCGAGTTATTTTTATAAAAAAAGTCTTCAAAAGATTAATAAATTGACTGATGTGATCTCTAAGGTGCTCACTTTTGTACATGCAGAACGTGTATAGACGTTGTTTCAACACTAATTGGTTAGCTAGAGACTTTGTCGCATAGAGGATTTCTAACGTTTTCCATAAGGTGAATGTCGTTTTTTCCATCAAAATCTCCTGCAACACATTATTTGTTAGAC
The DNA here is from genome assembly GCA_025698515.1 of Gossypium sturtianum. NCBI lineage: Eukaryota > Viridiplantae > Streptophyta > Magnoliopsida > Malvales > Malvaceae > Gossypium > Gossypium sturtianum. Next base: position 160,118,470 of record CM046945.1, on the reverse strand, counting down.
ATAATTGAATTATGGATAAAGCTTTTTTTATCTAACTTATCCTATTCTGATTTATCCATGTCTGCAAGCTTCTTCTCTGTATTGACCTTATGAAGATCGCTTTAAATTAGAATTATCATCATCCGAACATGTCACAGATTGAAATTTGTGATGCCATCGAACTTATCAATATCAAACCTTGTTGCTGCCATCTCTGAACGGGTTGATGCGAAAATCAAACTAGCTATGATACTAATTTATTGGTGATAAACCCAGTTAAGCGACGAACAAGTAAAATAACAAATAAAATTGAAAAGATCGAAAACAAATATTTTACGTGGAAAAATCCCTCCGAAGAGGATAAAAACCACGGGCAAAGATAATTTCACTAAAACGGAAAAAATGAAGAGTACAAAAGATGGAGATAAAACTAAACCCCGAAATAAGAACCCTCAAAACGTAAACACAAAATTCTCTGAAAGCTTGTAAAAGTTAATACCTAAATGTGTAATTGGCTATCTTTCTAGGATGGAAAAAATGTCTATTTATAGGCTAAATTTGTAGGTCAACTAATATTAAAATAACATACACTAATCGGAGTTTAAGTGGGAAACTAAAATAGAGTTTAACTAGGAGAAGAAAAGTCGAAAAATACGAGGCATAATTCCACAAGCAACAACTAAAGAGTATGAGAAATTAGAAAACTCGGAACATTCCAAATAACTAGGTTTTGAATCTTTCATGTTTCAACAAGTTAAAGCAGCATCCATTATGCCCTTCTAACGTTAGGTTCTAATGGGAAAACAATAAGCACAGCCATAGTCACCATTAAAATTGAGTTTAAGCGATTTGAAGGTAATTGTGTCTGTCATATGGCCTTTATCTTACAAAGGTTTTTGTCAAAATTTTTGAGAAATATCGGTTTATTTCATTGATAAACCATAAATCTGAAAAAAGAAAACTTACAAAAAAAAAGAGAAGAAAACAAGAGAAAGAGAGAGACAATTTTCACAATACTCAATTCATGCATTCTATTTATTACAACCATTGGTTAAAAAGAAAAAAAAAAACAATAACGACTCCAAATTCGGTTATTGTCAAAGATGACTTGAATCAAAATACCCCGTTTCACTAAAGTTTTTATATGCCCTGTTTTACTTGGTACTTGTAACACCCCTAACCTGCTTCCATCGTCGGATTAGACTTACAGAGTGTTACTATACAAAACGGAACATTCCATGTCAAAACAGAAGCAATTATACAAATTAAATACTATCATCAACTAACCATATTTAAATATATCAAAAGCGTTAATACGACCCTTAAATCGAGCCTACAAGGCCCTAAAACAGTTTAGGATCAATCCAGGATCAATTTGAAATAAAACAGAATTTTTTTAAAAATCTTGAAAATTTTGAGAAACAGGGGTCGCACAGCCGTGTGTTCAGGCCGTGTGACATAACCCAGACCGTGTGGACATTCGAAGTCAGGACACACGGCCGTGTCCCAGCCCGTATGTCTGCTCATATGAGTATTCGAATTATGGGCACACGGCCGTGTCACAAGTTGTGTGCCAGCCCGTGTGCCAGACCGTGCTCGAAACTGTTTTGAGACACACGGTCGTATCGTAGATCGTGTCTCAGATCGTGTGAAACCTGCACCTAAAACAATAATGACTTGGACATCAAGTAACTCAATTACCATAACTTAAACCTCTTCAAAACTCAATTAAACAAGCTCAAAACATGTCAAAGCATTCAACCTAAGTGTCTAACCAATGTGCCCTCATTGACACCACAATTCAATTGCTAAATCAATGTCACATTTCAAACCATAGTATGTGCGCTCAAAGTACTCAAACATCATTAGCGTTTCATACCAAAACACCACTCCTATCAATCCATAATTTAAATTTTCATAACACACTCTTATATAAAACTTATACCACATATACTAACAAATGCCATACATACATATATACCAACCAAAACATATTCAAAAGTACTCAAAATCTATATCAAGACAAGCATCATTCAAGTTTAACAAATTTCCAAATTACCAACATAAGTTCAATTCACCTACTACATGTCATATAACCCAAGTTAAACATTCAAAAACTACCACAATATTTCCAGATAGTGTGAATCTTTGAGTCAATCTGATCGCCTGTTTCTACAAGAACATATCTACAAGAAAACAATAAAAAAGACACAAGTAAACTTACTTAAGCTTAGTAAGTTCCACGGATTAAAAACAATTAACTTACCGAATAAACTTATCTAATACAAAATACAAAAAAGTCATAAATCATAATCCTGTCATCCATAATCAAATCACGGTGAGTTTAAACTTAATTACAAATGGAACAATCCAATCAATTACATTATACCATTGAAAATAAACTTGATGAACGTTATAACGGGCTCGGATACATGGTTAACCAGCTAAACACACCAAAACGCTTAAATGAGCTAACCATCCGAGAACACACCTGGGCACCAAGTGCCAAGCCTGTAGGCTAACATCCTTCCAAAACACACCTTGGCACTAAGTGCCAAGCCCGAAGGCTTTACATCCACCCCCAGAACATATCTGAATCACTGTAATATAATGCGATAGTTCGCAACAAATGCTGAACTTCAGTATATTCAGTAAACAAGAATAAAATAGAATCATCATCTCAACATCAATCAATCCCGTACATTGCGCAATATAACCTATTGGCATGCCAATCGTATCATATCCTACGTTCAACGGTTCACTTAGCTATCGAATAACAACATTCAATATGATTTCTGTCTCAAATCAACCCACTTACTACAATTCAACACTTTTAAGTCATTTAGCAATTCCATTTCATAATTAATTAAATGTTTAAATTATGCTAAAATTAAATCGTACGAACTTACCAGGGTCAAATTGCAGAACAACAAAAGTTCAAGGACTATTCAGCAACTTTCTCTTTTCCCCGATTATCAACTTGTTCTTGATCTGTAAAATGGTTTATTTCAATTATCAACTTTAATTTCATATAATATACACTTTAGTACATATTTCAATCTATTTACAACTTTTCATTTTTGCCCCAATAAATTACACTTTATTCAATCTGGTCCTTAAGACCAAAACAATGTTATTTCTCACAATTAACTTTAAACCCATGGAACCTAATATTTAACCACTCTAAAACAACCCTAAAATTCAGAATTTTTCAAGAAAAACCATGTCCATTTTGGTTTATTTTCAATTTAATCATTAAACATGAAAACCAATAAAAAAATCACTTTACAAACTAGTTCAATATTATCATCAAGTTTCATGCTCAAGAACATCAAAAATACTTCAAAAACATCAATGGTAATTTTTCTAAACTTTGACAACTTTACAAATTAGCCTCTAAACTATCTAGATATCAATACAACGATCACAAAAACATAAAAATCATGAAAAATGGGTGAAAATAACATACCATGCAAGATCTTCACCACTATTGAAATACAAGTAGGTTTAGTATGAAACTTACCTCCTTTGTCAAGAATTTATTCATTTCTTCTTCATTTCTATGCATTTCTCATCTTCACCGCTTTCCTTCCTTTTTCTTCTCATTTTCTCCACTTTCATCTACTATTTTCTTGCTTCTAAATTGATGAACATAATCTTTAGAATCTCTACTTAATCTTCTCTCTTTAATATCTAAGGAAAATTTCAAAAAATTTGGGTAAAAAGGTAAGTTTTCATGGCAAATGACTAAATTGTAAAGAAAAGAAAACTTCCTTTCTGACCCTTTCACTCACGTTGGAAGGATGATAAATTTCCTTCATCCTTCCTTTCTTTTTATACTACCATTTTCTAAATAAAATATTAATAAATATCTAAGTAAAATATTAATAAAATAATAATTAATTAATTAAAAATACCACCAAAATATCACCATCATCATCATAATTACATTCTAGAATTCTCCCTCGTGTTAATTGACCATTTTTCCCTTTATGATCTTTCAAAATTTCATCCTTGAATCATCACTTAATTTGGTAAAATTACGATTTAGTCCCTCACAATTCTTCACCTATTCAAATTGGTCTCTGCATGCCAATTCCATATCATAGTAAATTGGATTGTTTTCACTTTTGGTCCTTCAATTTTCTCATTTTTACACTTCAATCCCCTAAATTATGAATATATACACTTGAGCCAAAAACTTTTCACATATTTATGATTTAGTCCTTACTTTAAATCAATATACTAAAGCCTACTTCTTAATTATTATTTTTTTTAATACTTCTCAATATTCTCTTTTATCATCTTTATATTATTTTCTCATTTTACCGAAAATCAGTTATACATTATTCAATTTATTACTACTTTTATTATATATCAATTTTAGGGATGTTACATTTATACTTGTGCCATAGAACTTTTTACATATTTACAATTTAGTTCCTTTCTTAATTTAATACATCATGTCATGCTTCTTGATTTAAATCTCTTTTGATATCTTGCAAGTTTCATTTTCTTTGATCTTATACCTTGTTTTGCTAAGACTTTATCTCATATTATTTACAACTAATAGGGTTTTGGAGGATGTTACAAAACAAGAGAAAGAGAGAAAAAATGGAGAGACAATTTTCACAATACTCAATTCATGCATTCTCTTTGTTACAACCATTTGTTAAAAAGAAAAGAAAAGAAAGAAAGAGAAAAAAAACAACAACGGCTCCAAAGTTGGTTACTACCAAAGCTGACTTGGATCAAAACGCCCTATTTCACTGAAGTTTCTATACGCCCACTAAAGCTTTTATACGCCCCGTTTCACTTGGTACTACTACGCATCATTTTTAATTAAAAAAGTTTTTAACTTATAACATTCAGCTACTTAGGCCCGGTTTTAGTGAAGTAATGATCGAATAGCAGTAACGGCGTCACCTTTGTGCTCGTGAAGTGTTCTTTCTGCAACCTTTTTGTTGAACTTTTCCCAATGCAAAAGATCAAAGTATTAACATATTTGGCATATCACAGAGAGATATTTAAGAGATATAAGAAGAAGAAGAAAAAGAAGCCAATTGACCGGTTACGCACGTGCGTATTAAAACAACGAATTTATATAACAAATTTGAAAGCCCAGTTTTACTGCAAGCGTACAGTCTCAGTTGTGATATTTATAATTCTGACGGAACACGAAGCATTTCAAAGGGTTGAAACCAAAGGAAGAGGCGATTGAGAAATAACTAGCATACACAATAGAGTCTAAGCGGCTACTAATACGATTTTATAGTATGATAATTCATAATAAGATAAGTTTGTAAGAAAATTAAATATTCTATTCTAGGGACTAAATTACAAGAAATGTAAAACTAAAGGACTATTCAACAAATAACTAATTGGGGTTGGTTGACTTCAATGTGGTTCACTGAGCCTCGGACAAGGGATATAAATCGCATAAATTACCAAGTGGCTCCATTTTATCTTCTGATATCAATTTCATTTACTTAGACGAAATAGGTCTGATTTATCTTCCGATCTCACCGCTAATCCAGGACTAATGAACAGGTGCATGACAAGATTACCTTTCGGTCTCACTTTATCTTGATATTCCCTTAGGGGCGTCACTACCTAAGTTCTTAGTTCTATTCGATTTAGTCCAATTTATTATGATTTAGTCATTTGTCCAAAAGTTTTAGTTTACCCACGTCTCCATCAACCAACCTCCTTTGAGGTTTAGCTACTCATGCTCAAAGTAAAAGAAATAAACATAAAAATGTAAAACAAGGCAGCCATGAAAGTAAAGCTTAAGAAAAATGTAAAAATTGAGATTTTTATGTAAGAAAACTTAAATAGCATGAAACCAAAAGCATTTAATAGGAAAATCTAAAGCAAGAAACATAAAATGAATAAGCTTTAACAGATTGAAAGTAAAATAAACTGAAATACATTAAACTTAAGCTTAAAAGGTCTTGAAAGCAACTAGAAATGCAAATAAACCTTAGCTACAGTAATAGCTAACTTAACTAATATTAAGAATAACAAGAATAAGAAGTAAATCCAGAAAAATAAACTATAATCTAAGGTAGAAGAAGAGAAAAATAAAAACCCTAGAAAAGTGTAGAGAAAAACTAAAGAAAACCTAGAGAAAACTAAACATAAAACTAAGCTAATATGTGTCTATCTCTTCCTTAGCAATTTTTGGTTGTTTTGAAGTGTATTCTGATGACTTTTCATTGTAAAAAATGCCCGTACACGGGCCTTGTGTGATTGGTGAACCGGGTAGACAAAGACTATCCTTTTTGTCCAAGTTTGTCCCCTTGACAAAGGTGATATCGCGATACCCAAAAGAGGATATTGCGATATCTCGGGCAGTGTTGACCCTTGGGGTCTTCCTTAGAAGGTGGATATTGCGATACTCAAAGAGGATAATGCAATACCACTGAAGGAAGTCTTCACTCTCCTATACTGTTGGAGGTATCGCGATATCCATACCTTGGAATTACGATACCCTTTGCCTTGGTGTCGTTCTCGCTCGTTTTCAACCTCCAACATGTCCCTACATCACTCAAACACACGTTAGGCCCCCAATGGTGCTATCGACCAATTTGGGTCACAAAATAGACAAAAACGAGACATTTTCACTTATTAATAAAAAATACGAAAATAATGAAAAACTATGCTAAAGACGCTATTTTGCTCGAGAAAAAGCTCCTTAAGTGCGTCGAGAAAAGCCTAATTTGCCACATCGATTTGTAGCAGATCACCAACCTCTAGTTCATTTGCGATGATGTCCACATCCGCCACGTTAATCTTTACTGCAACTAATTCTTTCTCTCTGTATGGAATAGAATTATAGCGTTCGGTTCAAATAAAGCACAAAATCAAATATATAGAAAGTTTATTTGATACTGTGCGTGAAAAATTTTATGTCTACAAACAAGATTCAAAGAATTAAACTATTGCCCAAATTGAAGTCCAAAATGTTTAATTGAACCCTTTAAGTATTAAACATTGCATCGATCAAGTCATTTCATTAACTTAATCATCAATTTAGGTGCTAAATGTTAGTACAAATCAAATCTGAAACGTCTTTAAAACATACTGAATTAAATTGTAAACATGTGTGTATCTATCATATAAACAACTTAAATCTAACAATTTTAAAAAAATAATAATAATAAACAGAATCATTAAAAGGTAAGAGGGTTACTTTTCTTTACAAAAAAAAAAAAAACCTCGTTAGAGTGATACGTGTACACGTATTTGCAATTTGTGTTGGTACTTAATGAATAAGCTAATGACAAGGTTGATAAAAGTATTGAATTAATACAATATTGATATTTTGAATACTTATGAAATTTAGATAGCAATTTAGAAACTGAAATCTAGTTTGAAAATGTCTAATATAATTAGCTTAAATTTGGAGAAATTAAAAGTGGAAGTGAGTTTTGAGAATGAAAAATTAGGACATTAAATCTTACATTTCAATATGGCCTACAAATTATTATGCTGCAAGGAGATTTAAGGAACATATAATAGCACGGCTAAAGAAGAATACAAGGATTAGGGAAAAGAAATGAAAGGTAAGCTAATATTGATCAATCTCATTGCCATGCTTATGTCATTCCACGCTTTTAAAAAAAATATATCATTATAATAATATTAAAAATAATTAAAATTATATTTAAAAAATAATGTTATACAAAGACAGGTGTCGGACATTTGACACTAACTTAACTCTCCAAGCAGTTTAAATTCATTTGATAGTTATGAAATTAAAAATAAAATAAAAAAGGAAACCGCCAAAAGGAAACGGGTGGAGTTCTCTGAGTTTTGGCTTCCTTAACAGAGAAGAGTTTTGAAGTGGAAGAAGGTGATGAAAAAAATCTTTGAATTTTAATTTATTTAATTGTCAAAGCTTTGAAGCTTCGCGTGTTTTTCAAACTGATTGTGTAAAGGAAGGGAAAGCAAACAATGAAAACGCCACAAGGGGAGAAGCTCTTGAGGAAGATCCAAGAACTGGAAGTAGGACATGCGTACCTCATGCGAGAAATGTCAAGTTTAAAACAATCCTGCGGTGAGTCAATTCATGACTCAACTTGTCGAGGATCCCGCCGTACTTCCCCCCAACGGCCGTTATTTCTCGGGGACGCGGCGGCTGCTGCCGGTTCTGGTTCTGTTCGACTTCCGTTACGAATAGAGAGCGGGAGCTGCGGCACCACAAATGGCGGCGGTGGCGACGCAGGAAGAACAAGAACCGGGAATTCACGGACAGCTGCCGCTAATTTGACTACCAGTCAGTATTTAAATATTTTACAGTCTATGGGACAATCTGTTTATATATATGATCTTAGAGGCCGTGTATTCTTTTGGTAAGTTAAAACTTTAAGTAGGGTTTCTTTCTTTCCTTTCTTCTTCTTCTTTTTCAGTTGCAATGTTCGTGATTTATTTTACTAGATTAACGATATGATTTGATCTTGTTTCTTAATATACAAGGTAAGGATTATCATCCCTGTAGGGTTATTTTTCTTAAAATTGTGTGTTCTTTTTGCAGGAACCAAGGTGCTGAAAAACTTCATGGTTATTTAGAAGCAGAAGCTTTAGGACAAAATATTCTTAAGCTTGTTTGTCATCCTAAGGATTTCGGGTTTGCAGTTAATATAGTTCAACGGGTTATTATTGGGGAGAGTTGGACTGGGCTGTTTCCTATTAAGAATAGACTAGGGGAGAATATTTCTGTAGTTGCAACTGTTACTCCTTTTTATGATGAAAAGGGTTCTGTGGTGGGAATCACTTCTGTGACCTGTGATTCGCGGCCTTTTAAAGAAACCAAATTTGAATTTTCAGCTGAAAGGCAACCGGAAGGAAATTCTTCAGCCTTTACCCTGTCTAAAAACGCCATCTCGATTAAACTTGGTCTTGATCCTCAGCAGCCTCTGCAAGCTGCAATTGTATCAAAAATATCAAATTTGGTATTAGTTTCTTAATTCTTTATATATGCTTATGTTTGGTTTCTTTTGTTTTGATTTGGGCTGATTCACGAGTTAACCAAAGCAGGCGTCCAAGGTGAGCAACAAAGTGAAATCCAGAATTAGGACAGGCGAGACTCGTGTTGATCCTTATGATCATAAAGAAGACGCAACTTACAGTGGAGTCTGTACACCGAAGGGAGATATGTGGCCACCCTCCCATGATGTACTTCATTCTTTTGATAACGTGTCCACTGTAATGAACTCTATAGATTTTGGTGATGAGAATGAAGGAAAACCTGCAATCCAAAAATTTACGACCTTTATAGCTAAGACAGGGATATCTTTGCCTTGGAAAGGGAACAGTCAAGAAGAATCAGAGGCCAAGACTACTCATTCCATAAGGCCTTGTGAAGGTAATGATCAACAGAATGAAACATTTCTGCTAAAGGGCCCATATTTGGGTAAAAAACTTGAAGACCATATTAATGAGTATGACAGCCCTATCAACAATGAGGCATCAGGTTTTTCATCATCTTCTGCTAATGTTAACAGCACAAGCAGTACCAGCAGCTCGGGGAGTACTGGTGGTAATCCTGTTAAGAGAGTTGATATGGACACTGATTGTGTAGATTATGAAATCTTGTGGGAAGAATTGACGATCGGAGAGCAAATTGGGCAAGGTAATTTCCTTCAGTTAACAGCAACTGGGAGACATGAAGGAATTATGAACTTGTTTATAACTGGCGCCATTACTTTATGTTAAAAACTCTATACTGATTCTACTTCATTCTTACTTGATGTCGTGGGTGATATCACAACATGAATTATTTAAGTACATACTTAATTCTCCTTTGCTTTCCTTGTAGGTTCTTGTGGAACAGTATATCATGGTCTGTGGTATGCATCAGTATGTTCTCTTACTCCTTTCACTGCCTTATTTTTTGGGAGGATGAATAAACACATTATTGATGGTACTATATGGTGTTGAGTTCGTATAAATTGGAAAATTGGTGACAAACCCATCAGCCAATTGTTCTATATGGTGTTAGAGTATTATAGGTTCATCACCTACATTGATCCCTAAGTCTAATATAGACAGTGCAATATGTAAAATACGGAGTTCATTTCGGGACCTTATGCCATACTTGCAGTCCATTCCGGTTAATGGAAGCCATGATGTCATTGCTATACATGAGCTGTTTTACTCGTTAGTTATTTATATTGGTTTTACATAAGCATGAAAAAAAATGTAAATCACCTTACTATTTGTGTAAATCAACCATGTTCATCGCAGGATGTTGCTGTCAAGGTATTCCCGAACCTGGAATATTCAGATGATGTCATACATTCCTTTAGACAGGAGGTGTGCTTTATTGTAAAATTACTTTTAAATTGCTTTGCAGTCACCAACTGGCTAAGATAACTGCATTTGTTATCGTTTTGAGTTTCTTTCTTCCTCTTCTAATTCTGCTCTGACTATTTCCTGCTTTGAAGGTTTCTCTGATGAAAAGACTGCGGCATCCAAATGTTCTCCTGTTCATGGGAGCTGTCACTTCACCTCAACGTCTCTGCATTGTTACTGAATTCCTTCAACGGTTCGATCTCCACCTTTTGAAATTCTTTTTTTGGTATTTATGGAACATTAACATTGCATATCTATTGTTTTTTGAAACAGTAGATTTGTTGGTTTAATTTACTTCATCGTTAATGAATGCTTATTTATATTTTGTCCATGTAGTGGGAGTTTGTTTCGCTTGCTACAGAGGAATGCTGCAAAATTAGAGAGGAAACGGCGTCTTCATATGGCTTTGGATATTGTGAGTATCAAGTAATTTTGGATTCTCTTTTCTTCTTTTTTGCAACTTGTGGATGTTCCTCAAGTTGTGGTTGGTGTAGTGCCATCATGCGTCAATCTGCATTTTTTGTAATCTGTTCTTGTTTGCCCTGCCCTGCCCTCATTAATTCATCTTATTGATTGAACTGCTAAGGCACGAGGCATGAATTATCTTCACCATTGCAATCCGACTATCGTTCATCGTGATTTGAAGTCTTCAAATCTCCTAGTTGATAAGAATTGGACTGTGAAGGTTTGCCTTTAGTTACGTGCATCTGTTCTAATTGGATTTGGGGGCGAAGCTAGAAATTTTTTCAAGGGACCGAAATTAAATTATATATTTTTACGATATTATAAATGCAATTTTACTCTTTTAATAGCATATATCTTTATAATTTTTAAAAGATTAAATCAAATTTTATAGTGTAATTTTATCATTATTAATTTAAAATTTTATAAAGTGATTTAAATGAAAAAAAAAAATCATTTTAGGGGGGCAGGGCAGGGCTTCTGCCAGCCCCCCTTGCTCCGCCTCTGATTGGAGATCTAGTTTCAGTTTTGCCTCAGGGTTTCGAAGATATTTGTTTTAGGGCTCCCTTTTATTTGATCAGGTTGGCGATTTTGGTTTGTCACGTCTCAAGCATGCAACGTTTCTCACTACTAAGACTGGGAAAGGAACGGTATTGACTGAAACTTTAGTTCATCAATAATATTAATCTAAGTCTAAATCATTGTGAGAGGATGCATAACTTAATAGTTTGGTTGAATTTTCTTGTAGCCTCATTGGATGGCGCCAGAAGTTCTTCGCAATGAACCCTCCGATGAGAAGTATGTTGCAAATGACTCTTCTCCTCTCTTTATCACTTCACACAACATATCCCCATCCCAGAGCCCAATCGCGTTCACCATTTTTATTCTCTGCCTGACCTTGTATTTCTTGTTCTTTCTGGGAAACACATAGGTCCGATATTTATAGTTTTGGAGTCATATTATGGGAACTTGCTACTGGGAAGATACCTTGGGAGAATCTCAACTCAATACAGGTATAGTTCTCAACTTTTTATTTAAAAAAATGCAAGATATTTGCATGCGTAGAGTCTATCATCATCAATCCATCTACATCTCTTCTAAAGAGGTAATCCTATGTTGGATCCCATCTTTAAGTCAGTATTTTCACTTTAGAAACTACTGAGCATTGCAAGTCTTGTAGCTCTGCATATATGAACAACAGTGTGTTTAGGATACTTGTAGGTGATTGGAACTGTCGGGTTCATGAACCAACGGCTTGAGATTCCGAAGGATTTAGATCCACAGTGGGCTTCTATAATTGAGAGTTGCTGGCTCAGGTGGGTTATCTCGTCGTAACGTTTTCATGTTTGGTTTCATTTTTTTTAGATCCGAGCTGTAGCATACTGGTACATTCGTTAATTCAATATTATGAACCACATACCATTACAAGCCTCAAGCATCGCATGATATTTTAATCAAATTACGTACAATAAGATGTGATGGCCTAATTATTTAAGAACCATTTAGACAATCGACTTTGGTAGTAGTTTAGTTATTAATTTTGATCCGATTGTCTTCAGGATTAAAGCAAACTTTGTTTCTCATGTAGTCATTGTAATTTTCAATTACCTGTGAAACTATAACTTTTTCCGAAACCAGTGATCCACGAAGTCGGCCAACGTTTCTGGGACTGATGGACAAGCTTAGAGAGCTTCAAAGACGATGCACCATCCAATTTCAGCAAGCCCGTAACTCGGCTGGAGACGGCTCTCAAAAGGGATCATGAATCAAATCCAAGTGTTTTTGGGTTCATTTCTTCCCTCAGCAAAAGCTTTCGATTGGTTGAAGCATGGGCATTCTTTTTGCTAACATTTACACTCAATTGCCGCTTGTGGAATGCAGAATTGCCACCTAGACTTGCGACATTGGCGTTGAAAATCTCAGGCTGATCAAAGATGAAAAGGAGACGGCACTTACCGTGTGAGCAACCCCAAATTTCATGCTGATTGGATTGGTTGTTAGTGAATGTCGCTTGTTCTTTTTCATGTCAGCCTGGAAATTTTTCGGAGGGAATGTCAATAAAGGTATATTATATATTTATATTGTGGATCATACTCTTCTATATCGGAATTTGTATCGAGCATGAACTAAAGAGTATGAGAAATCAGAAAACTCGGAACATTCCAGATAACTAGGTTTTGAATCTTTCATGTCTCAACAAGTTAAAGCAGCATCCAATATGCTCTTCTAACGCTAGGTTCTAATGGGAAAACAGTAAGCACAGCCATAGTCACCATTAAAATTGAGTTTAAGCGATTTGAAGGTAATTTTGCCTGTCATATGGCCTCCATCTTACAAAGGGTTTTGTCAAAAACTTCAATATCGGTTCATTTCACCGACTTGGGCCCGGTTTTAGTGAAGCAAGGACCGAATAGCAGCAACGGCGTCACCTTTGTGCTCGCGAAGTGTTCTCTCTGCAACCTTTTTGTCCAACTTTTTCCGGTGCAAAAGATCGAAGTATTAGCATCTTTGGCATATCACAGAGATATTTTAGAGACATAAGAAGAAGAAAAAGAAGCCAACCTCTAGTTCGTTTGCGATGATGTCCACATCGGCCGCGTTGATCTTTACTGCAGCTAATTCTTTCTCTCTGAATGGAACAGAGATATAGCGTCCGGTTCAAATAAAGCACAAAATCGAATATATAGGAAATTTATTTGTTTCAACGCGTGAAAAATTTTAAGTGCACAAACAAGAATCAAGTCATTTCATTAACTTAAACATCAGTTTAGGTGCTAAATGTTAGTACAAATCAAATGTGAAACATCTTTAAGACATGTTGAATTAAATTGAAAACATGTATGTATCTGTCATACAAACAACTTGAACCTGACAAATTTTAATAAAAAAAAAAAGTCATTAAATAGTAGGAGGGCTACTTTTCTTTACAAAAAAAAAAAACTCTAGTGTGATAGGTGTACGCATGTTTGCAATTTGAGTTGGTACTTAACGACTAAGCAAATGACGAGGTTGACCAAAGTAGTATTCTTTGAAGACACGATTAAAACGTTTTGATGTTTGGGTATCAATTTAGAAGCTGAGACCTAGTTTGAGGATGTCTAGTGCAATTAGCTATAAATATGCATATTCTGCAAACTAAATGGGCAAGTTCTGCAGTCTTAAGTTTGGATAACCAAGTCGAGAAATTAAAAGTGCAAGTGAGTTTTGAGATTGAGAAATTACGACATTGAATCTTACATTTCAATATGGCCTACAAATTATTAATGCTGCAAAAAGATTTAAGGAACATATAATAGCACGGCTGAAGAAGAAAACAAGGATTACGGAAAAGAAATGAAAGGTAACCTAATATTGCAAATTGAAATCAAATATGATTGTAGATTAAGACTGCATTATATCAATCTCATTGGTATATATTCATATGCTTATGTCATTCCGGCTCTTCATTTTTCTCGAAAGATTCGTGTTCAACAACTGTGTACAATGCATATCTAGACTCAAAAATAAATGCATGACCTTCTAAACACATGAAAAAAAGACCTCAACTAAAATGATATGGCTCCTGGGTTTTAGCAGCAGCATTAGAATTATTTAGGTTACACTATGACCTACCTCAAATTACCTTATACACAGCTTTTGACAATTTTAATGACAAAACACACACATAAAAAGAAAATGTGTTCGATATGAATATACTCGGTTTCTTTATAATTTTTTTCATATATTTATTCGATCATATAGTGTCAGATATTAATATCTTCATAAATTTCTGCAAATTCCAATCCAACCATCAAAATTCAACGAATGTAACAAAACATACTACAAAAAGGAACCAAATTGGACTAAAATTAAACTTAGATAATTAATATTCAAGAAATCAAACCTCAATCTCATTGCATTCTTTTCTGCTTCAGCTGATGCCGCAATCGATGCCATGGCCTGCAACGTAAAAATGAAAAAGAAAAGTAATCCCGTAAGCAAAAGAAAACGAAAAGGAACAAAAGAAGCGTAAGCTAAAGATCGAAAGAGGACCGATTGGGCACGAGAAGAATCGAGCTGGCGATCTTCGACACGATCGGTGAGTTTATCGAAGGCTTTACTCTGTTGCTGTAAATCCTTAGAGTCAACGACTACGTCAACGCCTCCATCTCCGGATTCCATTGTCAGCTATTGGTTAAGCTTCAGATGGTAAAAAGCCCTAACGTTGTTCGTTGAATCGACCTGAGTTTTCAGTTGAAGAAACAGTGATAAAGAGACAGCGATTATCAAATCCTTCAAAATTGGAAACTTATGTCGAGGGTTTTTCAAGGCCCGTTTTATAATTTCAAAATTCATTTTCGGCCCACTTTCGAAATTCAGGTCAGTATATCTAAATTAAATTACTTTTTTAATAATCTCCTTATAGTTTCTGATCTCTTTTTGACACAATACCTAAAACTATCCATAGTTAGGGGTGTTCAAACAGTCGGTTCAATAATTATTGTTAACCGAATTTCTCGAAATGTAAAAATTTTTAATCGTTAACTGAACTAAATTTTTGTTTAAATACATTAATCGAACCGAAATATTTCGGTTAATTCGATCGATTAACCAAAATTTATATGTTTTTTTTTGGTTAAAATAATTATAAAACATATAAAAAATAATTGCTAATGTTCATTTTCTTTTTTTTTTAATAATTCAAAAAATATATTATATATAATATATATTATTTATTTCGATTAATATAAAAAATAATAGTTAAAAAATACATTGCTAACATAAAATATAAAATATATGTTATATATAATATATTATTTATTTCGATTAATTACTCGATTTTGAACTGAATTAATCGATAATCGAAATTTCAAAAAATCATTAATCGACCTCCGATCGAACTAAATTCGGCCGCTGATCAATTAACTGAATTAGATCGATTCGGTCGGTTAATTTGGTTTTATCCACCAAACTATGAACACCCCTACCCATAGCCCCTCCCCAACCTATAAATAGGAAGAGGATAATGCGCTTATGTTCATGGGCCGGGTCGGGCCGGGTTTGGGTTGAGCTCAACTAAAAAATTAGGCCAATTCATCGGGCTCGGGCCAGGCCGGGCCCAAAAAATGGGCCTAATTTTTTTCCCAAGCCCGACCCATATAAAAATACTAAAATTCAGGCCCGACCCAGCCCGCCCGTATTAAATTTTTATATTATTTTATATAATTTTTAAATATATATAATACATCAAAAATACTAAAAAAGTCAAAATAAATATTTCCCAACAAATTGAAAATAAATTTTAAAAAAAATATGTAGACTTAAATATCACTAAGATAGATATAACTTAACAAGCAAATACCTCTAAAATAATAATAAAATTAACAAATGCCTTTAAAATAATAACAAAATTAACAATAAAATAAGTTTTATACAATATTCAATCAATAACAACAAAATAGTAGCAACATAATAGTAATATGGTAGCAAAATAGGGAGAAAACAACTAGAAAATAACATTTAAAATAAAAAAAAAATAACAAATTTTTTTTGTCATTTAGTGAATTCGGGCCGGGCCAAAAATACCTTACCCGAGGCCCAACCCATTTTTTAAACGGGCCTTATTTTTTGTCCAAGCCCATTGTTCGGCCTTATATTTTTGCCCAAACCCTCCTAAATTTCGGTCGGGCCGCCCGGCCCATGAACACCTCTAACTCAAACCCACATTCTCCTGCATTGACAACAATACCCATACCATTCGAGCTAAGACTCAATCGGCTAAAACTGTTTCTTTCTAAATATGGAGAAGTGATTTCTTTTTCATAAAATTTTCAATATTTGATAATCATATTGAACTCCGACTAAATTTAAAATTAAATTAGATTAAACTTGTAATTAGTGTAAAACACTTTTTACATTATTTTTTCAATTCATAAAATTTCAACTTGAAATTTTATTTATGAAATATTGATTTTTTTTTCACTTAATACAATAATAATTAATAATATAAAAAAAAGTGAAATTCAAATTATGAAATGCAATATTGAGATGTCATTTTCCACCAAAAATGAAATAATGGCAATCAGTTAGTCGGATGTTATTTTCCATAGCAACCTAATTAGTATGTTGTTTTCATTCATTCATTTTACGTTGCAATTGGATGTAACACAACATTCTTTCCAATGATTTCAAAATGTGTAACTTGTGAATTGAGTGTGAATATATATAAAATAAGGTTAAAATATATTCTTAGTCCTTGTACTTTTACAAAAATTGATATTTAGTCCTTATACTTAAAAAGAAAAAAAAAAGTCTTCCTATATTTTTTATTTAAAAAAATTTCGACAAAATTTATTGATTTGACATATTGGTTAAGTTGCTCTCATTTAACGTGATATATGATTAACGTAAAATATAACAATCGCTTAATTGGTACTTTGACTCATATATATGAGATTAATTTACCCATTTTTTTTAGTGAAAGGAGCAAAATGATATCTAACTTCTAGTATAAAGGACTTCATAGTACTTTTACTCATATATATATACATATATATATATATATAACTCTGTTTGTCTCTACCTAGGCAAATTAGGGGTAATGTCTTTTTCGAACTTTTATGTTAACAATGCATTTTTACAAGTAAATTATATGAAAGAGTCTATATAGTTCAACCTTCTGGTTTTGTTGATAAGGAAATGTCACATCATGTTTGTAAATTACACAAGACTATTTATAAGTTGAAACGAGCTCCAATAGTTTGATACCAAGAATTGAATAGTTTTTCGTATCAACACAATTTCATTGATACCTTAAAGAAATAATTCATCATGACATAAGTATATTAGCATTTAGTGAATCAGATTGGGCATGAAACTTAGATGACAGAACCTCAACTTCGACTCATGCATGTAATATATCTAAGTAATAATCTCATATCTTGGAAATCATCAAAGTAAAAAGATTGTTGCTCAATCATCTACTGAAGCAAAACATCAAAGCACTTACCAATGCCACTGCAAAACTCATTTGGATAATTTTTTTTTTGTTTTGGTCACTCCTTTGTTAAAAACCAAACAAAATGTTGACTATGTCGCCACGTAATGCTGACCGTACTGTCCCACGTGAATATTTTTTTACACGTTATTAAATTTGTTTCCCCAAAAAATCATTTTACACTATTTTAAATTGGTTATTGTTTAAGGACCCATAAAGGTAATATCCCTAATTTTTTTTTGCTTTCTTTCTATTGAAAATTCTAGCCTTTAACGTAGCTTTGTTGGCTTCACTGTAACTGCAGTTGCAGCCTTTCATGGTTCCAATTTTTAATGTTCATCGACTTCATGAAAACTAAAACCAAGGTCAACCCACTTTTTAATTCATTGAAATCAACAATGTATAGGCTTTTCGTTTAAAACCCAAATTCCCCATCGTTGCTGGCTGTTTCAAGGACTTTTCCTTTTGTCTTTTGTTCTTCTCTACGGTTTTTTTTTTTTTTACAGTGAATTGCTTTGAAAATTGTGGAGGAAGTGTTGAAGTAGGTGATTTACTTTTACAGTGACTTGGATTTAACCATTATTGAAGCTCGAAAGCTGCTTAATATTCCCCAGCACCATAAAATCATGACCCACAAGTTCCACTGATTTATGGTTCTAACTCCAAAATAACTCAAAATTTCCCAAAACTTATCTCCATAATTTTTTACCCAATTTTATGCTTTCTTTTTCGTTTTTTAAGAAATGAAATGCAGTCGTTTCATGCTACCTGATTTAATTTTTTTTTTCAAAATTTAATATAAATTCGTGGAAATATATATACACACTTGGTGGTACAGTCAACATTCCATTGATTTGTAATAGAGAAATAACCAAAATAGGAATAGTTTATTTTTAGAGTAATCAAAATAAAAATACGATAATTTTAGAGTGATTATCTAAATAATTTATTTTAATTTATTTTTGTTTGAATTGCATTTCTCCTCCACTCGAACACCAATTATTCACTGTGATAATATCAGTGCCACATCCCTCAATGCTAATCTTGTTTTCCATTCTCCTATGAAGCACTAACTTTTGACTTACACTTTGTAAGGTAACATGTTCAATTAAGCCTAGCTATTGTTGGAGAATGTGATATTGGCCATAATAGTGTTCAGCTGGACTGTGAAGGGGTTAGGATTTCTTGTAAGGAATTAATGCACAATTTGTAAGAAGAGGATATTAATGTGCAAAGAAGGCCGAGAAGGGAAGAGAAAATAAGAAATTGAAATGGAGATTTTTCGATGAATTTGACAATCTAGCATTTAGAAAAGAGAGTAAGGATCAGTTTAGCATTATTTTTAAGAAACATTTTTAGGATAAAAAGTATTGTTAAATAATATGCTTTTGAGCTCTTTTTTTTCAAGTGTTTTTGAAACAAAAATTGCTTTGTAAACACACTGTTTTTTGCTAAAAAAAGAAGTAAGAAATTTAACTTTTGTTCAAAAATATTTTTTTTGACCTAAAAATACTTTTAAAAAGTAATGCTAAATAAGAACTAAGCAAAGAAAGCTTAAGATCGCCAAATCTGAGTTCTTGGAGTATTGTACATTTTGATTTTATGGTTGTGTGGCAAACGAATCATGTGTGGTGTTTTGCTTGGCGATGGAAATGCGAGATGTTATGCTGCTTGGACTTGGGAGGTAGGAACCCCTTTGGTTTCTGCTACTTGCCAATTGGCTTTCCTTTCTTGCTTGCCTTAAAAGACTTTTTTTGGGCGTAAGACTAGAGCGACATGGAGATGGAAGCTTTTGTTTTTGGTCAATGAAGTAAGACTAAACCCATGAACTTATTATTTTAGGTCAGAACAAGTTAATAGGATCCCTTTTTACATCCCAAGTGGAGAAACTATTGAGGCAATAGAGTATGTGATGGAAAAAAAAAAAATTGTAGCAATTGGGTTGGAAGATGCGAAAGATAAACCTGGACCTTTCTTTCGAGGATGATTCGTTTTTATCTATTAGGATCCAATTGGTGTTTTTCAGAGTAGGCATTACTTGTATTTAGGTGTTTTTCATTTTATTCTTAAAGTTTTTCATTATTGACTTGGAAAAAAATATATATACCAATGAAAATTGGGGTTTTCTTTTAGATATAACACCCAATTATTTTATTAGGCTATAGTTTATAATTGATTCTAATATTTTGCAACTAATTCTTTTTTTTTTTTTGTTTCTTTCTTTTAAGTCGGAGACACGAATTTAACATTTCTCCTCACTCCAAAATAATTTAAAAAAAACATGAAAACAAAAGGACATGAATAAAAGAAGGATATAGCTCTAACATCAACTTACTTAGTGGCATAACCGATTCTCTTATCAATGACTTCAATTTAAAGAAAAATCAAACAATACTGTTTAAAATATTCAACTTTAAAAAATAGTGTTATATCTTAAATTACTTTGATTTATATTTTCTTTATAACTAAACTATATTAATATTTAAAAAGCATTAAGATACCTTTTTTATAGTTAGATCATATTTACATTTCACTCCCCATAAAATGAAATCTTAAATTAGTTATATATGCCAAAAGAAATATTATTAGTTAAATAGGTTAATTTTTTAAAAATTTAAAAAAATATATGTTGTTTTTTGAGAGAGTGTGGGAAAGCACGCCTAGCTGGACATGTTTTCTTTTAAAATCGCATTTCTTGAATCTTTTAATATAATTAATTTTTTTTTTGTTCAGATGATTAAATATTAATAGTATTATCCTTGAGTCTCAAGATTAATTCCTATCCCACTCACATTTATATTTTTTTTTCATTTTTATATTTTTAATTAATATTTTTAACATATCAACTCATTTTGTTAAATGGTTAAATAATAATGATTTCATCTTTGAGGTCTAGGTTCAATTCTTCTCTTCTAAACATATTTGTAATTTTTATTTCATGTTGTTTCAAGCTTCTTTTTATTTTTAATTAATAAATATATTGTTTTTAATTTTTTTTATTTTCAATTCATCTTTTTAATTAATAATTCTTTTATTCATAAAATCAAATAATTATTAAAAATATGATTATTTTTAGTAAATATAATTTTTATATGTGTAATATTTATTTTTTAATCCATATCATGAGTATAGTAAATTTTGGTATTATATATTTTTGTATTGTGTATTTAAAATATTTCACATATAAACATAATGATATTTGAAATAATTAATTGAAATATGTCACGTATAAAAATATTTGAAATATCATACTCACAATATAGAGGAAAAAGCAATGATATTTGAAATATTTTACATATAAAAATAATAATTATATTTGAAATAATTATTTCATTTTATAATATTAGATATTACCATACCCACAATATATGTGGAGAAAATAAATATTTGACATATAAAAATTATATATAATAGTTGATGTTTATATTATATATAAAGGAATTATTAATTTCAAATATTTTTAACATAATGATATATGTAAAATATATATTTTTTATTATACAATTACATATTTATTATTTGATTTTATGATTAAAAAGGTTATTAATTAAAAAAAAAACTTGAAACAAGATGAAATAAAAATTTTAAAAATGTGTTGTGGTCAAATCTCATCATCGAAGGGGACGCATTAACAATAATTAAGAAATGCAAAATAAGAAATGGTGATAAATCAAAGATCGGGGCTTATATTAATAATTTCAACGATTAAGGGCGAAAATCAAAAGTTGCAGGTTCGAACACATTCCACGAGTAGCGAATAAATTAGCACATACCATTGCAACAGAAACAATGAAGGGGAAGGATGAAATTTACCTGATCGGAAGTATTCCGGCATATGCTGAGCATTTGAAAGAGTTGGAAAAGAAGGGAGAAACAGACTGAAGATAGAAGGAAAGGCGATGAGAGAAGGAAATATGGAAGGTCAGGGGGAGAGAAGAAAATCAGATTTGAAAATGGAAAGATGAATATGGAAATTGAGAGGCTGTAATCGGGACTACCAAAGCAGTAGGCGAACGGCCTTGTTGGGAACCAGAAGCGTATTATAGAAGGAAAAACAGATGATGTGATTTGACGGTGACCAATTTTTTGATTGGGCAATTTCAGAGGCGCCATTAATATGGTTCTAGAGTATTCTGTTTATTTTTTAATTGTTTTTTAAATTTTCTGGTCTTTAGGAAACTTTAGTTTCTGTTTCTTTAGGGAAATTGAATTGTTTTTAGGGCCGGTTTCTATTTTAGTTTGATTTAGGGGCTAGATTTTTTTCATCGGGCATTTTCCTTTCTGGACTTTAATGTATTTTTGCTTTATCTAATAAAAGCCTAATTTGAAATTTTTTTTAAATAAAAAATTAAAAATGTGTTTAGAAGAGAGGAATTGAACCATTTAATCAAAGGAGCTGATATGTTAAAAATATTAATATTTAATCATTTGATAAAAAAAATTGATTATATTAAAAAAAACCAGAAAATGTAACTTAAAAAAGAGCAACATATTTCCTAAAATTTCAAAAAATCGACCTATTTGATAAATAAATTTTCTTTTCTTTTTGACATATGGCTAACTTAGCCACAAGGTTGAGTTGTTATAAATTTCAATTCTTTGTATCCGAGTGTTTGTTGTTTTTAATTAGATGTATGTGGCTTTGACCATCATGCTGTGACCTCTTTTATTGAGCTGGCTGTGACTTTTCTTATGTAGATTGTCTATGATCGGATCATGCTGTGTCATCTTTATCCCCAAAATGTTTCTTTTTTTTTTTTAAAGAAAAACATAGAAAGAAAGTAAGCAGTATGAAATGGCGAGTTGACTGAAGTAAAACTTCGCTTATTGTTGTATTGTACAATAGAATTGATGATTGAAAAGACATTGAGAATAACACCCATCGTCTCAAAAGAGAAAACCACCCAAAACGACCGACCCCTCCCCTGTTTCTCTACCACCGAACACCCACCTTTCACTTCCCTCTAACATACGCCCCCCCCCACACAACCAACTCTTATCCTGCGCACCTTCTTTATCTCTCCTCAATCTCATATATTTCCCATCAATTACCACATCATTCTTTGATTCCTTGCTTTTTAGGGTCTCACACGAAAAAGGGTTTCTTTTCTTTTCGGCTTAAAAAGTTCAGATCACGTCATCGGATTGTAAACAATCTTGGACGGCGGTGTCGGATTTTGGGTTTTGGGTTTTGGGTGTTTTTTTGACGAGAGATGTCTGATGCTCCGGGGATTGATGAATCTGTTCTCGCTCTGCTGGAAGCCATTCGGGCCTGACGGGGAAAATCACGAGACAAACGGCGTTCTTGGCGGCGGAGGCGGTACTACTGGTGGTTCAAGAGAAGGTAAAGACGGCTTGCTTTGGTTTCGGGATATAGGAAAATATGGTTCCGGGGAATTTTCCATGGCCGTGGTCCAAGCAAATCAGGTGCTTGAGGATCAAAGCCAGATCGAGTCCGGTCAATTCGGCACTTTTGTTGGGATCTATGATGGGCATGGCGGGCCCGAAGCGGCTCGTTACGTTTGCGATCACTTGTTCAGCAACTTTCGAGGTTCGTCACTTTCTTTTGGGTTCTTTTAAATAAGTTCAAAAGCTTTCCCAACTCAGAAAAGCGAAATGTTAACTTTGATTTGTTGACATTTGAACTATTTGGGAACTCTTTTGGTACTTTGGTTAGTGTTTAGTAACTATTTATGTTGTTTCTTCTTATTTCTGGCTTAAATAACACCCAGATTTAAGGTGTTCTTTCGATGCTTTTAGAACTTAAAATCAATGAAATATTTAATCTTGAAGATAGGGTGCTGAATCTTTTGAAGTGCTTAGTTTTTCTTTCAGAACGTTTTAATCAGTCGAATCTAATAGTTTTTGAGATCAAAGGATTTAGTGGCGCAATTTGTTGTACTTTGCTACTTGCCTTTAATATGAAAGAATTCCCCTTAATTGCTTTAAATTCTTCTTTGTGTTATGCTGTTTCTTCTTTCGATTCTCGGACAATTTCTAGAAAATGAGCGGTTCTTATGTTGGCATTCTTAGGCTTTGTGTTTATGCAGCAATAACAGCTGAGTCGCATGGAGTTGTGACTGCTGAGACCATTCAAAGAGCTTTTCGTCAAACAGAAGAAGGGTTTACCACGCTTGTGTCGGAATTATGGGGTTCTCGACCCAATATGGCAACTGTTGGTACATGCTGTCTGGTTGGAGTAATATATCAGCAAACACTTTTTATCGCGAGTCTTGGTGATTCACGTGTTGTTCTGGGCAAGAAAGTTGGCAATACTGGTGGAATGGCTGCTATGCAGTTGTCAACTGAACACAATGCAAACATTGAGGCTATCAGGCACGAACTCAAGGAATTACACCCAAATGATCCGCAAATCGTTGTCCTCAAGCATGGGGTTTGGCGAGTAAAGGGCATTATTCAGGTTACATTAACACCTGCATATTGTATAACTTTTAATCATTGGCACGCATAAATATAATATTCTTGAGTGTTTGGATTTTCATGTAAATCTTTTGGAACCGATTAGATGAAGCAGCATCATATATCTTGTTTCTGGATTTCATAACCTCCTTCATAAATTATCATGTGATGTGATGAATTTCATGACTGTATTTGATGCAGGTTTCAAGATCTATAGGTGATCTTTATATGAAACATGCACAGTATAACAGGGAACCGATTAATGCGAAATTTAGACTTCCTGAACCAATGAACATGCCTTTATTGAGTGCCAATCCAACTATCATTTCTCATCCTCTCCACCCAAGTGATTCTTTCCTTATATTTGCATCCGATGGTCTATGGGAACACTTGAGTAATGAAAAAGCTGTGGATATTGTCCACAGTCATCCCCGTGCGGTAAGATTTTGCCCTTATTTCTCTGTTCATCAGTCATAATTTCTCGGAATAAAGCTCTCGTGTCCATTGCAGTTTTAGTCTCTTGTATATGCAGGAATCTGTGTTTTTATGTGATAATGTATCGATACTAAATTTCTGTTTATCTTCAATCATGAGTTCACCATTCACAAACTGAGTTGTTTGAAGTTGAGTTTTGTTAGGATACGAGAGATAATCGATGAGTTTTTAAGGTGTTGCTGATGAACCTTCTACAAATGCAGGGGAGTGCCAAAAGGCTTGTCAAAGCTGCCCTACAAGAAGCAGCCCGGAAACGAGAAATGAGATATTCGGATCTTCAAAAGATTGACAAGAAGGTTCGACGTCATTTTCACGATGATATTACCGTTATTGTGTTATTCTTTAATCACGATCTTATATCCAGAGGTGCCGTCCAAGACCCTCCAGTATCGATTCGGAGTGCACTAGAACACTGATGATTTATAAACCAAATAGATTTCTGCTTCCTCTGGTTTTTGCTCTGGGGATTCGAAATCGAACTTGAACCTTTAGTTTAGCAAATTGCCGTAAAATGTTCAAAAGAGAGTAAGCAGGCCAAGATTTAGTGCAAAATCTATGTAATGCTCTACTTAATTCAGCAAAAACATTTTGTGACAGTGCTTTATAAGATGAATATAGGTGTTTGATTTATTCTATATTGACCCGAATCAACATTTGCAGTAGACTCAAATAGCTCAAACAGTAACTTGCATGTCTACTTTAATTTGGATCATGTAAATTTGTAGAATTAAGTTAGATTTCAAGTTTGGGTCATTTTGTCATCTGGTTAATCGGTATTAATCGAATTTTTTAATCTTTTAACCGTTAACCGAATTGAAATTTTGTCAAAATAATTAATTGAACCGAAATATTTCGATTAATTTGGTCAGTTAATCGAATTAATCAAAATTTATATGTTTTTTGTATTTTTAGTTAAAACAAGTATAAAACATTTCAGAAAAATTTAAATTGATAATCTTCGTTTGATCGAATTATCTAAATTAACTAAATTAAAATTATATATAATTTACATTTATTAATTATTAAGTATAGTTAATCCGATTAATTATTTTTACTCCAACTGTTGATGATGAAATCGTTTCAGAGTTGGATGCGGGACAACTTCCAGTAATCTGACTTTGATCAAAATCAGATCATATTTTTGAGTTTACATCAACATTGAAAAATCTTTTAACCTAACGCAAGTTTTTATTTGAATTTTCATAAAAAAAGAAAAAAAAATAATATCTTCACTGTTGTGAACAAACTAGTCAGAAACTGAAATAGGTGAAGTAGATCAGACCAGACAAGCTTTGTAGGCTGCAAGCAATTCAATAGAACTGCTGAGCTTGAGAGCTCACTGCATATTTCGTCATCATAATTACCATGTATTAGAAACAAGGCTTTTATAAACTCAAACCAAAACCAATATTTTTCTTCTTCTTTTTTTGCAAAAAAGGGATCCTCGGTGTTTTTGCTTGTAGTTTTCATCAAACAAAATACATGATCAGGTCTGGAGCTCCCCTTAATTTTAAAAACTCAAATCAGAAATTTATAGAAAAAAAATTCAGTAAACTTGGGTGTAAAAAAAAAAATGGGTTTAGCAGGATGTTATTCACTGCACCTGGTAATTCAAAGATTAAAGGCGAAGCGACTCAATTTCCTGCAAATAATATATGCCTCTTTGAAGAACAAACGTGATGGGTAAAATTCCCTTATAACTATGATCATCAAATTACAGGGACCCCATCAAGAGGCAGCTTCTGGAAATTTTCTCCATAGGAAACTTTGAAGAAAAAGAAAAAAGACAGAAATCTTTGCTAAATTTCGTAGAAGAAAAAGTAGAAGCCCCTGTATTTAGGGTGAAAATTTGGACAAATTAGCCCCTACTTTAAATTATGATGACGTGAAATATTAATTTTAATGATTAATTATTAATTTAGTCCCTGAACTATAGCTAAAATATCATTTTTTTTTTTTTTTAGATTTCTTAACAATAATTCTAAAAAGTTAAAAAATATTAAAAATAAATATAAATTAGATGAATTAGAAGCCATGAATTAATTATTAGCTTCCTTAGTTGTTCTTGATTCCGAGAAGCTTCATGGCTACCTCTCAGGTGACAATTGCAGGCGCATTAGCAGGAAAAGCTCTCAGTATAGGAGGACCCAAGCTTGTGTAGTTACTTTCCATATTATTTTGATTGTTACAAAACCTCCACCATGTTGCTAGGAAGGGCAAGTTTTGATCATCTTACTGAAATTAAAACTTGAAAAGGAGAACTTTTATCTGGAGCGGTTTGAATAAAGCAGAACATTTGAGAAAAAACAAATAAAAGAATAAAATTAGATATAAATAGACCATATCGTAACTCAAAATTGAAAAATCAAAATGCAAGGATGTTAAAACACTTATAGCTACAACACCCAGACCACCACTTAGAATTCCAATTCCCATATCAACCAAATTGTTATGGTCAAATGAACCAGATTTTACCTGTAAGTGCATATAATAACAAATATATTCATATACATCAACAAAAAACTACTGCATTTCCAATAGATTTCCTTAACAATGTTGTAGAGCCACCTCGAAAGGCGCCTGTTTCATTTAATGTTTTTAATAGTTTATATTAATTTTTAAGATTTTTTAATTTTTTTAGAATTATTGTTAAAAAATTTAAAATGATATTTTAACTATAGTTCAGGGATCAAATTAATAATTAATCATTTAAATTAATATTTCACGTCATCATTTAATAAAAAAATTTACAGATGAATTAATTTACATATTTTGAAATGTACAAAAATTAATTTATCTATTTTTTTAGTAAAGAGACCGAACTACAATCCGTCCTTAAATACATATTGTCCTTTTACCGAAGGGATAATAGAATATATAGTTGGTAAAGTTAGAAATTAGGCTATTTATATAGTATATGACCCATTAAACGCTTAGGCATCTTGTAGAATATAAATGGCCCAAAACTCAGTTTTGCTCAACTTTTTAAATGCAAAAAATTGAAGCCCATTTTTCTATTTTTCAAATTCAAAAATAAAAAGAAATACAATTCTAATTTGTTAAAGGTAAACTATTGTGGTTAAACTATTAGTAAGTTTACGTTTTGGTTACTCAACTTCAAAAGTTACAAAATAATCATTGAATTGTTCGAAAATTTTCATTTAAATCACTGAATTATTTCAAAAAATTTATTTAAGTCACTGGGCTATTTAATTTACTGGGTATTAAATCGTTTTACCAAGCGATGATTCGACAATCGATACAATGGATCAATATCCATCGATGAATAGAAAAACATATCTTAGAACCAAGTCGATTTGAAAGTCAATGTCTAGGAGCGAAGCTAGAAATTTTTTTGGAGGGTCGGAATTAAGTTGTATATTTTTGCAATAGTAAATATGCAATTTCACTATTTTAAATAATTAAATCAATTTTTTTATCATTTTAGGAGGAGCAAAGTGCAATTTTTAAAGGCTACTTCTAATGCCATAGGGACACTGATGTTAGAGTACCTAGTGAAGGAGAAATTATTTTATAGGCCATTCCCACCACATCATCCATGGTCCCTTTTCAATTATTTAATGACATTTTAACAAATTTTTCCATGTCATTGATACATGATTTTGGTTTTTTTTTTAACCCCAAACCCGAACCCTGAACTCTGAATATGGAAAAATTTGTAAAAATGTCATTAAATAATTGAGAAGGGGCCATTAATGATGTGGTGAGAATGTTCCATAAAATAATTTCTCCATGTTATCTTAGATAAAGATGTTGACCAATCGCTAATTTTAGCTTTATTTAAAAAATTTTGCAATGTTGTATGTGAGAAGGGAAAAAAAGATTAAGGGCTAAAATGAAAAAAATTCACAAATGTTAAGGATGAATTTTAGAATTATGCCTTTTTAATTGATATCCCGAATACTAATATTGTCGATGAAAGTGTTGGAATTTAGAGGTGTACATGGGCCGGGCGGCCCGGCCCGGCCTGGCCCGAAGGCCCGCCCGAAATGTGGGAGGGTTTGGGCAAAAATATAGGCCCAAAAAATGGGCTTGGACAAAAAAATAAGGCCGGTTTAAAAAATGGGCCGAGCTCGGGTAAGGCATTTTTGGCCCGGGCTCGGCCCGGCCCGGCCCGAATTCACTAAAAGAAAAAAAAAACTGTTTTTTAATATTATTTTCTTATTATTTTTCTCCTTATTTTGCTACCATTTTACTATTATGTTTCTATTATTTTGTTGTTATTGTTTAGATATTATATAAAACTTATTTTATTGTTAATTTTGTTATTATTTTAAAGACATTTATTAATTTTGTTATTATTTTAGAGGTATTTGCTTGTTAAGTTACATCTATTTTAGTGTTATTTAAAACTACATATTTTTTAAAATTTATTTTCAATTTGTTGAAAAATATTTATTTTGATTTTTTTAGTATTTTTGATGTATTATATATATTTAAAAATTATATAAAATAATATAAAAAATTAATACGGACGGGCCGGGCTTGGGCAAAATTTTAGGCCCATTTTTTGGGCCCAGCCCGGCCCGAACCCAATGAACGGGCCTAAATTTTTAGTTGGGCCCGACCCATGTACACCTCTATGTTGGATACAGTTTTTACTTTTAAGAGATAATTTTTTATTTTTTTGCTACAAGGCATATAACTCAATAGAAAACATAAACTCCATTGTTTCGGTTTCTTTTTAATGTAAAAATAGGTTTGTTCACTAAAATCTCCATTTTAATCAGCATGATGATGATGATGATGATATGTGATATAATAAAAGTATGAAACAAGCTGAAACCATGCAAGAGGTTAGCTTGATCTTATATTGCAGTGCAAGTCAGATAAGATATGCAAACCAGATTTTTATCAGACACAAATCTCCATTAAAACTATAGATTTCTTTTAGGGACTTAATTAACATGTGCCATACTTGACATGTATTCGAACATGTTAATTGATCCATTTTTATTCTCAGGGCATACACTCCATACACATACGTACGTACATACATGCATAATGATATTTACAGAAGTTTCGTCCAGTTTCAAGCTTCCAACCTGCGATTATGGGGATTTTTTGTGCTTAGGATAAGGATTGGTTCCATTTATGTAGGAATGGTGAACTAGATTGTGCGGATCAGTATTACTTCCGTAGTGTTCATACCCCGGGTTATTGTCATTATCTTCCTGATCGGGCGCAGCAACAAGGCTCGCCGTAGCATCACTTCCGACGTCAGCTTTTCGACCCAGACGGCTACTGGTTGCAAGCTGATCGTTGCTTAAGAGCTTAGGCTCCGGCCGGTTTTCGGACCTTTGTCCGTCAGCTTCCGGAGATGCCAAGAGCAAAACCAGGGCGAGAAAGATCATCACTGAGTTCTTCATGATCATCAAAGCTGCTCTATTTAACCCCTGAAATCAAAAAGAAAAATTTCAAGGTTAATGACAAAAAAAGAGCACAGAAGAAAATAGAATCTGAAACTAGCTATATATATGTATATATACCACATTCAAGTATGAGAAAAATATTTGAGTGTGAAGAAGGAAGAACACTAGGGCTAGGGTTTTATAGCCATACCTGAGTTGCTGTTTTTGGAGATTGATTTTTGAGCACTATGAAATTACAAGGTGAGGTGGGGGTATCACAATCTCGCAAATTCATTGGCTCAGGGTAGCCCCACGAACCTAAGTAATTATGATTAATTTTAATATTTTTTTATACAATAATTAATTAACTCTTTTTAGTTTTGCATTTTCTCGATGGAATTTTTTTAGAAAATAATTAAATGAGAATTAATCTAACTTATCGTGAAAATTAATTTATTTAGAAAATAATTAAAACAACAAAATAGCATTTTAAAAGTAATATAAATTAGAAATAAATATTTACTAATTAAATAAAATGTAAATTTAATTTATAAAATTAAAATAATTAAAAAATTTACTATAAAAATTGTCATTTAATTATGCCTTTCGTTCGATTTTGATTACCCAACTATCAATTTTTTTAATTTAGTTATTAATTTTTTCAAAATTAAATATTTTAGTCACTCTGATATGGGCTTTTTTATTGGTCTAGTAACAAAATGATCCCTCTAATGTTTACACATTCTATTAATTTGATCCTAAATATAAAAATTCAACAAATTTAGCCCTCAATGTTTACAAAATTTGTCATTTTAGTTCTAATTCTAAAAAAATTCAAAAAATTTGGCCCTCGGCATTAAAAAATTTATCAATTTAGTCTTAACTCTAAAAAATAAAAAATAAACATATTTTTAAAAAAAAATTATTTTTATCCCTTTATAACCCATCAACTAACCCATGTGAGATATTAAAATAAGAAAAAGAGTATCATCTTTCAAGTCACTAGTGACAATTTGTTTTACTTTTTAGGCTTCACACTAGATCAAACCTATTGATTTGGAACCTATATGGAATAATTGGCTACATTATTACCCAAATAGATAACGTTTTTAATGTCTTTATTTTCTTTTGAATCTTTCTTGTGTGTGTTTTATCCCAACTTTTTAGAGTTCTTTTGCAATTGACTTGAAAGAGGGTACTCTTTTTCATATTTTAATATCTCACATGGATTAGCCGATGGGTTATAAAGGACTAAAATTGATTTTTTTTTAAATATTTTTAAATTTTTTAGACTTAGGACTAAATTGACAAATTTTGTAAATGTTGATGACCAAATTTATTAATTTTTAAGAATTAGAACTAAAATGAGAAATTTTGTAAACATCAATGGCTAAATTTGTTGAATTTTTTATATTTAAGATCAAATTGATAGAATGTATAAACATTAGAGGGCTAATTTTGTTACTAGAGCAATAAAAAAAGCCCATATCAGCTCAAAGTGACTAAAATATTTAATTTCGAAAAGTTTAGTGATTAAATCAAAAAAATTAATAATTAAATGATTAAAATAGAACAAAGAGAGAGTTAGATGAACATTTTTATAGTTTACCCAAAATCTAAATATATAAAATAATTAATTACTTGAAATTCCTTTTTCATATTATACTTGTAATATCAATTTCTGTTAAAACCAAGCTTTATTTAATAATATGTTTTGATATAATAAATTAAAGTATTTTTTTTAAATAAAAGTTAACGTTGAATATAATTGGAAAAATGATAAAATCTAGTTAAAATGGTTTCAATTAAGTTAAACATTTTCAATCATGTTAAAATTATTTTTTAAACAAGTCAGTATTGCTCCAGGCCAAAAAGTATCAATACTTTTCAAGATATCGATACCCATTCAAAAATCAATACCAAATTGACATTGTCGAAACCATTTTTTTGTAAAAAACTGGGTCGACTTTTATTTTAAAACTGAAAACGAAAAAACGGGAGTCACCACCAATCTTTTTTTGATGAGATGTGATCGGGTTACCTCGTAATTCGGTCATTTTAATAATAGATTTGATTTATTAAAACAACGGTTTTGGTCTACGAAATTAAGAAAAACGGGTTCGGGAGTCGGTTACGCACGAGGAAGGATTAGCACCCTCGTAACGCCCAAAATTGGTACCTAGTTGATTAATTAGTGTCTTAATGTCGAAAATCGAAAATTTGAAGAGATTTTAAAAATACGATCCTTTGTTAAAACATTGCTTAATTGAAAACTTTTTCACAAAAAAGGGCGTATTTCACGTTAATCGGGAAAAAGGATTACGTCCCGTAAGTTAAGACACAACGTCTTAAATTCTCGAAACGAGAATAAATACAGAAAAATTTGTTTATTTTGAAAGACATTCGATTATCTCGATTTTAGAAAGAAATTGTATTCCGTAAGTTAGAACACGATTTTTCTTAATTCCCGAGAATGTTTAAAAATTTATGCTTTAAAAACGTTTGTTTATTCAGATTTATCGAGAAAATTGAAACCCCATAAGTTAGGGAACGACTTTTTGAATCTCGAATTACGAAAGATTGCTTATAAAAAAAACGAAATTTTATGTATCGGGAAAAATTAATGTAACATGACTTTGAGTAAATATAAAAATAAATCATGGTGCTAATATGCGTAACAAAATAATAAATGCGTTAATGTAAATGACAGTGAGAAGGACGAGAATAAGATAAATGAATAAAACGAATAAGCTAATTATAAATGAAAAAAGAAAAATAATAAGCAAGCTAAAAATATTTAAAATTAAAAAACTAGTAGTGAACAAATAAATAAATAAATATTATGTACTATTTAAAAAATAATATTAATGGTAATGATAATAATATTAATGATAATAATACAAATAATAAATAATTTAAAGTTTAAAATGATATAAAAGGATATAAAAATAAATAAATAATAATAATAATGAGAGTGATGATAAAAATAAAATGAGTATATTTAAAAAGTAATAAGTAAATAAATAAAAAAGGGAATAATATAATAGTAATAATAATACAATAATAATAGTAGTAGTAATAAAAATAAAAATAATAAAAATAATAATAAATATAATAATAATAATAATAATAATAGTGATAATTAATTAATTTAATGATAAAATGGCAAAAATAACAAAAAAGACTAATTTGAACTTAAACAGAAATTTGGGGGCAAATCCGAAATAAATAAAAAGAAATGGACTAAACTGAACGCGCAAATAACAAGGAGGGACTAAATGGGAAATTCTCCCTTCTCCTCCAAAACGGCGTCGTACGAGTAGGGACCAAACTGAAACCGCAGTAAATTATGGGGCAAAAATTTAAAAAATAAAAATAAAAACTTGATTGTAAAACACTTGAAAAGCGGAAGGGCTAAAGGTACAATTAGCCCTTCCATTTAAAAACACGCGGATCCTAGCTTGGAGCGGGTCGGGTAATCGGGTCAGAGGGGTAAACAGCGCCGTTTTGCGCCTGGTGTTTTAAATCAAAACGACGTCGTTTTAATAAGCTTTATAAATCAATTTTTTTACCAAAAAAAATCATTCCACCCCTCATTTAAAAAAAAAAAAAACTTTCAAAAACTTCTCAAAACACTCTCCCCCTCTCTCCAAGTCCAGCAAGCTCTCCGGTTGTCAGACTGCCATGACGGCCGTCGGCCGCCGGAGACGGCGCCGCCATCCGCGGTGGTCGAATAAGCCCAAAAATTCCTATTTTCTTCCTTTCGACCCCTAGAACCCGGATCTAGGGTTAGTTTTTTTAGAAAATGACCGAAAAATACCGAAATGGGGAGAAGACGAAACGACTCCGGTAAGCCTCACCTCCCTTTTTTATTTCGTGTTTTCTTCTTTTAAAAGTAAAAAATATTAAAGCAAAAATAATAGAAAAGAATAGCAACCTTAATATTTGGATTGCTTCTATTTTTTTGTATTTCAAAAATGCATTCTCCTTTACAAAATGAATTCAATCAGCTTTATAGCCGACTTTTTTACAATGTGTTTTTCTTGTTTTTTTTTCTATTGCTGTCTGCGTGTTTGTTGTTGTATGCAGGTACGAGGCGGAGGTTGGACGTGCTACGGAGGCACGTGGGTGCATTGACGTGGAGGCACGAGGTGGGCAGTGGCGGCTAGCAACTAAGGTTCATTGTTTTTCTGATTTTTTAGGTTTAGGCTATTGGGTTGTAATTTGGGCTAGGGGTTTTGGGTCTGTTTGTTTAGTTGTTTTGGGTCTGTTTGGGCCCGGGCCAAAATTGGGTCTTACAGCTGCCCCTCTTTACTCGTTGTCGTGTAACGGGAATGAAGTAAAGACTTGAAAAGGGTCAATTTTGCCTGGTCTTGCCGAGTCTTGACTTCTTTTGGTGCTTCTCTTCCTCAAGTAGTCTCATTCCATCCCACTGCATCTTCAGGGGCATAAGAATTAGTGCTTCGATCCACTTTAGGGAGATTAGACTTGTAGCTTCAATCTGCTCCACTGCAACTTCAGGGAGATAAGATTTGGTTTTGATTCGACCTACTGTAACTTCAGAGGTATAGGATTTGTGACTTGTAGCTTTAATCTGTTCCACTGCAACTTCAGAGAAATAAGATTCGCTGTTTTCAATCTGTTCCACTACAACTTTAGAGAGATAAGGACTGGTAATTTCAACCTGCTCCACTGCAACTTCAGGGAGATAAGGTTTGCCACTTGTAGCTTCAATCTGTTCCGCTGCAACTTCAGGTTGATAAGGTTTGCCACTTGTAGCTTCAATCTGTTCCGCTGTAACTTCAGGGAAATAAGATTCGTTGTCTTCAGTCTGCTCCACTGCAACTTCAGGGAGATAAGGCTGGTGGCTTCAATCTGCTCCACTGCAACTTCAGGGAGATAAGATTTGCTATCTTCGTTCTACTCTATTGCAACTTCAAGGAGATAAGAATTGGTAATTTCAACCTGCTCCACTGCAACTTCAGGGAGATAAGGTTTGTGTATTTTTATCCTGCTCCACTGCAACTTTAGAGAGATAAGGATTGTGGCTTCAATCTGCTCCACTGCAATTTCAGGGAGAAGAGACTTGTAGCTTCGATCTACTCCGCTGGAACTTCAAGGCGATAAGAATTGGTAATTTCAACCTGCTCCACTATAACTTCAGGGAGATAAGGTTTGTGTATTTTCCTGCTCCAATGTAATTTCAAGGAGAAGAGATTTGTAGCTTCGATCTATTCCGCTGGAACTTCAAGGAGATAAGAATTGGTAATTTCAACATGCTCTACTGCAACTTCAGGGAGATAGAATTAGTAGCTTCAACCTACTCCACTGCGACTTTAGGGAGATAAGATTTGTAATTTGTAGCTTTAATCTGTTCCACTGCAACTTCAGGGAAATAAGATTTGCTATGATAACTTCAATATGCTCCACTGCAACTTCAGGGAGATAAAATTTATGGTTTCTTCCATCCATCCCACTGCAACTCAGGGGTATAGGATTTGTATCATCTTCAATCCATCCCACTGCAACTCAGGGGTATAGAATTTGTATCTTCTTTAATCCATCCCACTGCAATTCAAGGGTATATGATATGTATCTTCTTCAATCCATCCCATTGCAACTCAGGGGTATAGGATTTGTGGCTTCTTCAATCAATTGATCTGTTACACCATTCCCTGGGTAACATGACCAGATGTGTATGCATGATATTTGCATGAATGCAGAATGTCATTTTTTTTCGAGAATGATCCCCTTTTAATGCTTGGGTTGACATTGCTCGTTGTTCATCAAGGTTTTATCACTGACATATTACGCTGCCTTCTTGCTCAGCTGGTATCTTTGACAGGAAACCCAAAGAAATAATCACAGTTTGGGCTCTTCTTTCTCAAATATTTCCAACCCTTAGGTTTGGTGAGTTCTAAATAATAGTCATGTTTCAGGTTCTTATACTATTTAGAAGCTTCCAGAGTAATATGCAGAACTTCTTTTGTAAAGGTATTAGTCCATTAATCGTTATTTTAATGCAAAATGCTTGAAAAAGATCATAATAATGGACAAAACTAAAATTTATCAGGAACAAAATCTGAGAAGAATGGATTAATCAAAGAAAGCAAACATTACTGAAATACAAAATAGGTGAGAGGAAAATAGGTGCCCCAAATATCGCTGCATGAGCTTCTCTGCACAAACTTCTTGAGGACCCTTTTTGAGCTCAATATGTGTTTAGGGAATCTAGAGTACTCTGTTGATGCCCCAAGACGTAACATCTCTCCTTCTTGTTAATTCGGAGAAAGCGAGACTACCGCATGCCCTATTTTTTATCAAAATTTGAATTGCCCTTTACAGGTTTTCAATTCAAAACCCCTTTGGTCTCAATGCGTCCTTTGCGGGTTTTCGCCTTGGCCTCTCCTTTTTCTTTTCCTTTCCTTTTCTTTTTTTTTTTGTGTTTTTAAGTGAAGTACTTCTTGTCTGAATCCAAATTTATGGGATTAGACAGGTTCTTGCCATCCATCTCGATTAAAATCAACGCTTTTTTAGAGAATGCCTTCTTTACCACATAAGGTCCTTCCTAATTCGACATCCACTTTCCTCTGAAGTCCTTTTGTATATGAAGGATCATTTTCAAAACTAAGTCCTCCTCATGGAATTCTCTGGGATGAACCTTTTTGTTGTAAGCTCGCATCATTCGTTTTTTTGGCATATTTGACCATGACAGATAACTTTCAACCTCTTCTCTTTGATCAAATTTAGCTGATCATACCGAGATTGGATCTATTCTGCTTCATCCAACTTCAGCTCTGACAAGACTCGAAGAGAAGGAATCTCAACTTCGATGAGAAAGGCGTTGCCCCGTTAGAGGCCCTAACAGACCTTCGATGAGCATAGATGGTAATTTCTCAGGCTAATCTTTATGAGTCTCAATCATTTTCCTCACGATATCTTTTTTTGTTTTGTTTTTTTATATTATATATATATTTTTGGTTTTTTTTTTTTTTTTTAAGGTTGCCTCCACTGCACCGTTTATTTTGGGGCGATGTGATGTTAATCTTGAACAGACTGCAAACTTCTGATATCGTGTTTTTGTTCAAATTTAGTGCATTGCCGGATATGATCCTTTTTGGCATTCCATACCGACATATGATTTCTTTTTTTTCTCAAGAATTTGCTGACTGTCAACTTTGTGACATTGGCATATGAAGCAACTATCACCCACTTAGTAAAGTAATCGACAACCGCAAATATGAATCGATACTTGTTAGAAGCTTTTGGCATGATTGGCCCACTGACATCCATGCCCCACATATAGAAAGGCCATAGATTCCACTGATTCTTTGTAAGGTGGGGTCTGTTTCTCATCTTGTTCTACCATCCTTAACAAATCAGGAAATGAGCTACGGTCTCGGTCATATTCAAAGTCCTGAGGTTCCTCTAGACACATATCTTGCTCAAAAGGATGTTTTGAGTCAATAGCAGTGTCGCTCATATATTATTGATATATGGAGACCTATTATAGGGACGAAGGAAGATCCGAAGAACAAAAGAATCTAAGAATATTTACTTGTGTGGTATGATTATGAACGAAATGGAAACAATAAAAGAATATTTGCTTGAAGTGAGAAACAAAGATGCATTTTATTGAAATAAAGATGCTGGACATAAGCCTATTTCACAAAAGGATTCTTATAGCTCCTAGGCTTAGAGCAATAAGCGTGTTTTAGACATTACTCCGAATTGGCTCTAAAAAATACAGGGATCTCTTCCACAATCCCATTGTTCCAAACACTCCCAGGTATGTACGGGCGAATGCCTGATAAATTATCTTCCCCGGCTCCTTTTTCAGATACGGCTTTAATGTTCAGATTTTCCAACATTCCTTCCGGGCCTTTGACTTCTTCAAGGAATTCCAACTCTTTATTATCTATTTGGCTCTTCACCAAAGCTTTGAATTCAGCGCACTCTTAGATTTCATGACCTTCTTCTGCGTGGAATTCACAGTAGCTCCTCATCCCTTTGGGTACCTCCTCCGAATTTTGAATGATTAATCCCATGTCTATCATTTGTTTCAAAACCCATTTCAATGGGGTTTTTACTTCTGCAATATTCTTCTTGATTCTCTTCCTCGCATTCTCGATTATCGCGTTTACCTCTTTATCAGCATGGTTGGGTAACGAATTTTTTACACTAGACAGATTGTCAAATTTCACAATGCCTATTCTGATGAGCCTTTCGATTAACTTTTTAAAAGTGGTGCAGTTTTCTATCGAGTGTCCCGTGATTCCTGCGTGGTACTCGCATTGGGCGTTTGCGTCGTACCATTTGGGGAATAGAGGTTGCATAGGTTCCAAATAGAACGGAGATACCACATGGTTATCAAACAGATTTTGGTACAACTCCCTATACATCATGGGGATGAGAGTGAACTGGAGTTTTTCTGAGTTCGGCCTCGAGTTGGATTCTTGCCTTGAAGGGCCTTGATAGCTGGTGGTTACGGCCCTCGGCTGGCCTATAGTGATTAGCTTGGAATACTCTTTATTATACAGGCTCAGGTTATTCATTTCATTTTCCTTATTCTTTGGGGTTGATATTTTGGCATTTTCCCCGGCCTCTATTTTTCCACACCTTATTACATTTTCTATCATTTTTCCAGACATCACTATGCCCGAGAAACTCTTAGTTGCGCTTCCCAGCATGTGATTGATAAAAAGTGCCTTCAGGGTATTAATGAAGAGCATGGTTGTTTCCTTTTCTAGCAGTGGCGGTTGGACTTGCGTGGCGACTTCCCTCCACCTTTGAGCATATTGCCTGAAACTTTCGTTTGGCTTTTTCTCCATATTTTGTAACGTGATTCTGTCAGGCGCCATATCTGTCACGTGGCTATATTGTTTCATGAAGGCATGTGTCATGTCCTTCCACGAACTATTTTGGGCACGATTTAGCTGATTATACCATTTGGTCGCAGCCCCAGTCAAGCTGTCTTGGAAATAGTGAATCAATAACTGATCATTACTGACATATCCGGTCATCCTCCGATAGAACATTGTAATGTGAGCCTCAGGACAGCTGGTCCCATTATATTTTTCAAATTTTGGCATTTTGAACTTTGGAGGGAGCACTAAATCTGGGACCAGGCTCAATTCCTTAGCATCAATTCCACAATGGTAATCAGCGCTTTCCAACGCCTTGAATTTCTCTTCTAGCCATTTGCATCGGTCTTCCAGTTGCTTTGGGAGCTCCACTCTTACATTTCCCATTTTCGCTATATCATCAAGGTCGGGGACAATGGGATTTGCTAGATTGTCTCCGGGGTTAGATCCTGAACCCGTCGGGAAGTTTATCGGTGCCGAAATATCGGTCTGATGTTGACGGACACCCTTTGTGGTTGTGCTTGGGTGTTCGTTTGGGGTGAAACCTAGAGGATAAGCAGTGTCTTCGTTGTCGTCTCCAGTATTGATCACAGGGCTCTTTCCTTTTTCTAGCCCCTCAGCCAGCAACTGCGTTAACTGGCTCATCATGCTTCTCTGGGATTCTAGCATCTGATCCCTCATATCCTATTGGATTTTGGCCAACTGTTCTTGCATCTGTATTTGCAGTTGATCCTGCATCTCTCTTTGCATTTGTTCCAACCTTTCTAACCTTTGGTTCATAGCTTTAGTCTTTCTTCGTGTACTGTAATGATATTTCAGGGTAACTGCCACTATTTTAGGGTCTTTTGTGAGTTTTATTGCACATGATGCAACACAATGCTAATGCATGAAATGAATGCAAAAAGAGGCGTTGATTCTGATTCAATTCTATTAGAACAACTTTTCTAGAAAATAAATTTCTTTACATAAAACGGATTGTAACATCCTGAATTTTTGGGCCTATGCGTTTAATGGGTGGATACGTTTAATGTGTTAATTTAAGTATTAGAGGTGCAAATTGGGCTCGGAAATGGGCCGAGGTCTTGGCTAAATATTTTGTTTAGGGACTATGGGGTTTAAATAAAGTATTGAGAGTGAAATAGGCATAATGGTGGCCCAGGAACAAGAGGCGCAGTAGGAGGGAGCTATAAGTGGCGCCAATAGGCAAAAGAAGGGGGCCTCAGTGTGGCCGCTTGGAGCCCAAGAAATTGGGCTAATTTCGGCAGCCCAAGGAGAGCTAGGGGGACGGCAACAAGGCTAAAATTTAGGGATTTTTAATGTTTTATTTAAGTGGATAATGAGCAGAGAAGAAAGGGGAAGGAGTGGGGTGATGTAGGACTCTTTTGGATGTGAGTTCTGATAAGGATAAGGGAAAAGATGAGAGGCTATCCAGGAGGCTAGAGGTGGCCAAAATTTGGACTCTGTGTGTAAAGGGGGCGACTAGTTAGGGAAGAAAATGCCGAAAATTTTGTGAGTTTTTCTGAAAAGCTTTCTCTCATTTTTCTCTCACACAAATCTGTTTCCATTCTTTTTCTTCCTAGCCGAAATCTCCAAGCCTCTTTCTTGTTTTCTTTTCTTCTTCTCTTTTTCTGCTAAAAGCCGAAACTCCTCATTCAATTCTTCTAAAAAGTAAAAAAAAACACATCTAGTTCATCTTTTCGGGATTTTCTTAAAAGCCGAAATTCCTAGATCTATACTCTTCTACGCTTCGATCTTCTTCTGGAATTGCCGAATCTTTCTGCAAGGGGGTAGCCGAAATCATCTGTAGAGGTAAAGGTCGATTTGTGTATTCTTTTTCGGCTTTTAGAGATCTTAGCCGAATGGCTATATGGTTAACTAATCGGGTGTTTTCTATCGTTTGCGGCATTCCGGATTTGAAGGGGATTCAATCACTTAGATTTCTAAGCCGAGTTCAAGAGTCTTGGATCGTATCACTTTCGTGGATTTCAAGGTAAGGAGATATTTTAATTTAAGCATATAATTCGGTAAAACAC
The DNA here is from genome assembly GCA_025698515.1 of Gossypium sturtianum. Lineage (NCBI taxonomy): Eukaryota > Viridiplantae > Streptophyta > Magnoliopsida > Malvales > Malvaceae > Gossypium > Gossypium sturtianum. The sequence continues at coordinate 160,077,510 of CM046945.1, read as the reverse complement.
TAACCCTTGGCCGAATATAGGAAAGGCTTTATCTTTGCGTTCTTCCGCTTTTGAGCAAAGTTGTAGACAAAGGGCGATGAGATCCGATTAGCGAGGGTATCGAGATAGAGGGTAGTCCTACGTATTAATCAGTGTGTGTAACATTCTCACACCATTTGGATTGCTTGTTAGTATATGTTTATAAATCATTATATTACGCTAAATGCCAAATACCGCATGGTCGTTAAAAACCCGAGGAGGGTAAAGGCGAATCACCGTGTTAGTGATCTCTCGTCATTCTAAAGTGAATGTTTCGCGATTTGGTATGATGAACATGTATGCTTGTTCTCGTGATTGCATGGGGTTGGGTGATTGATGAAAGGGAAGTGTTCATTTGTAGTGGCTTTTGCCATGATCTGTTGTAGTGGCTTTTCCCATGATCTGTTGTAGTGGCTAATGCCATGATCTGACGATGAACAGCTATCTGCAGCATGACTGCCATCGAGGGTGTGTAGCGGTGTGGGTTGATTGTAGAAATCCCCAATGGTGTGATTGGCGGTGTAAGGTGGTGGTGTGTAGCGGATGGAAACCTAGGATTGGGTTGGGCTTTGCATATTTTCTCGATATATTATACTCTGTTATATTTTCTCGTGGGGCTAAGGCCCAACTGATGGTGCACGAGGTTGCACACTGAGTCTCGCGACTCACCCCATTATTTAACATCTTTCAGGTAGCACCTAGTGCATCGGACCGGGTTGCAGAAGAGCGCAAGGTGGCCATGCGAGGGATTAATTTCGATTCAACAAAAGACTTTACTAGTTTATTTATTTTTTTAATATTTTAATCAGTGGGTTTAAATTTCATTGTAATAAGGCCATGGGCCACTAGCTTCATATTTTCGTTTCTTTGGGGCTTTTATTATTATTAGACATTTACATTTTACGTTTAAATTAAGTTAAGACATGTATCAAATTTCGGTTTTTAATCCACTAAGGCATAAATATAAAATGTATATCTTTTACAAATCATCCAACCATTTAGTTTTCTCGAATAACGTGTTAAACTCAAGAAAAATATTTTCTGAAATTGCGACATCTTTTAAAATCTCCCTAAGTGACATGCCTGATCCGGTCATGGTGTTTGGGCCGGGTTTGGGGTGTTACAAATTGGTATCAGAGTCCGGTTCAAAACTCAGCTTTGGGGTTTTGGGCTCAAAATGTTTTCTAAAGTTGGGTTTTTGAAAACATGCATGTTTATAAATAACACAGGAGGGTTTTCTCGGCATGGCACCTGCGTCTCACCCAAGTCCGCTGTAAGTATTCGTAACTCACCGTGTTATATATATGTGGGCTTGATGGGCTTTAAGGGACGTAGATTATTTTAATTAGAGCTTGATGGACCTTAGGCCTAGTTAAACAACTCTCAATTGCATAAGACTTAATCCAACCGAACAAACCTGTAGACAAGTCGCAAGACTAGGGTGTGGCAACAGGCATGCGCATGTCTAGGATTGGATCCGGAAGAGCCTGGTACTTAAGCAGTCCTAGTGACTCACCTCCTCTTCGCTGGAATCCTACCTGGTGCGTAGTGACTGTTCACCTTAGTCATGAGGACTTGTTGACGGGCCAAAATTTATAACTAACACCCGAAAGAGACCAGCCATCCTATTTTGTAAAATTACTAAATTACCCCTGATTTATAAGTGACCAAAATATCCCTAATTTGTAGGATTACCGAAATACCCCTGGATTGTAAAATTACCAAAATACCCCCGAATTGTAAAATTATCGAAATACCCCCAGATTGTAAAATTACCGAAATACCCCCAGATTGCAAAAATTACCAAAATACCATTCTTTCACAAAATCACCAAGGAACCCTATTTCGGAAAATTACGAAAATACCCCTGTAGGATAAATTACGAAAATACCCCTGGGTAGTGAAACGACGAAAATATTCTTAGGTGATGAATGTAAGTTCGTGGATGCTACTTGTATGTGGATGGTTGATGATTAAACGTATGTGCTTCTTAGGACTAGAAGATGTGAACTTGAGACCAAACTTACGGATGTGATTCCGAATTCGAAAGAACTACTCTTAAACTCACATCGCTCATAAGATCTGCTCGTGGTTAATCGATGGAAGAAACCTATTAATTCATAAAATTTCTAATCGATAAACGTCAATCGGAAGAATGAGTACAAGGGGACGAGGACGCCTAGATGCGAATACCGTGCGTGCTCTCTACCATAGTATACTAAGTGTTTCTTTTGGCTTTAGAATTAGAGCACGCAGCGAAAGCATAGTGGTGAGACTTGGGTAGTACGATTAATAGTTAGTTGGAAATTTCGAGGACGAAATTTCTTTAAGGGGGTAGAACTGTAACATCCTAAATTTTTGGGCCTATGCGTTTAATGGGTGGATACGTTTAATATGTTAATTTAAGTATTAGAGGTGCAAATTGGGCTCGAGAATGGGCCGAGGTATTGGCTAAATATTTTGTTTAGGGACTATGGGGTTTAAATAAAGTATTGAGAGTGAAATAGGCATAATGGGCTTGTGGCCCAAGAACAAGAGGCGCAGTAGGAGGGAGCTATAAGTGGCACCAATAGGCAAAAGAATGGGGCCTCAGTGTGGCCGCTTGGAGCCCAAGAAATTGGGCTAATTTCGGTAGCCCAAGGAGAGCTAGGGGGGACGGCAACAAGGCTAAAATTTAGGGATTTTTAATGTTTTATTTAAGTGGATAATGAGCAGAGAAGAAAGGGGAAGGAGTGGGGTGATGTAGGACTCTTTTGGATGTGAGTTCTGATAAGGATAAGGGAAAAGATGAGAGGCTATCTAGGAGGCTAGAGGTGGCCGAAATTTGGACTCTGTGTGTAAAGTGGGGGACGGCTAGTTAGGGGAAGAAAATGCCAAAATTTTGTGAGTTTTTCTGAAAGCTTTCTCTCATTTTTCTCTGCTGTCGAAATCTGTTTCCATTCTTTTTCTTCCTAGCCGAAATCTCCAAGCCTCTTTCTTGTTTTCTTTTCTTCTTCTCTTTTTCTGCTAAAAGCCGAAACTCCTCATTCAATTCTTCTAAAAAGCTGAAAAAACACATCTAGTTCATCTTTTCGAGATTTTCTTAAAAGCCGAAATTCCTAGATCTATACTCTTCTACGCTTCGATCTTCTTCTGGGATTGCCGAATCTTTCTGCAAAGGGGTAGCCGAAATCATCTATAGAGGTAAAGGTCGATTTGTGTATTCTTTTTCGGCTTTTAGAGATCTTAGCCGAATGGCTATATGGTTAACTAATCGGGTGTTTTCTATCGTTTGCGGCATTCCGGGATTTGAAGGGGATTCAATCGCTTAGATTTTTAAGCCAGAGTTCAGTAGCCCTTGGATCGTATCACTTTCGGGATTTCAAGGTAAGGAGATCTTTTAATTTAAGCATATAATTCGGGTAAAACACTAACCCTTGGCCGAATATAGGAGAGGCCTTATCTTTGCGTTCTTCCGGCTTTTGAGCAAAGTTGTAGACAAAGGACAGTAGATCCGATTAGCGAGGGTATCGAGATAGAGGGTAGTCCTACGTATTAGTCAGGTGTGTAACATTCTCACACCATTTGGATTGCTTGTTAGTATATGTTTATAAATCTGTTATATTCTGCTAAATGCCAAAATACCGGCATGGTCGTTGAAAACCCGAGGAGGGTAAAGGCGAATCACCGTGTTAGTGATCTCTGTCATTCTAAAGTGAATGTTTCGCCGATTTGGTATGATGAACATGTATGCCGGTTTCGTGATTGCATGGGGTTGGGTGATTGATGAAAGGGAAGTGTTCTTTGTAATGGCTTTTGCCATGATCTGTTGTAGTGGCTTTTGCCATGATCTGTTGTAGTTGCTAATGCCATGATCTGTTGTAGTGGCTATTGCCATGATCTGATGATGAGCAGCTATCTGCAACATGACTGCCATCGAGGGTGTGTAGCGGTGTGGGTTGATTGTAGAAATCCCCAATGGTGTGATTGGCAGGTAAGGGTGGTGTGTAGCGGATGGAAACCTAGGATTGGTTGGGCTTTGCATATTTTCTGATATATTATACTCGTTATCTGCTTACAGTGAGGCTAAGGCCCAATCTGATGGTGCACGAGGGTTGCACACTGAGTCTCGCGACTCACCCCATTATTTAACATCTTTCAGGTAGCACCTAGTGCATCGGACCGGGTTGGAGAAGAGCGCAAGGTGGCCATGCGAGGGATTAATTTTGATTCAGCAAAAGACTTTACTAGTTTATTTATTTTTAATATTTTTAATCAGTGGGTTTAAATTTCATTGTAATAAGGCCATGGGCCACTAGCTTCATATTTTCGTTTCTTTTGGGCTTTTATTATTATTAGACATTTACATTTTACGTTTAAATTAAGTTAATGCATGTATCAAATTTCGGTTTTTAATCCACTAAGTCATAAATATAAAATGTATATCTTTTACAAATCATCCAACCATTTAGTTTTCTCGAATAAAGTGTTAAACTCAAGAAAAATATTTTCCGAAATTGCGACATCTTTTAAAATCTCCCTAAGTGACATGCCAGATCCGGTCATGGTGTTTGGGCTGGGTTTGGGGTGTTACACGGATACATATACAGCCTTGCCCGTATACTCCAGGCGAAGACATCGATCCTTTTCTTCATATTCGGATGTTAAGATCTTGCGAATTTTCCAAAAGATGTCTCTATTATCTCCTTTTTGCTTGATCCGGGCTGCGACCAATTGCTCACTCATCCTCGTGATGCTCATTAGCTTCTTTAAGTAAAGTCGTGTACTCCTCTGCGGACTCTCACCAAAAGATCTTGGCACGTTGACGGCTCCTGAATAATCTTTGTTGGCTTGAATCCTAAAGTAAAGTCGTATACTCCTCCGTGGACTTTCACCCTTCTCTCGTTGTGTTTACTCGGACCATATTCGGACGGCCGTATTGTATTCTACTTTATCAAGAAATTTATTTTCTATGACAAGCTCTCTATTTAGCAATTGAACGTGAATCAACACCTCTTTTCTATGATGAAAATGCAATGCAATCATAACCAAAACAAAAGAAACACGTCATAAATAACAAATAGAGCACCTATTTGAATGACCTCTAGGGGTTTGGTGTGGTTCTACCTAGGGCAGGCTCTTAGGGCTTATTATATGCGGTTTGGTTCTAAAGTAAAGGTACTCGAACCGGCAGATTCCTCGATCCTATACGGAGGTGAAGACCTCACGAAGGAATAGTTTCTCACTCCCACTTAAGAGGGTAAAAATCAAGCGAGTATGCAATATGATGCGCGAAAGTATACTAAGAGACTCAAACCAAAAGCAAACATATCAAATGACGCAAACCATGAAAATAAAATGAAAAGAACGTAATTTTAAATTGGATTTCTAGTTTTCGACAAAAGGACAGAAAATAATCAATTTACGGCTTGACTCTCGTGAGGTCCCAGTGGAGTCGCCAAGCTGTCGAAACTATTTTTTTGTAAAAAACGGGGTCGACTTTTATTTTAAAAATGAAAGCGAAAAAACGGGAGTCGCCACCAATCTTTTTTGATGAGGTGTGATCGGGTTACCTCGTAATTCAGTCATTTTAATAATGGATTTGATTTATTAAAACAACGGTTTTGGTCTACGAAATTCAGAAAAATGGGTTCGGGGGTCGGTTACGCACGATGAAGGATTAGCACCCTCGTAAAGCCCAAAATTGGTACCTAGTTGATTAATTAGTGTCTTAATGTCGAAAATCGAAAATTTGAAGAGATTTTAAAAATACGATCCTTTGTTAAAATATTGCTTAATTGAAAACATTTTTACAAAAAAGGCGTATTTCACGTTAATCGAGAAAAAAGATTACGTCCCGTAAGTTAGGACACAACGTCTTAAATTCCCGAAACGAGAATAAATACCGAAAAAATTATTTATTTTGATAGACATTCGATTATCTCGATTTTAGAAAGAAATCGTATTCCGTAAGTTAGAACACGATTTTTCCTAATTCCCGAGAATGTTTAAAAATTTATGCTTTAAAAACGTTCGTTTATTCGAATTTATCGAGAAAATCGAAACCCTGTAAGTTAGGAAACGACTTTTCGAATCTCGAATTACGAAAGATTGCTTATAAAAAACAAAATTTTATGTATCGGGAAAAAATTAATGTAACATGATTTTGAGTAAATATAAAAATAAATCACGATGCTAATATGCGTAACAAAATAATAAATGCGTTAATGTAAATGACAGTGAGAAGGACGAGAATAAAATAAATGAATAAAACGAATAAGCTAATTATAAATTAAAAAAGAAAAATAATAAGCAATCTAAAAATATTTAAAATTAAAAAACTAGTAGGGAACAAATAAATAAATAAATATTATGTAAAACTATTTAAAAATAATATTAATGGTAATGATAATAATATTAATGATAATAATACAAATAATAAATAATTTAAAGTTTGAAATGATATAAAAGGATATAAAAATAAATAAATAATAATAATAATGAGAGTGATGTTAAAAATAAAATGAGTACATTTAAAAAGTAATAAGTAAATAAATAAAAAAGGGAATAATATAATAGTAATAAAAATACAATAATAATAATAATAGTAGTAGTAATAAAAATAATAATAATAATAATAATAATAATAATAATAATAGTGATAATTAATTAATTTAATGATAAAATAGTAAAAATAACAAAAAAAAATGACTAATTTCAACTTAAAACAGAAATTTGGGGGCAAATCCGAAATAAATAAAAAGAAATGGACTAAACTGAACGCGCGAATAACAAGGAGGGACTAAATGGGAAATTCTCCCTTCTCCTCCAAAACGGCGTCGTACGAGTAGGGACCAAACTGAAACCGTAGTAAATTATGGAGCAAAAATTTTTAAAAAATAAAAACTTGATTGTAAAACACTTGAAAAGTGGAAGGGCTAAAGGTGCAATTAGCCCTTCCGTTTAAAACACGCGGATCCTAGCTTGGAGCGGGTCGGGTAATCGGGTCAGAGGGGCAAATGGCGCCGTTTTGCGCCTGGTGTTTTAAATCAAAACGACGCCGTTTTGATAAGCTTTATAAATCAATTTTTTTACCAAAAAAAAATCATTCCACCCCTCATTTAAAAAAAAAAAACTTTCAATAACCTCTCAAAACACTCTTCCTCTCTCTCCAAGTCCTGCCAGGTCTCCGGTCGCTGGACCGCCATGAAAGTCGCCGGTCGCCGGCGACGGCGCCACCGTCCGCGGTGGCCGTAGAAGCCCAAAAATTCCTCTTTTCTTCCTTTCGACCCCTAGAATCGGGATCTAGGGTTAGTTTTTTTAGAAAATGGCCGAAAAATGCCAAAAGGGGAGAAGACGAAACGACTCCGGTAAGCCTCACCTCCCTTTTTTATTTCGTGTTTTCTTCTTTTAAAAGTAAAAAATATTAAGGCAAAAATAATAGAAAAGAACAACAACCTTAATATTTGGATTGCTTCTGTTTTTGTATTCCGAATGCCTCTGTTTTTGTATTTCAAAAATACCTTCTCCTTTACAAAATAAATTCAATCGGCTTTATAGCTGACTTTTTTACAATGTATTTTTCTTGTTTTTTTCTATTGCTGTCTGCGTGTTTGTTGTTGTATGCAGGTACGGGGCAGAGGTTGGACGTGCTACGGAGGCACGTGGGTGCGTTGACGTGGAGGCACGAGGGGGCAGCGGCTGCTAGCAACTAGGGTTCATTGTTTTTCTGATTTTTTAGGTTTAGGCTATTGGGTTGTAATTTGGGCTAGGGGTTTTGGGTCTGTTTGTTTAGTTGTTTTGGGTCTGTTTGGGCCCGGGCCAAAATTGGGCCTTACAGACATTATGTTTTCAATTTACACAAAAAAGTATCGATATCTTTTACCAGATATCAATAATTTGTCTTTAGTATCGTTGTAAACTAATTTCAACGGTCACTGAATTATGCATTAAATGCTAATAGTATCGATACTCGTAGAAAAAGTATTGATACCTTTTATTGCAGATAAATTTAATAATCTGATATTTTCATCCCCAACGACCCTATTAACTTTAACAACAACCCAAGTGGTTGGAAATGTATTAGAGGGTATAAATACCATGTTCCAAGGGTAAAGGCAATTGGGGCCGAATCACTATAAATTGTTGTGTTCATTGTTACACATACGTTCGTTGCTTCCACAAATTTTCTTAAAGGCAATTCACCCCCTCTTGATGATTTCGAGTTGATCTAACAAGCTAACAATTTCATTTTTTATTTAAATTGAAAATGTTAATTTGTCAATAATAAGTAATACCAAGTAAAATATAAAATATATAATTAATACCAATTAAAAATAAAAATAAAAATATATTATCACATTTATCATAATATAATTATACCTATTTGTTTGTTCATTTACTCTTTTAATTCATTAAAAGAAACAAAATCATAAAATAAAATATTTTGGTTGGTTGAGAAAGTTGATACATCATATACAAAATTAGTGACAACTCAATTGTTTTATGAATATTAATAAATTTACCAAATGATTTTTTCCACTACTCCATTTCAACAAAACTCAATTGTTTCCCTCTTGAAAAATATTTGTTAAAATCAGCGAATTTTTTTAGACTTCATAAGCAGGTTGAGGGTTTAACAAGTGTATTATAAGGTATAGTACAAAATTAAAAAATAATAATTATATAAATAAATGTGACACTTTTCACAACTTCAACCCGTTTATGAAATTTAAAAACTTCACTAATTGTACATCAAATAATTACTTTTATTAAAAGTCACATTTTGAATTTAGATTCCCTTAAATTTTAAAACTAAGTTGTTAAAAAATAATTTAGATAAAAGTTAATTTAAATTATAAATATCATAATATCATCTATTAAAATAATCTTATATTATTTAATAATGAAAGTCTTACCTTTACCCTAAAAAATATAAAAGTCTTACCTTCTTAGGCTGATGAAAAACTGATACACATTTGTAATTGTATAAGTAAGCATTATTAAAACCAATTAATACTAAAAATTTCAAAATAATAATAAGTGAAGATATCAAATAATAATGAAATTATACATTTTTTCTGGTGATGAAATGAAAAATCAAAGCAAAATCTATTAAATAATACTAAAACGCATCTATTTATATTGCTAAATTTTAGTTTTAATTGGGTTACAATTGTAATTTTAGTTAAATAATAAATTAGGGTAAACTATAAAAATAGTCACTTTTGTTTGCCTCAAATTATATTTTAGTCACTTATGTTTGAAATGTTATGTTTTAGTCACTTACATTATCGTTTTGTTATGAAGTGGTCACTCTATCGTTGAGCTCCATTACCTCCCTAACAACGGTCCTACGTGGCAGTCCAAATATGTTTTAAATACCAACTTGGATGTCCTATGTGACTGTCCAAAATAATTTTTTTTAATTAAAAACATATTTTCATCCCACTAACTGGACAACCAAGTTGGCATTTAAAACCCATTTGAACTGCCGTTAGGGAGGTACGGAGTTTAACGGTTAGAGTGACCACTTGTAACAAAACGATAACGTAAGTGATTAAAACGTAACATTTCAAACATAAGTGATTAATATGTAATCTGAGGTAAATAAAAGTGACTATTTTTGTAACTTACCCTAATAATTAATCTAAAATAATAAGTGTAGTTTAATAACCAAATTCTAATAAAGTAATATTAACTTTTCAATATAATTCGTTATGAAAATAAAATAAATATAGGTATAATTATTTTATATTAATAATTTGTTACGAAAAATAAAAGTAAAACCTATCTTTTCAATTTTATATTTAAGGGTTGATAATAAAAATATAATCAATAAAATAACTATTATTATTTTTCATAATGAATTGTAATTATATTAATTGAGTTATGTTTTTTTCAACATTAAAAAGATAGGTTTAGCTAACACAAAACATTAAGCTTTATTTTAATTTGTCAAGTAGAATCAGTTAATAAAATATATTTAACTTAATAATTTAATGAATATAATAAATTATATAATTTAAATTAATTATTATGATAGATATAATTTGATAATTAAGATTTTTTAATTATTGGATTTTTTTTAATAATCCCATTATAGGTTCAGATCATATTTGTTCTTTTTGAGACAATGCCTAGCACTACCCATAGCCTCTCACCAACCTAGGGGTGAGCATTCGATTGAATCGAGGGAAAAAATTTCGAGTTCACGAGTCCTATTTTATCATCCTAACTCAATTTGAATTTTTTTTAAATAGAGTCGAGTGAAATTAATTCAAGTCGAGTTGAATAGAGTGAAATTGTTCGAATTAAATTAAAAAAAGTTAAACATGTCAAATAAAAATATTATTACAGTATAATTAATTCCATGTTAAAGCACATAAATTTGAAACCATATATATTTGAAAAAAAAATTCAAAGCAAAACAATAAAAAAAATAAGATACTTAAGTACGATAAATTTGAATCATTAATTAGGTCCCAATATTATTATTTTAGAAAATTTTTAACTTTTTTATATGTTTTTAGAATTTTTATAATTTTTTAAAAATATATATTTCAAATTTAATTTTTTTTGTAGTTTTTTGTTGTGAGAGAGACTAATTTACTTATTTTCAAAGTTATCAAGGATCAAAAGGGTATTTAGATAAATCTGTTATTCGAATTATTCGAATTGTGAATTTCACCTCGACTCAAAATCTAAATTCAAATCGAGTTATTCGAGTTAACTCGAATAATTCGAATATCTCGATTCGATTAACTAGAAATTAAAAAAAAATCGATTTTTTCGAATCAAATTGAGTTTTGCTCACTCCTACCCGACCTATAAATAAGAGGGTAACGCGCTTCAGCACACTCGAATCCATGTCCTCCTACATTAACAACAAGGACCATGTCAGTTGAGCTAAGACTCAATAGATAATTATTAAATTTTTTTTAAATTAGTAAAAGATGTATTAATAAATAAAATCAGTTTTCCTGAACATGAGTTTAATCATTATTAGCATTTTCCCAATATATATATTTATTAAAATCTATCTTAATTGGTGGTTGTAATATGTGTTTTTTTCATATTTTTTTTTGAAAATTATATATGATTTTTTTTATTAAATTAGAGATAATGCATTAATTATATATATATATTACTTTATTTTTAAACAATTTTTTATACACACCTCTTATCCGAAAGCCCAAATTCAATGCTTTCATAAGTAACAAGGAAATGTGTTGGTATTCTGGGGTTCAAATTTTGGTGATTCATTTGTTTGAAATTAAATTTGATATTTTCCCAACTTTGTAATGATTAAATTATTTATGGACTACACCTTTTTTTCAGCAAGCTTAAAACATTATTTACTTACTAAAGTTGACCTACTAATTGGAGTATCTGTAATGTAATAGAAACTTCCATACTAATGATTTTAATTAACGGACAATTGAAGTACACTGACGTCATTAACAGACACAACAAAATGGCACCCTTTTTAATTAAGGGTTTTTTAGTCACTCGTATTATGCCTTCTTTTCAAGGTTATTAAGGCTAAATGGTTAAGCTGGTTTAAAATTTTTACCATCTTTTTTAAAATATTTAAATAAGGATTTTTCGAATTTTTTATTTTTATTCTTTCTAATAATATATATCTTATTTAATTGTTATGTGTTATGTGTTATAATTATTAATACATTTTTATTCTCTTCTCTCTTTCTTTCCAATAATATTTTTGAAATATCTTGTTGCCATTGTTATCCCTATTTTTATATTTATAATATCTATATTTAACAATATAATTAATTCTAAATATTTTATATGAACCGAAAATTCTATCATATTCATATGTATATGAAAAACACGTATTTATAATACATGTATGATTTAAAAATAACATACAATAAATAAAAATATATGATTTCAAACTAATAATAGTAACAACATATATGAAATATATACAATATTAAAATAAAAATTTGTTAAATTATGAGTGAAAGGAATTTTAAATAAGTAAACATATCAAATTATAAATATCAAATGTACTTCGATTTTTTATTATGATATTTTCTGTAACAACCCATTTTCAGTGGTGTTAGAAACAGTGGTTTCGGGACCATAAATCTGACGAGTGAGTTTGTAAGTATTATTATTTAATATTTACAAATCAAATATAGTATTATATAGAATTTTGATTTGATATTTTTTGCTATTTGAACGAATAGTTAAATACAAGTGATTTGTCTCTAAAGTCTAAGTAATTTTGAAAAATGAGGTATCGGTATCTTGTTTCTGTAAATCGAGCCTATAAGTATTTTTATTAAATATTTATAGAGTTACTATATAGGTGTATTGAAGTTTGGTCTGAAAATTTTAGTGATTTGTTAGTTAATTAAAAAAAAAAGGCTAAATCGTAAAAATTGTAAAACTTAATCATTATTGAATTTTATTAATGAAATGGCTTATATAGTCAAAGTTGGAGGATTAACATGGTAATTTAACCATAATTTAGCATGATGGAAGGTTTATGAATTAAAATTAATTAAATTACATGTTATTTTTATATATTAAAATGTTAAAGTAATAATATTATTAAATGTAAAAACATAAGCTAATGTTGTCATCTTCCCCATTTGAGGTCTTGACACCGAAACTCCATAGTTTCAATTTCTTCAAGCTTTGGTCTTGCTTTTATTCACGCATGTAAGTCCTTCGGCTATTGGTTTTTCGTAAATTTTATGTTTTTTAGATCGTTATAGTTTAATCTATCAAATTCATGGAATAATTTGTGATTCTATCAAAGTTTTTAAAACTTGTCATTGATGTTCTTGTAGATTTCTTAATGTTAATGCTTTGATTTGAAGCTTGATGATGGATTTGAACTAACTTGTAAAGTGATGACGTCACGAACTAGCTAAAATATGACAAAGGCAAGCGCACCTATCGAATGGTAGTATAGCTATGGTGAGTCGGGAATATCGTTGTAACACCCCTTACCCGATTCCGTCACCGGAACAGGGTACGAGGCATTACCGGACATTATCCACACAATTGTACAAAATTTAATATGTAAAATCCGTATAAACTTAAGATTTTTCCATACATAATCATCACATTCTCATTCGACCAATTCAAGCATTAACATAAACATATGACTTGATTAATATTGAACATTATCAATACCCATAAGCAAAATAAACCATCAAAATTTTTTTTAAAGGCCAGTATTTTAACCCAATTCATTACTACAAGTAACAAAACAATTAAGTCTTCTATACATGCCATAATTCCCATAATATTGTTTTCAAAATACCAAAAGAAGGCTGATAGTGTGGATGGATCTCCGACAATCACCGAATCCCGAGCTAGCTTGATGACACTATAGGACAAGGAAAGAAAAGAGAGTAAGCATATAGCTTAGTAAGTAAGTATGTAAATAATAAATAATGGATTTAACATGTTTACAAAATAACAGAATCATATCTACATTCAAAGTCACTATTTATTCAAGTTCGGAGCAAGCTGTCTATTCGAGTTGCAGTCACTAAATTACTTTTATCTGGAGCTAAAAAACTCCAAATTAAGATCCGTAAATTTTCCCTGAAACTAGACTCACATATCTTGTTACCATAAAAGTTTAAAAATTTTTGGTTTAGCCAATTAGTACAGTTTATTCTTCAAAGTCTCCCCTGTTCTGCTGTCCGACAATTCCGACCATTCTTCGCTAAAATTTAATTATCTTTTTGTACAGAATTAAAATGATGTTCTAGTTTGTTTCTTCTAAAAATAGACTAATTAAGGAATCTAACCATATAAAATATGTCCCAAAATTATTTTTTTACAATTTTCAATGATTTTTCCAAGTCAGAACAGGGGATCTCGAAATCACTCTGAACTAGTCTCACAAAAATCTAAATGTCTCAAAATAAAGAATTTATTTGCTTTCTCTGTTTCTTTCATATGAAAATAGACTCAATAAGCTTTAATTTCATATCTCACTCAACTACTAGTTCCATTTCTACCATTTTTGGTGATTTTTTCAAATTCACATCACTGCTACTGTCCAAAGCAGTTCTATTGTAAATTTTTGCTCTCTCTCACTTTAGTTGTGTTCATCACTTGCCTATACCAATCTTTCCAATTTCCGATTACATATCGAGCATATTGTTCATACGTACATTTGCCACATTTCTCAATTGGTCACATTCACACTTGCACTTATTCATAACATGATCGTATTCAATTACACTTAGTCGTTACACAATCACGTGTATTTTCACTTAGTCAATTTCCCGTTGAACTCATCGGAATAATAACAGATACACGGTGGCTTGCACATAGTACCACCCTTGTAGCCGAAGCTATCTGGTGCACATAGTAGCCTGCACTTAGTACTACACATGTGACCAAAACCATCACTTACACATAGTGGCCTGCACTTAGTACCACACATGTGATCGAAACTATCGGGTACGCATAGTAGCCTGCACTTAGTACTACACATGCGACCTATCCGTCTGGTACACGTAGTAGCCTGCACTTAGTACTACACACGTGACCTAAAACCATATTGTAGCTCTCTTGTACACATAGTGGCCTACACTTAGTACCACACATGTGACCTAGCTACCTTATTCGTATCTTTTCTATTCCGAAGGTTCAACCGGGAATTCTCACTTTTCAACATTTTTCCAATTCATCCATAATCAATCACAATTCATAATTTGCATCAAGTAATTACTCCATATTCAACTATATCTCATATAATATAACCAAAATATTAAAACATAAATAAAAATAGTGTATTATTTACATACAAGCTTACCTCGGTACAAAATATGGCAAATTTGCAATTTAGTCCACAACCTTTTCTTTTCCCCGATCAAGGTCAATTCCTCGTCTTTCTTGATCTATGACAACACATTTAACTCATTTAATACTCATATTATTCAATTTAGTCCAAAAATCACACTATGAAAAATTTACAATTTTGCCCCTAAAATTTCACATATTTACAATTTTGCCCCAATACTCGAAAATTAAAATTCAGCCCCTATCTTATGTTTTATAACATGATGATCATTTTTCCCTTCTATGGCAACATCAAATTCTCACTCTAACATGTACTTATGAACATTAGGTATTTTTACCGATTATGTCGTTTTACTCGTTTTCACGTAAAATCGCTTAGCAAAAGTTGTTTAACATAATTTCAGCCTTCATGTTCTATCATAAAACATCAAAATAAACACATTTCACCTATGGGTATTTTTCCAAATATGAACCCTAAGTTAAATTATTGCTAGAATAAGCTAAACCAAGTTATCGGGATTCCAAAAACGAAAAGAACATGAAAAACGGGGCTTGGATTGACTTACTATGGAGCTTGGAAGCTTGGAAACCCTAGCTATGGAGTCCCCCCCCCCCTTGAAGTTTCGGCCTAAGGAAGAAGATGAGCATATTTTGCCATCTTTTTCCCTTTTAATTTCTTTTTATTACCAAATGACTAAATTACCCTTCATTAAAAACTTTGGTTCTTTCTACCTATATTTGTCCATATTTGTCCATGAAAGCCTAATGGTATAATTACCATTTAAGGACCTCTACTTCAATTATGCTCTTCAATTAAATCCTTTAGTATCTAGAACTCTCATTTATCAACTTTTACAATTTAACCCTAATAAGCAAATTAGACATGAATTTCATAAAATTTTCTATCAATACTCTAACACATGCATCCAATCAATTAGTAAATCATAAAAATTAATCAAAATAAACTTTTCTATCTCGAATTCATGGTTTCGCAACCATTGTTCCGTTTAGGCCCTATTTCGGGATGTTACAATCGTATCCATGAGGACTAAAAGTACTAGTAGTTACTATCTTCTTATTATCTAGCCGAATAAATTGAAGGAATTTATTTTAACCTAATCTTAACTAATCTAATTACTAAGACGAAACAGAAAATAATGTAGGAAAATATTTGAAGAAAACCTATGAGAAAGACAATACCCAGGAAAGAATCCACCTAGACTTCACTTATTATTCTAAATCTGAATTAAACGATTTATTCACTTGTCTTGATCCGTAGAAATCCCTAAATTATATTAATATCCCTTTCGAGAGTAAAAATAATTGACTCTAGGTTGATTAATTGAAATCTATTTCTAAGTAAAACCCCTATTGTCGCATTAACTCGATCTATGGATTCCCCTATTAGATTTGACTCTAATCCGGTAGATTTATGTCGTCATATTTCTAGGATTGCATGCAACTCCACTCAATTATGCCAGATCTACTCTTAAACAGGGACTTTTGCTCCACTGAATAAGCACATCAATAATGAATTAATATCCTGAAAACATTAAAACATGAAATAAAAACACATAATTGAGATCAAGAACAAATATTTATCATGTAATTCAAAAAAATCAAATAATAATATCCATCTTAGGTTTCATCCTCCCTAGGTATCTAGGGAATTTAGTTCATACTTTTGGGGGGAAATGTAACACCCCTAACCCGTAACCGACACCGGACTAGGGTTAAGAGCATTACCAGACAGATCGAAAACTTACATAACATTTCATACATTACATTTCATTAACTATCATAGTGTCCCCTAGATGAGTCATTAAGACCCTAAGCATGCATATAAACCGAGTTGGGACTAAACTGAAACACATATGAAATTTCATGAAAATTTAAAAACTTTTCTAACTTTCAGGGGAGACACGCCCGTGGTAGGAGACCGTGTGCCCTCCACGGCTTCTAGACACCCCCATGTGTCCTTCTATGTCTATATACTGACTATATCAACACGGTCACTAGGCACACCCGTGTGCCATGACCGTGTGCTACCAGACCATATACTGACTTTTCCAACACGGCCACCAAGCACGCCCGTGTGCCATGGCCGTGTACTCTTAGCTAGCTACTGACTTGCATACCACGGCCAGCTGACACGCCCATGTCGAGGCCGTGTGCTATTTAAGCTACATTCTGCCAATTCACCCACGGTCTTAGGCACGCCCGTGTGCCACATCCGTGTGACATTATAGGCCATTTACAAGGCCAAAATGCCACCCAAAAAGGGTCATACCTACAAGCAACAATATCCATCTCATACCATACATATATAGCAACCAAAAACATACCAAAATGAACATTCCATCAACACATTCAATACTAATTCCCTTCCTACCAAATTACAAACTAAAACCCACATCATCTCAAGCATATATCATCCATTTGCTTATCCAAAATTAACCATTTCATAAGCATCAAAACATATCAAAATTTGCATCATATAACTCATACATTCAAGCATATTACCAACTCAATTCTTGCCAAAACACATGGCTAAGTTCACTTCATAAACATTTACACCTATCTAGCCTATACATGCCATATTTAGCTATATTCATTCTCAAAAAGGTACCAAAATAAGTTTAGTAGTGTGATGATGATCCTTAACGGTCTCGAGCCTTCAGTAGCTTGACGACCTATAAAACAGAGAAACACACACACAGAGTAAGCTTTCCAAAAGCTTAGTAAGTTATATACAAATAAACTTAATAGACAAGTATATAAGCATATAGAAATATAGTCACATTTTATATACATAACATCTTCTCACATATATACTTTGGTTCATACTATTAGCCACATTTGCCACATTTATCAATTCCAAAAGTCTCTTATGCACAAAACTATTTCAAAGGTCCATAACCATCATAGCAAGGTTACATAGGAACTTACCTTATATACACACTTAGTGTATGAATCAACGTACCTGAATCGGATTCACTATTTACATGGCTATTTCGTATCACAGATTTGCCCGTTGAACCGTAAGGAATCTAGTAGGATACTCAGAAAGCTCGGAATGGTCGTACAATGCCAACGTCCCAGACGAGGTCTTACACGTACTCAGACATTGATGCCGCTGTCCCAGATAGGGTCTTACACGTATCATTACGATGCCGATGTCCCAGACATGGTCTTACATGTAAAGCTTATATCGATGCCAACGTCCCTGACGTAGTCTTACACATAAAACTTATATCGATGCCAACGTCGCAGACGAGGTCTTACACGAAGTCTCAAATCAACGCCAACGTCCCAGACGTGGTCTTACATGATAAAACAGAACAGATACCTATGTCATGACATAGCTAATCCTATCTATTCCTAGGTTCGTACGAGACTTCTCAGACTTATTCACTATATCGAACTTATCTTGGATTTCACAAGTATAACCTCTCATAAACATCCATCATCAACATTTATTATATAAACAATTATAATTACACACATATACGTTTATTTGCATAGTGACTTACCTCGGATTCGGTTTATCAGAATGAAAACGGTTACTTGGTTACTTTTGTTTTCCCGCGATCTAAATCCGTTTTCCTCGGCTCTTGACCTAAACATAGTCAGAATTAACCCTTTTATTCAATAGCTCATTCAATTCAATCCAAAGACACACATTTTGGACTATTTGCAATCTAGCCCTCACATTTGTACATTTTATCAATCTAGTCCATTTTTCACAAAACATCAAATTCACAAAATCCACACATATATATGCTTGGCCGAATACATATACATCACATACAAGGCCACATTTTTCATCAAATTTGTAATTTAGTCCCTTAATTTACCATTTTCTCAATTTAGCCCTATTTAGCTAAATTCATCAAAAATTCAAGAATAAAATATGTTCATCTAGCTCATATCTTTCATTTAACACCAAAAATCATCAAAAAGCTTGACATATCATCAATGGCATCTCACACAAGCATCATCAATTCATCAAATTAAAACATGGGCTTGTTAGCTCTCAAAGCAACGATTGCAAAAACGTAGAAATTATCAAAAACGGATCGAAAACTAACCTTGAATTAGACCAAAACTATGACCGAACCCTTGCCTATGTTTTTCTTTTCTTTCTTTGCTTATTTCGGCTAACAAAGGATGATAATGTGGCCATTTTCATGTTTTTATTTATCTTATAATCATTTAATACATAAAAGACATTTTTAACCTTTAATCAAATATATTAAAACATATAATTCAAGGTCATTTATGACCTTAGCCGTCCACTAACTATGATAGTGGCTTAATTGCCACATGAGTCCTTACTCTTAAGAAGACATAACAAATATGCATCCTTTCATAAAACATGCAAATTTCTCTTTTAATGCAATTCAATCCTTTTGTCAAATTAAACACACAGACGGACAAATTAACTTACGAAAATTTAGTATATGCTTAATCACATATTAAAGACACAGAAAATAATATTAAAATATTATTCAGACTCGGATTCGTGGTCCCAAAACCACTGTTCCGACTAGGGTATAAACCGGACTGTTACAAGAAACATCTCAAAATTAGGAAAACAACAAACATAAAGAAATCCAAAAACTTCGAGAGAAATTGAATAGAGATCTTCAGTCTTGAAGGAGATCCTGTTTTTGAGTTGAATCCGTTGGCGTTCTTCGAGTATTTTCTTCGTTTAGCTTTGTATCCTCCCTTAGGTCTTCTTCTAATATGTATTTATAAACTTTAGAATGCTCAGAAACCCTAAAAATTGGGTTTTTCCGCGTAACAGGGAAGCAGGGTGCGAAATCGACACGGGCTGGCACATGGGCGTGTGGCCAGCCCATGTGGAATTGCCCAGGCCGTGTGGATCCTAGAAACAGCTCTTTTTGCCCGATTTTGGCTCGTTTTTCACTCCTTTCGCTCCCTCATGCTCACCTAAGTATAGAAATATGAATTTAAAGGATTAGGAGCATCAAATTCACTAATTAACATAATAAATCATCCAAAAACGCATCAAGAATGGGATTAAAAACATGTTACTTTTATGGCTTATCAAATATCCCTACACTTAAGTGTTTGCTTGTCCTCAACTCACAATTAAAATTAATCTTTCTCAACTTGTAATTCTCATCAATAATTTGTCATAATTCACAAATAATCATACATTGATAATTCAACTAAAAGAGCATTAAAGATTCAAACAATCTAAGTCGATCATTTTTAAATCATGAAAACATAGGTATTTCCCCTTATCTAAGTAATTACCTTTAATTCAAAATCAAGAAGAATTGACATTCTCACTAAAGATTCACTCAAATCACTCAAAGTGTTTAAGGTTCAAAAATTAAGTACTCAACAGTCAAACATGAAAAGTCATTACTATAGGCTTGCATGAAAATCAAATCTCCACCACTATAAAATGAGATAATACACAAATCAAAAGGTCTTTATAAGGTTGTAATGGGGCTTAGGTTAAAGGTGTGGAGAAAGGCTGAAAAAGAAGGTTAGAATCGAGATTGAATTGATAAATTACCAAACTAGAAAAATAACAAATGCTGAATTACAAGTAATTACATCAATCGAAACTATTCAAGAATAACACGAGCTTCTTCTCAAAATATGAATTTAACTGTTCAAGCTCAAATGACAAAGAACTAAATAACTATATATGTATTTTTTTTCTTTTTTTATATGTAAATAAGAAGAATTAATTCAGCAACTTAATCAAGAGGCTTAATCAGGCAATTAACCAAATCAAATCTCGATAAAAATGGAGTCAATAAAATGGGAAAAATTCTCAATGAACAAAAAATGAGTTATGGGTTATCATTAATGGGTAAATTAAGAAACGGTGTGTTAGGCTCGAAGGGGTTTACTAAGGGTTAATTATGTAGGTAGGCTTTTTATGGAATAAGTGGGTTAAAAACAAAAAATAATAATAATAATAAACTCAATGATACCAATAAACTTAAAGGTAATTGTAATAATAATAGTAAAAAAAATATTAAAAAAAAGAAATAGCAAAAAAAAATTAAATATAAGTATAAGAATAATAAATAAATAAATAAAATAAAAATTAGTAAAATAAAAAATAAATAATATAATAAATAATAAATAAATAAAAATGGGATGATTAACCCAGTTTTCACATGGCCATGAACACGCCCGTGTGTCTAGGCTGTGTGCCATGTGCCAGACCATGTGTGTTTTCCTTCGCTTCTCCCACGCCCATGTGAGATCCCACACGCCCGTGTGGCCCGGCCGTGTCTCCCACACGGATGTGTGTCTTGCCCGTGTAACTCTCTGACTTAAAAAAAATTAGCTTTAGGTTTCACACGGCCTAGGACACGCCCGTGTGTTCAGGCCGTGTTCAGGCCGTGTGGGTCACATGGCCATGTCGCCAGGTCGTGTGTGTTTTCCTTCGCTTCTCCCACGCCCATGTAAGATCACACACGCCCGTGTGGCCAGGCCATGTGGGTCACACGGCCATGTTGCCAGGCCGTGTAACTCTCTGTCGATTACCTCATTTCACACACGGCCTGCGACACGCCCATGTGTCCAGGCCGTGTGCTCCACACACCCGTGTGTCCAGGCCGTGTGGGTAAAAAACACATCTTTTTTTTTTTAAGATTTTGAAAATTAATTAATTTTAAAATATATATATAATGAAATAAAGTTAAGAAAATTAGCAGTGTTAACACTCAGGTTGCCTCCCGAGAAGCACTTATTTAAAGTCTAAGCTCGACTTACCTCGTATTCGCATGGTCACGGTGGTTCGCAGAGTCAAAACTCCTCTTTCTCGCTGTCAATTCTTTTATTTAAATAAGGTCTAAGTCGAGTAATGTTTACCTTACAAGTGTCAAAATGAGAATGAGTTACCTCGGCTGTACCGTATGGGAAGACATTGAGTACCGTAAAAGGAGTCGCTCCGTTTGCGTTAAGCTCTGAAGTGGTTATTCGAGGGTCGGTTTCATCTAATAACACCTGATCTCCAACCTTAAATTGGTTCGTCCCATCCTTAAGCTTGTCATGGAGTCGTTTTAGTTCATCGTGTATTCTCGGTTTCTACTTGACGTATGTCCGCCATTCATCTAGTTCATCGATTTGTAGTATTCTTTCTTCATGATTTGTTCTGTTT
Organism: Gossypium sturtianum; assembly: GCA_025698515.1. Lineage (NCBI taxonomy): Eukaryota > Viridiplantae > Streptophyta > Magnoliopsida > Malvales > Malvaceae > Gossypium > Gossypium sturtianum. The sequence goes on along the minus strand of CM046945.1, from coordinate 160,055,552 downwards.
TTGTCATATAAACTGGACTGTGGCTCTATCACGTTTTTCCAATGTGTTTCCTGCAAAGAATGTTGAGCCACAAGGTTATTAACATTAACAGAACTCGTAATATCATCTCGATCACTAGATATCCTAACAGAATCACGAGCTTGGAGTTTAATCGTGTCATCACTTACACGAAGTATTAACTCACCTGTACCAACATCTATGATAGTTCTATCAGTTGCTAAAAAGGGTCGTCCTAAAATCAAAGGTGCGTCACTATCCTCATCCATGTCTAGAACAACAAAGTCAACTGGGAATATAAATTTATCAATTTTAACAAGCACGTCTTCAACAATACCCCTAGGAAATTTAATAGTTTTATCTGCCAATTAAATGCTCATCCTAGTTTGTTTGGGTTTCCCAAGACCTAATTGTTTAAACATTTTAGAGGGCATGACATTAATACTCTCCCCTAAATCAGCTAAAGCATTATTAAGATTTAAACTACCAATTAAACAAGGAATAGTAAAACTCCCTGGATCTTTCAATTTATGGGGTAGTTTATTCTGTAAAATAGTTGAGCAAACTGCATTTAGCTCCACGTGCGATGAATCATCCAACTTCCGTTTGTTTGCCAAAAGCTCTTTTAAAAATTTTGCTGAATGGGGCATCTGCGAAAGAGCTTCAATAAACGGTAAGTTAATATGTAACTTTTTTTAAAAGTTTAAGGAGTTTACCGAATTGTTCGTTTGTGTGGTCTTTCCTTGTCGCATCTGGATATGGAACACGAGGTTTATACTCCTCTCTTACCAGTTTTTGTTCGTTGTGGCTTACCTCAACCTTACCATTGCTTACCACAGTTTCTCGCCTCGATTCAGATTCAAATTCAGCTAACTCTTCTTCATCTCGAGCAGTAATGGCATGAAGTTACTCCCTTGGGTTCGTTTCGGTGTTGCTTGGCAAGCTACCTTGTGGTCGTTCTGAAATCATCTTTGCTAATTGACCGATTTGATTCTCAAACCCTTGAATCGATGCTTGTTGATTTTTGAGTGCTGTTTCGGTGTTTTGGAAGCGGGTTTCTGACACCGAAATAAAGTTTGTCAACATTTCCTCAAGGTTCGGCTTCTTCTCTTGAGGGTAAGGTTGTTGTTGGAAGCCTAGATGAGGTTGTTGTCTTTGATTTCCTTTACCACCCCAGGAGAAATTAGGATGGTTCCTCCAACCTTCATTGTAAGTATTACTATAGGGATTATTCCGAGGTCTAGAATTATTACCCATATAGTTAACTTGTTCGTCTTTTGTGCTAGGGTTGTAAGATCGACTTTCTGGATAGTTCCCTCCTCCATTTGCATCACATTGCATCACCGGATGTACCTGCGTAGAACCATATAAACCATCAATCTTTTTTATTCAAAAGTTCTACCTGATTTGACAACATGGTGATCGCATCAACGTTAAAAACATCGGCTGTTTTTATCGGCTTTGTCCTCATAACTTGCCACTGATAATTATTTAGTGAAATCTCTTCTATAAACTCGTAAGCTTCCTCAGGTGTTTTATTATTCAAAGTACCACCGGCAGATGCATCGATCAACTGCCTAGTTGAGGGGTTTAAACCGTTGTAAAAAGTTTGAACCTGTAGCCATAGAGGTAACCCATGGTGAGGACACCTTCTCAATAAGTCCTTATACCTCTCCCATGCATCGTATAGGGTTTCCAAATCCATCTGTATGAAGGAAGAGATATCATTCCTCAGCTTGGCTGTCTTAGCAGGTGGAAATACTTTAGCAAAAATTTCTCGGTCATTTGCTCCCATGTAGTGATAGAACCTCGTGGTAGGGAGTTCAACCACTGTTTAGCCTTATTCCTTAATGAGAAACGCCATCAATTTTAAAAGTGTCACAGAATTCCAAGAAATTAGCTAAATGAGTATTTGGGTCTTCGTCCTACAAACCGTCAAACTAAACAAACTGTTGAATCATTTGAATAGTGTTAGGTTTCAGTTCAAAATTATTTGCAGCAACAGCAGGTCTAACAATACTCGATTCAGCCCCAGTTAAATTGGGCTTAACATAATCGTAGATAGTATGAGGGGCAGGATTCGCGGCCACTACAGGAGGTAGCTGATTATTATGATTTTCTGCCATCTCCTCAGTATTAATAATAATATCCTCTTGCACTTCTATTGTCCTTGGTCAACTTTGTCTCGCTTCTGTACGATTTCTGCGAGTTGTACTTTCGATCTCACTATCGAATACTAGAGGTCCTGACAGGTTTCTTCTAGTCATAAACTAAAGGAACCTACTAGAAGCAAATAAAAGAAAAGTTAGTAAATTAAAATTAAAAAAATGCAATAAAAATAAAAATGGCTAAAGTAATAGAAATCTAGTGTTCCTAATATTTTATCTCACACCCGTCTGGATTTATTTTTCAATTCGAACCTACAGGGGTTTTCACACAGCCTGACACACGCCCGTGTCCATGGCCCGTGTCCCTCACACGACCATGACACGCCCGTGTCTTAGCTCGTGTGCAAAAACCTTGACATTTTGTTTCTGACGTCATCAACCTAATAAGGTCACACGGCCAAGGCACACGCCAGTGTCCTTAGACCGTGTGGCGAATTAAATTCCTAAATTCAAGTGCAGACTTCACACGGCCTGGGCACATGCCCATGTCCTATGGTCGTGTCTTCCACACGGTTGAGACACACGGCCGTGTCTTAGCCCGTGTGGTTACTACTGGGCATTCTGTTTTGTTCACACGGGTAGACACACGGGCGTGTGTCTAGGTCGTGTGTGACACACAGTCTGCCCCATGGGCGTGTGGTTTGGCCGTGTGTCCCCCTTCACCACGGGTGTGTCCCTATATGCTAGGGCCGTGTGAATCACACGATCTGTCAACATGGCCATGTTATCAAGTCACACGGGCATGTCACACTTCCATACGGGCGTGTGCCCCTGTTTTTAATTACATTTTCCAATGTTTTCCAAAGAACTCGATCTGATCTCAAAACGTTTCTAAGATGTGTTTTGGGCCTCGTAGGCCCATATTAAGGATGTTAGAGGAAGTTTGAAAAGTTTTAAATTTGAACGCACTTTCATGATTCAGAATTGTGTGTATCCATGTGTTTAAGTTAGGTAACGCCTCGTACCCTGTCCCGTCGTCGGATACGGGTAAGGGGTGTTACATTTTAGTCCCCGGCAACGGCGCCAAAAACTTGATGACGTCACGAACTAACTAAAATACGACAAAGGTAAGCGCACTTATCGAATGGTAGTATAGCTACGGTGAGTCGGGAATATCGTATCCACGATGACTAAAAGTACTAGTAGTTACTATCTTATTTTTATCTAGTTGAATAAATTGAAGGGATTTATTTTAACCTAATCTTAACTAACCTAATTACTAAGACGAAATAGAAAATAAAGTAGGAAAATATTTGAAGAAAATCGATGAGAGAGACAATACCCAGGAAAGAATCCACCTAGACTTCACTTATTATTCTAAATCTGAATTAAACGATTTATTCACTTGTCTTGATCCGTAGAAATCCCTAAATTATATTAATATCCCTTTCGAGAGTAAAAAATAACTGACTCTAGGTTGATTAATTAAAACCTCTTTCTAATTAAAACCCCTATTGTCGCATTAACTCGATCTATGGATTCCCCTATTAGATTTGACTCTAATCCGGTAGATTTATGTCATCCTATTTCTAGGATTGCATGCAACTCCACTCAATTATGCCAGATCTACTCTTAAACAGGGACTTTTGCTCCACTGAATAAGCACATCAATCATGAATTAGTATCTTGAAAACATTAAAACATGAAATAAGAACACATAATTGAGATCAAGAACAAATATTTATCATGTAATTCAGAAAAATCAAATAATAAGATCCATCTTAGGTTTCATCCTCCCTAGGTATCTAGGGAATTTAGTTTATACTTTTGGGGGAAAACATCTCAAAATTAGGAAAACAACAAAACATAAAGAAACCCAAAAACTTTGAAAGAAATTGAATAGAGATCTTCAGTCTTGAAGGAGATCCTACTTTTGAGTTGAATCAGTTGGCGTTCTTCGAGTCTTTTCTTCGTTTAGCTTTGTATCCTCCCTTAGGTCTTCTTCTAATATGTATTTATAAACTTTAGAATGCTCAGAAACCCTAAAAATTGGGTTTTTTTTCACGTAACAGGGAAAGAGGGTGCGAAATTGACACGGCCTGGCACATGGGCATGTGGCCAGCCCGTGTGGCTCACAAGGGAGTGTGGCCAGCTCGTGTGGATCCTGAAAACAACTCTTTTTGCCCGATTTTGGCTCGTTTTTCGCTCATTTTGCTCCATTATGCTCACCTAAGTATAGAAACATGAATTTAAAGGATTAGGAGCATCAAATTCACTAATTCACATAATAAATCATCCAAAAACGCATCAAGAATGGGATTAAAAATATGTTACTTTTATGGCTTATCATAAAGTAATTTTGGTTAGTTTTGAGTTTAGGGACTAAATTGTTAAATTATGGAAATTGACATGAATTTCTTGTAAATATCAGAATTTGAGGGCTGTTCCAGGATGATAATGAATTATTCATAATATTTTTATGCTTAATTATGAAAAATAAGCTTGTTTCGGTTTTAGGGACTCAATTGAATAAAATGCAAAAGTTTAGAAAATTGTGAAAAATGTCATTAAAGAAGTCATATGCATCAAATGAACTTTTATAAAGTAATTGAGGCTAATAATTGAAATAAATTATTGTATAAATTAATAACTGGTAGATAATCATGGAAGAGAGAAAATTGTTGATTAGTCTCTGATATTGCCATATTTGTTGTTTAGCCCTGATAAGTTCATACAATTTAATTTAGTAAAACTTGTAATATATTATTGATTTTTGAATTGGGGTATGTTTAATAAATAAATATATTTGAATTGTTACAAATTGGTCCAAGGTGAGAAAGTGGATTGAATTGAAAAGTATTATATGATTAATTATATCAAGCTCGAATGAACATAAAATAGGATACAATTAGCATGCCAATAGATTATTTTGCGCACTGTATGAGATTGATATGTGATGAGGTGACGATACTGTTGGGAAATATGTCCATATTGTAGTAAACATGTAACTGTTTTCTATTTTTTTGAACGATGAATAAATAAATAAAATTAATTTCACATTTCACTATTATATCTTTTGTATTTCTGTCTTTTATATTTTGCATGCATAAAAAAATTGTGACAAGTAAATATTAGCTCATTGATTGTCTAAGTTCAAACTGAAGATAAGTGGCATTATAAGAACGCTTATATTGCGAGAAAGACAACTTACTTCAATAGATAATCTAAATGAGTGTATAATCCCGTAAAAGAATCAAAATGAGCATTTGATTCAAATACTGAGAAGGATTATTATGTCGTCTACAATTCAATTAGGGAGATGGCTAGTCTTGGCTATCGGAGTAGTTGACTCCACGAGTAGAGATATAGATGTATCCATTAGTAGAATGATACATTGGATTAGACCCAAGATGAATTCATTCTGAACCTGTTTGTGAATTAATTCACTTGTGACGTTAAAGGTGTGATTTACTTAAATCCTAAGTTAGTCACTGACCATGCGTATGCAACTCATTTGCTTTGATATAAGTGGAGGCTTATAGTCTAAAGATGATTGAGCCCATAGCCGGAATGTTAGGTACATGATTTGTGTATGGAGTGGCTTTACTAGCAACAGTACTGGAATTCATAACTCAATTAAAGAGTTAATGATATCATCTCATTGAAATTGTGTGGATCGATAAATATGAAACGTGGTCAGGGTTGATGGTTCTCGAACGAGCAATTTATCACAGTCTTTTTTTTGACAATGATCATATTAATCATTAAGAAGACACAATGGTGACAATGAAATAAAATAAGATTGTATCGAGTGAACGGATTTAACTCAAAAGAATCAAGGATATTATATGAGGGTAACACACACATTACGAGGTCATTGGACAAAACAATTAGATGAATTGCTTTCGTAAAAAGTATACAATAAGGAATTTTCAATCATGGTACTTCTTATGGTCTGATTCCATGATTAAGTAATTGCGAATTATCGGAACGATACTTCTAGACATAATTTCAATTACTAGAGCCTAATTGTATAAGTTCGATTGGCCCCTCCGCTAGGGGTGAGCAAAACTCGATTCGACTCGAAAAAATCGAAAAAAAATTTGAATTTCGAGTTAAACGAATCGAGTTATTCGAGTCAACTCGATTTTTTTTTTCAAATTTTGAGTTCGAATCGAGTTGAGTTTTCGAATTCAAATAACTCGAATAATTCGAATAATTCGACTATCAAACTATAATATTTTACATTTTTACCCTAAACTCCCAAACCTTTTTACTTTTCCCTCAAAACTTTTACTCCTTCCCACTTTTTCCCCCAAAACTTTTACTCCCCTCCCATCCCAACCCCCCAATCTACCCAAAATCCATTTCCCTCCAAAATTTTACTCTCCCATTTACTTTTTCTCAAAATTTTACTCCCAAAAACCCTCAAAACTTTTTATTTTCCCCAAAATTTTTACTCCCTCCCACTTTTCCCCTAAAACTTTTACTCCTTCCCATCTCACCTCCCATCTACCCCAAACCCATCTCCTCCAATTTTTTTAATATTTTCCTTCAAAATTTTACTCCCCTATTTACTTTCCCTCAAACTTTTATTCTCCAAAACTTTTTATTTCTCCCCTAAACTTTTACTTCTCACCCTTTACTCTCAAATAAAAATCAAAATTATCCAAAAAATCACTAAACATAAATAGTAATAATTTTATTTATATCTACTATTTATATTATTAAATTAAATTCCACATTTTATATTATTTATATTATTGAATTGTTTAGTCATATTGAATATTTATATTAAAATTGAATTATTAATTATGCCATAAAATATTCGTGTTAAAATTTTATATTGGTATCAATTTCACATTTTATCTTTAAAATAACTTTTATTAAAAAATCACATTTTTACATTTAATATATTTTTAATTCCAAAATACATAGTGACAAGAATCAAGATAATTGAAACAACTAAGCAAGCAAAGAAGCTAACCCGTATATAAAAGATTAATAAATAAATTATTTGGTGATGAAAGTTAATAAAAAATTTGGTTAATGTGGACAAATTTTATTACGATGGGTGACAATGGTTACAATGACCCAAAATTATTTTTTAAAATTTAACTCGAACAAATATATTCGATTCGATTCGATTCGAATTCCATCTCACTCGACTCGATTCGAGAAAATTTCAAATCAAATTAGGATGATAAAATATGATTCGTCAACTCGATTAATTCGAAATTTTTTTATTCGATTCGATTCGATCGAACGCTCACCCCTACCCTCCGCTATAGAATTGAACGATGCAGGTGCGACCCCCTTAGGGCACCTCGAGCCGGTTCGGCTGTTACTGGTTCAGTCCGGGTCAATGATAACCCGATCAGTCCGATCAAGCCATCGGTTGAACCGTCGGCCCGGTTTAACCAGTTTTGGGTCTTGGTCTAGGTTTTGGGTTCCCGAGCCCAATTTACGATCTTAGGTCCAATTTTCAAGTTCAACTACCCATTGGGCTAATTGTCTGACTTGAAAATTAATTTCTAAAATATCATATTAATTTTAATTAATTTGATTAATTTAATTTTACTTGATTAAAAATAATTTTTCTAAAAATCACTTAGATTTTCGAAATTAATTTTTCAATAAAATTCTTTAACCAAATTCTATAGTTAAACAATTCTCACGATCACCTAATTTAATTCCACATCGAATAAATCAACTCAATTGAATTATTTCCAAAGTCGTAGAATTTTCTTTTGATTCAAATGCAGTCCGATCGAGCTTTTGTTGAGCTAGCGGAGGGACCAATCAAACATATACAATTAGGCTCTGCTAATTGCAATTATATCTAGAAGTATCGTTCTAATAATTCACAATTATTTAGTCATGGAGTCAGTCCACAAGAAGCACCATGGTTGAAAACTTCTTATTGTATACTTTTTACGAAAGCGATTCATCCAACTATTTGTCCAATGACCTCGTCATGTGTGTGTTACTCTCATATGATATCATTGATTCCTTTGAGTTAAACCTATTCACTCAATATAATCCTATTTTATCTCATTGTCATCATTGTGTCTTCTTAATGATTAATATGATCACTGTCAACAAATGACTGTGATAAATTGCTCGTTCGAGAACCAACAACCCGTGACCATATTCCATATTTATCAATCCACACAATGCCAATGAGAGGATATCATTAACTCTTTAATTGAGCTATGAATTCCACTGTTGCTAGTAAAGTCATGCTATACACAAATCATGTACCTAACATACCGGCTACGGGCTCAATCATTTTTAGAGCATAAGCCTCCACTTATATCACGCATTCATGCTTGAAAATGGATCCTACAACTTTGAATATATGATGAATACCACTGATCAATAGACAATAAGAGATAATATTTAATATGTATTTTTAACTTCACAAACTTTCAAATACAATTTTTTTTTTAATGGAAATTCAAGCTTTCAAAGCATAACGCCAATTTCACCCATAATTTTAAGTAAATAAAGGAAAAAATATTAAAATTATTCTATTCCGTTGATTTGTTGTGTTTGAGGACTGTTAGCTTATTGTGGTCGGGCTTTTTCAGCGTGGCCCGTTTCATGAAAGTAATTTTTTTACTCCCAAAATATTTAAGGGCCTAAATTGCGGAATTATAGTTCTTAATCACCATTTATCATCTATAAATAGGCCCGGCTCTATTCAACGGAGTTCTTAAAATTTGAAATTGAAAACCTCCCACCAGAAATGAGTTTGAAATAAAACGAGATTTTCAAAATGAAAGAAAAAGAAAATCAAACTCCGCGAAAAGAACACCGACGATCTTTAGATCTCGCCAATCGCCGATCAAATGATTCTCCGGCGAAGAAAACTTCAAAGAAGGTCAGTGATTCTGACCAATAATTTCTCAATATCCTCTCGTCATTGTTTCCTCTGCATTTGCGAGCTAATTTATTTATTTTTCTTTGTTTCCCTTGCAGATTGCTCAGAAGAGTTTAATCGAAGCATTCATTTCGCCGAACGAAGATGATTTACCTAATATTTCTGAAGAGTCCATTGATTTCTCTTCAATTTCTGCCGTTTCAGATGCTAATTTCAACTTTGAAACTACTGAGGTACGAATTATTTACTTAGCTTTTTATGTGTGTATATATTTGAGTAAGAATTGCAGGAGGTAGATTAAATTAAATTTTAATCTGAATGCGCGAATACGCTTAATCTCTGTTATTGATTTCAAATAATGGTTTATGCGTTTTACTTAATACTTTATTCAACCGTCAATAAGCACGGTAAAATAAATTTCAAATCTATCTTTATTTTCCGTGAAAAACTGTTCTCAAGGATGAATCGTAGTTTTTTCTTCCCTTCTAAATTATATATATATATATATATATATATTTCAAGTTCCTTGCAAAAGATTATGATAATATTTTCGAAAATTTGGTTAGATAAATGAAAAATGCATAATAGGTGGGTTCGGTTGTTAAATTCTTTGCTTCTGTTTCAGAGCATTGCCATCACATCGAATCCATTACTTTCAAGTTCATCAGAAACTTTCATATCATCTGAAATCGGTCCTTATTCAAAGATAAGCGCTGCAAATAGGGATGAACCAATTGACTTTTCAAAGACTGGTTTAGCGGAAGTAGAGATTTTTCTGGATCTTCTAAAACAAGCTCGATTCCAAGCATTGAATTCTGCTCACGTGGAGAACAAATCCAAGAAGGTTCTAGATGCATTAATCGAGTTCACTATTAAGGAGTTTTACACTATGCCTCAAGAGATAGATAAGCTACAGGAACTTGTTTCTAGAAATGCTCATGTCCGATTTCTCTGCTTCTTGACTTGGGTTGTTGCGGTTTCCTTATTTTCCTTGTATTTGTTCTGCTATTCAAGACTCGTTTGCTCTTTCACGGGACCGCCGCCAACTTGAAGGTAACTTTTACTGTTTTCATGTTAATTGGATTTGGATTTTCGGATCATCTTCGTCACTCCATTTTGATGACATGTTACAGTTTCAATGTGTATAGTCTTGCTCTGATCATTTTCATAATTTCGTATTAATAAGACTGATATTACACATATTAATTAAGTGTTAATTAGTTGAATGATTTTTATATTCAGATGCTTGATTGATTCTAAGATCTCTAAACTTATTGCTAGTCACAATTTTACCGAACAACCCATGTCCCGGAAAATCCCCGCACCATGTCTAGCAATTATGAAAATCAGGGATGCCAATTTCAACCCTTTTTTTTTTTTTTTTGAACTTTAGCTTAGATGGTAACATGCTAAAGCTTAAATTGATAGTATCTGAAGACTTAAATTAGCAACAAGTACGGCAGTCTGGTTGCATAGATATGCATGTCTACCTCCTTTATTTGTCCTTAACTGATGATGATTTAATGAATTGGTCAATAATTATTACAGAAAAACAGATTTTTTACGGTGTTTTTTTTTGGGAAATTAGCAAAAGACGTCGCTATAGACAGCGCCGCTAAAATTTGCGGCGTTTATTCTATAAGTCGTGGTCTTTAGCGGCGCTTTTTTATAAAATGCTGTTATAAGTCGTGGTCTTTAGCGGCGCTTTTTAGAAAACGCCGCTATAAATCATGGTCTTTAGCGGCGCTTTTTTATAAAACGCCGCTATAGGTAATTGTCTTTAGCTGCGCTTTTTAGAAAACGCCGCTATAAATCATGGTCTTTAGCGGCGCTTTTTTATAAAACGCCGCTATAGGTAATTGTCTTTAGCTGCGCTTTTTTTATAAACGCCACTAATTTGGGCAGATTTGCAATATACATTTTTCACCAATATCCAACCCTTCCTGCATGAAATCCAACCAAAAACAGCAAATATAACATTAAATCCAACCAAAAACAGTAAATCTAAATAATACAAAATTATATGAAAGATATATGATATAAATTATAAATGAAGTATAATTTAAAATTTTCTTACAATAATATTAAAAGTTACAAGAAAACAAATGTCTAAGATGGCGGCATTTGCGACTGCTGGAACATCTTTATCATAGTCTGAAGCTGTAGCTAGAGTTCATCATACTTTCTACTCTGCTCTGCTTCCCTCGCTGTTGCCTCTGCTTCCCTCGTTGCTGCCTCTGCTTTAAGTTGTAGCTGGAGTTCTTCATATTTTATTTGAACCTCAGCTTCTCTCGATGCTGCCTCCACTTTAAGTTGAGAAATTTGCTCAACTGTGCTCGCTTGCATCTAAGCTATCTGGTTTTTTAACCTCTAAACTTCAGCTTGAGCTTGACTCCAGGAAGGCATGTATTACTGCGAGCTGGATCCAAAATATTGGGTCGGGTTAACACCAGATCCTTGAAATCGAACGACCATACCTTTGGGACCCAAAACTTCATTAATAATTACATTATCAATGTCCTCAAAATTAACAGAACTATTAGTCGAAGCAATTGCTTCATACTCCGCCTTCTTATCTTTTAGTTTTTCCTAATAAATCAATTAAAGAGTTAAATACGAAATATATAATAACAAAGGAATGCAATATAACTTAACATTATTTAAAACTACTAAAGACAAATTAAACCATTATAATTAAATATTATAAATATTTATAATAAATCAAATTTTATTAAGTAAATATACCATAATTTTTGCAACTTTGGATGTCATCGGAGATCCATCTTTCTTCCTATACGTAATGTCAAAAAGCTGAAGGCGTCCAACTTTTTGACTAGACGATGCTTCCTACAATATAGTAGTAAAAATATTATTTAATAGTAGAAAGTCATTAATATTTGACAGAATTAATAAATTCATAATACCTGAGCCTCAGCTACACAAGCAAAACTTCTTGACCTTGCCTTGTGCGTGAATTTTTGTTTTTGCCTGTTGCTTGTTCCAACTCGCTTACGGTCCTACATAATGAAATTATTATTACGTATATAGTAAATACTATAAACCGAAAAATTTATAAGAGTTTGGAAGTACGTAATACCTCTCCTTTCTTTGGATTTCAGAATCTAACTACATCTTTCCATTGGTACCTCAGCATTCCCGGCGGGACATTTCGCAATTTTTCTTCGAGGCTTATATCTTTCTTAAAATAATCTTTTTTCAAAGTCTTTTTATGGTCTCTTCATTTTTTACCCAATGCCTTCTTTATATAGGCATCCGAGACCTGTAAAGCAAATCTCTCCTTTAAAACACAAGTTTAGAAAGTAAATATAAATAAAACTTAAACCAAAGTATTATAAATTACATTCACGTTTTGTAACCTTAATATTATCGAGAGCTTGATTTTTGTTGCTATCAAGCATGTGATGCCATGATTCGTAGTTGATGGTCAACATATTGGCATTTCATGCTATAATACCCAAATAGCCTGCTAAAAGTCGAGCTTCTAATCCAACAGGCTAACCACGACTGTTTCTACTTATTTTGACACGCTTGAAAGGATTTAAGTCGTATAAATCCTTAAGTAGCGTACGTCCTCGACCTCTGCGCGTCCCACCACTTTCAGCTGGAAAATAATATATTATTATATTGAAATTGAGAAATACGAGCAATAATAAAAGTCTATACGCATGTAAAATAAACTTAACATTACTTTAAAATTCTACAGGCTCGTCAACTGTCTCCGGCACATTCAAAGATCCAATAAATGTCTGCTGTTCACTATTAAATTCTTCCGAATTTGGAGTATTCTGGACAATACTTAAATTTCGTAATCATTTTCTACGCGTTTTTCCTACAATACACATAAAATAGTTGAAATTTTAGTAACAAATAACAACAATAATAGTACATATAAAATAGTTAAATTATATAACATGACCAATATTAAAATTATAATATTACATATATTTAAAAAATCGTAAAATCTTACAACATCATAATTCGTAAATATTTTCGTCCACATCCTGACGAACCCATTGAAATTGTGTACTAGTACTAGGGATATTTCATTTAAGTTTTGTTCTGGAAAAGGCAAAGTTTCTGATCTTTCGACGATGTCATCTCTACTTCTACTGCCCATGTCAATTAAGTCTCTAGGGGTGTTTCAGAGTATAACGTACCAACCCTCATCAGTTGGATCTTTCGAGTAAAAAACTTGCTTCACTTGAGAAGAAAATACATACTACTTATCTATCAATTATTGTCTAGTGTGAATCAATCGAGAGAAGTTCACCATTGTAAAACCAAATTAATATTGTTTATTCCGCGAGCAGTATTAACATTAGCCCAATCACCTCGAAATAAGACAACTTTTCATTTGCCATAATAATCCAACTCAATTATGTCAATAAGAAGTCCGTAATACTCCACATTTCCTCAATCGATTATCGCCCCTAGCACTAGCATAACTTGTAATTGAAGAATTAACAACAATTCCACAATTTTGAGTTCTCCTTATCTCTCGCGATATTTTGTATGAAATCTGAATCCATTGATGAGGAAGGCACTATATCTTTTTACTATTCTATTCGGACCTTGGGAAAGCCATTTAACTTCGTCATTGATGTCCTTTCGACTCCAAACCTATTGAGTCGAAAGTAAATTGAGTAATTATAAATGTTATGAGAAAACATTATTATTTTTTAATGAAAGCTTCAATTGCATACCGTTTGGCTTAACCATTCATGAAATGATTTTGTGAACAACTTATTAATTTCTCGTTGTTGTAATCTTCGGGACCGTGAACGAGCTCTCAAGATTTGTTTGTACTCACTATGTTAAAAAAAGGTTTACTTTGTTAAAAGATAAATTATAAATGATGAATATTTATCAAATTCTAGAACTTACTTGCGTAATGGTTCCATTGAATCGTGGTGAAAAAGAACATATCAATGTGCTTGTACCCACGATCTATCATCTAATTCGAATTTCAACTTTGCGATTGGTTCTCCATAACTTTGAAATAAATAAGTTTCGCCAAGTTATTATGATCGATGAGCCAAAGATTTCTACTTGGTCTGCTTCATTCTTGTTTCAACATCTTCCAAATATCTTGAATGTAAAAGTCATACATTCCTTCGCCAAGTAGCCTTCAAAGAATTGATCCTTCTTGATAACGCTTATTGCGGCAAGAAGACTTCAATTTGGATAGGAACCTAAACACGATATACAACATTATCAAAAGTTGCAACTAAAGGCATTGAGGTGAATGAAGGAATAATTTACAAATAAATTAACACCTTTCTATGGGATACATCCATCAATAGAAAACGGGTCCAGCAAGTATTGCTTCACGAGGGAGATAAATTATCAAGTGCACTATAATAGTGAAGAAGGAAGGTGGGAAGATCTTCTCCAAATTGCATAAAGTCAATGCGGCTCGATCTTGTAGTGTCTTAAGTTCTTGAACATCCAAAACTTTGCCACAAATATCTTTCATTATATTAGATAGTTCAATTATAAAAGACGTCACATTTTTCGACATACAACACCGCATAGCAACTGGCAGTAAATCTTGCATCAAGATGTGATTTTAAGGCATATAGTCTTCGATCTTTAAGACTCACACATCGAGATATATTTGATGCATACGCATCTGGGACCTTTATATCCTTCAACACCATGCAGAACACTTCTTTCTCCGTCTTCGATATTGAAAAAATAGAAGGCGGCAATCGATATTTCCTATTCGGAAGTGCTTGGGGATGAAGCTCACGCCGAATTCCCATGTGGACTAAATCAAGTCGACTCTGAAGATTGTCTTTCGATTTTCCATCGACATTCAAAATAGTCCTAATAATGTTCTCGCAGACATTTTTCTCAATGTGCATGACATTAAAATTATGTCGTAAAATGTGATACTCCCAATAAGGCAACTAAAAAAAATACTTCTTTTTTTCCACAAGTCCGCCTCATTAGGATCATCCTCTTCATCTTCTATTTCTTTGCGTGTTGGGCGGTTGATTCATCTTCCCATAAATGAAATTCATATCTTTTAACATGAACAAGATTTCAGATCTACCGGTCTGCGAAGGAGCTTTTCTGAACTCTTCAGTACCGTCTAACAGATTATTCTGAAATCTAAATCTATGATTTCCCGGTAACCACCGACGATGCCCCATGTAAGAGAACTTCTTCCCATTATATAACCATTGCGAATATGTTTGCGTAGCACAACAAGGACAAGCATAATGTCCCTTGGTATTCCAACCAGATAAATTGGACTATTAATAACTTCCCGGCTTCTACCAATTTATCTGGTTGGAGTACCAAGGGACATTATGCTTGTCCTTGTTGTGCTGCGCAAACATGTTCGCAATGGTTATCGGGAAATCATAGATTTCAGAGTACTCTGTTTGACTGCATCAAGAGTTCGTAAAAGCTCCTTCGCAGACCGGTGGATGTGAAATCTTGTTCATGTTGAAAGATATGAATTTCATTTATGGGAAGATGAATCAACCGCCCAACACGTAAAGAAATAGAGGATGATCCTAATGAGGTGGACTTTTGGAAAAAAAGAAGTATTTTTTTTAGTTGCCTTATTGGGAGTATCACATTTTACGACATAATTTTGATGTCATGTACATTGAGAAAAATGTCTGCGAGAACATCATTGGGACTATTTTGAATGTCGATAGAAAATCGAAAAATAATCTTCAGAGTCGACTTGATTTAGTCCACATGGGGATTCAGCGTGAGCTTCATCCCCAAGCACTTTCGAATAGGAAATATCGGTTGCCGCCTTCTATTTTTTCAATGTCGAAGACGAAGAAAGAAGTGTTCTGCATGGTGTTGAAGGATATAAAGGTCCCGGATGCGTATGCATCAAATATATCTCGATGTGTGAGTCTTAAAGATCGAAGACTATATGCCTTAAAATCACATCTTGATGCAAGATTTACTGCCAGTTGCTATGCGGTGTTGTATGTCGAAAAATGTGACGTCTTGTATAATTGAACTATCCAATATAATGAAAGGTATTTGTGGCAAAGTTTTGGATGTTCAAGAACTTGAGACACTACAAGATCGAGCCACACTGACTTTATGCAATTTGGAGAAGATCTTCCCACCTTCCTTCTTCACTATTATGGTGCACTTGATAATTTATCTTCCTCGTGAAGCAATACTTGGTGGACCCGTTTTCTATCGATGGATGTATCACATAGAAATGTGTTAATTTATTTGTAAATTATTCCTTCATTCACCTCAATGCCTTTAGTTGCAACTTTTGATAATTTTGTATATCGTGTTTAGGTTCCTATCCAAATTGAAGTCTTACTGCCGCAATAAGCGTTATCCAGAAGGATCAATTGCTGAAGGCTACTTGGTAGAGGAATGTATGACTTTCTGTTCAAGATATTTGGAAGATGTTGAAACAAGAATGAACAGACCAAGTAGAAATGCTGGGCTCACTGATCATAACTTGGCCGAAACTTATTTATTTCAAAGTTATGGAGAACCAATCGGCAAAGTTGAAATTGCAGAATTAGATGATAGATCGTGGGTACAAGCACATCGATATGTTCTTTTTCACCATGATTCAATTGAACCATTACGCAAGTAAGTTCTAAAATTTGATAAATATTCATCAATTATAATTTGTTTATCTTCTAACAAAGTAAACCTTTTTTTAACATAGTGAGTACAAACAAATCTTGAGAACTCGTTCATGGTCCCGAAGATTACAACAACGAGAAATTAATAAGTTGTTCACAGAATCATTTCATGAATGGTTAAGCCAAACGGTATGCAATTGAAGCTTTCATTGACAAATAATAATGTTTTCTCATAACATTTATAATTACTCAATTTAGTTTCGATTCAATAGGTTTGGAGTCGGAAGGACGTCAATGACGAAGTTAAATGGCTTTTCCAAGGTCCGAATAGAATAGTAAAAAGATATAGTGCCTTCCTCATCAATGGATTCAGATTTCATACAAAATATCGCGAGAGATTGAGGAGAACTCAAAATTGTGGAATTGTTGTTAATTCTTCAATTACAAGTTATACTAGTGCTAGGGACAGTAATCCAGTTGAGGGAAATGTGGAGTATTACGGACTTCTTACTGACATAATTGAGTTGGATTATTATGGAAAGTTGTCTTATTTCGAGGTGATTGAGCTGATGTTAATACTGCTCGCGGAATTAAACAAGATCAATTTGGTTTTACAATGGTGAACTTCTCTCGATTGATTCACACTGGACAACAATTGATAGATGAGCCGTATGCATTTTCTTCTCAAGTGAAGCAAGTTTTTTACTCGAAAGATCCAACTGATGAGGGTTAGTACGTTGTACTCTGAAACACCCCTAGAGACTTTTTGACATGGGCAATGGAAGTAGAGATGACATCGTCGAAAGATCAGAAACTTTGCCTTTTACAAAACAAAACTTAAATGAAAATATCCCTAGTACTAGTACACAATTTCAATGGGTTCGTCAGGATGTGGACGAAAATATTTACGAATTATGATGTTATAAGATTTTACGATTTTTTAAATATATGTAATATTATAATTTTAATATTGGTCATGTTATATAATTTAACTATTTTATATGTACTATTATTGTTGTTATTTGTTACTAAAATTTCAATTATTTTATGTGTATTGCAGGAAAAACGCGTAGAAAAAGATTACGAAATTTAAGTATTGTCCAGAATACTTCAAATTCGGAAGAATTTAATAGTGAATAGCAGACATTTATTGGATCTTTGAATGTGCCGGAGACAGTTGACGAGCCTGTAGAATTTTAAAGTAATGTTAAGTTTATTTTACATGCGTATAGACTTTTATTATTGCTCGTATTTCTCAATTTCAATATAATAATATATTGTTTTCCAGCTGAAAGTGGTGGGACCGCGCAGAGGTCGAGGACGTACGCTACTTAAGGATTTATACGACTTAAATCCTTTCAAGCGTTTCAAAATAAGTAGAAACAGTCGTGGTTAGCCTGTTGGATTAGAAGCTCGACTTTTAGCAGGCTATTTGGGTATTATAGCACGAAATGCCAATATGTTGACCATCAACTACGAATCATGGCATCACATGTTTGATAGCAACAAAAATCAAGCTCTCGATAATATTAAGGTTACAAAACGTGAATGTAATTTATAATACTTTGGTTTAAGTTTTATTTATATTTACTTTCTAAACTTGTGTT
Source organism: Gossypium sturtianum (assembly GCA_025698515.1). Lineage (NCBI taxonomy): Eukaryota > Viridiplantae > Streptophyta > Magnoliopsida > Malvales > Malvaceae > Gossypium > Gossypium sturtianum. The sequence goes on along the minus strand of CM046945.1, from coordinate 160,037,341 downwards.
TTAAAGGAGAGATTTGCTTTACAGGTCTCGGATGCCTATATAAAGAAGGCATTGGGTAAAAAATGAAGAGACCATAAAAGGACTTTGAAAAAAGATTATTTTAAGAAAGATATAAGCCTCGAAGAAAAATTGCGAAATGTCCCGTCGGGAATGCTGAGGTACCAATGGGAAGATGCAATTATATTTTGAAATTCAAAGAAAGGAGAGGTATTACGTACTTCCAAACTCTTATAAATTTTTCGGTTTATAATATTTACTATATACGTAATAATAATTTCATTATGTAGGACCGTGAGCGAGTTGGAACAAGCAGCAGACAAAAATTCACGCACAAGGCAGGGTCGAGAAGTTTTGCTTATGTAGCTGAGGCCCATGTATTATGAATTTATTAATTCTGTCAAATATTAATGACTTTATACTATTAAATAATATCTTTACTACTATATTGTAGGAAGCATCGTCTGGTCAAAAAGTTGGTTGCCTTCAGCTTTTTGACATTACGCATAGGAAGAAAGATGGATCTCCGACACATCCGGTCACAGAAATTATGGTATATTTACTTAATAAAATTTGATTTATTATAAATATTTATAATGGTTTAATTCGTCTTTAGTAGTTTTAAATAATGTTAAGTTATGTTGCATTCCTTTTTTATTATATATTTTGTTTTTAACTCTTTAATTGATTTATTAGGAAAACCTAAAAGATAAGAAGGCGGAGTATGAAGTGATTGCTTCGACTGATAGTTCTGTTAATTTTGAGGACATTGATAACATAATTATTAATGAAGTTTTGGGTCCTGAAAGGTATGGTCGGGTTCGATTTAAAGGATCTGGTGTTAACCCGATTCAATATTTTGGATCTAGCTCGCAGCAATACATGCCTTCCGAGTCAAGCTCAAGTCAAGTTCGAGAGGTTAAGAGACCGAGATAGCTCGATGATGCAAGCGAAGCAGCACAGCTTGAGCAAATTTCTCAACTTAAAGCGGAGGCAGCGCAAAACAAAAAGTATGATGAACTCCAGCTACAACTTCAGACTATGATAAAGATGTTCCAGCAGTCGCAAATGCCGCCATCTTAGACATTTGTTTTCTTGTAACTTTAACATTATTGTAAGAAAATTTTGAATTATATTTTATTTATATTATATATCTTTCGTATAATTTTGTATCATTTAGATTTGCTATTTTTGTTGGATTTCATGCTATATTTGTTGTTTTTGGTTGGATTTCATGCAGGAAGGGTTGGATATTGGTGAAAAATGTATATTGTAAATCTGCCCAAATTAGCGGCGTTTGTAAAAAATGCGCCGCTAAAGACTGACTTTTTTTTCAAATAAACGCCGCAAATTTTAGCGTCGTTGTCTATAGCGGCGTCTTTTGCGCTAAAGGTAAAAAAAACGTCGTAAAATATCTAATTTCCTGTAGTGTAAAAACCTATTTTGCTGTAGTGAATTGAACTTGTTTATTGCATGGTAATTACTTCATGCCCCTTCACGCTTAACAACTAAAATCTATTCTTTGGGTTGAGAACTCTCAAAGAATTTGAAAGTATGTTGTTTTGGCTCTTATTTTTTTATGAAGTACTTCTGTCTAATGATTTTCTAATGACCCTTCAAAAACATGGAATAACTTACGAAAAATAAACATACTTGTGCTGGTACATACTCATTCGATAGTCAAACCCTTGTCTGACTAACAGTATAGTGTATTTAGATATTTGACATGCCCAGATTTATTTTCCTGCAACTAGACTGTCAAGACCATATATTTTGACCTCTTCATATAGCTTGTGTGTGGCTGTATTGTTTAGTATTCAGTAGTGGGTCCAATGTTCAAAGCTATCACTGTTTCATATTTTTGTTTGTTAGACTTAGCTAAAACAAGTCAAACTATCATTCGCATTATTCGAATGAAATGCAACCAAAAGAAAGCATGACTGCGTGAAAATTGTAGTAGGAGCAAGATCAGTCAACTTCACAGTGGCACTTAGTTCACAGGAATGGACAAGTTTTATATTTATGTTATCAACTATTACTATCCTTGAAGTAAATAAACTATTTAGGTAATAGGATAGGACTGCCTTATAGGGGTGATAATTAGGAATTTGTGAGAAGGAATGGGAAGATTCTGAGATGGTGAATCATTAGATATGGAGTTAATATGATTATATTTAAATTTTTTAAAAAATTATGACAGGTCATACATGATAAACATATTTAATTTTGTGTCAAACACAATATTAAATATAAATTCTTGAGAGTAAAAAAAGAAGATAAAACATTGGTAACGTAGATGGTGACACCAAATGAAATCTTATAAACTCTTTCTGTGAAAGTGGTTGCATCAGGGGATAAGTGAGTAATAATGTAAAAACTGAACTCGTAGTTGAATCTCACTTTAGTTGATTCAATTGATTGGATGTTGGATTTAAAAAATTTATAAAAATAATAAACAAATAAATAATAAAAAATTCACAACTAATTGAGTTTTTCTTTTTTTAATTTTGGGTTTCTAGTTTTTTTATAGACTGAGAACAGTTTCCTCTATTTTTTTTTATACCACCGATTGAATTCTTGGAATCATTAATTTTTAATTCAATTAGTCAAGTTCGATAATAAAATTGAAGAGGATTTCACTAAAGCATGTCAAGTAGGGGATTTTTTCCTCTAGTGATGTGAGTCACCTGAGGGAAGTTTAGCTGGATTTTAGAGTTAAGGGTTTGGTGTAATCCACAAAACTGTTGTTTGTTTACGAATGAGAGCATGATTAATACCCACTTAAAAATGAATAAATACAACTAAACTTTGAGGCCTAGTTGTACATAAAGAGTTGAGATTCGATGTAATCCACCCACACCTATAATATAGTTAAAGCCCCTTTTTTAATGAGAGGTCTAGCTGTACTTAAAAGCAAGGTTTAGTATAATAAAATGAAATTTGAAGTTATCAATGAGGGATTGCGACATAATCATTGAATGTTTTGCTTTTGCATCAAGTGTTTTTGTGCTAAAATTTGGATTAATCATCAAGATTTAACTTTTCATGAATCTAAAATTGACTCAATTTGTTTGTACTTGTGATGCCGAATAAAGGATCTTTATTGGGATCATCAGAGAAATTTAGAAGGTAAAAACAAAGGCTAAGAAGTTCCTATAAGCATTTATGGAGTACGTTGCTGTCACTCTGTACTTATAGTTAAACGCTGAGTGTATTTTTACTTATTTAGGTTGCTCAACCTTATATAACTTTATAGTCCAGCTTAACTATGAAGTTGAGTTCAATTCAAAATTTTTAATTTTTGAATTTGATTTGAGATAAAAATCAAATTATTTTTTAACTTTGTCCATTATACTCAATTAAAACTTATTTATTTAATAAAAGATATTTAAATGTTTAATATAAATAAAAAAACTTGATAAACTATTAAACTAGCCTAAAGGCATGTTCGAAAAATAAAAAGTTTAGGTAAAAATATAGGCCAAAAAATAGACTTGAGTAAAAAATAAGGCCTGTTTAGAAAATGTGTTGGGCTTTGGATAAGACTTTTTTTGCCCGAGCTGGCCCGAATATGCAAAAAAAAAAATTGCTATATTTTTTATTGTTTTCTTGCTATTTTTTTTATTTTGTTATCATTTCACTATTATGTTGCTACTATATTGTTGTTATTGTATAACTCTTGTTTTATTGTTAATTTTGTTATTATTTTAGAGGCATTTGCTTATTATAAGTTGCATCTATCTTAATGTTATTTAAGTATATATATATTTTAAAAATTTATTTTCAATTTCTTGGGAAACATTTATTTTAATGTTTTTAGTATTTTTAAATATATTTTTGATGTATTCCCGAATTCAAATGAATGTTAGCATAGGTTTGTGTGTGTGCCGCCTAGAAAATGGCTTAGAGAAAGGCAAAAATTATATTAAGAGCTTGCTTCTCTTCGGCTTATGTCTATTATATTTTTTATTTGTTTTAAAATTTCATATTTTGACATATTTTATACAAATATAATAAGAATTTTTAAGCATCTGATAATTTTATTTTATTTAATATTAGGAATAGAGGATAGAAATATCACGATTTGAACTTTAGAGAAAATTTTAAAATAAATATACCCATATATATTCAACATTCAAATTAGAAAAATTAGAGTTTGATTAAACAGCAATAAACTCAACCTTGTCTTCTCAAAACACCAAATATGAAGAACATCTGTTTTCCACTTTTCAACCTTATTTTTTCATTTCACTTTCTTGTCTATAACACAAAATTTGATGCTGGAATCGCAAGAAAATGGTGCAAGCTTGATAAACATGCAAAAGGACATGTTTTTACAATCTTTGTGTCTTCACTCTTGAATCGGACACTCATGGTTGGACTACTAACATAGTAGGGTTAGCCCAAATAAGAGCAAATAAAAGTGAAAGCCGAAACCACTGCAAGCACCATTGAGATAGATTATAGCCAAAGATCAAAGCTTGAAGATGGCTTTGTGTGACCGTGTCGATTAGAACGCCATTATCAAGTACGATGTTCCAATAGCCATTGAAGTTGCGTTTCTATGTTGACACTTGAACCATGAGGGTTTATTTCAAGATTTGAGGCCAGAGATGGTAAAGGGGTGTCCTTTTTCTTGTTGTCTATATTAGGTTTGCTCCATTTTCTTGCAATCCCAAGGCTGAATTTTATGTTATAGGCGAGAAAGTGAAGGACATGAGGTGGAGAAGACAAAAGCAGATGATGGCTTTCATATTTGGTTTTGTAAAAATATTAGTGAGAAGACAAGAGTTAGTTAAAATTGTAGTAGGAGCAACTTTCAAGATGGTTCTTAGATCACATGCATCCACTAGTTTTATATGGTTTTAAATATGTAATTTTTAAAATTTTAAAATTAGTGTAAATTCGAGTCCTTGAATTCTTATTTTTATATTTAAAAATTTTAATTTTTTCATAATTTTATTGTTAAAATTGTTGACGTGGCTGTTATAAAAATAGTAAACTAACTTTTTTAGAACTAATCATTTATAATTTTTTGTTAATTTAATATTTATTTTTAAAACAAAAATAAATAATTACAAATATAATATTGTGAAAATTTTAAAACTCTTAAAAATAAAAAATAATTTTGAAAATTTTATTTCAAATAATTTTAAAAAATGAAAAATTAAAAAATGTGTTATTTACTTTATAAATGGTAATAAGGTTTCTCTAAACTTTAAGCTATTCATTGGGTTAATATTAAATCAAATTTGAACATTTTTTTTCATTTTAAATTAGATTAATTATATATCAAAAATGTTTTTTATTTTATGTAAATTTAATTATAAAGTAGATAAAATAATTTTTATATAATGGTATAAACTTTGAATAAGTTTAGATTAAATTTAATATACTTTTTTTTTTGTTCTAAATACATTATTTAAAATAATGTTAGATAGAAATGGACTCCATTTTGGTAAAATACAAAAGTAATAAATGAAGTCTTGTGCATTTAAAAAAATTACACAGTATAATTCAATTTAATTTGAATCGATTTAGATTTGTTTAATTATTTAAAAATTATTTTACATTAATATTTCATATAATTGTAATTAAATTTAATTAAAACTATTTGTGATGACACAGAAAGATCTGAATTTGAGACAGCGCAGGTGGCTTGAATTGATAAAGGACTATGATTTGATTATTGATTACCATCCGGTTAAGGCTAATGTTGTTGCTGATGGTTTAAGTCGAAAATCTCTATTTGCTTTGTGAGCTATGAATGCCCGATTGTCTTTGGTTGATGATGGTTCAGTCATAGCTGAGTTGAGAGTTAAACTGACATTTCTACAGCAAATATGTGAAGCTCAGAAAAATGATGAGAAGTTACAGGCTAAACGGGTACAATGTGAGTCAGGTAATGATTCAGAATTTCAGATTGAGACTGATAGTTGTTTATTATTCAGAGGCAGAGTATGTGTACCGAAGAATTCAGAGCTTGTACAGAAGATTTTACACGAGGCACACAGTGGTATTATGTCCGTACATCCGGGAAGTAATCATGTAACAGTCCGGTTTATACCCTAGTCGGAACAGTGGTTTCGGGACCACAAATTCGAGTCCGTATAATATTTTAATATTATTTTCTGTGTCGTTGATAAGTGATTAAGCATGTATTAAATTTCCGTAAGTTAATTTGTCTGTCTGTGTGTTTAATTTGACAAAAGGATTGAATTGCATGTTATATGTCAAAGCACATATTTGTTGTGGCTTTTTAAATAAGGAAGCCTTATGTGGCAATTTAGCCAATTACAAGATAGTGGGTAATTAAATGACAAAATAACCTTATTGTTATTTGTCTTATATGTTTAATGAATGGATAGAATAGTAAAATGCATAATAATATGTTTGTAATAAAATAAACAAGTGAAAAGATGAATGTTATCATCTTTGGGGGTGCCAAAATCAAACAAAAGAAAAGAAAGAAGAAGCTAGGGCATTCTGTACTCATTAAGCAAAATTAAGGTATGTGTTGAGTATGATTTTTGATGATTTTTATGTTTTTGAGATTGTTGCTTAGTTTACTATCAAGCCCATGTCTCAATTTGATGAATTGATGTTGTTCATGAGAAATGCCATTGATTTTATGTTGAGCTTTGTGATGATTTATGGTGTTAAATGGAAGATTTGAGCTAGATGAACATACTTTGTTCTTGAAATTTTGATGAAATTAGCTAATTAAGGCTAAATTGAGAAAATGGTAACTTGAAGGACTAAATTGAAAATTTGATGTAAAATATGGGCTTGTATGATATGTATGAATATTCGGCTAAGCATGTGTATGTAATGATTTTGTGAAATTGATGTTTTGAGAAAAATGGACTAAATTGATAAATTGTGCAAATGTGAGGGTTAAATTGCAAATAGCCCTAAATGTGTGTCCTTGGACTGAATTGAATGAATTAGTGAATAAAATGATTAATTCTGAATATGTTTAGATCAAGAACCGAGGAAAACAGACTTAGACCGCGAGAAGGCAAAAGTAACCGAGTAGTCGTTTCCATTTCCGATAAATCGAATCCGAGGTAAGTCATATTGCAAATAAATGTAATTGTATTGAGTTGAGCATATTCATATGCCTATTGTTGATATTGAATGCTTATGTGTTGTAATGCAAATGATTTCCGAGATAAGATCGACTTAGCGACAATGACCGAGAAGTCTCGTACGAACCTAGGAATCCATAGGTATCTGTTCTATTTTTATCATATAAGACCACATCCGGGACGTTGGCGTTGATTTGACATTCGTGTAAGACCACGCCTGGGAAGTTGGCATCGATATTATCTTTTCGTGTAAGACCACGTCTGGGACGTTGGCATCGATATGAGCTTTTCGTGTAAGACCACGTCTGAGACGTTGGCATTGATATGAGCTTTACATGTAAGACCATGTCTGGGACATCGGCATCGTATTGATTCGTATAAGACCCTATCTGGGACAGTGGCATCGATATTTGAGTACATGTAAGACCTCGTCTGGGACGTTGGCATTGTACAATCATTCTGAGTTTCCGATTAACCTAATAGATTCCGAATGGTTCAACGGGCAAATCCGAGCTATAAACGGTTACGTAAATGTATATTCGTTTCAGGTACATTTGGTATGTACACTAAGTGTGTATAAAAGGTAAGTACCTATATGACTTTGATTTGAAGAAAAGTATGTTTGAATATGAGAATGTGAATGAGATCCAAGAATGGTTATGAATGGGGCATATGTAACCAAGAGTATGGATCAAAGTATATATGTGAGAAATTGCTATGTATATGAATTGTACCAATGTTTCTACATGCTTATATGCTCTACATGTTGAGTTTACTTGTATTATGACTTACTAAGCTTTTAGAAAGCTTACTTTGTGTGTGTTTTTCTCTGTTTTATAGGTCGTCAAAGCTACTGAAGGCTCGGGACCGTCAAGGATCGTCATCACACTACTAAACTCATTTTGGTACATTTTGGAAATGTATATAGCTAGATATGGCATGTATAGGCTAGTATTTGATATGAGCTTGTTATAGGAACTTAGCCATGTGATTTGGCTAGCTATGGGTTGAGAATTTGCTTGAATGTATGTGATATATGAAGTATGTTTTTGGCATGGCTAGTTGATGCATGAAATGGTCAAGTTTTGATTAAGCAAAGGAATGAATTATACTTGTGATGAGATGAGTTTTAGCCTTGAAATTTGTATGGTTATTTTGGTATGATTTTGGTTGTCAAATAGGCATGAGATGTCTTGATGATTTTACTTGTAGGTATGACCCATTGGGTGACATTTTGGCTTTGCAAATGGCCTATAATGTCACACTGTTGTGGCACACTGCAGCGCGTGCCTAGTGACCGTGGGGCTAAGTCAAGAGCTAGTCTAATAGCACACGGCCAAGACACACGGGCGTGTCTAGTAGCCGTGTGAGAAAGTCAATATATGGCCTAAGAATACACCTTACCAGCACACGTCTGCCGGGTGGCCGTGGGTGTAAAGATATTATAACCACGGCCAAGGCACACGGCGTGCTTGGTAGCCGTGGATGTGAGGTCGATTCGACCACGGGAGGACACACGGGGTGTCCAAAGCACCGTGGGGCACACGGCTTGCCTACACGGGCGTGTAACCCCTAAAACTTATAAAAGTTTTAAATTTCCGTGAAATTTCGTATGTGTTCTGGTTTAGTCCCGACCCGGTTTATAAGCATGTTTTAGGTCTCGTTGACCGTATTAAGGGACATTATGTTTGAGATTGATGGATGAATGTATGAACTTCTGAAAATACTTCTGATCTATCTGGTAACGCCTTTAACCCTAATCCGGCGACGGATACGGGTTAGGGGTGTTACAAATCAAATGTATAATGATTTGAAGAAGATGTACTGGTGGCCAAGTATGAAACGTGATATTTCTGAGTTTGTATCAAGATGTCTGATATGTCAACAGGTCAAAGTAGAACATCAGGTACCCTCGGGATTACTCTAGCCAATTACTATACCGAAATGGAAATGGGAAAGAATTACTATAGTTTTTTGTCGGGATTACCATTGTCACTGAAGAAGAAAGATGCCATTTGGGTGATCGTGGATCGATTAACAAAATCAACACATTTTATCCTGGAACGTATGGATTATTCTCTAGATAAATTGGCTAAACTGTATATATCTGAGATTGCCAGGTTACATGGTGTGCCAATCTCCATTATCTCTGATAGAGATTCCCGATTTACGTCTCGTTTTTGGGACAAGTTACAAGAAGCTCTGGGTACCCAGTTGTATTTCAGCACTGCTTTTCATCCTCTGACAGATGGCCAATCTGAGCGAGTAATTCAGGTATTGGAAGACATGCTTCGATGTTGTGTACTAGAATTTGAAGGTAACTGGGAAAAGTCTTTGCCTTTGATTGAATTTGCCTATAATAACAATTATCAGTCCAGTATTAAAATGGCTCCGTATGAAGCTTTGTATGGCAGAAAATGTATCAATCCATTGTATTGGACAGAGCTTAGCGAGAAAAAGTTATATGGGGCTAATTTGATTCGAGAAACCGAAGAAAAAGTAAAAGTGATTTGGAATAGCTTGAAAGCAGCCTCTGATCGTCAAAAATCCTATGCCGACCTGAAACGAAAAGAGATTGAATTTCAAGTCGGTGACAAGGTATTCTTAAAAGTATCACCATGGAAGAAAGTACTCCGATTTGGTCGAAAAGGTAAATTGAGTTCACGGTTCATCGGGCCATATGAGATTACAGAACGGATTGGACCGGTTGCCTATCGGTTAACTTTACCATCAGATCTTGACAGAATTCATAATGTATTTCATGTATCTATGCTATGGAGGTACCGCTCATATCCAACACAGGTTATTTCCCCGACAGAGGTTGAAATTCAGCCTGATATGACTTATAGTGAAGAACCAGTCAAAATTTTGTCACGGGAGACAAAGGAGCTCAGAAACAAAAAGATAAATTTGGTAAAAAATACTATGGAAAAAGCACGGGATTAAAGAAGCAACATGGGAACCGGAGGAGGCAATGAGGAAACAATACCCGAACCACTTTACTGGTAAGATTTTCGAGGACGAAAATCCTTAGAGGGGGGAGAGTTGTAATGGCCTAAATTCAGGGTTATCGTAACAGTGGTTTCATAACCATAAATTTGATTTAAAAAGAATATTTATTTTAAAAATTATTGCATGAATATTAATATGATAGGAAAGTTGTATGAAAATATCGATAGAAAAATTTTATCGATTTAGTGGTTAATTAGAAAAAAAAATTGCAGAAATTGGGTAAAAACGAGGTATCGAGACCTCGATCTCGTAAAATTGAGTCAAAAATATTTTTATAAATATTTATAAAATTTTGGTATTGTGGTATTAAAATTTCGTTAGAAAATTTTAACGTTTGGGTAGTCAATTAAATAGAAAGGACTAAATTAAAAAAGGTGTAAAAGTTGCTAGAATGATTAAATAGCTTAAGTGTCTAATGAGAAATGATTTAAAAGGCAATTAGACCCAAAATTATTTGGTCCGGACGACAAGGGCATGAAATCAGCAAGAAAATTGATGATTTAAGGGTAAAATTGGAATATTGCATAATTAACTAAATAAAGTTAAGACTAAAGTGGAAATATCTAGATTTCTTTTGATTTTTCTTCATTCTCATCAGCCAAAACGCCATAGGAGGGGTTCTTTAAGCCGGTATTTCATAATTTTTGCATCAAGTGAGTTAATTCTTGCCTTTTTCTTGTAATTTTTTATGTTTTTAAGACTTTTACAACTAGGTTCTACTATTAAATTCATTAGTTTTTGATTTTGTGGATGAAATTGAAAGTTACCATGATTGAGTACTGGAATTTTATGATGAATAAAAATCGATTTGAAGTTTTAATTTTATTAAAAGATGGATTTACTAAATGTTTTTTAGTAGAAATTGATTTTTAGGACTGAATTGTGAAAAATTTTGGAATTAAGGTTTGATGCTGAAATTATGATTTCCAAAGGTTGTGAAGTAGTTTAAGATGATATAATAAAGTGTTAATTGAGGAGAAATCAGCTTAATTGGGGGGTTAATTGAGTATGGACTAAATTGTAAAAACTGTAAAATTTGGGGTAAATATGCAATTTCAAAAATTGAGAGGTATAAATTTTGGAATAAATTATATTAAAATTAGATGCTGATAAATGGAAAATTTTATATTATGGATCAAGAAATTGAAGATAAACGAGGGAAGGAAAAAGTTACCGAATAGTCCCTGAAATCTCTACAACTACTACAAATTGTTACGGGTAAGTTTGTGTAACTTGAATTATATTCTTAAATGCTTGGAATGTATATTTATTGATGTGAATATGATTTGGATGTTCATTGTATGATATTTAATGAAAAATTGATAATTCTCGATAAAAAAGGGAATTAAATCCCGGTTGAATGAAATGGACTTCGATGGATCACTGAAAAGGGAATTGACGGTAAAAAGGATCTAGCCCAGATGGGTGATCCAAATATTAGCCCTCCCGAAGAATATGTATTAAATGGATTTAGCCCAGACGGGTAATCCAAATTAAGGTCAATTGAGTAATTGTCATTACAGGAGATTTAGCCTGGACTGGTAATCCCGACAATACTCTTTGAGCATATGATACAGGGGATTTAGCCTGGACTGGTAATCCATCTGTAAGAAATGAGGTTCGCGGGAGTGTGCTCTCTAGAAAAAGAGTATACCCATATGTGTACGAATTGATGGATCCGGAATTGTACACTAAAGTGTACTACTGAATATCCATCGAAATTCCAAGAAATTCAACGGGATAAATATGAGAAATGGAAGAACATGAAAATTATGGAATTGATGAGCTCATCAATCATTTATCTTTGTATTGAATTTATATGATGTTGCTTAACTAATGCAAAAGTTGAGTTTGTATGTGATAGGTAAATGTTTATGTGAATTGGATGTGTGCTTGTGTTGTTAAATGATGGATGTATAAGTATGGTGAGTATAATTCTTGTTGCATGAACTTACTAAGCACCATGTGCTTACCCCGTTCTCCTTTTCCTTGTTTTGTAGTGCTCGGGAGCTCAAAGGTCGGAGATTAGTCGGAGCCTTATCACACTATCAACCCATATCTTTTGGTATATGAAAATGACTTATTTTGAAAGAATGGCATGTATAGACTAAATACCAATGTTTACATGGAAATGGATGTTTGTAACCTAGCCATTGGCATGGCTAGAGTAAGTATAATTTTGGGATTTTGCGAAAAATTCTCTGTGATTCAGATTTGGTTCCGGTCTGGTTCTGATGCATAATTTGGGCTTCGGAAGCCCATCTAAGGGACGTAATAATAATTTTCGATAAATAAATGGTACTTGATTCGGATAAATGGAAATTGGTTCCGTAAGTTCCGATAATGCCTCGTACCCTATTCCGGCGACGGATACGGGTAAGGGGTGTTACAAAATTTGTTTGGTGAAATTCAATTATTAGTTTTATACTATGCGCACAGTTGTAGATTTAGTTTATTTTTTCCAATTGGATCATTTTAAGTCCCTATACTTTTCGAAGTTTGAAATTTTAGTCTTAATGCAAATGATAATCAATAATTCATTAATTGGATTTTTAGTGAGTAATATGCAGAAATAATAAGTTGACATGAGATTACACATATAATAATATGTTTGGCACATCAGATTTTAAAAATAACAAAACTTAGAGGTGTTCACGAGCTTGGTCAGTCCCAAGCCCGAGCTTGGCTCCAAAAATGGGTTTATTTTTTTTGTCTAAACTCGACCCAATTTATAAAAGGTAAACTCGGGCCCAACCCAGTTCACCCATATTTGACATTTTTTAGAGTAGTTTTTATTTAAGAATAATTTTTTTTAAAAAAAATATAATACACTAAATGCACTTAAAAAACGTTAAAATAAAAGTTTTCTAATACATTAAAAAGTATTTATATTAAAAAAACTACCTTAAACATAATAAATATTTTGTTGTATTAAATATAATTTTTAAAATTTTATATTTTGGGTTGGATTATTTAGTTCGGAATTTTTTTTTTAAGTTTTGGTAATGAGTTTAATTGTTATTGGGTTAGTGATTTAGTATAAATATAAATAGCCCCTTTGGCAATTGGCTGATAGTTGATTGTTGATTGCAGTGGTTGATTTGACCAACTGATTCTATTAACTATTCATTTGAAAGTGTTTAATAAAATTAGTTGATAGTCGAAAGCTGATATGTGTAAAATGACAAATAAGGGCATGTCACATTTTATTGTTGAAGTATTTATTTGTTTATAATACTTTAGTCTTTATTGGGTGAAATTATTGAAATAAAACACTATTAGAAATGAATTAAAACATCCATTATGGAAATTAATTAGTGAATATTTTTAAAAATTTAAATAAACAAAATTCTTAAATTCCTTATTTGCAAATATTAACCTTATGGAAATTGATAAATATTAATAGTGTATCAATATAATTGTAAACTATATTTTTAGTGATAATTATGTCACACTCTAAATAAATTTGTCAAGTAGCATATTTCAATTAATATAAAGTTGCATAAGAAATCATTTTACACAAGTAAATTGAAAATAAATTAAAAGTACATAAATATTTAAGGATGAATGGGTTCAATTGAAAATTTCTCGCAGCAATGTTGATTTTTGTGGATTCATGGTGGAGATTTTTTTTTTTTTGAGATTTACTATGGACTTTGGTGGTGAAAGTGAAAATGAGAGAATGGAGGCTACTGATATCTTGGCACCCTTATTAGGTTCGAGAGCATGTGGCAAATGGAGTAATTTTTGAGCAAGCATGATCGGATATGTCATTCCACATATCTCATTCCCAATCAACGGTTGAAAAAAGTTTCCCATTTTAGCGTTTTTTGTTTTAGAGGTTTTAGCTTAAAAAGCTCTTGCATACCTCTATTTACTAAACATTACAATTAGAGGGTTTGACTATCTAATTCTCTATTTGTGCCCAAATCAGCTAAAAAATATCTAAAATTCTGTTTACCGAACACCCCAAATATATTTAATTATTATTTAATATTTTTCAATTCTCCATTTATGCCCAAATCAGCTAAAAAATACTTGTTTACCAAACACCCCCAAATATATATTTAATTATTATTTAACATATATAATTAATATAACATTTTTATAACATAATATATTTGCGCTAGGTCTCAGGCCAAAAAACTTGCCCAAGACCTAATCCATATAGAAAACGGGCCTTAAATTTTACCTAAGCCCATTTTTGGGTGAGCTTTTGAGCTTGGGCAAGTGGCCCGATCAATGGACAAGTTTGACAGATGTTTACTTAATAGATTTAACAATTATTATTTGATGAGTATTGAAATTTTAAAAATTAAAAAATTATAGGGCTAAAAATAATATTAGTATTAAATCCATAAATTTACTAAAAACAAAGAATTTAACGGATGTAATTTATCCACAAATCTTTTAGGCGTAGCTGTATAAAAAGAGGTGAGATTCGATTTAATCCACAAACACCTATAATATAACTTATTAAATAGTTAAAAGCCCCCATTTTACTTTTTCCCTATGTGAGGTGTAGCTCTACTTTAAAGCAACGTTTAGTATAATAAACAGAAATTTATGTTATGAATGAGGGATTGTATCTTTGCTCTTCGTTAATAAGTGTCTTTCTGCTAAAATTTGGATTAATCATTAACCTATACCTTTTTCTGCATTTAATGAATCTGAGATTCACTCAATTTATTTCTACTTATGATGCTGAATGTGTGATTAATACTGTCTGGAAGCATCTAGAGTTTCTCTTAAATCTATAAATAGGAAGATAATGCGTTTCAGTGAACTCGAACCCATGTTTTCATGCCTTGACAACAATGCTCATGCCAATTGAGTTAAGACTCAATCAACCTCTCTACTTATAGTTAAAAGCTCAATGTTTTTACTTATTTAGGATTTTATTGAATCTTAGGTAACTTCATAGTCAAGGGCTTCAATTAGAATACAATTGAGTTGAGTCAAGTTTAAGTTGTAAAAGAATTTGACTCCAGCTTAATTCAAAATTTGAAATTTAAATTTGACAAAAGTTTTGCTTTTAAAACTTAAACTTGATTTGAAAAAAAAAAAGTAAATTATTCTTCAACTCGGTCTAATAGACTTAATTAAAACTTATTTACTCGATAAAAGATCAATTTGATTCTTTAACTTTTTGCTTGAGTCTAAACTCAAATTTGAATCGACATCTGTAAATAGTAATTAAAAAATTCAATTAACTAACGAACTACTTCAACCAGGTATTGCTGTGATAACAATTTAAGTTTAACTCGATAATTAACATCCATTTCCTTTTACTGCCTACTTTTACCCATCCCACAATGAAGAAGGCCTAAGAAAAAACAATTTTTTTGTCCATGATTACATGAACTCAAAGATTGTATAGATGACATCTTGGCAGCAGATATTGTACATGTAAACCCATGCTATAAAAACTGCTCTTTTTCATTCCATTATTTTTGGAGTCATACCAAGGAATGGGGCCATGTTTGCTCCTCCTTTCCGTTCCTTTTTTTCTCACTTGATATTTGCTACATACATGTCATGTTACCTAAAAAATCTGCTCAAAACTTTTTTAAAATTATGTGTCACTAGTCTTTTTATTTTCTAAAATATTTGTATCCCATTTATATTCCGACTTAAATATAAAAATTAATTTTTCAAAACATTTACTACCATAAATATAGTAAATGTTTTATTATATTAAAAACATAAATAAATGTAATAAATCTTTTATTATATTAAATATAAAATTTAAATTTTATATTCTGGGTTGGGTTATTCAGTTGGGTATTTTTTTTTTTAAGTTTTGGGTAATGATTTAATTCTTTTTGGGTTAGTGATTTAATATAAATATAAATATATAATTATTATTTAACATATATAATTAATATAATTTTGTTTTATACTATAACATTCGAGTCGGAATCAAGCCAAAAAAATATTGCCTAAAGTTCACCCCATATAAAAAGCAGGCTTTAAATTTTACCCAAATTCATTTTTCGAGTCATGTATTTTATCTAAACTCTCTCATTTTTTAGACAGACCTTTAAATCTATATAAATGACCCGAGCCATGAGTAGTTCTCCTCTCCCCTTTAATTAGAACTTGGGGTGAGAATTAACTCTTTGGCCAAATAAAGTAAGATAGCTTTTCAATTTTATTTTGATGGAGTAATAATGTATAGGGAATAATTAGGGTTGAAACCCCATTTCCAAATCTGGTTTAAAATAAATGTTTGAAGCACTCACTCTTCACCATGCTTCATTATGTCGCACACAAGGGAGGCAGTCTCTCTGGCACCTCATTATGTCAACTAATTTTCATTACATTATTCTTAATCTTTAGAAAAAGAAAAAAAAAATCAATTGGCATGCACATGGTAAAATGATTTTGGCTGTTGATTATATTAGAATTTGGGGCATCTGCTTTTTATTATCTCAAGGGAAAGAAAAAATGGGTTTTCATTTATATAAATATAAATATTTTTATTTTTTCCATTCCATATTATCTTTTACATTTTAGAATTTGACTTATAAATAATTTATTTGATTTTTAAAAATAAAATAAAATGGCAGAAAAACTACCCCACGACTCTTGCTTTGGAAAAAAAAAAGAGAAATATAAATATCTATAAACTTAAACTACAAAAATTATAGAAACACACAAATTAAATAAGAGAAAAAAAAATTCTACTTAAAAAGTGACCTTATGCGAACAACTCAATGGCAAGAACATTATGTTGTAGGCATGAGAGCTTAGGTTCAATCTCAAGCAACCCTATTTCTCTCTCCCAATTATCAACATCTTGTTCATCTTAATTGTAACCTTCAAAAGAAATCAAAAGACGCTAATACATAACTCTAAAAAATTAAAAAAGATTAATTTGATATAATAAAAACCATTTACTTAACAATAAAACAATATTGTAAATAGATATATAGATTAAATATTTATAATTAAAGCATTATAAAAATCTAATTAAAAAAATACTAAATTAATATGTTTAAACGATAAAATTTAAAATTATTCATATTCTCAACTTTTAAAAAATTCAATTTAACTTGTTGCATGCACACACGTATATAAAAATTGAATTATTAAAAAAATAAAATAAAAACCTAATAAAATAATTTAATAATAAATATAATATTTAAAATACAATTAATTCAAATAAATATTACAAAAGTAACTTCCAACAAATTAAAAAAACAATCAAAAGCATAAATAATTAAAATAATTAAATTGATAATGCCTAAATTACTTCTATCTATTCTTAATAACTTTCAAAGGAGTTTTTTTTTTTTTTTATGAATTATAAGAGGAGAGTTAAACCTAACTAGAGTGACTTGAATTCAGGCCACATCTGGAACGGTAAGCACTCTGATCATCATGTTAACACGGGGTTTAAGGGTTGGTTTTATATTTATATATAGATGTAGACAATTTTCTTGAAACTATTGCTTAAAGTAATTTTATGGTTTTGATTATATATATTTAATATATTTAAAAAATCAAAATTTATTTTTATATTTAAGTATATGTTAATCAAAAAAATTTAATAATATTTAAAAAAGAGTAAACGATTTGGAATAATATACTATTTGCTGTCTTTTATATTAAAATATTAATGTCGTTGGGGTTGTGGTTGGGCTACCGGACTAGAGCCTTGTAATTAAGGTTTTAGATAAAATATTCTTGTAAATCAAGCCATTTAGAGTAAATTATTATTCGATAAGTTTAATTAAAAATATATAAATATTTATCCACTTTTTATTTTTTATTATTAAAATAAGATTCAATCATAATCTGGCACTTGGACTGTTGAAGTCAGGACTAGCTTGGTAAATATGTAAATGATATTATTGAGCCAAGAAAATGATGAAAATCAGAAAATAGTGATAAAAGCATAAAAACAGCCCTTTAATCTGAATAAATAATATTTTTTAACTCTTTAATAAGGAAGATTTAACAAATTTTAACTTTTGAAGAGAAGTGGTTTTTAAATTATATTCTAAGAGAGTCCAATAAGATAACAGATATTTTAGCAAAAATGGCTTTAACGAGGAGCGAAATAATGTATATATTTGAAGAACCTCCTTTGGAGATTAAAGGGATAATGAAAGAAGATTATACTCTCGATAATATATCTAAGAATTAATATTTGTATTTCTTTATTTCAATTACCCAAAAAAAAAATTTATTTTAAATAAAAAAATTTATTTATTTAATTAATTTATATTAATTTACGAGTCAACCGAATTTTTTTTAATGGGATGGGGTTTATGAAAGCAAAAGAGAGAAGAAATGGGGGGACCCCAAATGGCATGAAATGTGGAGCAGAGCATAACTGTCCACACCTCAGAAAGTAGGGAAAATTCCAAAACCCCCTTCGCTTCTCCCAACAAAATACAAAACAAAAGCCCAAACATAACCATTGTAAAGTGCCCACCCAAACACCTAACCCACATCCCACATGCATTTTTCCCCTTTTTTTTATTAATTTATTATTATCAACCAATAATCATTGCACGGAGTGAAAATGGGAACCACCCGGTCAATTAGTGGAAGCCAACACGACACCTACCTCCAATTACACCTTCGCACCCATCTCTCTTTCCCTTCTTCTTCTTTTCTCCTTGCTAATTTTAATATTTTGGGACACTGAAATTGTGTGGAATTGCTTGGTTTTGAGGTAAATTTTGGTGGAAAGTCAGCTTTCTCAACTCTCTTTTTTTGGGCCAATGCAGAGTATTCCAAAACCAAGTGGAAATAGTTTAGTATTGGGATTCGAGTATTTATGTTGGATTTTATCTTTCGGTTTTGACAAGAATTATGAAGGGTTCACGATATAAAAATGCTTTCACCGTTAAAAAAATCTCAACGTTTTCTCTTTATGAGATTTTAACTCATAAAATCTAGAGATAAGACCCAACATATACTCTAAGCCCAATAACAAACCTGACGAGGGACACTTCACAAATTTCTCCTTCAATAATCAAAATCCCCACAATAAAAATATACATTTGATGTATTTTATTATTAAATTTTTACTGAGTTAATATTACAAATTATTTAAACATCGATTCAATTAAATAAAATATTATAAATGTATTTTTGTCTTATTTTACTTTTATATAAAAATTTATAAAAAAAAAAAACAAAAAAACTTCCACTAAAGTTTATAAAACCTTAAATTTGTGACTTATGACATTATGCATCAACAAGGGTGTGGTGTGGTTTGTTTCATCATACAAAATGCACGTGTCAAGCTAGCTAAGGAAGGGTGGAAGCCAAGGCGAGCCCCCTATGGCTTATCAGCAAATCCCGGCTCATTTGGACCGGCCCTTACCATTTCACTGCACCAAAGGTCGCATCCACTTCAGCCAAACCCAATATCCTCCAACCCATAAGCAATAAATAAGCGTTTCTAAGGTAATTTTAACGCCTCCTCTCCTCTCTCTTTAAAAAACAACAAATTATCGATTCCGTTCTTCTCTTACCATCTTTCTTCTCTCAAATTTCACTGCCTCTTCATCACATCGGTAATATTTTTATTTTTTTTTGTGGAATTTTGTTTTGAATCTGTTTTTTCTTTTATCTAAAAATTCTGAATCTGAACTCCTTTTCCAGACAGTTTCAGTTATAATTCACCGAATCGTACGGTGAGAGAGAGAATAATAAGGCGTTTTGTCCGGTGAGATGGCATCGTTGATAACGAATCCAGTGACGAACACAAATACTGATCGTAGCAAAAGGAAAAAGAAGAAGAATTCTATGGTGAAACAGAATCTTCAACGGAGCCAAAAGGAAGATCATGCCAGATGGAAATCAGAGGCGCAGCAGCAAATCTATTCCTCAAAGCTTCTTCAAGCTTTGAGTCAGGTCAGTCTCGGTACTCCTTCTCCTTCGGCTCCACGCGGTGGTCGAGCTGTCCGTGAAGCCGCTGATAGAGTGTTGGCGGTTGCTGCTAAAGGGAGAACCAGGTGGAGCCGGGCCATTTTGACGAGCCGGCTTAAACTGAAATTTAGAAAGCAGAAGAGATCACAGAGAGGATCCGCCGCTGCCGTTGCTGCCGCAACAAGGACTAGCCGGTCGAAGAAACCGAGAGTTAGCGTTTTGAAATTGAAAGCAAAAAGTGTACCGACTGTTCAAAGAAAAGTGAAGGTCCTAGGCAGATTGGTTCCCGGTTGCCGGAAGCAACCGTTACCGGTAATTCTTGAAGAAGCAACTGATTACATAGCGGCACTTGAGATGCAGGTTCGAGCCATGAGCACTCTCGCCGATCTGTTATCTGGCTCCGGAGCCGCAAGCTCTAGCTCGGCTCCTCCGCCTGAGTGGCCAATGCCGCCGACCAGCCAATGACGCTTTTTTATTCCCTTGACAAATGCCAAGTGTCATCCTCATCTTTTTCCCTTTTTTAATTATTATTATTATTATTATCTCCTCTTTTTCCCTTCTCTCTCTTTCCTCATCAATCACCTCTTCTGTTAAATACATTATTCTTCCCTTTCATTTCACAAAAATAATTTAAATATCTCACATTTTATTTCAATTTACTACATTAAAAAAAAAAAAAAATGGAGGGATCGTCCCCCTTACTATGCATACAAACAACTCCTCTGGAAATATATTGGAATAAGCAAAATGTTTTATGATTATTTTGGAGGGTTTGATTTTGACGATAAGAAAAAAGAGAGGAAGCTGGGTCCAAACTAGGGTATGTGAACAATGCACTTGATGCTGCACCCATTGGCTGCTAAAGTTTTTTTTTTTCTTATACTTTTTCATTTTTCAGAATATGATAATTATATTTACTTCTAATTTAATTTGAAATTGAATTAAATTAGATAAATAAAAGAGATATAACTCTTTCGGTATTAATTTTTTATTTATAAGCTTTAAACCCTAAATTTTACTTAAAAATGTTAAATTTCTATCATAGATATTGAATTTTGATATTTATTTAAAAAGAAGATTTATTTAATATAATATCTAAGTTCTAACTGCTAGGTAACTATACCTCTGCACCCACTTATATGGATAAGAAATGAAGATATTTTGTATTTTATTTTTGAATTATAAGGGGAGGATAAAGTCTTAACAGGAACATAACTAGCACGATTCGAATCCATGTCACATTTGGAACAGTGAGCATTCTGATCATCAGGCCGGTATACAGAGTTAAGGTATTTTGCTTTTTTAGTATACCTATATTTTACTAACCTACGTTCCAATACCATGATTTTGCGGGTCAACATCATTGATGAGAAAAAATCAAGATTTTGCAAGCCTAAAATTTCATTCTATTCGAAAATATAATTAAATATCGAATTAATTATTGTATCTATAATAGAAAGGACAAAAGGTGTTTGAGTTTTTGAATATGGAAAAATTATTTAGATATTTATTTAAAAATCGAGGAGGGATTAATGAATTCGAGATATGGACGGAAATAAAAAGAGCAGAGCAGAGTCCAAAACGGAAATAAAAAGAGCAGAGCAGAGTCCAAAAGTTGCGGAGGGAGCACGGGGGCGGGCCAAAAATAGTAAAGAGAAGTGTGGCAGGCAGTTGGGTGACAGCACATGTGAGAGAGAGGCGGCCGTGGAAACTCAAATGGTGGATGTGATTGAGGTGTGATTGGAGCAGTGACCATCTCTCCTTCAATTCAACGGGGATTCATGCACTGCCTATACTCAAAGATGACGGCCTGCTGGTGGTGGGTTGAAGTTATGGGTAAATGACTCACTCTCACAGTGCAACTAATGGGCTGCCATGCCTTGCCTTCTACATCAGCAAAATTATCAAATAGGGGATGAGGTTTGGCAGAGACGACTACCGTCTGAGACTAGACACATCACACCTGCTCCACCCATCCCAATACCTCCAGTCAAACATTCTTTTGTACCAGAGACTGCATTTTATATATGACCAAGACAAGATAAGGCAACGGCCAAGCTGTGAACAAGGGTCAACTGTGGTGTTGGTATGAGTTTGTTTCTTCTCATCTATGCCCATGCACAAGCTGAATTTGAGGTGTCAACATCCACCCACCGGCCACTTGTTGGTTCTGATTGGATGTCCAATTTTTAAGCCAACATTACATTTCATTGCCTCTCCTTCTCCCTTGGGAGTATTCTTTTTACGTGAGTTTGAAATTCGTCGCTTCACCTTGTTTTTTTTTTTTTTTTTTTTTTTAATGATTGATATCTATATATAATAAGTTCATTTTTTTTTGGTTGAATTACAAGAGGAGTTAGTGCAACCCGAACCCAAATTATACTTGAAACGATGAACACCCTAACTATCAAACTAACACATGAGGTTTATGAGGTCATATTTGTTAAACTAATGAACTCTAATAAATATACATCTCATCATTTGATTCAACTGTTGGCATAATTTTTTGTTAATTTTGAGAGTTTAGATGTAAATACACATATTATCGTTCTGGCATCATTTTAAGTTTATATATACAATTAAATCAAAAAATTAAAATTAAGATTTTATTTATATATTATATCACACATTAAATAACAAATTTTAACGTTACTGATAATCAAATAAATATAATCTGAAAAGATAAAAAGAGGTATGAGATGAAATTATAAGAAGAAAATTATGTAGAAATAACATAATAGGACAACCATAAAGTTGGGCACTAATCATTTAATTAGTTGGGATTGCTTAAATTCTATGAAATGAAATGTGTTATTGAAAATTGGGAAAAGAGAGGGTAGGCTCCATTTTCATTATCATAGGTTTGAATCATTAGTGCTAAGCATGTGGCTAGCAAAGGTGGTTAATTTCACAACGGTTTACAGCATCTCACCCCCATGGTTGGTTTATTATTATTATTATTATTATTGCTTTATTAGAGCATCTTTTTCTTTTAGAAGAGAGAATAAAAATGAAGACATAATTGAATTTTCTTTTCGTGATTAAGGTTATAATCTCGAGATAGAAAAGGGTTGTAGGTGTTGGATTTAATTTTAAAAGTATTTTATGAATATACGAGAGATTATGTTATGAACATTTATTTAATAAATTTTTTTATTAACACATAATTTTGGCCATTTTTTTATCATGAATCTCGAATTCAAAATTTTGAATCCCGAACCCTGAATCTAAAACCATGAACCTTAAACTATAAATCTTAAATCTTGAACCCTAAATCCTAACTCTTAAGTTTAGAGTTCAAGGTTCAGGATTCAGAGTTTGAGATTCGAGATTCAAGATTTTAGATTCGGGGTTCAAGATGAAAAAAGTTACCAAAATTATGTGTCAATAACATGGAAAAAAATACTAAAATGTCATTAAATAATTGGAAAGAGACCATAAATAATGTAGTGAAAAGGATCCATAAAATATTTCTCCTTTAATACATTATATTTTATTTGAATAAATCCAAATATTTTTTTAAAAAAATTTAAAATTAAATTGAAAATTTTAAATTTTAAAATGTAATTCTATTATAATTTCATAATTTTTGAAGAAATATAAGTAAAAGTTATTATAATTGAGAGGACCAAAGATCTTTAATTAGTGCTTTCCCTAATGTTAAAAAGAGAGGCGAATATAAATTACTCATTATTAGACAATATCTTATTTACAAATTATGTGCTGGCCTAATAATTTTCATTTCCTATATAATGGAAAACTCTTTTTCCTTCCACTTAGCCTTATCTCCCCTTAGGAGTATTTTAGTGGTAGGTTCTATAGGATCTAGACCAAATGATATTATTTGGCCAAATACCTTGCAACAAGTTTCTATGTTGACGACAATGACGTATTGATGCTTGGGATGTATAGGGAGAAGATTGCAAGTGTTTGTACTCAAACATTAAGGGTGGGTTTGGATGGATAATGGAGTGCGTACGATGCATTTAGCTTACTTTTTGTCTCATACTACAGTGTCTTTACGGTATCTAATCTCACCAACACCACTATTTTTACACTAACCGCAGGTAAACACACCGTCCATCTAAACCCACCCTAAATTTATTAACTATCATCTTTTAAAAATAATTACATTAAAATAATGAACTAAACTCGAGATTTAATACTTGATTAAAGTTACAGTTGAGTATAAAAAAAAAAGGCTATGGAATTGAAATTTGAATCCAAAACGTGTGAAGAATGATTATATAAATAGACTGAATTAAACTCCAAATTTAACTTCAACAACAATGTTATATATAGAGCATTAGCTGTTGTCATAATTATGAACAACATCATCAATAAAAGTGGGAATGTTGCACTTTCTTTAATTAATATGAAGAGATAGTGTTTGGGTACTTAGATAATGTAATGAGGGGAGAAAGATCTTTGCTCCTCTAAACTTGAAACAACTTGGTTATGATAAATACATATAATATATGTCGTGTAATTTGGTTGTTTGATGCAATTTGGTTTAAATTTTTTTGGGAAAAAGAAACACACATAAAAAAAAAAGCATGCATGCATGTGGTTGCAGTGTCAAAAGCAATAGGTACCAAAGTTGAAAAGTGACAACAGAGAGACCACATGACCATGCATTCAATTTGTTTGAACATTTTCCTTGCCAACTTAGTTTTCGGTGCATCACGCTATGTTTAATAAGTGTTGGGTGGAATGATAATTCAATATTTTTTAAAATTTTAAGTTCGAATATTTTTAGATATTACGAGAACAATATTTTTTATTTAAAAATTTGATTCGATTTGTGTTAAAAACTTAATATAGTCTTGGATGAAAGAATCTAAATGTTAGGGAATATTTTCTCCTTTGTTTTGAAACAGGAGATTTATGAAAAAAAAAAGAAGAATTTTTTAAAGATATTTAAAAAGGGGAATCTCACATTTGTTAGGCATAAACTTCTACCAAGGTTTATATATAGACTTGTCTCTTCTTTTTTTTTATTGAGTAATTGAAGTTAAAGGTCTAACACGCATATGCCGTTGCTCGGCCCGTGTCTGTGTTAACACATGTCTACGACACGTATCGTGCGTGTTTATTTTTGGGTAAAACTTCTGTATTATTTTTCAGAAAATAAATTTGTTTAGATTCCGAAAATCTAGTCAACAGAAAATATTTTTATTTGACTGTTGTAGACTTTTAAGAAACTATTTCTGCCAGTTTTACCTTTTTGCCCCTACGTATTTTACTACTTTGCCATTTAGGAAACTGTACAAATAGGAGGTCATTCTCCTCATTTTAGATAGAATACAACAAGAAAAACATAAAGAGAAAAACAACTTCTTTTATCCTTTTGTTCTCTAAATTCTGGTGTTCTGCGAAATTACACGGGAGATAAATTATGTTTAGGAGATTGGGTTTTAAGTGGGACTGCCTGTGACCCCTCGAATCTTTTTTGGGAATTGAACTAGTGTGGTTTTGCCAGTTTATTCCAGTTTATTTTTTGATCAATTGCTTTTGTTTTTCGATTTCCATTTCTTTCGGGAAGAGCAATGCCAATTGTGTTTCACCTTATTTATTCGGGTGTACGAATATTGAAGTATTGTTTTAACCTTAGGGGGCAACGTTCACTACACGATTACACCGAATATCAGGGCAAATTTGCTTCTAAGGCAGTGGTTCTTCCATGGCATAGTGATTACTATTTTATTTACACTTAGTTTGGTTTCCTGTTAGCACTAGCAATTTTGTTTTACAGTAGTATATTTCCAACAATAATTACACATCAGAGTACATATAATCATTTGAAGATAAAATCTTTACAAAAAATGTACAATTGTGAGAAGAAAAAAAAACCCAAAACAAAAGATTCATAAATGAATGGCTATATTTAGGAATAAATAAATTAAAATTGTTAATAGCAATAGCCAAATGGGTGCATTAATTTCTCAAGGTATTTACTGGATTGAGCCTATTAATTAATTTTTTGCATTTTGTAGGTTCATTAAGGGGTAGATGCTGACCATGAGTTTTAAAGTTGTTCCATACCCAAGACGAAGATCGAACCATCAACCACTGATTAAGATAGAAAAAACTCTTACCATCTCACTTGTCTCTCGTGGTTAAAAAAAAATAGATTTTTCTTAATAAGTTATATTACCTCATATATAAAAATTGAGAAAAAAAAACAATCATTTCTAACCAAAAAATAATAATTAATGAATTCGTCCCTAAAATCAATCATTTTAAAAACAAATTATTCTTCAAAAACCAATACTTTAAAATCTTTTTGGGTAAATAAATCTAATTAAAGGATGCTTCTTTTTGCAAGGGCATGGCATTGACAAGGCCCATGTGTCTAGATTTAAAAAAAAAAGAAAAAAAAGACAAATGAAAAGGACATGCATTAAAAACATTGCATGATTTACCTAAAGTATTCTAAACCCACATGGAGGGGTCATGCCTTCTCCATTAAACTCCAACAAGGCAAAAACAAAAATCACCAAACTAAAAAGCAATCTAATTGTATGGATGGCAACCTAAATTTGGTCCCTATTTAACATATCTCTGTTTAATTAATACTTATATTGAATTTCAAGTTTCTTTTTTTATAATTATTTTTAATATATATTCTTTTACTTTTAATTAATATTAAGAGGCAGATACAAGGAGGGCTGGCAGTGGCCCTGGCCCCTCCTAAAATGTAAATTTTATATTTAAGCCATTGAATTTTTTTAAAAATTTTAAATTAGTAAAGGTAAAATTGTACTTTGGCCCCCCTAAAATTATAAAAATTTGATTTAATCCTTTAAAAATTATAAAGATATAAACCATAAAAAATTAAATTTTCATTCGGCCCCCCCTAAAAATTTGTTCTAGCTTCGCCCCTGTTAATATTATTATAACACTTTTAAAACTATTATGTTATATAAGTGGTACTAAATTGAGAACTTGCATAGTAAAGAAGACTGATAGATGTAAAATAAAAATTGAAATAAATAATATGTTATGAAATATTAATTTAAGGTATGGACTAAATTATAAAGAAATGAAAAGTAAGAAAGTGTTACAATTATTGAAGAGCTTAGAATATGGGTTTGATTACGCAGTGGTTTTGAGGGTTCATTTTCCTAACTAATCCCACCCATAAATCATCTCACTTTGGTCTTTTTGGGTTGGGTTCTGTTGTCCCTATGCCAACAAAATTACAGAAATTTGTTTTTTTTGGATCATCTATTTCTTCATTTGTTATTAGTGTATCTCATTTAGCGAATTTTGCGGATTTTACAGTATACTCATAGAGAGCTAGGCATGTGTTTTTCAATGGAATTAATGATATTGTAAACTTTAATTTAACGAACTTTAGAAAGGATAATTAGTTGCTAATCGTCTTAAAACGTCACTCATAGCATCACCGTCACTACCAAGAATACATTAAATCAGACTTCAATACCGGTAACCTTAGAACACATATCCAAGTTTATTCCCCATTATAAAAAAAATCATGCAAACAACTCACAAGAACTCATGTAAACATTTCTTCTTTCTAAATCCCCATACTTCTCATAAACAAGAACCTCTCTTCCCACTTTGATCTTTCCTCTTCCTATAAATTCATTATTTTATAAATAAATTTTAGAATTTCATAAAGTGAAAGCTATTATCTTTCGAGAACTCAAGCACATTCCTAGCTTCAAGAGACTGTATTGAAAATTCTCTTTAAAAAAAAAAGGGAAAATTGGAAAACTTAGTGAAATGAACCGGTCTTGTTAATGTCTCTTCGCAAGAAATTGTTTCGTTCTTCTTTATATATATTTTTTATAGATTGCTCAATTTTATTTATATAACTTTTTCTATTTTTTAAATTGAAAATTTTATGTAACAGGTCGCATAAAGAAGCCCGCGACCAAGATACACTCTAATGTTTCCTTTTGTTTATTGGGGGTCATTTGGTATAATAGAAGTGACTCAAGTCTTACTTGGATCTAGCTAAATTGTAAACATTGTATTTTATCAGGGGTAATTATTGTAAATACCAAATAATAAATATGTACAGAATTTGAATCCTTTAGGACTCTCTTATTGTAGATGAGAATTAATCTCAATTATTGTGTAATTTGACCTGTACCGTTGGGTCTAGGGAAGCTCAGCTATAAATAGAGTCTTCCCCCTCCATTTGATAATTGAGTTAAAGAATATATTGAAAGTATTTACTCAAACACTTAGTTTGTGCTATTTTCCTTTGGCTTTTCTATTTCTCGTTGCTCTTTTGTGTGAGTTTGCTTCTGCTTTGCTTCGGGTGCCTTGAAGAATTTTTGAAAGAATTCTCATTTTTCGAGAGCAGACTGATTTAGGCAAATTTGAATCCAAAAAATTACCTAAGGTCACGCGGTTTACCATACTAAAATTCTAGTCCCGTGACATTTACACATGCTTAAATTCATATATTCCTTAATTATTAGAATAATAATATTATTAATTAAGCTAAGACGTAATTAACCGTTTTTTTCTCTATTTAGATAATTTACTACAAATTAAAAAGGAAAACTGAAAAATTAATTGCTTCATCAACTTTTATTGAGTTGAGGATCGGTTTCCCAAAAATGAAATTCCATTGAATAATTATTTTCTTCTAATTAATCACCAATGGTTTAAGATTTGTCCTAAAAAGGATGTGGTTTAAGATATTGGCATGAAAAAGTTCCTCAAACATGAAAAAACATATATTGATGAAAGTTTGGAGAATTTAAGAGGCAAATCTATGTGTGTATACTCCCACCAACTAATGACATTAAATTATGGCCTAAATGGCAGAGCTATTCCCATGCTTCTTCTGCACCCATTGCCTGCAAGTATTTCACATTCAAAGGAATTTTTGTGTGTGGTTAATACGAGGTTTGAAAGCAACTTAATTAAGCATATAGATGTTAGATCATGTGTAGCTTCCTCCACTCTTCATAATTTCGCAACTTTGCCCCCTTCTCTTTAACCAATTTTTTAAAATTAATCTAGTTAAGTCATCGATTTGATAAGTTCATGTGATACCCCGACCAATTTTGATTTTAACCTCTAAAAACCAACATGTTGTGGCTCGGTCAACTTGTATCGAAGTATTGCAAATACGACTGATGATCTGGTTGGTTGTTCTTCTCACTGAACTTGGGGAGCATCTGGTGTGACAATATAAGGGCAATTCAAATTTCCACCAATCCAGTGTTACATGCCAAAATGAAACATGTAGAGTTAAATATGCATTTTGTGCGTGAAAAGGCTGCTCGAGGTGATCTACAAATCAATCATGTTCACCAAACCTATTTTAGAGGTGTCTTTTACCAGCTTGCGTTCAAAACTTGGAGTATGCACTTTACAAAATGTTGACCTACCATTTTTTGTTTCCACAAACTTGAAAACAGTAGATAATGGAATTGAACACATGTTAAATGTGTGAGTGTTGTTAACTAATACAACTGAATTAGTTAATACTGTTAGCTAGTTAATGTTATTAGGTAATTAGTTATTCAGTTAATCCTCTTGATCAGCTTTCTATAAATAGTTGAGTCTTTGTAATTCATCATTGAGTTCTATGTTGCTTTTCTCACTTTCACTGTTTTTTAGCTTCTTGTAGTAATTTATGTAATTACACAAAACAATACCAAATTTGTAATAGTTTATATATAATGTAAGAACTTATAAAAATGTTTATATATAATGAACAGTAGAATTTTTAAAAGATATTTTTATTAAAATTTTATAAAAAATAAAAAAAAATATTGGTTATTTTGAAAAGTTGATGTCCTGTGACAAACAAGTCAGAATAGTGTATACAGATAAATAAATGAGCTTGAAATTTGCAAATGGCGAGACCCATGTAGAAATGGGCATAAAAACAACAAAGACACTTGCCCCATCTTGCTTACTTCTTGGGTCTCTGCCCCTCCACCTATTGCATTGGGCAAGGCCACATTGACTTGATTTAGGGCCCCTTTTGGATGCCTTGAACGTACTAAAGTTGAAAATTTTGAGATCTCACTAATTTCTTCTTTCACAAATATAACCTCACTTTTTTATCCCTAAAAGTTAAAATAGTTTATGACACAACCTTATTTCTTTTCACGTTTGCCAACCTTAATGCTCATACAAATTTTTAAATTGCATCAATTAAGTTTTTTTGATTAATATTCATTGTCTTTGACTGTTACATCATTGACATGGCTATTAACGGCGCTAATGTGGCGGTCCATATTAGCGATATTTGATGACATGCCATGCCAAAAAAAGAAAGAAATAAAATTAAAAACATTATTTAAAACTTTATGTTTGGAACAAACTTAGATAAATAGTTGAATAAATTTCAAAAAGTTAATAATAATAATAATAATAATAATAATAATAATAAAACATTAACAGCCTATTTGGACAGTATAGAGTAATTGAATAAACAAGTAATTACAAAGAATTGTAATTCCCTAGATGTGTTTGGCTGATAGAGTGCAATTACATCGTAATT
The DNA here is from genome assembly GCA_025698515.1 of Gossypium sturtianum. Classification (NCBI taxonomy): domain Eukaryota; kingdom Viridiplantae; phylum Streptophyta; class Magnoliopsida; order Malvales; family Malvaceae; genus Gossypium; species Gossypium sturtianum. Next base: position 160,006,843 of record CM046945.1, on the reverse strand, counting down.
TCATATGTCATGTTTGATAGTACAAATTGTAATTACAGAGTTACATAATTTACATTTTAAAAGATATTAATTACTATAAAAAATTATTTATATGATAAAAATAATTTGTAAATAAGCAACAAGAATTAAAACCAGGTCATCATATGTATCATGTTAGTCTAAAAAAAGTAGTTGATAATACGATTACTAATAAAAATAACAAGAAAAGTAAACATCATATGCAATTTTATCTGATTGTTCTAATGCATATTTTTTTTGGTTATTTTCTCTTTAATATTTAACATATGCTCCTTACCATCATCTGTTAGTCTTTGACCGAGTTCATTATCATATGAATTTGAATATGTACCATTAAGATTATTAAGATATCCTTCTTCCATATTCTCTTCGAAGTATAGGTTATCTCAAATTCCACCTATGATTAAAGTTATGAAATATGCAACATTCTAGTATAATCCAACATTTTTTTATGCTATACTAAGGTAATGTTAATATAGAAAATATTTTTTAGAATAACAAATGTCTTTTCAACCACATTAGGATCGACCTTATAATATTTAGGTTCACAGTCCAAATGGTTTGTAGCTTTAATTATAAAAAACTTATATAAATATAATTTGGAGAAAGAACTATGCTAGGTTATATCCTTTTTCGCAATACATAAACTGAGTAAAAAAAATAATATAATTTTTTTAATATATAACTTTATAAAAAAAGTTTTATAAATTTCCAATAACTTTCATAACACTTCTTATAAATAATATATGATAAAAAGAACAATAACATTTTTTTTATGAATAAGTATATTATTTTTATAATATATGGTATGGACACATAAATAAGTTATGTCCATACTTCTTGACAATAATTTTTTTATAAATAAATATATTATAACACTTTTATAACATGTAATTTATTTTTTATAATAAACTTTTTTACCATAACTTTAGAATTTTTTTAGGATTTAAATAAAATAAAATTTTGTTATAACATTATAAAATAGATAAATTGTTTTTTACAATATAAGTTTTTAGGATTTACAATATAAGAATTTTTTTCATAATCGTTCCAAACATTCTTACGTGTTCATGCTTATAATATATATTTTTTATAACTTATATAAAAATATTTTTTAAAAAAAATTTAAATTTGAGTGTAATTATCTGCATAATTACTCCAATTCTCACTCTCTCCTAAAAATTAAAAAGTGTAATTAGAGTATTCCAATTACATCCAATTCGGTGAGACTCGCCAATTACAATAGTTACACAAACATACTACTCTCATACGATTTCAAATAATTACTATTAAGGGAGATTCCAAGTTTCCAACCAGTGCATGCTTAAAATAACTCTTTTAATAATATAGGGATTATTATATATGCTTTAACAAACCAAAAGGCCCAAACGCATACATGATTAACAGGCTAAGCTAAATTATGAGGTCCAAAACTCAAATTGGGGTTTGAAGCAAAAAGAAAGCCTTTTAATAGGCCTTGTCAAAGATCAATGACCAAAATCAAACAAACAACTAGAACGGATCCAATGGAATCCATTTAAAATTCCACCTATAAATTTTTCAATTTTTTTTTTATATATTATATTGATAGTGCATTTCCTAAAAACAGTTTTAAAAAATCGATGTATTTTTTTTTTATATTTTTTTTTAATATATTTATTAATAAACACAACCCAAAATTGTTGAAGCAAGGTAGGGGTTAATGTGAAAGAGATTGATGATGGGTCAAAAACTTTGAGTGACAAAGTCGCCCTTAAAACAGGATGTGTGTCAGTCACACCTTTATATATCTAGATGCTTTTTGAAATTAGTAAATGTTTTTTTGAGTCAGAAAGGAACATGGGATTGGTCTTAGGCCTAATCGGGTATGGTTTTAGCCGATTAGATTCCAAAACAGAGAATGTGTTTTGTGTCAGATTTTGGCTATTTTCTACGCATCAATTGGGCTGCCGGATTGCTTTCAACTTCGGCCCAGGTTTTCACATTACTCCTCCTTACTCAATCATGTCGGTGGGATTTTATTTATTATTGTGAAGAGATGGTATGAAACTGTGATTTCACGTTATCTTTATCCTTTTCTAATGGGAAGATGATAAATCATATTTTTTTTCTTGAGCTGAAAATCATAAGAAAAAATCTGATTTGTTATTCTCTCATTGAAAAGGGATAAGAATGACGTGGAATCACGGTTTCATACAATCCTTTCTCGTGAAAAACACTTCAATTTATATTAAATTTTGGAACAAATGAGTAATAAAAATATATTGAAATTTAAATTTTATATTTTTATATAAAAAAAAACAGTGATATTTTAGTCATTACATAATTAAGTTGGTGTCTATTTAACTCACGATATCAAACCAATTAAGTGGTTACCATAATTACAACACTAAAAAGATAATCAAAACTATGGAAAAACTTGGCTTAATTTTGCAAAATAACATGTTGTGAATTGGGAAACCCTACCTATGATCCATGAAAAATTTGAATCTGGATGTAACAGGAGATTGAAACTAATAATAATTTTCCAATGGGCCATGCAATATGTAGCAATCAAACAATTAATATTTCTTGAAAGCTTCTTCTTCCATGGTTGGACCTTTTTAATAAAAAAGCTTGAGTTTGACAATGGCAAATGAATGTTGAAATGTCGTCCACCGCAGAGGCAACAAAGTGGCCTCCTTGTTGACCATTTGAAACCACACCCCCCATTAAATAATTGAATGCCAACTCCTAACATAATCCCATGTGCGTTTGACACTTTGATTTAGTCAGCTGCTTCTCTATTTTATGAGTATTATATCTTCAAATTGGGTGGATCTTATTCTTTCTCCAACACTTCTGATCTTACATATATAGATAGATTATCCTTGTTTGACTTCCTGTATGCCAACAGTCTTCACAGGGTTTGATTTTTTTGTAAAAAGTGAAGGTTGCATACACATTAAGATCTGAAAATGACCTATTGAAATATATAAATCAATTGTATTTAGTTTGGAATTTAGGGATAAGATGTTTCCATCTTTGTTCTTTAGTCGAAATTAATGGATTAAATCAAATTTTTTATAATAATTAAAAAACCTAAGATAGATTGTATGTTTAAACAGTGATTTAGAAATTGTAGAATAAGTAGGTGCTGTGAGGTGTAGTGGAGAAAGAATTGTTATAGTTGGAAAGATGCCTTAATCACATGTTGTATTCCATGTACTATGTTTCTATTGTCATATGCGTCCCCTGATTTATATAGGCAGGTTTAATCCTTAATAACTTCTGTCAAAATATAATTAAAGAAAAATATTATAAAACAATTAGGAGTGAAGTTAGAAGATTGTTTTAAGAGACTAAAAATGAACACAAATATTTTAAGGACAAAGTGCAATTCATAAATATTAAGGGTAAACTATAAAAATAGTCATTTTTGTTTGCCTTAGATTATATTTTTATATGTTACGTAGGACATCCAAATTGACATTTAAAACTCATTTAAATTGCCACGTAGGACCGTAGTTAGGGATGATAGAGTGACCACTTCATAACAAAATGATAACATAAGTGACTAAAACGTAACATTTCAAAAATAAGTAACCAAAATATAATCTGAAGCGAATAAAACTGACTATTTTTTTTATAATTTACCCAAATATTAAAGAAATTAATAGATAATTATTCATTTTTTTGAGGCCAAGACTATTATATGCTCTTCTCTCTTGCTCCGATTATGATTTTTTTTACTCGATTTGGTTCGAATAATTATTTATTAATTAAAAGATATTTTTATTTTAATTTAATTATAAAATATATAATTTTTTTTTTTTTAAAAAAAGAAAGAGGTAGAAGAGGGACGTGCACGCAAAGCGAGGGTGATATTATGTACTGAGGGGTGAGTGGCACTTTCTAAGTTTTTTAATTAATTAATTAAATTAAAGTAATTTTGTCTGTTTTTGAGAGAGAGAGAGACGGACGCGTTTTAACGTTTGCCAGTTTTATTTTTTATTTTTTCTTTTATTAGTCGGGATAACTGTTGACTTTGACTTCTACATTTCCTTTTTTTTTTAAATTTATTTATTTATTTTAGTGTTCAAATAAATAAATAATTAATTGCAAACAAATCTCTGACTCACATTGCTAACTGCCCCATTGCCGCAATCTCCGCTATTCGTTTCCCATTCTAATTCCATTTTCCTCTTCCTTTCTCTTCTTCTAGATATCTTGTTTTTTTTTTTTTTTTTTAAATCATTAAGAGTGTTTTGGACACCATAGTTAAATACGGCATAATAAAGTATATTACTTGTATTTGATCTAGTTCGAATATTATTGAGTCGAGCATGAGCAATTACACTAACAAACTTCAGTCAATAGTAGCAAGCAATTAGTGAAATGCATGCTTCATTGAATATTAATGAACCACATGTTTGTTGCAGGATTAAATATTTAGTCTGGCAAATCACGTAGTTTTAGGTAATTTCTTGGGTTCAAATCATGTTTAAGTTAGTTTATTCTCAGAAAATAAAATTCTTGTAAAAATTCTCTAATACACCAAAACAAAGCAGAAACAAACACGAAAGACAAAATAAACTAAAAACGAACAAAAAGCCACAAAAAAAAATAGTGTACACCAAGTGTTTACTTAAATGCTCTCAATAGTATAAAGGATTACAACTAAGTGAATACAAATGAGGGGAAGACATTTATTTATAGTTGAGTTTCCCAAAAATCAATGGTACAAATTGAGTTACATTCAATAGTTAAGATTAGAGCTTATTTACAATTAAGAGTCTTAAGGGGTTTAAACTCTGTACAATCTTATCCTTTTATGATTTAAATTATTTACCCTGGTAATTCTAGTTTTACTGAAATGTTTCACTTGGCCATCAAAGTTTCAAGTAGATGGGTTTCTTCATGGATCCCATTAGTTAAACCAACTCAAGCGAGTCAAATGAATCTTATTTAGTAAGTTAACTTCCATAGGATGTTTTATATGCAATAATTACGAGATTTGATTCGCAACCCGTGATACATACATATAAGCTGACATTATACCGTTACATTTAAGGAACCCAAACTTAAATAGGCAACAATTACCAAGAATTTCTAAGTATTAATTTTGAGATTAAAAAAAAAAAAGACCAATTAATATATATTAGTTATTGACTTGGTCCAAATATAAACAAGACTCTTGTGGATGTCTAATTCAAGTTGTTGGATTGACTATTCAGTCTAGTCTAGACTTTATGATATAAAGATAGAAAGAGACTAATTAAGAAATAATATTAATAAAAAACTATAAGTGGAGTATATAATAAGTATCATATAGATTAGTTTATTATTATGTTTATTTAATTTAAATTTTATTATATGCAAACTCCGTTAAAAATACTCTAATTATTAGTCTGATCATATATGTAATAATATGTTTTCAATTATAAAGATTCGGAAGTATATTATTTGAAGTTGCAACTATACAAGTAACTAAATAAATTAATTAGAATAAAGGAATAAATCATCATATCTCCACCCATACATATTAATATTTAAAATATATATATTAAGCTGATTGAGTCTTAACTCAATTGGCATGTGTATTGTTGTCAATACAGAAAAACGTAGGTTCGAGTATGTTGAAGCGCATTATTCTCCTATTTATGGATTGAAAAAGTAGATATGATCAGAACCTACATGTATACCTATATATATTATCATTAAAAATATACGTTTATGACTGTATATGGATTATTGTTTACTTATTTATTTCTAGAATCTAACTTTCGTATAATAATCTGAAATCAAGAGGAAGAAGTTTTCTCTTACAGCCTTCGTTAGTGGGATAATGATGTCAACATTAATCTAGAATCCGAATCATGGCACATGAAGAAAATTATTGTAAACCTAAGATTAGTTTCTTTTAATATTTAATTAATTATTTTTAAAATGAACCTAAACTTGGGTTTCGCAATTGATGGATGAATTATTCGGTACGTATACGGTTAATAGAGTTTTTAGATTCCATAAATAGAGTCAGTGATTATAACAAGTTTAAACCCTGATTTTTTTATAGCATTCAACAATTTTACTATCCGAGGTGTAATAAAAAAATATTTTAAAAATCCAAATTATCATTTTAATTATTATTGTATTAATTTATATTTTTTAGTTATTTTTTATTTGAAAAACTGAAATTTTATTATTTTTACTTGCTTGCCACGATGGCAAAATCAGTGCAAAAGCATATCATATCATAAGTGGAGGATGAATTTAAATTAATTTTTAATATAATCCCATGGCTAAACCAATCATTAAGCTATGAATTTTTTTATTATGATTGATTGATTGATTTTTGGTAACTACTAATTTTTTTTTCAATTGTTTTAAATATATGGATATAAATATAGGTGGTTTATAGGAGATGATAAAAGGCTACAATCATGGGTTATGGACACACTACATTTCCCCTCACTAAATATGGTCCATCATCTACATCTTAGCCATTAATATTATTGCTAACCTCCTTTAATTAAATAAATAGATAAATAAAAGAAGAGAATAAAACATATATATATATATATATATATATAAAGGATATGTTTGGGTAAAGATCAATTATCAATTAATACCATCATTAATACACTTCAATCTCTCCACGTAAGCTGGATCATAATTGAGGTACATTCAGCTCTGAAAATAAAAAAATCATGAATTTGTACTATGTTAATATGATTTAAATTTATATATGTTAATACAAGTCCCAACAAGAGAGAAAACAAGAAGGAAAAGATGGTGGTGCAATGAAGATTGGTTTACCTAAACAAATGTGGAAGCCAAGAGGAAGGCAAGGAAGAAGGAAAGATAACAAAGGAGATTGAGAGTTAGTAAATGTTTAGGGCTGCTGAATGGCTCGAGATCCCTCTTTCATCGTTTTACAAGGTATTTATAGGGAGGGAGGTCTAGTGCTCAATGATGTCATGTTATTGACGAATTTGGGACATGGTGGTCGTGTGGTTGGCCAGGTGGCGAGGCCGTTGTACATATGAGTTTTCGTCAGGTGTGGTGTAACTCTAATATAGTACGAGGTTGTTATACCTAGTGGTCCCTTGATGGTCACCTCTTGAAGGTGAGTGCGTTCTCACCAAAAGTGAGTAGCCTGGAGGATGAGGTGCCCAAGGTGGTTAGTCACCCAGTAATTAGCCAGGCTATGTAAGGTGGTACACCAACTTGATATTACTTGGTGGAGAGCTAAGGCTATGTTTGGATTAATTATTAATAATGCGAAAAAAAAAACATAATATTTTTATGGTTAAAATGTGCATATATTCTTTATACTTTTTGAAATTTAAGAATTTAGTATCTATACTTGTAATTCTAGAAATTTAGTCCCTTTACTTTTCAAATTTCAAAATTTAAGTCCAATTGTTAGCATTTTTTTTGTTAAATTTGTTGTAGTGATATTTTGAAATTTAAAAAAAAATTCACTTGGTAGCCATGTAATTAAAAAATGGTGTGATTAACTTGAATTTAACAAAAAAATTAACAATATGAGCAGTTGTACTTGAATTTTAAAAATTGAAAAATAAAAGGACTAATTTAATAGAAGTACAAGTATAGAGACTAAATTCTTACTTTTCAAAAAGTACAAGGACTATAGGCATATTTTAACCTATTTTTATTAACCTATTAAAAATTTATTTACCCTTCTTTCCTTAGTTTTCCCTCGGTAATTAAAAATTTGACATTTTGAGGGGAAGCAAATGATAGTAAACTCTCTTAATTTTTCTTTGCCTAAATAAAAAAAAAAAAAAAGCTAACCAAACGAGGGAAAGACGATTCCTTTCCTTTCATTTGTATTGCCTTAATCCAAATATAGGGTAAGTGCTGTGAAACGAAAGGCTTCCATAAATGTTCTATTGATACTTACTTGTGGTGCCACGTATCTTTATTAAGTAGGAATATAATAATATTTAATGAGAAAACATTGTACATGTTTTTCTATATGTATTTAGCATAATAATGTATGCATTTTAAAATAAAATTTAAGAGGTTAAATGTACAAATTTTAATTTTTGGAAGATACTAAATCTATAACTCTTTTTTAGCAAAGAGGTTAAAAGGAATTAAATTAAATTAATAATATTTAATCAAAGAGGCCAAGGCTGCCTAGTGCCTATATCCCTAACTAGGCCCTATATTTTATTTTTGGGTAAATGTTGATCCGTAAGTGATAAATTTTCGTACAAAATAATACATTAAATGCAAATTTTATTTAATTAATACCTAAAAAACCAACTTTTTTTTATATAAAAAAAAAACTATTATTATTCAAAAGCTTTGACCTTTTGACCAGGTCATAGCGTTAGCGTCTCAGAATTCAAATGGGTTGTATAATTTTAGATTAGACTTTTTGGAGCCAATAGTCAACAATAACTCAACATTAATTAACTTCATTGTCTTTTGCCCGGTCGGTGTTCGATGTATCCTAGAGTCTGATTCCCTAACCAAGCGCCCAAACTTGTCCGTCATTCTCACGCTCCTTCCTCCTTGATCCCTTTTCACAATCCCATGCACGTGAAATCAGTACCTGTTTTCAGTCTTCACACAGACATAATATTAAAATAAATAAAAAAATCTGATCTGGAATTTATTCTTAAAAACTCCCCGTAAATGTTTCACAATGTGAAGAATTTATTTGCAGGTAAAAGAAAAGCTTATTTATTTAACTTAATTTTCTCTCAAATTAAATAAATTTTAATTAAATAGAAAGTTGAAGTAGTAGTAGTTGTTTTGTCGACGGCGTTAGCTTGTCGGGAAAGAGGCGGGAAAGTAATTATCTGGAGCTGACGTATATATTGTGTCAGCATTTACAACGCGCTTATTTTTATTTTTATTATTTCAAGTACAAATTACTTTATTGGACAATGCCAAAATTTGAAATTAAAAAAATCCCAAACGGACGTTTCCTTGTTATTTATATATCATTGAAAATTTGAGAATAGTAATAATCAACTCAACTGCCCTTATGCTCTTGTTTTGTTGAATAAAAAAATAAAAGATACTGAAAACTAATTTCTTTTTTTTTTAAATAAACTAATTTAGATTATTAAAAAAATATATTAAAAAAATTATTAATTAGTCCCGATTATAGTAGTATAGTATATAGGGGTCTATAAATATTATGTTGCACATGGAGGCTTAAGTGTGGAAAAGTTTCATAGATTTATCTTTTCCTCTTGTCTTTCTAGGAAATTATTCTCAAATGAGTCAACAAAATGTTTAGATGATAAATTTACAAATGGATAAATTAAAACTAGATTATCAAAGAGAATAAATTAACTCATTTTTTTTATTTTAAAATAATTAAAAATCAAGTTATAGGTCTAGGCCTAATGGTTATACATGTGCTTCTACCCCCTTGCAAATCAAGTTCGAGCCGCTTAAATCTCCTCTATTCAGCAATTACCAAATACCATTGCTCGAAGTCAATGCTTGCACCTTTGGAGGTCTCTTTTTAAGGTATGACCCTTGTTTCGTAAGAACTTAGCGTGGTCAGTAGGAAATGACACTAGTATTCGTTGTTGGAAAGATTTTTGGATTCCGACAATAGGTCCTTTTATAACGTAAATTCTTACTCATGTTAATCTGGATTTGGATTGCACTCTTAAGGATTTGGTTACGCCAGATGGAGTTTGGAATCTTGACTTGTTTCGTGTTTGGTTGTCAGAGGATGTGGTTAAGCAAATAGGGGCCGCAAAGAGTTAGATTTTTCCTTTGGTTAGCGTTTAAGCAAAGACTTCTAACTACTGCGGAGCGTACTTGGCGGGGAAATGGACATGTTTTTCTCTTGGACTCTTCAAGATTGGTTGACTTCTAACCTTTGTTGTCACACGAGGGGTTAATTGGTCTTGTTTTTTTGGATTAATTATTTGGCGCATCTGGAAGAATAATAATTTGTTTATCTTCCAAAATATTACTTGGTCAACACTTGAGATTGTCAAAGCTTCTTTTAGTTGGGCTCAGTAGTATGAGTTAAGCCATAATAATGGATACCTGCACAATTCCATACTTCTGGTTCACGAGCGCCCCTGGTAGGTATGTGGGTACACTTATTCACTGATGGTGCAGTGGCTAGAGATACTGGAAGTGCTTCTACAGGTGATGTGTTGAGTGACCAGCTTGGAAATTGGATCTTGGGGTTCAATCACTATTTGGGGAGATGCACACCTTTTGAGGCTGAGCTATGGGGTATTTTAGATGGTTTACTTGTTCTACTTAGTAAAGATTTTAAACGGGCCACAATTCAGACTGATAATCTGAAGGTAGTCAGAGCCTTATAAGATAATGGGATGGAGGATTCAGGAATCAATGTGATTAGGAGAGTCCAACGAATTATGAGATCTGAAGGACAGTGGTGGATTAGGTATGTTCCTAGAGAAGTCAATATATAGTTGCTGATCGTTTGGCTAAGTTGAGTTTAGCGTGAAAGACATGTCTACAGGTTTTTGATGACGCTTCCAATAAAGTTTTAGGGATTCTACAACAAGACAAAGCTAATAGTGCTTTCGATCAATTTAATTTGATATTATCACAAAAAAAAAGCTAAAAATCTTTATGATGGAATTTGGAGTTTTAATGTTATGATTAAAGTTAACTAATCACTGATTGAAAATTATATTAAATGGTTGGCCGAAAATAGAAAAAGAGAGTCACATAAGTTTAGTTATAAAAATGGTGAGACAAAAGTTGTTTCTAACATAATGAAATACTACTTAGCATTTGATTAAAGTTATTGAATATATATTATGTGAACTTACAAATTGACATGAAAATTAACTTGCAAATAATTCAAATACATCACATATATATATATATATATATATATATATAATTGAAATGTGAATAACATATGTGTATACATATAGCCCTATTTCATGAATTCATAGAGTTACAATAAATAAAATACAAAACTAAATTTGTTACCAAAAGGTATGCAATTAATATATAATTTCATCATTTTTATTGTTTACAAACTTGAAATTTAAGAAAATTTAAATAAAAGTATTTGATATAAAAAAGGATTTGAATAAAAAGAAGTCATGTTTAAAATATGGACGGAATTGGATTTAAATAATCAAGACTCGAACTTGACTTAACTTAGCATATTTTCTAACTATATAATATATTATTTTTATCTATTTTTTATGTGACTTGTATCACATAAAAAATAAACCGATAATAATATATGATATTATAATGTAAACATTAAAAATTTAGTGATCTTTGTAATTTTTTTTTGAAAAAATTATATGAATAAACTTAAAAAGAAATGTTAATTATAAAAAAAATTATTATCTTATACACTACTAGGGGAATAAAAAAAACTCCACAAGCAGGCTTAGGATGGTGTCATTTTGTTTTTAGGGTGTAATAAAATAAAAAAATCATTTGATACATTGCCAATGGAGGTTTTAGACTTCACAAACAGGATTAAGGGTTAATAAGTGCGTTAGAGGTATAGTAAAATATTAAAAAAAACAAGCACATGTTAATTTTTAAAGACTATTTGTAGAATAAAAAAAAGTACGTTGTTAGCATACCAAATATTTACCCAATTAAAAAAAGACACTTGCCATTATTTTAAATGTGCTTGGGTAATTAAGACTAAAATTGAAGAATGAAATTTGAAATGTACTAATATTATATATCAACTCACCTGATTTGGATAAACGCCTGATTAGCTTAATTAATTTTTGAAAAAATTTAAAAAGTTAAAAAGCTGAACCGCGAAAAGAGACGGGCCCCGTCCACACACACAACCGGTTAAACCGGTTAAGAATACGCGTACGCAAAAGTGGACCCAAAAAAGAAGAGAGGGCGGTCCAAAAGCAATAAATGCCCTCCCAATACCCTGCTCTTTAAAATCGACACGTACCGTATTCATCATTAACCGGCAAATGGCGGTCACCTTCTTCCCAAAAATTCCAAGCTGTTATCCAAATTATTAACCCAAAAATCCATTCACACTTGAAAAGAAACACACACCCCCAATACAATACTTCCCCCCACCATTTCCTCCCTAGTTTTGTTCAATAAAAAAGGAAACAGAATATGTGAATAGTTTTATGGAGAAGAAGAACGAGAATAATCCCATGGCGAATATGAGATTTTCCGATGAGATTCCGTCAGCCTTTGGTGGTGGTGGTGGTGGTGGGAGCATCTTTGACATGGCGGGAACATCATGTGAAGGCAGTGGTGGAGATAAGTGGGGGTCATTGGGTTTCATGGATTTGCTTGGTATCCATCAAGATTTTGTTGCTCCTTCTTTATTCGATTCTTTTCAGCCTTCGATTCTTCCACCATCCTCACCTCCATTACCAGTGTTTCACCACCATGATGATGATATATTACACGAACTCCACACTGACTCTAAGCAGCAGCACCTCAATCATCAGGCTGGTCTTTTGTCGCCGGCTTCCACCGTGCCGGAATCTTCCGAGGTCTTGAACAACCCCGCGACGCCAAACTCTTCTTCCATCTCTTCTTCTTCCAATGAATTAGCTGCAAATGATGAGCAAACCAAAGCTGGGGATGATGAAGACAAGACAAAGAAACCGTAAGCTTTTTCATCTTTTTTTAAGCTATGGGTTTCATCATGACTTACACACATACATCATAAATATACATATACATATTTGTAAGTGGTGGTTTTTTAAGTAAAGTTTGATGGGGTTTAGGTTGAAACCCAAAAAGAAGAATCCAAAAAGGCAAAGGGAACCCAGATTTGCCTTCATGACCAAGAGTGATATTGATCACTTAGATGATGGCTATAGATGGAGAAAATATGGGCAAAAAGCTGTGAAAAACAGCCCTTATCCCAGGTATATATATCAAATTTGTTTTTCTTTTTTAAATTAGTATATCAATTTTGAATATGTTCCTTGCATACCAAGAATTCAAAATTTCATAAAGAAAAAAAGTACTTTTGAATTATTAACTTCTTTAATTGTGGGATTCTAATGTATGATTGAAAAACAGGAGCTATTATCGTTGCACTACGGCAGGATGTGGGGTGAAGAAGAGAGTCGAGAGATCGTCCGACGATCCGACCATCGTCGTCACGACGTACGAAGGCCAGCATACGCATCCATGTCCGATAATGCCTCGAGGGGCCATAGGAATCGCACCGGATTCCTCCGCTTTCGGTGCTCCATCTTTCATTATTCCTCAACCTATGTACTTAAACCATCAACAGCAGCAGCAACAACAATTACAACCCTATATATATAACTCAACCCCTTCTTTGAACATCACCACAGCTAGCTCAAACATAATCCATCCCTCGTTCCCTGGTTTTCTTCAAGAGAAACCACGATTCAGTAACCCAAATCCTTCAGCTTTATCACATAGAGACCATGGGCTTCTTCAGGATATTGTTCCCACACCGATGAGGACAGAAGCAAAGGAAGAAGATCAGTAGGAAAAAAAAAAGGGTTTTTAATTATGTGTTTACTACTGGTATGTCGTTTTTCTAACCAACTCATCATCAAGAAAGAACCCCCACTTTTCACCATTTTTATGTTGCTTAATTATATGTTAATTATCTCTGTACAATTATTAGATCACTAGTGCTTTATAGTAGTAGTTTTTTGTACTACTGGTTTTTCTTGTGGCTATTCTTTGTATTTAGGAAGTATTCAATCATATGGAGATATATTGGGTTTCTTTTACTTTTTTGTTTTCTTATAGCTTCAATGTGTGCACCCATGCATATATGATCATCAACATATAGATTATTATCAAGCTAGATAGAGAAAGAGTTTAGGGTTAGGGTTTTTCTTGATGAGAAAAGTAGTTATAATTACTTATAGTACCTTTTTGTATGGGGACATATCAAATTGTTCAACTTTATGGGGAAAGAAAGGGGGCATTTCTACAATAATCAAGATGGGAAATCCACCCTAAAGGTAGGAGATGGTAGGGCAATGAAATTGAACAGATAATGTGTTTTGAAAAGTTTATTATTATGATTAGCAGACTCCAACTTTGATATTTTTCAGGGTGTTAATGACTACTCTAGTAACTAAGCCAACCCATATCGGGTATTCGGGTGTAATATAGCAGGTATTGGAGTACATGCAATGCATGGAGGGTTCAAAGATATGTATACAACAATATAACTTTTAACCATTCCTCCACCATTAATTAGCTTTTTGGATCTTCCTTTTTAAGCTAATTAACAGGGAAGAGATGGAGGGTCAATAAATGATGGAAAATGAACAACTTAGCAAGGAAATGGATAGTGCTATAATCTCTAGATATTACAAGGAATGGCGAGAGATTTTCCCCATATATCACTGTCTCAGCAATATTAAGCTCTAGGAACAAGGTACAGTACTCCTCAACATGCTAAGCTACTTATATATATATATGTAAATATATATGTGGTCATACGTACAAAGATATTGTATTTAAAGCAGAGTTATGAAGAAAGTTAAACTTTCTGAATACAAATAGCAATAGCTCATATATATAATATAGGGCAATATTCAGTTTGCATGCATACCTTTGGATTTCATTTAAAAGAATATTTCATACCCACCATATGCTTATATTCTTTTGTTGAAATTATATATGCACTAGCATTATATATACATATATGTATATGTATATGTGAGTGTGTAATGTATGTATGTATGTTTACATGTGTATGATTGCATATTTGCATTATATACATAATCTATAACACCAGTTTCGAATTAAATCACGGAATAACTCTTAATCCTTATTCTTTATCAAATAACTTTATTATCATTACTCGTGGAAGTCTAAGTTGATTAGTTCAAGTTTTGTGAATAAAAATAACAATTTTGTCTGTTAGGGCATATTGTGGAAACATATATTATATTCATCATGTAAGAATAAAGATAAGGTACGTGAAAGAAGGATTAAACTTTTTTCTCTTTTTCTTTTCTTTCAAAATTGTCTTATCAGTATCTTTTATTTAACGTCTTCAAATGTGGGATCCTTTTGGAAGATTTTTGCACATAACAGCTGGATTGAAATATTGTACACTTATATATATATATATATATATATATCATTTCTGCTTTGCATATACGTATATTTCAAGCTTTTTAGAAATGCTTTGCATATTGATACGTGTATGCACTTTACATATAATACGTAAAGTAGTAGTATACTTAAATTGAGAATTATCACTTTAAAGCACTTTATGCAAAATATATATAAGAATAAAAATTGTTTAAGGATCAAACTCGAGACTTATGTTAACCGGAAATTTTAATATGAATCCTTTACTTTTATTGTCATGATTCAACATGTTTGAAATTCAATTTGTTTTTTCAAAAACATGTGATTTAAAGAAGTAGAAAACATAATATATGAAATGGAAAGTCTTTGGGCATATATAAATAATACATTGCATACTTATCTTGTCAAATATGTACTTTTCCAATAGAAAGTAATGGTGAAATGACAAAATTGTTTGTTTGAATGTATATATATGAGAGGAATTCAACTCGATTATGATAGCAGTCTTACATAAAATTTTCAAATTTTAAATAAATTAAATTAATTCGAGCAATTATAATAATAAATTATGTTATAGAAATTCATATGTATGATGGTGATTGGAAAGAAGATGTATAGAATGTAAACATAGGTTGGTCACTAGTTTACTCAAACGTCACAAGGAAGAAGAGAGAGGATTCTTGCCTCGTGCTAATGAACATTTCCTCTATTGGTGGGCTAAATAGGGTTTGCTCAAACATTACTGGAAAGTTTAAAAAGATAGAAAGCTTGGTTGTTTCCTGACAAAAACAAAAAGTTGTATCTTCTTATCCCAATTTTTTTGATGTAACAACTATAATTAATCAAATTAATTTGAAAAGAGACATCAATCTATCGATGAGAAACGAAATAGCAGATATTTTTATTTTATTAAATATAATATAATCCTATACAACTTTATCAACCAATGACTGCATAATTTTTTTTTATTTTATCTTTTTTTAAAATTTGATTTTTTTCTAATAATTTAAATCTTTGTTATTGAAAGGTATAATCCCAAATTTAATCTTTCAATTTGTTATATTTTTATCAATTTTCCCTTTTAATTTTATAAAAAAAAAAGTTGAATTTGACCATCAACATTTTAGAAAGAGTTGAATTGTTGTTTTTTTAACGAAAATACTGACTAAAACATTAAAATTTTTAAACATGAAAAATCGCATGTACTTCGTGCTCTTTTTTTTTTAAAAAAAATTTTATGAGGTTTTTATAATTTTTAAATTTATTTATTGACATGACATATAAGACAAAGAGTGACATGTTAGTATGGAAGTACATATGGGCTATCATGCAGGTTGTCACATTAATATCATTAAAATATTAATATTTTAGTCCTCATTCCTGTTAAAAAAAATATGACTTTTTTAAATGTTAATGATCAAATATAATTAATAAAAAGCCAAAATGATAAAAGCTATAAACAGTGAAGGCTAAAGTTTATTAAAATTAAGAATATAATAATATATTTGAGAATAAATACAAGAAGGTATATTAAAAGGAGTAGAGACATAAGTATAAGGGGGTGTATGATTGTAGATGAGGTTCAACATCACATCTTGTCATCCCATTCTAAAAGAAATTAATAATGGAGTATTTGAGAGAATAAATTTGAGTTGTCTTTTTTGAATTTTGAGCACTTAGATGCTATCTTGAGTTGTATGGGATCAAAATTATAGGTCTTTTTACTCTCCTACCCCAAAACTATTATCTCCTACAAAAAAAAAAAAAAGAGAGTGATATTTATCAATTTTTTTAAGTTTAAATTTTAATAATATATGTGTTTTGAGTTGTATGTATTTTTCTAATTTGGAGTTTCGGGTTTGAGATACATGATTCAGTGTTCAAATTTCGAGGTTCAAGGTAAAAAGTTATCAAAATTATGTGTCAATGACATGAAAAAAATGATTGAAATGCCATTAAATAATTGGAAAGAGACCATGGATGATGTGGTGAGATGGATCTAGGGGTGAGTATTCGATCGAGTCGAGTCGAATCGAGTAAAAAAATTTCGAGTCAAATCGAGTCGAGTTAACGAATTCTATTGTTTATACTTAATGTTGCATTTAGATGGACCGATTATTTAACTAGTAAACGAAGTACAAGATTATTTAACTACATGAACAATATAATGATTTTGCCTTTTAACTTAATGGGTAAACATTTATCAAAACGACGTAGTTTTACCTTTTAACTTAATCATTTTGAATTTTAACTTTTTAAAAAGTAAACATTTACCAAAACGACGTAGTTTTATCTTTTCTTATTTGAATTTTCGGATAACTTGAATTGTGTAATTCATATTCGAGTTAAACCGAAAAACTTAATTTTTTATTCGAGTAGATCCGAATAACTTGATTAACTCAAATAACTCGAACTATTTAATTCAAAATTTGAAATTTTTATCGAGTTTTTCGAATCGAATCGAATTTTGGTCACCCCTAAATGGATCCATAAAATAATTTCTCCCTCATCCCCTTTTCTCTTGTATAAAAAAATATGTATCCAAGTATAATCAAGCAAAAAGTATTATATTTGTAAAAAAATAATTAATTTTATTTAAATCGTTTTAATTTTTTAGAAATATGTTACTTTTATTAATATTTAGAAATTTTATATTTTTATGAAATTTTAAATATAAAAAAATTTATATAATATATAAAAAATAACAAAAAAAAAAAAAGACCAAGCTTTTGACTTTAAATATCAAAACTTAATTTCAGCCTATATTTGAAATGAGTTGGGCTTTATGCTTTAGGTGTTGTACAAAATCGAAACAAGGAATCACATTTGGATACTTAAATAAAAAAAGATGCGACCAAGACTCAGCCAACCTACACCTTTATTGAGCAGATGCTTATGTTTTGGGACCTGAGTCCATTATATTTGGGTTTAGACCTATTAGGTTGTGGTCTAACAAATAAAATATAATTCTTTTTTTAAAAAAAATTCATCTAAATATTCATTATATTCTCTATCTTTCATGCTATTTTTAATCTTATTGAAGCTAAATACTGTGGGTGTTTTTAGTAAGAATATATCTATATTATACTTTGAATGAATTGGTGTTACTAGTATGACTAAATAATTATGAAGTAAATTATATTAATATAATCTTTTTATATTTATAATTTTTAAATATAATCAATGGTGAGAGTCTCTCACCATTATATTTGAGCTACCTGCCCGTTCGAAATTTGGAAAGATTTGGGTAAAAATATTATGCTCGAAAAATGAGCTTGGGCAAAAAAATTAGGCACTTTAAAATATGACTTGGGCTCGGATTTGAACATTCAAGGCCTGAGCCCGGCCTATTTTAAGTTTATAATACTTTATATTATATAATTTAAAATACATTAAAAAATAAAATTATACTAAATATATAATACTACTCTAATGTAAACATTAAAATAATGTTGAGATGGCTATATAAAAAATTTCAATAAATAAAAATTGTATAAAATTGTTAAATATTAAAATAAAATAAAATATTTTTTTAAAAAAAATTAAAATAATATAGGCGGGCCTAAAATAGACTTGGATTAATTTTTTTGTAAATATGGGCAAATTTGAGCAAAATTTTAGACTCAAATTTCGGGCCGAACCGAGCTTGAGCAAGCATAAAGTATATTAATATCATACTTAAACCCAGCCCAATCCGGTCCATGAGCACCCCTAGTGAGAGTTAAATAACATTACCATTTCAGCTAAAACTTCATTTGAATCATATATATAAATTTTTAATAAAAATAATTTTTAACCAACATCATAGATGTACTATAATCTGCAGCAGCTTGCCCTTAGAGCTTCTCTTTAATACTTGAAAAAGCTTTCAATCTGCAGCAGCACATGGCGTTAGGTATTATATTGTTACTCTCATGACGAAATACATCAAAAACTTGACCTCTTCCATTGCTTGACTGCTTCTTCCTTCACGTTTAAACCACCCCCTTTGCCTCAATTCATATATATATATATATATATGATCTTTAACTTGCAGTTTGTAAGTAGTAAAGAGTAGAAAGATGGCCAAGTGTTTGGTTTTATTATTTTTATGTTTGGTAATGGTTTCCATTAATGTTGCAAACACCATGAATGAAACATGCGTCGACGACATTAGTATAGTGTTGCAGATCGACTTGTATAAAAATAGCTGCCCGGAGGCAGAGTCCATCATCTACTCTTGGGTTGAAAATGCAGTATCACAGGACTCTAGAATGGCAGCTTCGTTGCTTCGGCTTCATTTCCATGATTGCTTTGTTAATGCAAGTCACTCTTTTAATTTATGCTACTAATATTTATGTATTCATGTACAAATAATTGATGTTGGATGTGAGTTTTTTTTTTTTTTTTTTTGCAGGGTTGTGATGGCTCAGTTTTGTTGGATGATACTGAGGATTTCACCGGTGAGAAAACCGCACTGCCGAACTTGAATTCTCTGAGAGGATTTGAAGTAATCGACGCTATTAAATTGGAGCTCGAATCTGTTTGCCCTCAAACTGTTTCTTGTGCTGATATTCTTGCAACAGCTGCTAGAGACTCTGTCGTTATAGTGAGTTATATATACATCCGTACCTAATACTTATACCCGAGTCTGAGTAATGAAAATATAAAATTTGGGAATGCAGTCAGGGGGTCCGAGTTGGGAAGTGGAGATGGGGAGAAAAGACAGCTTGGGTGCTAGCAAAGAAGCAGCAACAAACAATATTCCAGGTCCAAATTCAACGGTGCCAATACTTGTTGCCAAGTTCCAAAACGTTGGACTCTCATTCAATGACATGATTGCACTTTCTGGTGATGATTTTTTTATGTCAATGCACCTCGTATTTTTAAATGTCTCAATTACATAACCATGAAACCAAGCATTGGCATTGTTTTTGTAGGTGCACACACGTTGGGAATGGCTCGATGTTCGACATTTAGTTCACGGCTTCAAGGCTCAAATGGTCCAGATATTAACCTTGATTTCCTTCAAAACCTGCAGCAGCTGTGCTCACAAACGGATGGGAACTCAAGGCTTGCACAACTTGATCTGGTCAGCCCTGCGACGTTTGACAACCAGTATTACATTAACCTTCTTTCCGGAGAGGGATTGCTGCCATCTGACCAGGCGCTTGTCACCGATGATTATCAAACTAGACAGCTTGTACTATCCTATGCTGAGGACCCTTTGGCCTTCTTTGAGGACTTCAAGAATTCGATGCTGAAAATGGGAAGCTTAGGGGTGCTAGCAGGGACCGATGGCCAGATTCGGGGGAATTGCCGGGTTGTTAATTAATCAACTTCATTGTTGCCATTGCATTTTCTTTGCTCGACTTTGCATGGTTGTAACATTAAGAAGTTATTATGTAGTTATGGTTTAAGTGCATGTTTAGGAGTAACCTTATTTGGAATCTTAGTAGAATGCAATCTAATTATAATTGTCATTACAGAATGTCGACTTAGAGCAAAAAGAAGGATCTATTTCTAACTCTTTTATTATTACATCAATTACGTTACACGTTTTTATGACCGAACTAATCAAATTGACGGATTGCTTATGTGCCAAAAAAAAAAAAAACATTTTTCTTCTACATGAACTCCAAGAAAAAGAAATCGATTCGAAAACAGGAATATCTTTGGGGGCACATGAAGCAGAGATTTCACAAAATAAGATATGAATCAAGTAGTTGCTAAATGTCAAAGATCTCAAAAAGCAAAAGGATTCCACATTCAGTGAATAAGCATATCCCACTAGAAGTGTCTAAGGATTGCAATGGATCAAATTACAGAGGAGAGAGTACTATCATAGAAAAAAGCAAAGTTATAAAACAAAAGACCCACCACAATCAGTATACATTAAGTCGAAAAAACATTTGTTAAAATATAGATATGGGTGATATATAAGTTCTATCCATGAATTTAAAACAAGCAAAAGTTGTAAGCATTTAATTAGGTAAAGCAAGAGCACCGTTGAAGAAGCTGTTTGAAAATGCTATAGCTACCCTATAACCTCTTTATAGATACAAGTTTTTGAGAAACACAATTATGCATACACTCGGACTTGGGTAGAAGCATAGGATATGGGAATGTTAAATATTTCAATGTATTGGAAAGGTCCTTATACTCGTGGTTAGATATACATTAGACACAAATACTTCAAAAAAATTAAGAGTCAAAGCAATATAATAAACAACTTTTTAGGCCCAAATCAAAAGAAGGTTGAACCACCAACGCCTGGCCCTAGAGACAGGTTGCCAGTCGGGTGATGACAGATCGGTGTAGTAACTCAAAACCATTTACCTGCCACACAACAACCATTCTCAGCAGCCTAGCGAAGGCCAAGCCTCCGACTAATCATAGACCTATAAGGTTGTGTTAGCTGACCCTCCTGAGGACAATTAACCTCCCCATGTCAAGATCCCCTAGTCCTCTCAAGACACATCAAGGAATACACGAGAAGACAACGAACCCTCACGCATGTCAAGGAATCATCCCACAACAAGTATAGCTTATGCCACCTATTGGCATGCTCGTAGAAAGGGTCTTACCAAGAAGGGTATACGTAAGTCACTCTTACCACCTTCATACTCAAGACTATTACTCCACTGTTACCCCTACCAAACCTAAGTCTCAACCTTGCCCACCTCCAATCACCATGCCAACCTCGAACCACTCCTTAAGGCTCTTGGCCACCATGCAAACCTCCAACCCCCCTCAAAGGTCTCAACACAACTAATAAGGTCTATCATAACCAAAGAACTATTGACATATTATGTAAACAAGGATCTCTTGCAATAGGATGCATGATATCACATTTCAAAGTCATTTATGGCACACAAGTTCAATCTACAAGTTAATAATTAGCATGAAAGATTCAAACCAAGCTGGTTCAAGGTCAAATCTAAGATTTCTCAGTATCGTAGATGGAAATGTAGTTCGAGGAGGACATCTACTTAATGTAAATCTAACTCCTTGTTTCTTTCTAAACAAGAAATCAATTTGGGGTCGGCTGAAACTTGAAAACCATGATAAAAAGCAACACCAGGCACCAAACTAAGTTATAATTCAACAAGCAAGATTAATATTAACGTCAGAAAGAAGTATTGGTCACCATGATTATAGTTTACTTGCATCACACAGAGGTGAACTTCTCTAGGATGAATGAAACAAAGACATTCTTATGATCATCAATCACACACAACAAGAACTTAACAGAATTTCAAAACTATCAAATACAAAAGAAATAACATCATTTATCAGAAAATTTTCAAACTTCAGTGGATCAGCATAGTATGAAATCCATATCCATGAAGCAAAAGAAAGCGTGTTAAAGAGTATATAATCCAGACAAAAAGGAACCCTTCACTAGCCATTGAAGCAAATACACTTAAAACCCTTCATTTTCCCAGTCTTCCAGCCTACCAATTCCAAACTTGCAATACCCTCCCCAATTCAAAACTAACATAAGCATCAACACAAGCATACTGGACTTGCTCTAAAGAAAGCCGATAATCATTCCAATTACTGACCCCAATCCCTTGAGGCTTCTTAACATCAGGAGCACCCAAAAGTATCTCAGCCAACTTCTCCATAGACAACTGTGGACTCCACCCATTTCTCTCAGCAGCAACATGACGAGCATCAACCACCCTGGAAACCGAAAGCCTATGCTCAGACCTCAACAGCATAGCTGTGTCACTATGGTTCCAAACTCCGACGAAAGTATTACGAGGATCATTCAAGAAGCGACGGAGAGATAAGGGCACGGTATCTGCATGTAGGAGTTGGAAGATGAGGCACTGATGTCCGATGCAAAGTTGAAGAGTGGCTGCTGGAGGGTGGGCGAGGGAAGAGTAAGGGCTCCATTGAACCCCGAGGCCGACGACGAGCCTGTGGCGACGGATACTGTGGAGACGAAGGACTCTGAAGAGCCAATTGCGGACAACAGATGGGGTGGCGGTGACTGTGGTGATAATGGGAGTTGAGAAGAAAGTTATGGTGTAAGTTCGAAATCTGTATGGGTCTGGGTTGAAATGGGGCGAGATGGTGATGTAGTCATCATTCATGGCGGATTTGGGGACAGTTTTCCAAGGCTATCTGCAATGGGATTTAGGTCAAACCTGTGGAAATGGATTGGTTAAAACAAGGAAACGGTTAATAAGGACGGAAATTTGGGACGAAAGTTGCTATATTTCCTCCTTTTATTTTGTGAATTTGAGGAGAAAATATGAAAATAATGTATATCTGACTTCCTCTGCAAGTAATCTTTGCCTCGGGGATATGTAAGGGTAAATTTTTGTCCATGACCTTTAACTTTTGTGTTTATTCCATTTCAATTCATAACTTTTGAATCATTTCATTCCAACCCATTTCCCAATTATATCACCATTTTTAAGTTAATTCGCCTAAGATTTAATATTTGCAAATTCATTCTCCCTTCCCATTTATAATCTAATTGCTTGCTTGTAAAAGAAGAAAAATGCTATTAAGAATTGAGAGAAATAACATGGAAAATGAGTTAAAAAAAATATAAAGATGAATTTAATGTTGTAAAATCTAAATAACAAATTTATGTGGTTTGTGTTATGAAATAAAGATAAAAGAGTGTAAAGAATAAAACAATTTGGGAGAGCAAAAGGACTATAAATTTTATTGATAATTAGAGATGTTTACAATATTTTTCTAAAGTTTGTATTTATAGACATAACAAGTACAAATAAAATAAAATTTTACTTCTAATGACTATTAGAGTACTAAAATACATCAAACTTATCTTGATTTAGATGGACATCCACATGTTGTCTCATTAAAAATCTTGCCAAGAAAACCCAGTGAGACGAAACCTCGATTAAAGCAAAAAGAGCACAGTGCATTTATATCACCATGCTTTTGAAAGTCATGACTGAAGAAAAATGTTGGGGAAGTATATTTTGATCTCTTCAAAAGTTTCAACAATAAACATAATAAACTTTGATCATGATCATTCTATAAAAATATAAATAGATATTTGGATCATTTTATAATTTTTCTATCAAGCACTATTCACTGAGTCGAATTTACCACATATGTTCATATCATTTCAATTCATATAAATATTTATGCAAACATATTGAATATGTAACACCTATAACAATATGATTTTCAATAGTACTGAAAATAGTGGTTTCGAAACCCTTGTAATGACCCAAAATTTACGGGTATCGCAAAAGTGCATTTTCGGGTTACTATTTTCTTAAAACGGATTCGTAAATATTTTTAATAAATATTTACGAAATTAGTTGTATGGTTAATTAGGTTTTGGTTAGGTGAATTAGTTTGAATTAAGGTTAATTAGGTATAAGGATTAAATTGAATAAAGTATAAAAGCTTAATTATAGAATAGATAAAAGTCAAGGGACTAAATTACAAATTAAGCCATAAGTGCCAAGTGTGTGGTAATAGTGAAATACATGTGGTTAAATAAAATACATAAGTTAGTAATAATTACTTATTTACTTATTATATAAGTAAATATTATTTTATTATTATATTATTATATTATATTAAAAATTATATTATATTAATATAGTGACATAAAATAAAAGAAGTAAAACAAATGTATGTAAAATATAATTCCATGTGTATGTATAATATATGTCGAAATCATTTTTTTGTTTAAAAAACGGGCAGACTTTAAAAAGGAAAATGGAGTCGCCACCAATATTTTTTTGAAGTGCGATTGGGCCACTTTTGAAAACGTTTTGGTCTACGAATTTTAAGAAAACGGGTTCGGGAGTCGGTTACGCACGAGGAATGATTAGCACCCTCGCAACGCCCAAAATTGGTACCTTATTGATTGATTAATGTCCTAATATCGAAAATTGGAATAGATTTTAAAATACGAATCCTTTAAAAGTGTTCGGGTAATTTGAATTGGATATCAAAATTCTCTTGTTCCAAAAGGATGAAATATCACATCCAGCACGTTAGGATACGATATTTCAAACCTTTGACACCAAGATCATTTTATGATTTCCAAAATTCATGCATTGTCATTTTAAAAAGGATATTCCATTACTTGGCCAAACGAAAGAACCGAAACCCAGCACGTTAGGGCACGATTCCTCAAATTTCCAAACATGAAATATTGCCTTATTTTTGAAGTTGAGAAAACACGATCATAATTTTAAAAGGATATTTAGTCCTTTGGACGAGCGAAAAATTGAAACCCAACACGTTAGGGCACAATTTCCCAGAACTTCCAAGCACAAAATATTACCTTGTTTTTAATTTTAAAAAACGGACACAGTCTTAAAGGATATTTAGTAATTTGGTTAAACGTAAAACCGAAACCCAGCACGTTAAGGCACAATTCCTTGAATTTCCAAACACAAAATATTGCATTGTAAAAAAAAAAAAAACTTTTTATAAGCTTGGGCAAGAAAAAGTGGTAGCGGAAAATAGGATAAACGATAGTAAAGAAAACGATAAATAATACTAAAGGTAATAGGAATGAGAGCAAAATATCCATAATAATATAAGAAACAAAAATAATAATGCTAATAATAGTAATAAAAATATAAAAATAATAATAATGAAAATGATACCAACAACATTGATAAAAATAAAAAAATAAAAAATATAATTATAAAATTAATAATGTGTATAATAAAATAGTGATAGTAATAAAATAATAGTGGTAAAAAATATCAGTAATAGTAACAGGAATAGTAATAATGAAATAATAACAAAATAGTAAAGATAAAAAAAACTAACAATAATAGAACAGTACCGATTAAAAATAATAATAACGATGCAAAATAATAGAAATAATGAAAATAAGTGTAATATTTAAAAACCATAACACCAAGAAATATAATAATAACTATGAAATCAAAGAATATATAAAAAATAATTAAAATATGAAAATAATTAGAAAAGAATACATAAATAATGAACCCAAAAAGTCCAAATAAAATAGGTTAAAGACTGAATCACAATAAAAACGAAATTTAAAGCCTAAATTGTAATGAATTTATACAAAATAGGATTAAAATACAATTCGCGCCAAAGCACAGGGACTAAAAATGAAATTATTCCGAACTCCTGCACCTAGCGCCTGAATGCGGACCGAATTGAGGTGGCGCATAAGTTTCAGGAAAAAATTTAAATAAATAAAAACTTGAAATAGGATACAATTAAAATAACAGTGCAAAAAGGAGGACTAACCGCGCAATTTACCCATTCAGGGTAAAATTGCGCGGATCCAGTTATGGATCGGGTGCGCGCGCGGGGCTCTCCCCTCCTTAAACGGCGCCGTTTTTTTTAATGATTAAAACTTAAAAAAACAACTTCCTTTCATTTCTGTTGCCCAGGAAGCAAAGGGACGAAATGGAGTCCCTTTTTCTCTGCTAGGCACGCCCATCCTCGCAAAGAAAACTCGCTGAAATAGCGCGATAGCTAAGCGGCCGGAGGAGTTGAGGTAAGTTTTTTATTCTTTGGTTATTTTTATATGTATGGACTGTTTCTAGAGAAGAATTTAAAAAAAAAAAACAAGAAAATCATAAAGATAAAACGATAGGAGTATATGTATTCGAAGAGCAACAACAAAAAAGAAATAACAACAGACTAAAATCTTACAAATCTGACTTTTGAATCCTTTCTTTTTTGTATGAAAAATCTCTGTATTGCCTTTCTTTTTCTGTCAAAACTCCAAATCCCCGTTACAGATTCTGATTTGGCTTTTTATAGCCTTTTGTTTACATCATTTCCCTTATTTTGTAGGTATGAGCGTCGTAGTGGAGCACGCTGCGGAGGGGCGTGACGACGTGGAGCGGCGTAAGACTCGGGGGCCGAGACGCGCGCGGCGCTGGGGATGCTTCTTTGCGCGCTAAGATCGACTGCTAGGGTTTTCTCTTTTTTTTTTTGTTTTCTGTTTTGTTTGGGCTTTGTGGGCTGTATTTTAGTAAAGAATGGACTGCCTTTTTTTAATTTGGATTTTTGTTTAATTTTATTTTAGTTTTGGGTTTTTCTCTGGTATGGTACTAGGTCTGGGCTAAATTTAGGCCCAACAGCTGCCCCGCTTTGCTTGTTGTCATGTAACGAGAACGGAGCAAAGACTTTAAAAAGGGCAAATTTTGCCCAGTCTTGCCGAATCTTGGTTTCTTGTAGCTTCATTCCATCCACTGCATCTTCAGGGGTATAGGAATTTTGCTTCAATCTGCTCCACTACTTCTTAGGGAGATATGGTCCGTAATCTTCAGTCTGCTCCCCTACTACTTAGGGGGATAAGGCTCACTCTTCGATCTGCTCCACTCCTACTCAGTGGAGATAAGATCTGCTATCTTCAGCCCATTACCCTACTGCTTAGGGGATTAAGACTCATCGTCATCGATCTGCTCCACTACTGCTTAGGGAGATAAGATCTGTAGTTTTCAACCTGTTACCCTACTGCTTAGGGGATTAAGGCTTATCTTCTTCGATCTACTCCACTGCTGCTTAGGGAAATAAGATCTGTAATTTTCGGCCTGTTACCCTACTGCTTAGGGGATTAAGGCTCGTTATCTTCAGTCTGTTACCCTACTGCTTAGGGAATTAAGATCTGTAATTTTCGGCCTGTTACCCTACTACTTAGGGGATTAGGGCTCATCGTCTTCGATCCGTTACCCTACTGCTTAGGGAATTAAGATCTGTAATTTTTGGCCTGTTACCCTACTGCTTAGGGGATTAAGGCTCATCGTCTTCGATCTGTTACCCTACTGCTTAGGGAATTAAGATCTGTAATTTTCGGCCTGTTACCCTATTGCTTAGGGGATTAAGGCTCATCGTCTTCGATCTGTTACCCTACTGCTTAGGGAATTAAGATCTGTAATTTTCGATCTGTTACCCTACTGCTTAAGGGATTAAGGCTCATCATCTTCGATCTGTTACCCTACTGCTTAGGGAATTAAGATCTGTAATTTTCGGCCTGTTACCCTACTGCTTAGGGGATTAAGGCTCATCATCTTCGATCTGTTACCCTACTGCTTAGGGAATTAAGATCTGTAATTTTTAGCCTGTTACCCTACTGCTTAGGGAATTAAGGCTCATCGTCTTCGATCTGTTACCCTACTGCTTAGGGAATTAAGATCTGTAATTTTCGGCCTGTTACCCTACTGCTTAGGGGATTAAGGCTCATCGTCTTCGATCTGTTACCCTACTGTTTAGGGAATTAAGATCTGTAATTTTCGGCTTGTTACCCTACTGCTTAGGGGATTAAGGCTCATCATCTTCGATCTGTTACCCTACTGCTTAGGGAATTAAGATCTGTAATTTTCAGCCTGTTACCCTACTGCTTAGGGGATTAAGGCTCATCGTATTCAATCTGTTACTCTACTGCTTAGGGAATTAAGATCTGTAATTTTCGGCCTGTTACCCTACTGCTTAGGGGATTAAGGCTCATCATCTTCAGTCTGTTACCCTACTGCTTAGGGTGTTAAGGCTTACTGTCTTCTGTAACTCCCATCAACTTTGCTACATTGTCCTCTGGGGAACCTACCTGTAGAATTGATTTCATGGGATTTATGCTTATGCCAATATGATTGGGATGTCATGCTCCTAACCAATGTATTGCGAATGAATGGATAAATGCCAAATGTCATGAGCATGATCCAATTTTTTAATTTTTTGGGTTATCATTGCTCGCTGCTTGTTAGGGTGATACCCCTGACGTATGTCTTCCTGTTCAGTTGAACTTCTAACAGAGAATTCGAAGATGTCGTCACTGCTTAAACTCTTATTTCAAGGGTTTCGAGCCCTTTAAGCCAGGTGAGTTCTAAATAATTGTCTTGTTTCGAATTCTTGTATTATTTAGAGATTTGCAGAGTAATATCCAGAACTTCTTTCATGAAAACATTATTAGTTCATTGATCATTATTTCAATATACAATGCTTGAAAAAGAGATCATTACAATGGATAAGAAGGAAATTACTTAAGAGCATTGCTCGAAACAAACAAGTTAAGCAAAGATAGCAAATGCAACCCAGAAGGAAATTTATTGGTAGTGTAAAATAAAATAGCAAGGTAAGATGGAAACTAGGTGCCCCGTGATATCGCAGCATGAGCTTCTCTGCTCAAACTTCTTGAGGACCATTTTAAGCTCAATATGTGTTTAGGGGATCCGGAGTACTTTGTCGATGCCCCAAGACGAAACATACTTCCTCATTGTTAATTCAAGCCTAGCAAGACTACTGTATGTCCCATCATAATTTGATCACAATTTGAGCTGCCCTTTTCGGGTTTTCGACTCAAAGCCCATTTGGTCTCAAAGCGCCCTTTGCGAGTTTTCACCTTGGCCTCTCCTCTTTTTTTTTTCTTTGAACTCAAGACGCCCTTTTTGTGGGTTTTCGCATCGGCCTATTTTCCTTCTTAAGCGAAGTGTTTCTTGACTGAGTCTGCATTAACTGGGTTTGGCTGACTCTTACCGTCCATCTCGGCTAGTACCAATGCTCATTCAAAAAAGGCCTTCTTTTCAACATAAGGCCCTTCTCAATTAGGCATCCTCTTTCCTCTGAAGTCCTTTTGCATAGGGAGGATATTTTTCAATATCAAGTCTCCTTCATGGAACATTCTGGGGTAGAATTTTTGTTGTAAGCCCGCATCGTTCGCTTCTGGTACATTTGACCATGACGGATGGCTCTTAACCTTTTTCCTCGATCAGATTCAGTTGATCATACCGAGACTGAACCCATTTCGCTTCATCCAACTTCAGCTCTGACAAAATTCGGAAAGAAGGAATTTTAACTTCGATGGGCAAGACTGCCTCCATCCCATAAGCTAATGAGAAAGGTGTTGCCCCGGTGGAGGTCTTGACCAACATTCGAGAAGGATAGAGGGTAAATGATAATTTCTCCCTGCCAAACTTTACAAGTCTCAATCATCTTTCGGAATCTTTTTGGATTTTTTTTTGAATTCGAATTCGGATTTTAAATTTGAATTCGATGACTGTTGACTTTGTAACTTTGGCCCATGAAGCGACCTTCACCTTCTTAGTGAAGCAATTGACAATCACGAAGATGAATTGGTGCCGACTAGATACTTTTGACGAGATCGTCGCCATAACATCTATGCCCCACGTATAGGAAAAAATAGAGGAAGCATATAAGTCATGTCTTCTCAATTTGGCATTTACGGCATAACTAATGCAATCTCCCTTTCATGGTAGACCAGTAATACCCGAACCTTATAATCGACATGGCTATCGAAAAACTCTTAGTATATGCCTTTTCGAACACTCCATAGCCTCCTCGTGCCTAGGCATATCTTGATGCGATCATGCAAAGACATCTTTGAATTCTTGGAATAACTTAATGACGTCTTGTTTTGTTTCTGTTGTGAGCAAGGCTTCGTTCTTCACTCCTTTCCTAGACTCGCAATGTCCACTGACCCTTTGTATGGTAGAGTCTATTTTCATCTTGTTCTACCATCCTTAACAAATCAAAAGGTAAGTTATAATCTCTGACATCTTCAAAATCCTCAGATCCTTTTAGACCCATATCTCACTTAAAAGGGAGTCCGTAACAGCGTTACTCATGTCTTGATATCTGGGTACCTATTGTAGGTATGAAGGCAAATTTCAAAGAAAAATAATTCTAAGGATGATTATTTATGTGGTATGATCATGGATGAAGCATGAAAGAACATTCCAAAGAACAAAAGAATATATGGTATGACATGAAAAGAAGAAAAAAAAATGAGAAAATATTTGCTCGGCATGAAACACAAAAATGTATTTTTTATTGAAAATAAAGATGTTTGAACAGAAGCCTATTTCACAAAAGATTCTTATTGTTTCTAGGCTTAAAACAACAAGTGTGTTTTGAACATTACTCTGTGTTAGTTCTAAAAACTATAGGAATTTCTTCCGCAGTCCAGTTGTTCAGAACACTTCCAGGCTCATAAGGGCGTATGCCCGCTAAATTTCCTTCCTTCAGACCTTCTTCAAACACGGCGTCTATGCTCAAAGCTCTCATTATCTCTTCAGCCATCCCTTCACTTGTCATCCCCGGTTCAGGAGGGGTAATTCTTTCCGATATGAATGCCTTAGATGTATGGGAAAAAGTCATTGATCCCCATTTGACCTCAGCGCCTTTCTCTACTGACTCTCCTCCTATGGTACCCACGTTTTCTCTTTCAGAAGAGTCAAAGAACTTCAGCTCTTTGTTGTCCATTAACCCCTGTACTAGGGCCTTGAATTCGCTACATTGCTGGATCTCATGGTCCTTCTTATTGTGGAACTCACAGTAGTTCCTCGTATCCTGGGATTTACTCCCCAACCCTTGCGAAACTAAACCTCTTTCCCGTATTTCCTTCCAAACCTCCCTCAATGGGGTTCTTACTTTAGCAACATTTCGTTTGATCCTCCTCCTCATGTACTCGACTATCACATTTACCCCTTTCTCGGTATGACTGGGTAACGAATTTCCCACACCTGGTGCGTCGTTGAATTTCACAACACCCGCCTTAATAAGCCTTTCGACTAGCCTTTTGAAAGGAAATCAATTTTCTATCGGGTGCCCCACTATCCCCGCATGGTATTCACATTGAGTGCTTGCGTCGTACCATTTAGGATATAGGGGTTGCAACGATTTTGAGTAGACAGGGGCTACAACGTGTGCGTCGAACAGAGTTTTATACAACTCCCTATACGTCACGGGTATGGGAGTAAACTAGAATTTTTCGGTATCCTGCCTCGTGTTGGGCTCCTGCCTTGGTGAGGCTCACGCCCGCGACTCTCGCTTCTCGGTTGATCGACAAGAACGGGTTTTGGATAACCCGAGCTTACACTACCTAGTTCATTTTCCCTTTTCTTCGGAGCCGATCTCCTCGTGCTCTCTCCAGCCTCTATTTTCCCACACCTGATCGCGTTCTCTATCATTTCACTGGACATCACTATGTCTGCGAAACTCTTAGTCGCGCTCCCTAACATATGATTGATGAAAGGTGCTTTCAGGGTATTAATGAAGAGCATGGTCATTTTTTCCAAAGAATGCGGTTGGACTTGTGTAGCGACTTCCCTCCACCTCTGGGCATATTTCCTGAAACTTTCACCCGATTTCTTCTCCATGTTTTGTAGCGTGATCCTGTCGGGTGCTATATCATTCACATTGCCGTAATACTTCATAAAGGCCTGTGCTAAATCCTTCCACGATTTGATTTGAGTACGACTCAACTGATTGTACCATTTAGCCGCGGCTCCAGTCAGACTATCCTGGAAACAGTGAATCAACAACTGGTCATTGCTGACATGTCCCGTCATTCTTCGACAGAACATTGTAATATGAGCCTCAGGGCAGCTGGTCCCGTTGTATTTTTCGAATTCTGGCATCTTGAACTTTTGTGGGAGTACCAGATCTGGGACCAAACTCAATTTCTTGGCATCCACTTCGCATTGGTAATTAGCGCTTTCCAATGCTTTGAACTTCTCTTCCAACCATTTGCATCGATCCTCAAACTATGTTGGGAGCTCCGCCCCTGCTTTTTCTCCTTCTACCGCATCATCAAAGTCAGGGACCATTGGCTTTGCCAAATTGTCTCCGGGGTTGAGGTTCGAGCCTGTCGGGAAGTTTACCAGTGCTGAGGTACTGGATTGATACTGGGGTTTGATATTGACAGATACTCTTGGTGGTTGTTCTTGGGAATTTGTCGGGGCCAAGCCTGGAGGATAAGCAGAATTTTCATCATCTTCTTCGGTATCAACCATAGGGCCCTTTCCTTTATCATGCCCTCCAGTCAACAAATGTGTCAACTGGATCATCATGCTTCTCTGAGATTCCGGCATTTGATCCCTCATATCCTGTTGGATCTTGGCCAACTGTTCCTGCATCTGAGTTTGCAGTTGGTCTTGCATCTCCTTCTGCATCTGCTCTAACCTCTCTAACCTTTAATCCATGACTTGTGTTTTTCTTCGAGTATAGTAGCGATGTTCCAGGGTAGCTATAACACGATCTCTAGTTAATAGGGTTCTTTTATGATAATTGATGCATATGATGTGATGAAATGCAAATGCATGAAATACAATGCAAATGAATGAATGCAAAAAGAAAGAGAGGCGTTGATTCTGAACTCAATTCCATTAGAAGAACTTTTCTAAAAAATGAATCTCTTTACATAAAACGGATTACATATGCGGTTTTGTCCTCATAGTCCAGGTGAAGACACCAATTCTTTTCTTCGTATCCGGATGTTATGGTCGTGTCCCTTGAAATTTCTCAATAGATGCATCATCTAGCTCCTTGTCGCTTGGTCCAGGCCGTGACTCTCCACTCACTTATCCTCCGCGATGCTCATAAGCTTCTTTAAGAAAATTGAGACGTGATGACTCTCGAATAATCCTCATTGACTTGAATCCCCGGGTAACGAGGCAAAGTCATGCACTATCAATCTTTTCTCGTTATGTTCACTTGGACTATATTTGGACAAACGTATTATAACCCACTTTATCAAGAAATCCATTTTCTTATGACAAACTCTTCTATTTAGCAATCGAATATGAATCAACACCTCCTTTCTATGATGATGAAATGCACTGTAGTTATAAACAAAAGAGAACACGTTAGTATCATATACAAATGGTAAAAATCAAACACCTATCCAGGTGACTGCTAGGGTTCAACATGGTTCTACCTAAAGTGGGCTCCTAGGGTTCACTATATGTGGTTTGGTTCTAAGGGAAAAAGGGTACCTGAACCAGCAGATTCCTCAATCCTCACCCATTATAGGCTCATACGGACCGAGTTCAGTTCAGGGGAATACATTTTCCTATGGCTGCATGGAGATGAAAATCTCACGAAGACATAGGTACGGATGTATCCCGAAAGCGATTCACTATTCTGCACGGAGGTGAAAACCTCACGAAGGAGTAGCTTCTCACTCTCACTTAAAAGGTGTGACCACTACGGTCATGCAATATGATGCAAATGTATCCTAGACACTTAAATCGTAACAAACATATGACGACACAAACTCATGCAATGAAGGAATCGAAATCAAATTTTAATTTTGATAAAAGGACATTAATCAACCAATTTTACGGCTTGACTCTCTTATATGTCCCCAGTGGAGTCGCCAAGCTGTCGAAACCATTTTTTTGTTTGGAAAATGGGCCGACTTTAAAAAGGAAAATAGAGTCGCCACCAATCTTTTTTTGAAGTGCGATTGGGCCACTTTTGAAAACGTTTTAGTCTTACGAATTTTAAGAAAATGGGTTCGAGTCGCTTTACGCATCCGAGGAGGATTAGCACCCTCGCAACGCCCAAAATTGGTACCTTATTGATTGATTAATGTCCTAATATCGAAAATTGGAATAGATTTTAAAATACGAATCCTTTAAAAGTGTTCGGGTAAGTTGAATTGGATATCAAAATTCTCTTGTTCCAAAAGGATGAAATATCACATCCAGCACGTTAGGATACGATATTTCAAACCTTTGACACCAAGATCATTTCATGATTTCCAAAATTCATGCATTGTCATTTTAAAAAGGATATTCCATTACTTGGCCAAACGAAAGAACTGAAACCCAGCACGTTAGGGCACGATTCCTCAAATTTCCAAACATGAAATATTGCCTTATTTTTGAAGTTGAGAAAACACGATCAGAATTTTAAAAGGATATTTAGTCCTTTGGACGAGCGGAAAATTGAAACCCAACACGTTAGGGCACAATTTCCCAGAACTTCCAAGCACAAAATATTGCCTTGTTTTTAATTTTAAAAAACAGACACAGTCTTAAAGGATATTTAGTAATTTGGTTAAACGGAAAACCGAAACCCAGCACGTTATGGCACAATTCCCTGAATTTCCAAACACAAAATATTGCCCTGTAAAAAAAAACTTTTTATAAGCTTGGGCAAGAAAAAGTGGTAGCGGAAAATAGGATAAACGATAGTAAAGAAAACGATAAATAATAATAAAGGTAATAGGAATGAGAGCAAAATATCCATAATAATATAAGAAACAAAAATAATAATGCTAATAATAGTAATAAAAATATAAAAATAATAATATTGAAAATGATAACAACAACAATGATAAAAATAAAAAAATAAAAAAATAAATATAATTATAAAAATAATAATGTGTATAATAAAATAGTGATAGTAATAAAATAATAGTGGTAAAAAATATCAGTAATAGTAACAGGAATAGTAATAATGAAATAATAACAGAATAGTAAAGATAAAAAAAACTAACAATAATAGAACAGTACCGATTAAAAATAATAATAACGATGCAAAATAAAAGAAATAATGAAAATAAGTGTAATATTTAAAAACCATAACACCAAGAAATATAATAATAACTATGAAATCAAAGAATATATAAAAAATAATTAAAATATGAAAATAATTAGAAAAGAATACATAAATAATGAACCCAAAAAGTCCAAATAAAATAGGTTAAAGACTGAATCATAATAAAAACGAAATTTAAAGCCTAAATTGTAATGAATTTATACAAAATAGGATTAAAATACAATTCGCACCAAAGCACAGGGACTAAAAATGAAATTATTCCGAACTCCTGCACCCAGCGCCTGAATGCGAACCGAATTGAGGTGGCGCATAAGTTTCAGGGAAAAATTTAAATAAATAAAAACTTGAAATAGGATGCAATTAAAACAACAGCGCAAAAAGGAGGACTAACCGCGTAATTTACCCATTCAGGGTAAAATTGCGCGGATCCAGTTATGGATCGGGTGCGCGCGCGGGGCTCTTCCCTCCTTAAACGGCGCCGTTTTTTTTAATGATTAAAAATTAAAAAAACAACTTCCTTTCATTTCTATTGCCCAAGAAGCAAAGGGACGAAATGGAGTCCCATTTTCTCTGCTAGGGCACGCCCATCCTCGCAGCAAACTCGCCGTAAACGCGCCGATAGCGGCGGCCGGAGGAGTTGAGGTAAGTTTTTTATTCTTTGGTTATTTTTATATGTATAGACTGTTTCTAGAGAAGAATTTAAAAAAAAAAACAAAAAAATCATAAAGATAAAACGATAGGAGTATATGTATTCGAAGAGCAACAAAAAAAAGAAATAACAACAGACTAAAATCTTACAAATCTGACTTTTGAATCCTTTCTTTTTTGTATGAAAAATCTCTGTATTGCCTTTCTTTTTCTGTCAAAACTCCGAATCCCCGTTACAGATTCTGATTTGGCTTTTTATAGCCTTTTGTTTACATTATTTCCCTTATTTTGTAGGTATGAGCGTCGTGGTGGAGCACGCTGCGGAGGGGCGTGACGACGTGGAGCGGCATAAGACTCGGGGACGCGAGACGTGCGGCGCTGGGATGCTGCTGGCGGCACTAAGATCGACTGCTAGGGTTTTCTCTTTTTTTATTTTCTATTTTGTTTGGGCTTTGTGGGCTGTATTTTAGTAAAGAATGGACTGCCTTTTTTTTAATTTGGATTTTTGTTTAATTTTATTTTAGTTTTGGGTTTTTCTCTGGTATGGTACAAGGCCCGGGCTAAATTTAGGCCCAACAATATACATATATTTATTTATATTAAATACATACTTAATATTTAAGTATATGAATAAAATATTATTATTATATTATAATTAAACAAATAAATAAAGGAAACAAAAAGAAAGAACAAACAGATTTGAAACGAAAATAGGGGAGAAAAGAGAAAGAAAAAGAAAAGGAAAATTAGGGTTCTAAGGATTCAAAGTTAATTTGGTAAGTTAATTTAGCCCTTTTTTGTAATTTTGATGTTTTTGGAGTCCTAGAACAAAATACTACTTGATTTATGTTAAAATTTTGAAAGTTAGTGAATTTTTAGATATTTCTCATGTTGAATAAATTGATAAATTAGGGGTTAAATTGATAGAATTTCAAGTTAGAATTGGTTAAAGGATTAAATTGTAAAATAAGTTATAAGTTTTGTGTAATAGGGACTAAATTGAGAGAATTTTGAAATTAGGGTTTTATGGAGAAAATTAGAGAGTTAAGTTTAGTTATAAGTAGAAATTGAGTGAAAATAAAGAGTGAATGAAGATGAAAATGGAGAAAATTTTAGTTAGAGATTAAATTGGAATTTAGGCAAAAGTTAAATAGAAAACAAAAGTATTTGATGTGAATTGGTGTTGTTTTGATAATTTTAAATTGTTTTAATTTTCGTAGCTAACGTCGTGCCGGAAACATCGGCTAAGAATGGGAAAGAGAAAGTTGACAAGGAATAACACGAGGATATACGGTTTGTATTACTATAATTCAAATCTATTTATTATTAGTTGTTATATTTTAATTAAAATGCATGGTAAGTAAAATGAGGTGAGTACTGATATTGAATTGAATAAAATTGAATTGAATTATGAATATATGTGAGTATTTGAAATGTATATTTATTGGAAAGTGGAAAGTGATTTGAATTGAAAGTATGAGAAATTGTGATTGAAGTGAAATTGATATAAATATTGAGTGAAATTGAAATGTGTTTTGAATTCCCTATTAACTAATCGGGCTGAGTCGGATATAGTTGGCATGTCATAGGATTGGAAGTGTTCAGGGATACTTCGACCTCGAGTCGATGAGACACTGGGTGTCATTATATTACTTCGGATAGATTCGATGAGGTATTGGGTACCAACTTACTTCGGCTTGGCCGATGAGACACTGGGTGTCAACTATTGCTTCAAATTATCAGATGAGGCACTAGGTGCCATACTGGTGTGTTTTGGTTTGATCCGTGTATCCGCTAAAGTCCGAGTCGTGTTAATAGGGGTAAATAAATGATTTGGTAATAGAAAAGATATTGAGTGATTTTGAATAAGAATTGAAATAAGATATTAAAATGAAATATTAAAAAATATATATATAATTTTTTATATAGTGAGATGATGTTTAAATCTAAGTAAAGAAGTGCTATTTGGAAATAGCTATTAATAAGAAATGATAGAACAGCGTA
Source organism: Gossypium sturtianum (assembly GCA_025698515.1). NCBI lineage: Eukaryota > Viridiplantae > Streptophyta > Magnoliopsida > Malvales > Malvaceae > Gossypium > Gossypium sturtianum. The sequence continues at coordinate 159,968,845 of CM046945.1, read as the reverse complement.
TGAACTGATTATTGAAAGACTAATTGTCGAAACCATTTTTTTTTGTTTTTGAAAAATAGGGATCGAGTTAAAAATAGACAAAAGTGGAGTCGCCACCGACCCTTTTTTGAGGTGTGATCGGGTCACCATAAAACTTTGATTTATTAAAAAAAACAAATTTTGGTCTACAAAAACTCGAGAAAACGGGTTCGGGAGTCGGTTACGTACGAGGAAGGGTTAGCACCCTCGTATCACCCAAAATTGGTACCTAATTGATTATTTAATGTCTTAATGCCGAAAATTTGAAAGGATTTAGAATACGATAACTTTTAAAAAAAAAAATTTGAAGTGGAGATTGAAATTCTCTTATTCCGAAGGAATGAAATCTCACGCCCAACACGTTAGGGTATGACATTTCAAACCCGCGATATCAAGATCATCTCGTAATTTCCAAAATTCGTGCATTGAGAAATTTTTTAAAAGGATACTCGAGGGTCTGGTCATACGGAAAAATCGAAACCCAGCACGTTAGGGCACGATCTCTCGGATTTCCAAACACGAAATATTGCATTGTCTTTAAAAAAGAAAACATTGACAAAATTACGAAAGGATACTTAGTTATTTGGTCAAATGGAAAACCGAAACCCAGCACGTTAGGGCACGATTTCTCAAATTTCCAATCACTAAATATTGCCTTGTTTTGAGGAATTTTTAAATGGACGATTTTAAAATCGACTTATAAAGTATTTATTTGGTTTGTTTGGATAAAAAATATTTGAACAAGTAAGTTGGAAATATTGATTGCAATGCAATGCTAAAAATGAAGTATAGTAGTAAGCATGGAATAATAATACATGGCAATGATATTATAAAAATAAATAATTTCATATGAAAGAACACATTAAGATATGCACAATAGCAATGGTCTCACATCAACATTATGCAAATACTAACGATAATATTTAAAATCTTATGAATTAAAAACAATTCCAAAAGAAATTCAAAGCTAATTACAAACTAACATAATGCTACATGAACGAGTTCAAAAAAAAATATATTTTGCAATAGGAAATACATAATATACAAAAAATTTAACCAAAACATGTTGATTCAAAATTGATAATATATAAAATGAAACATAATATAAATAACATGTGTATATAAAAATAATAATATAGGGAAGTATTTGAAATAAACCAAGGTATAAGATCTTTAAAAGAACAATTATATATTTATATAGACTTAAAATAATATATATATATATATATATATATAGATTTAAAAGAAAATACATAGAATTATATGAAGTTAAGAATATATACATAAAGTAAGATAGTTTTAGTACAAATTATATATATACGTGTATAAATTAATAATATGTAAGAGTATTTAAATTAAATACTATAAAAATCTTTAAAACAAATAACCTATAAAAGAAGATTTTGAAATTAAATATGTATAAAATAGATTTTAAAAAAATATATACAATGGAAGTAAAATCAATTAAAACATTGTAAAATGAATTTCAAAATAACTTATTAAAACCTACTTATACAAAATGAATAATAGATTAATTTAATACTACAAAAGGTTGCAAAGGTTTAAACAAAGACTGAAAAAAATACTTAATCGAAAAAGAAATGAAATTAAAAGGCTGTTTTATAAAGAATTTATTTAAACAAAATCTAGGACTAAATTAAAAATGCTCAAAAAATCGGGGGTTAAAATAGCAAATATTTAAACAATCAAAACACAGTGTATAGGCTGGACTAAATTAAAAAGGCACGTGAATTTCTGAGACTAATTAAAGAAACAAAGAAAATATACCTAGGATCTAATCAAATAAAGGCGCAGAAAAGAGGGACCGATTGCGCAAATATTCCATCGTCGTGAAAATGCGCGGATCCTGTGGATACTGAATCGGATCGGGTCGGGGCGGCCTTATACAGTGTCATTTTGAGGCCACTTAATCAGGCTTCAAACGACGCCGTTTCGCACAGTTTTAAAATGCTAATAAAACCTAAAAAACAATCCGAAAATCGGCCCCCTCTCTTCTTTTGAAATCAAAACCCTAGCCCCCTTTTCATTTCCCTCTCAGCCGAGACCCCAAATCCAAAACCGGAGAAGGCTTCGATTTCCCCCTTGGGCGCGATTTCGACGAAGGAGACGAAGCTCCGACGACACTACCCAAATCAGGTACTTTCTTATCCCTTCCCTTTTATTCCCACATACAAAAAGAAAGAGAAAAAAATGAATCGAACGATAGCCCTAAATCGGATTTGAAATTCGAGAAAGATTGAAATCGAAAATCACATTTGTTTCTGTATATTTCTCTGTATGCGTAAAAAATAGTGTTCGTAAAAAATACAATGGTTTGTTTTCGGCCTTTTAAAGCCAAAATCGAAAATAAAAATCCAAAAGAAAAAATCAAATACAACTGTTTTTGCTTTGTTTTCTTTGTTGTTGTTTGCTGTCGTTACTTGTCCCTTTTGCAGGTACGACCACCGTACGGAGGCACGAGCTACGGGGTGACGTGGAGGTACGGAGCTGTTGCGGCACTAAAGGTATGCATGTGGGGCTGCGGCGCAAGGGGAAACCCTAGGGTTTCCTGGTTGTTGAGATTATTGGGATATTCGGGCTCTCCAGTATTGGGCTTAGAGATTGGGTAGTGATTTTTTATTTTAGCACCTGGGCCAATTTGGCCGGTTTTAGAATTGGGTTTAGGTAATGGGTCAAGGGTTAGGTTTAGTGATTGGGTTTTAGGGGTTCGGGCTTAGTTTATTTGGGTCCTATTTTGGACTTTAAATATAAATGGACTATGGACACTTAATTTTGGAATTTTATACTTTATTTATTTTTTGTTTTAATTTTTGGTTACTTGGTTTCTGAATGGGCCCGGGCGAAAATGGGCTCTTACAGCTGCCCCTCTTTGCTCGTTGTCGTGTAACGAGAATGGAGCAAAGACTTCAAAAAGGACTATTTTGGCCCGGCCTTCGAATATTTGACTTCTTTCGGTGCCTTTCTTCCTCGAGTAGCTTCATTCCATCCCACTGCATCTTCAGGGGCATGAGACTTGTGGCTTCAATTTGCTCCACTGCAACTTCAAGGAGATAAGGTTTGTTTTGATCTGCTGTACTGCAACTTTAGAGAGATAAGATCGATGGTGAATTTGATAGGATTCGTTGTTTTAATCCGCTCCACTGCAACTTCAGGGAGATAGGATTATTTTGATCTGCTCTACTGCAACTTCAGAGAGATAAGATCTATAATTTATAGCTTCAACCTGCTCCAATGCAACTTCAGGGAAATAAGATTCGCTATCTTCAGTCTGCTCCACTGCAACTTCAGGGAGATAAGACTTGTATGGTAAATTCAATCCGACCTACTGCAACTTCAGAGGTATAGGATTCGTCGTTTTAATCCGCTCCACTGCCACTTCAGGGAGATAGGATTAACTGTTTTTTAGTCTGCTCCACTGCAACTTCAGGGAGATAAGACTTGTGACTTCAACCTGCTCCAATGCAACTTCAGGGAGATAATGTTTGTTATCTTCAGTCTGCTCCACTGCAACTTTAGGGAGATAAGACTTGTATGGTAAATTCAATCCGACCTACTGCAACTTCAGAGGTATAGGATTCGTCGTTTTAATCCTCTCCACTGCAACTTCAGGGAGATAGGATTGTTTTTATCTGCTCTACTGCAACTTCAGAGAGATAAGATCTGTAATTTATAGCTTCAATCTGTTCCACTGCAACTTCAGGGAAATAAGATTCGCTATCTTCAGTCTGCTCCACTGCAACTTCAGGGAGATAAGACTAGCATTTTTTATCCACTTCACTGCAATCTTAGGAAGACAAGATCTGCTATCTTCAATCTGCTCCACTGCAAACTCAGGGATGCCAGACTGGTATCTTCGATCCGCTTCGCTGCAAACTCAGGAAGACAAGATCTGCTATCTTCAATCTGCTCTACTGCAAACTCAGGGATGCCAGACTGGTATTTTCGATCCGCTTCACTGCAATCTCAGGAAGACAAGATTTGCTATCTTCGGTCTGCTCCACTGCAAACTCAGGGATGCCAGACTAGTGTTTTCGATCTGCTTAACTGCAAACTCAGGAAGACAAGATTTGCTATCTTTGGTCTGCTCCACTGCAAACTCAGGGAGGCAAGGCTGGGGTCTTCGATCTACTCCACTACTGCTTAGGGAGACGAGATCTGCTATCTTCAGTCTGCTCCACTGCAAACTCAGGGAGGCAAGGCTGGGGTCTTCGATCTGCTCCACTATTGCTTAGGGAGACAAGATCTGCTATCTTCAGTCTGCTCCACTGCAAACTCAGGGAGGCAAGGTGGGGTCTTCGATCCGCTCCACTCATCGCTTAGGAGACAATATCTCGCTATCTTCATCTGTTCCCTTTGCAAACTCGGGAGGCAAGGTGGGTCTTCGATCTGCTCCACTACTACTTAGGGAGACGAGATCTCGCTATCTTCAGTATGCTCCACTGCAAACTTAGGGAGGCAAGGTGGGGTCTTCGATCTGCTCCACTCATCGCTTAGGAGACAAGATCTGCTATCTTCAGTCTGCTCCACTGCAAACTCAGGGAGGCAAGGCTGGGGTCTTCGATCTGCTCCACTACTGCTTAGGGAGACAAGATCTGCTATCTTCAGTCTGCTCCATTGCAAACTCAGGGAGGCAAGGCTGGGGTCTTCGATCTGCTCAACTACTGCTTAGGGAGACGAGATCTGCTATCTTCAGCCGATCTGCTTTACTACTGCTTAGGGAGACAAGATCTGCTATCTTCACCGATATTGCTACACCGTCCTCTGGGGGACATGTCCTGTAGACTCAATTTTATATGCTTCTGTTTATGCCAAATGATTAGGATGCTATGATCATAATGAATCAAATGCTCCTAACTAAATGATATTATGGATGACATTTGCATGAATGCAGAATGTCATGAAAATGATTTTTTTTAAATGTATAATGATTAGGATGCAATGATCGGAATGAATCAAATACTCCTAACTAAATGTGTTTTACATGAATGCAGAATTTCATGAGAATGGTCCCTTTTTTAAATGCTTAGGGTTGTCATCGCTCATTGTTTATCAGAGTTTTATTACTGACGTATTACGCTGCTATCTCGTTCGATTGGTACCTTTTCCAAAAACTCAAAGAAACAATCATATTTTGCTCAAATGACTTGCCCCAATGTAACTTCAAGGTCCATTCCATGGTACCTCTGGGACTTTAAGGTTTATACCATCTTCAGACCCTCTCACTGCAATTTAGGGGGGTATAGGATCTGTGTCATCTTCAATCCATCCCACTGCGACTTAAGGGTATAGAATTTGTATCATCTTCAATCCATCCCACTACGACTCAGGGGTATAGAATTTGTATCATCTTTAATCAATTTGATCTGTTACACTATTCGCTGAGTGTAATGACCAGATGTATATGCCTGATGAATGCAGAGTATCATTTTTCTTTTCCTGAAAATAACCTCTTCATACACTTGGGTTGACATTGCTCGTTATTTGTCGAGATTGTATCACCGATGAAATGTCTTGTCTTTTTGTTCAACTAATAAAAAGTCCAAAGAGATAATCATCTTTCTCTAATATTTCCAAACCTTAGGCTTGGTAAGTTCTAAACAACAGTCAGGTTCTTGTATTATTTAGAAGCTTCCAAAGTAATATGAAACTCCTTTTATGAAAGTATTATTAGTCCACTAATCGTTATTTCAATGCAAAATGCTTGAAAAAGATCATAACAATGGAAAAGGAGGAAATTAATTAGGAGCATAGCTTGAAACAAATAAGTTAATCAAAGCTAGCATATGCAATTAAAAAGAAAGTTTATTGAGAGTGTATTTTGAAAAGAATAAGGTAATCAAAGATAACAAACTCAAAATAGGTAAAATGGAAACTAGGTGCCCCAGATATCGCAGCCTGAGCTTCTCTATACAAACTTCTTGAGGACCCTTTTGAGCCCAATATGTGCTTAGGGGATCCGGAGTACTTTGTCGATGCCCCAAGACGTAGCATGCTTCTTCATTGTTAATTCAAGTATAGCAAGACTGCTGTATGCCCCACTTTTGATCAAAATTTGAGTCGCCCTTTTCGGGTTTTCAACTCAAATCCCCTTTGGTCTCAAAGCGCCCTTTGCGGGTTTTCACCTTGGCCTCTCCTTTTTCTTCTTTTTTCTTTCTTTTCCTTTTTTGTGTTTTTTTATTTTTTTGTTTTTTTTGGAAAACTTTTTATTGAATCTGAATTCACCGTATTGGGCAGGTCCTTGCCATCCATCTCGGTCAATATCCATGCTTCCCCAGAATAGGCCTTCTTTGCTGCATAAGGTCCTTCCCAGTTTGACATCCACTTTCTTCTGAAGCCTCTTTTGCATGGGAAAATTTTGTTCAAATTTTGTTCAATATCATGAAATTTTCTAGGCCTATCCTTTTTTGTTGTAAGCTCGTATCATCTGACCGTGACAGATAGCTTTTAACATTTTCTCTTCAAATTCAACTGATTATATCGGGATTGGATCCATTCTGCCTCATCCAACTTCAGTTCTGATGAAACTCGAAAAAAAGGAATTTCGACTTCAATGGGCGAAACCAATGAGAAATGTGTTGCCCCGGTGACAGTCCTGGCCAACGTTTGATAAGCATAGAGGGTAAATAGTAACTTTTGTATGCCAACATTTACAAATCTCAGTCATTTTCAAAAAAAATTGAATGGTTTTTGGCTGCCTTTGCTGCACTAATATGGTGTCTAATCTTTGAATAGATTGTACAATTATGCTAGACATGTTCATTTCTGGCATTCTTTATTGCCACTATTTTTGAATTTGAACTTGCGTTTGAACTCAAATTTGAATTTAAATTTGATCTTGAATTTGAATTTTAGGTTTGGATTTGGATTTGGATTTGGATTTGCATTTGATGACTGCTGACTTTGTAACTTTGACATATGAAGTGACCTTCACCCTCTTATTAAAGTAATTGACAACCACGAAGATGAATCGATGTCGGCGAGATTGGCCCCATAACATTCATGCCCCACATATAGAAAATCTATGAAGAAATGGAGGAGGCATTTAAGTCTTGTCTTTCCCAATTTGGCATTTACGACATATTGATGCAATCCCCTTCCAGGGTGGACCAGCAGTACCCAAACCTCTTGATTGGCTTGGCTATCGTAGAACCATTAACACTTTATAGCATCCTCACGTCTAGGCGTATCTTGATGTGATCACGCAAAGATATGACGTCTCGTTTCATTTCTGTGGTGAGCTAGGCTTCGATCTTCATCCCTTTCCTAAGCTCGCAATGTCCACTGACCCTTTGTAAGGTAGGATCCATTTTCCTCTTATTCTACCATCCTTCACAAATCAGAGGATAGGCTACAATCTCTGTTTTCTTTAAAGTCCTTAGATCCCTTAGACCCATATCTCATTAAAAAAGGGAGTCAGTAACAGCGTCACTCATGTCTTGATATCTGGGTACCTATTGAAGGCAAATTCCAAAGAATAAATGATTCTAAGGATGATTGTTTATGGTATGGTCATGTATAAAGAATGAAAGAATATTTTAAAAACAAAAGAATGTATAATATGAAATGGAAAGAATGAAAAAATATTCGCTTAAAAGAGATGTATTTTATTGAAATAAAGATTCTGAACACAAGCCTATTTCACAAAATGACTCTTATTGCTTCTAGGCTAAAAGCAACAAGCGTGTTTTGAATATTACTCTAGATTAGCTTTAAAAATACTGATCGTTGGTATCGATAGTCTTAATATTTATATAATGAATGATCTAGCCTAGAAACTAACTATCACCACGATTGAGGCAAGTGCACCTATCGAAAAGTAGTATAGCTTAGTGGCAAGACCAGATTGTCGAACCCAAAGGAACCAAAAGTACTAATACTGACTTTCTTTTTATTATTTAGCCTAAAGATTAAGGGATTTGTTATTTATTCTAAAATTAACTGACTACTAAGCTAAAGACGCTAAGACGAAGAGAATGAATTGGGGAAATACTTGTGGGAAAAACCAATTGATTAAGACGATACCCAAGGGAGAATCCACCTAGACCTCACTTGTTATTTAACTCTGAACCAGACGATTTATTCACTTAACTTGATCCATAGGATTCCCTAATTTATATTAATACCTCTCTCGAGGCTACTAACATCTGACCCTAGGTTGATCAATTGAAATCTCTTTCTAATTAAAACCCCTAGGATTGCATTAACTTGATCTATGGACTCTCATATTAGGTTTGACCCTAATCCGGCAGATTTTCGTCATCCTATCTCTAGGGTTGCAATCAACTCCGCTTAACTATGCTAGATCTACTCTTAAACAGGGACTTTTGCTCCACTGCCTAAGCACATCACTACTTGAATCAATATCCTGAAATATCAAATCAATAATTAAGAACACATAATTAAGAACAAATCAAGTATTTATCATATAGTTCAGAAAACAATAACAAGATCCGTCTTAGGTTTCATCCCCTCAGTGTATCTCGAGGTTTAGTTCATAATCATAAAAGAATACATCTCGGAAGAAAAGATAAAACAAAACATAAGAAAACCCTAAAACCCCCTGAAGGAATTGAAGGAGAGATCCTCCGTCTTGAGTATGATTTCGACTTCTTGAGATGAATCAACTAGCTTTCTTCGGGTAAATCCTACAATTCTGACCTCTCTGGCTCGGCTCCTTGGCCTAGCTGGACGCCCCCTCAAGGTTGGCCTTTAGGGTGTTTATATAGGCTTTTAGAATATCTTTCTTTGCCTCTAAGTACCCTATTCCGAGTGAAATTCCTCTTTGTCACGGTAGAGACACGCCCGTTCAACACGCCCGTGTGAATCAAATTTAGGCCGTGGTCGAGCCTGCTAAAGGGGTACGGCCGTGTGGGTTGGGCCCAGGCCGTGTTGATTTCTTACTTTGTCCCATTTGGTCTGTTTTTAGCCCGTTTCGTGTTCTTTTCATCCTCCAATGCTTTTCTAAGTATAAAACATGAAATAAAAGGATTAGGAGCATCAAATTCTACGAATCAAGGGATAAATCATCCAAAAAGCATGCTAAATGTGGGATTAAAATATGTATAAACTACGGTTTATCAAATACAGGTCTCTTCCACAGTTCTATTGTTCAAAACACTCCCAAGTACATAACGGCAGATTCTTGGAAAACTTTTATTCCTCAGTTCCCTATTAATGTTCTGATTTCTCAATTTCCGGGCTTCTGATGACTTCTTCAAGGAATCGCAACTCTCCTGCCCCCTCCTTCAATTATCACAATTTACTGCTTCGTTCGGCTCTAATGAATCATCAAACTTTACAACCCCTATTTTAATGAGCCTTTCGACCAACTTTTTAAATGTAGTGCAATTTTTGATCGAATGACCTGTTATTCCCGCGTGGTACTCGCATTGAGCATTTGTATCATACCACTTGGGGTATGGGGGTTGCATTGGTTCCATGTAATGAGGAGCCACCACATGTGCATCAAATAGGCTTTGATACAACTCCCTATATGTCATTGGAATTTGTGTAAACTGGAGTTGCTTTGCACTGGATTCTTGTTTTGATGAGCCCTGATGACCAGTGGTTGTTATTTGTGGCTGGCTCACAGTGATCGCTCTCGAATGACCCTTGTTATACGTACTCGTATTATTCACCTCATTCTCTCTCCTTATCGGGGCTGATCTCTTGGTGCCTTCCCCTGCTTCAATCTTCCCACATCTTATCGCATTTTCTATCATCTCCCCAGACATTACGATATCAGAAAAGCTTTTAGTAGCGCTTCCCAACATGTGGTTGATGAAGGGAGCCTTCAAAGTACTGATGAAGAGCATGGTCGTCTCTTTCTATAAGAGTGGTGGTTAGACTTGCGTCGCCACTTCCCTCCATCACTGGGCATACTGCCTGAAGCTCTCGTTTGTCTTCTTCTCTATGTTCTGGAGTGTAATCTTGTCGGGTGCTATGTCTGTCACGTGGTTGTACTGTTTTATGAAAGCTTGAGCCAAATCTCTCCATGAACCAATTCTGGCATGACTCAACTGGTTATACCATTTGGCTGCTGCTCCCACCAGGCTATCCTGGAAGCAATGGATCAATAGTTGGTCATTATTAATGTACCCCGTCATTCTTCTACAAAACATGGTAATATGAGCTTCGGGGCAACTTGTCCCATTATATTTCTCGAATTCAGGCATTTTGAATTTGTATGGGAGCACCAAGTCTGGGACCAAGCTTAAATCCTTGGCCTCAATTCCATAACAGCCATCAGCACTTTCTATCGCCTTAAATTTCTCCTTCAACCATTTACATCTATCTTCTAGTTGCTTTGGTAATTCTACTTTTGTCCTCTCTCCTTCAGCTATTTCATCCAAATCAGGGACATTAGTATTGATTGGATTATCTCCTGAACCTGAGCCAGTTTGGAGATTCATTGAAGCACCAGCTTGGAATTGTTGAGGCCTGATCGTGACATGTGGCCTTTGTAAATCTACTTCAGGTTGTGTTTGCACGTGTGGTAGAGTAAAACCAGGGGGTATTGAGTATACTCAGTATTCTCCTCAGCATTAACCATGGGGCTTTTTCCTTTATCCATAAGCCCATTCAACAGCTGCGTCATCTGAGTCATTTGAGTCATCATGTTTCTCTGAGATTCCATCATTTTGTCCATCATGTCTTACTGGATCTTAACCAGCTGCTCTTGCATTTATGCTTGCATCTGTTCTTGCATCTCCTTCTGCATTTGTTCCAGTTTTTCTAATCTTTGATCCATATCTTTCGTCTTGGTTCGAGTACCGTAAGGATGTTTGGTTTTGTTGGTGTCCAGGTTAATGCTTGCTGAAATAATTTCAACCAATTAGGGTCTTCTCATGAAATCTAATGCACTTGATGTAATGCTATGTGAATGCATGAAATGAATTCAAAAAGGTGTCGATTCTGACTCAATTTCCTTTAGAAAACTTTACTAGAGGGCAAAATTCTTTACATGAAACGGATTACAAATATACGGACAACCGCATTGTCTTCCATTTTATCAAGAAATTCGTTCTCCATGACGAGCTCTCTAATTTAGTAATTGAACATGCATCGACATTCTTTCAAATATGAAATGACATGTAATGCAATCATAGCCAAAACAAAACGAAACGAAACACATTAGTACAAAGTAAAAGCAAGCAAGAAAGAAACAAGTAGAGCACTTATTCGGATGACCACTATGGTTTATCTCGGCACTATCTAGGGTTGGCTCTTAGGGTCTTTTACATGCAGTTTGAGTTCTAAAGTTGAGGTACCCGAACCAGCAGATTCCTCGATCCTCACCCATTATAGGCTCATACGAACCGAGTTTAGTTTAGGGGAATACATTTCCCTATGGCTGCACGGAGATGAAAATCTCACGAAGACATAGGTACGGATGTATCCCGAAAGCGATCCACTATCCTGCACGGAGGTGAAAACCTCACGAAGGAGTAGCTTCTCACTTCCACTTAAAAAGGGAAGACCAAAATGGTCCTTACGCAATATGATGCGAGGCTCAAACCACAGTAATTATATGAAATAACAATATAAACAAATGCGATGATAGGATCGTAATTTTTCAAATCTAATTTTCAAATTTTGACAACAAGACAGAAAATAATCAATTTTACGGCTTGACTCTCTTAGTGTCCCCAGTTGAGTTGCCAATCTGTCGAAACCATTTTTTTTATTTTTGAAAAATAGGGATCGAGTTAAAAATGCATGTATGGTGGAGTCACCACCCTTTTTTTTGAGGTGTGGTCGGGTCACCATAAAACTTTGATTTATTAAAAAAATAAATTTTGGTCTACAAAAACTCGAGAAAACGGGTTCGGGAGTCGGTTACGTATGAGGAAGGGTTAGCACCCTCGTATCGCCCAAAATTGGTACCTAATTGATTATTTAATGTCTTAATGCCGAAAATTTGAAAGGATTTAGAATATGATAACTGTTTTTAAAAAAAAAATTGAAGTGGAGATTGAAATTCTCTTATTCCGAAGGAATGAAATCTCACGCCCAACACGTTAGGGTATGACATTCAAACCCGCGATATCAAGATCATCTCGTAATTTCCAAAATTCGTGCATTGAGAAATTTTTTAAAAGGATACTCGAGGGTCTGGTCATACGGAAAAATTGAAACCCAGCACGTTAGGGCACGATCTCTCGAATTTCCAAACACAAGATATTGCCTTATTTTTAAAGCTAAGAAAACACGAATGAAATCTTAAAAGGATATTCGGTTATTTGGTCAAACGAAAAATCGAAACCCAGCACGTTAGGGCACGATCTCTCGGATTTCCAAACACGAAATATTGCATTGTCTTTAAAAAAGAAAACATGGACAAAATTATGAAAGGATACTTAGTTATTTGGTCAAATGGAAAACCGAAACCCAGCACGTTAGGGCACGATTTCTCAAATTTCCAATCACTAAATATTGCCTTGTTTTGAGGAATTTTTAAATGGACGATTTTAAAATCGACTTATAAAGTATTTATTTGGTTTGTTTGGATAAAAAATATTTGAACAAGTAAGTTGGAAATATTGATTGCAATGCAATGCTAAAAATGAAGTATAGTAGTAAGCATGGAATAATAATACATGGCAATGATATTATAAAAATAAATAATTTCATATGAAAGAACACATTAAGATATGCACAATAGCAATGGTCTCACATCAACATTATGCAAATACTAACGATAATATTTAAAATCTTATGAATTAAAAACAATTCCAAAAGAAATTCAAAGCTAATTACAAACTAACATAATGCTACATGAACGAGTTCAAAAAAAAATATATTTTGCAATAGGAAATACATAATATACAAAAAAATTTAACCAAAACATGTTGATTCGAAATTGATAATATATAAAATGAAACATAATATAAATAACATGTGTATATAAAAATAATAATATAGGGAAGTATTTGAAATAAACCAAGGTATAAGATCTTTAAAAGAACAATTATATATTTATATAGACTTAAAATAATATATATATATAGATTTAAAAGAAAATACATAGAATTATATGAAGTTAAGAATATATACATAAAGTAAGATAGTTTTAGTACAAATTATATATATACGTGTATAAATTAATAATATGTAAGAGTATTTAAATTAAATACTATAAAAATCTTTAAAACAAATAACCTATAAAAGAAGATTTTGAAATTAAATATGTATAAAATAGATTTTAAAAAAATATATACAATGGAAGTAAAATCAATTAAAACATTGTAAAATGAATTTCAAAATAACTTATTAAAACCTACTTATACAAAATGAATAATAGATTAATTTAATACTATAAAAGGTTGCAAAGATTTAAACAAAGACTGAAAAAAATACTTAATCAAAAAAGAAATGAAATTAAAAGGCTGTTTTATAAAGAATTTATTTAAACAAAATCTAGGACTAAATTAAAAATGCTCAAAAAATCGGGGGTTAAAATAGCAAATATTTAAACAATCAAAACGCAGTGTATATGCTGGACTAAATTAAAAAGGCACGTGAATTTCTGATACTAATTAAAGAAACAAAGAAAATATACCTAGGATCTAATCAAATAAAGGCGCAGAAAAGAGGGACCGATTGTGCAAATATTCTATCAACGTGAAAACGCGCGATCCCGTGTGATATCGAAATCGGATCGGTCGTAGCGACCTTATACGGCGTCGTTTTGAGGCCACTTAATCAGGCTTCAAACAACACCGTTTCGCACAGTTTTAAAAGGCTAATAAAACCTAAAAAACAATCCGAAAATTGGCCCCCTCTCTTCTTTTGAAATCAAAACCCTAGCCCCCTTTTCATTTCCCTCTCAGTCGAGACCCCAAATCCAAAACCAGAGAAGGCTTCGATTTCCCCCTTGGGCGCGATTTTGACGAAGGAGACGAAGCTCCGACGACACTACCCAAATCAGGTACTTTCTTATCCCTTCCCTTTTATTCCCACATACAAAAAGAAAGAGAAAAAAACGAATCGACCGATAGCCCTAAATCGGATCTGAAATTTGAGAAAGATTGAAATCAAAAATCACCTTTATTTCTGTATATTTCTCTGTATGCGTAAAAAACAGTGTTCGTAAAAAATTCAATTGTAACATCCTAAATTTTTGGGCCTATGCGTTTAATGGGTGGATATGTTTAATGTGTTAATTTAAGTGTTAAGGGTCCAAATTGGGCTCTGTGCTCGTAGAGGCCTTGATTAAAATTATCTGTTTGGGCATTATAGGGTTTAAAAGGTAGTATCTATGTTTAAAATACCAAAGTGGGCTTGTGGCCCAATCTTAGGAGGTGACGCCACACAAGGGAGTAAGGGGCCCAAATTTAAGTTTCATGGAGCCCAATTCTTTTAATTTAAGTTAGCTAAATTTTGGGAATTAGGATTAGGTGGAGTGGATGGCAACAAGGCTAAAATTTAGGGGTTTTAATGTTTAAAATATGTGGATAATAAGCGGATAAAGGCTATTATTTAAGAATTTATTTTATGTGGATAATAAGCAGATAAAGGCTAAAATTTAGGGATTTTAATGATTAAAATATGTGGATAATATGTTGATAAAAGAGGGAGGAGTTAGAGATAATTAAGTCTCTTTTAGATGAGCTAGTAGATTAAGATAAAGGAGAAAAGATAGGATTTATCTCAAAAGTTAGGTAAGTGCCAAATTTCTATAAATAGGGGAATATCTCTTCAATTTCAGCATTTGGGTTTTTCTCTCATTCTTTTCTCTTCTTCTTTGAGTAAAAGCCAAAAACTCCTAAAGTTCCATCTTCTTCTTCATTCTCTGCAAAAAGTCAAATCTCTGAGCCTATTCCTCATCTTCACTTTGATTCAAAAGCCAAACTCTTTCCATTCTTTTTCTTCCTAGCCGAAATCTCCAAGTCTCTTCCTTGTTTTCTTTTCTTCTTCTTCTTTTCCTGTCAGAAACCGAAACTCCTCACTCAAGTATTTTAAAAGCCAAAGACACATCAGCCTTCTCTTGTTCATACTTTTTCCAGGATTTTCCTAAAAGCTGAAATTCCTAGATCTCATCTCCTGTGATTGCCGAATTACTTCTGTGGTGCCTACTTGTGCCGAAATCTGAAGGGAACTTTAGTGGAGTCAATCGCATAGATCTCTAAGTTATAGAATTGTGTTACTTTCGGGATTTCAAGGTAAGGGATCTATTAGTTTTAACGTGTAATTTGGGATTTATTAACCTTGGCCGATTGTTGAAGGGGCTAAATCTTTGTGTGTTATTCCGGCTTTTGAGCAAGGCTTTACATTGAGGATAATAGATCCGGATAGTAAGGACATCGATTAAGAATATTGGATTTCGCGATATCAGGTGTGTAATACTTCCCCACCATCTAGATCTGATTATTAATGTATGCTCATAAGTTTATATGTTGTGATAAATACCGATATCTCGGTCTAATGTTGGAAACCCGAAAAGGGTGAAGCAAATCACCAGTCGATGAATGTTTGACTTTATATGATGAAAGCATATTGATTTTATGACTGCATGGGTTGGGATGATGAAAGGAGGAAGTTATACGTTTTATGTGTAGCGGTTTATACCGTGATCTCGTTATATGTTGTAGTGGCTAATGCCGTGATTCATTATAAGGGCTTCGGCCATAATATGTTGATGAGCGGCATGACCGCCATCTTGGCGTGTAGCGGTGTGGTCGATTGTAGAAATCCCCAATGGCGTGAATGGTCGTGCACGGGGCGTGTAGCGGATGGAAACCTAGACAAACGGGTTGGGCCTTGCATATTATTTGTTATTTCTTTTTTTATAAATGGAATTATTAATCGCTTTTATGGGCCTAAGGCCAAAATCTAGTGGTGCATGAGGTTTGCACATCGAGTCTCGCGACTCACCCGATTAATTAACCTTTCGGTGATACCTAGTGCTTGGACCAGGGTGGAGAGGAACGCCAGTGGCCATGCAAAAGACCAACTGGATCCAGCAAAAAGTCTCAAGTTAATACTTTATATTTTTAATTAATGGATTTTAAATCTCGTTGTAATAAGGCTATGGGCCACTAGTTTATGTTTTGTTTTATTTTGGGCTTTAATTACTTTTAGTTATTTAAATTCTTATTGAACTAATGTATCTATTTAAATTTGGGTTTTTAATTTATAAAGGCATATTTTATTTAAACTATCAACTATTAAATTTCTCTCGAATAAGAAGATAAACTTTAGAAAAATATTTTTCTCAAAAATACGACATGTTCTTCCAAAATTTTCTTAGTGACATACCAGATCCGGTCGTGGTGTTTGGGCCAGGTTTGGGGTGTTACAACAATGGTTTGTTTTCGGCCTTTTAAAGCCAAAATCGAAAATAAAAATCCAAAAGAAAAAATCAAATACAAATATTTTTGCTTTGTTTTCTCTGTTGTTATTTGTTGTCGTTACTTGTCCCTTTCGCAGGTACGACCACCGTATGGAGGCACGGGCTATGGGGTGACGTAGAGGTACAGAGCTGTTGCGGTGCTGTAGGTATGCGTGTGGGGCTGCGGCGCAAGGGGAAACCCTAGGGTTTCTGGTTGTTTAGATTATTGGGATATTCGGGCTCTCCAGTATTGGGCTTAGAGATTGGGTAGTGATTTTTTTATTTTAGCACCTGGGCCAATTGGGCCGGTTTCAGAATCGGGTTTAGGTAATGGGTCAAGGGTTAGGTTTAGTGATTGGGTTTTAGGGGTTCGGGCTTAGTTTATTTGGGTCCTATTTTGGACTTTAAATATAAATGGACTATGGACACTTAATTTTGGAATTTTATACTTTATTTATTTTTTGTTTTAATTTTTGGTTACTTGGTTTCTGAATGGGCCCGGGCGAAAATGGGCTCTTACACTAATGTTGTAAGATTTTAGATATGAAATGGTTATTGATGAAATGCATGAAATGGATATTGATATAGTAAGGAGATATGTAAATTAAAATGAAGAAAAACTATTTAAGATAGATATTATTATTAAGAAAAATTTAAAGTTTAAATGCATGAATGATTCATTGAAAGTAAATGGTGGTAAGATTAAATGTGCATATTCATTGTTTTTACCTTAAGTATTTGAATTATAGTAATACCATTGAGTGTATACTCAGCGTACGGTTTATTTCTGTGCGCAGATTAGGTACAGTAATTTCGAAGAGTTGTATTTGAGATTGCGAGCATTCATCTCATCACATCTCTAAGTATCAAGAGGGTATGTTTTAAAATTTTGAATAGAATGGCATGTACTTAGGAAGATCAAGTATGTTCCAAGTAGTAGTAGGGACTAAAATATAAATTATTTAAATTTATTATATATTTTTTTTATGTTTAAATATATTTAGTTGTTAGCCAAAATCACTTTGGCACTAAATGTAATATTCTTATATCAGGTTCATTGGGTTAAACATGGTATAGGGGTGTTACAACCCTGTTCTCCGATGATCGAGTCCATATATATTATTAACTAATATTTGCGAGTTAATTATAGTATTATATTGAATTTTGGTCTAACGAATTTGTTAACTGGATAGTTAGTTGAGGTACAAGTGTAGCAACCTTAAAGTTAGTGGTGTTGGAAAATGAGGTAACAAGACCAAGTTTCTATAAACCGAGCTCGTAAATATTTACGAAGTTACTTTATATGTGAACTGAATTTTGGATAGATAATTTTATCGAATTAGTGATTAATTAAGGTATAAGGATTGAATTGTAAAATGGGTAAAAGTTAATCGTTATGAAATTTTAATTAATTGAAGGTTCAATTGGGTAATTGGACCATTATATTGTATCCAAACGGTGGTGGTGGACAACCAACATCCACCAAATGTGTTAATTTATGCTTAATATTAGTTAATTAAAATTAAATAAGTTAATTGTAATTAATTAAAAGTTAATTAACCTATAAAACACAAATTAAAAGAAAAATAAGTCACTTTTATGTTCAACCATCTTCTTCATCTAAACCATAGAAGAAAAGATAGGGTTTTAACGTTCCAAGCTTTAATCCTTCATTTGGTAAGTAATTTCAAGTCTGTTTTTGTAATTTTTATATTTTTGAGATTTCGAGAACTTGATTTAGCTAACTCGTGTACCAATTTGTGAAACTGTTAAAGTTTCTAAAAGTTTCCATTGTTGAATGCTTGATGAAATTGGTGTTAATTTGTTAGATTTTAAGGTTAGATATGAAAAATGACTAGTTTATTGTTATAGATTGTGAATTGAATCAACTGGAGAATAATCGAGGAAAAGGCAAATTGGCAGATTAGTCCCTGACACCTTATCTTTTGTTGTTTTTACTAGGTAAGTACATATGAGACTTACTTATTTAATTCATGATATGTTTGTATTATATTGTTTATTTATTAGTTTAAATTGTTATGTAATTTTGGTGAAATTAACATCTAAAAGACTAAATCGTAAAGAATGAATGATATGATTACCACAAATAGATATGATGTATTGAATGGAATTGAAATGTATATATGGATGGATGATATGAATATGATGGCATTACAGGATTAAGAATATATATAGATTGATATTCGAAATGTAAAAAGTGAGTTTATGATTTCAAGGTTTGAATTAATATAGAAATGGTAATGATGCCCATGTAAACTTAGTAAACAATTAGGATACGAATGACATGCTATTAAAGTAAAAAAAGAAATTGGGTGTTGATCAGAGATTTCTTTATCGATGGCTAAGATCCAACATATTTTGCGGATTCTTGACAGCTTAAGTGAACAACATCGAATAAAGTTACAAAAGTAAACCTGACCTACAACTTGAGTGAGCAGCCCAAATATCACAGCTCGTGTGAGAAGATCAAATCACTCTTTATCGATGGCTGAGATCCATTAAATTTTTCGGATTCTCAACAACTTGAATGAGCAGCATCAAATAAAGCTTGTATAAGCAAACCAACTCTATAGTTTGTGGAAGTAAATCAGTTTTGTGTATCTGAGTTTAATTTACTTTAGTTCTTCGGGCAAACAACAAAAATGAAAAAGGTACTAAATGGAAATGTAATGTTTGGAATGAATATATATATGTTACCAATTGGATTTGATTTAGTGGTATATTTTTTTGTGATGGAATGTTATATCATTGTATGAATGTATTACAAGCTTATGACTTGTGATTGAACTAACTTATTTGATATATTAGTTGAATGTACATAAAATGTAAGATGCCAAAGGATTGCTATGTTCGTACCAATGTTTTCAATGGCTAAATTGTTGTCATGTCAAGGTAAGTTAAGTCAATTTCATATGGACTTGCTAAGCATTTAAAATGCTTACTTGTTGTCTCCTTTTTCCTTGTAGATCATCGGTTTTACGGAGTGTGTCAGTTGGATCACCTCGAAGCTCACACTATCCAGTCATCTATCAGTACACTTTTGATCGTTTTAAGTCTAGTTATGTGGCATGTATGTAAGAGGTTATATATGTGACATTTTGTGAATGGATAGTTTTGGTTTAAACTTCGGTTAAAGTTGATTTGGAATGTTAATATTTACTTTGCATAAATGTATGTTTTTTTTTTTGCTATATGATAAGCCCTATATACCATTTTGAGTATGGAAATTATTGTTGTGTATAAGTATGTAAAAATTCTATCATATCAACATATCATTTCCAATTCGAATCGATTAATTCGTCACATTGTCATATCAGTCTTCTGCCTGAATATATTCGGTTCGCATAACCTTTTACATGCTATCGATATTCGTATATCGTAACTCATCTTTATGGCACCAACTCACAATATCAATCCAATTCATATACAGTTTATCAATTTTACATTTTATACCCTCATTAACCTGACTCGAACTCGAACGGATACAAGGGTCCAACCAAAACACCAATTCGACACCCAATGCCTCATCAAAACGTCTGAAATAAGTAATTGCACCCAACGTTCATCGGTTTAACCAAAGTAATAATTGTGCCCAACACTTGTTGGAACGTCTGAAGAAAAATGCGTTCAATGTTCATCGACATATAGTCGAAGTACCCCGTATACAATCTATCCTATGGCATGCCATCTATATCCTAACTCTGCCCGAACAGTTAGTAGGGTAACCAATTATCCAATTCGTCAAATAGTTCAAATTACATTTAATCATTTTCAATTCATCATTTCATACATGACATAACATGGTTCAACCCAAATTTAAATCAAATTTCATAATTTTATCAAGTTTCACTATTTTCAATTCTATTAAATTTAATCTTTTATCTCGATAATCAATCGCAACCATACCAATTCAATTCATTTAACCATCTTCAACTCACCTCAATATCATGTTGTGCAAAACATTATAATTATGCAACAATTAAAGTGATTTGACTCATAGAAATACAAATCGAAAATCTGAATTACTCATCGTCAGCTCTCGTCTTTTCTTTCCCTCTCGACATCCCCACATTGTCTTTAGCTATAAATAATAATTCGACAATATAAAATATCAAATTCTTTGAAAAATCACATTTAATTATAAAGTCACACATATTTCAAAAATTATTCAATTTAGTTCCTAAAATCAAGACTAGCATAACTTTCAATTTAAAGCCTCGAATTAAAATTTGATTTCAAAATTACTCATCAGGGATCTCCTATTTCATATTCCTACTGCCAATTTTACATTTTACTCAATTTGGTCCCTAATATACAAAACTATCAATTAAGCTTTATAATTTAATCATTTTCTTAAACTAAGCTTAATTTCTATCAATTCAACACTTAAAACTTTCAATTCTCAATAATGGAAACTTTCTAAAACTTTAACAATTTTACAAATTGGTACATAGGCTAGCTAAATCAAGCTCCCATGACCTCAAATCTATAATAAAAAAAAATACAAGAAAATGACTTAATTAAACTTACCAAATTGATGGGCAAAAGCTTACGGATTTGAAGCTATTCTTTGGGTTTTTCTTTCTAGTAATTTCAGTAGTTTTGGGGAGGAAGATGACAACCTCCACTAGTGTTTTCTTTATATACTAACACTAATTTTTAATTAAGTTTAATTAACCATAATTTATTCTTTTAATAAACTTAATTTAATTTATAAATTAATATTAATAATTCATTATTACCCGTCCACTAAGTGATTGAAAAGGTTGGTTCAATAACCATTCTAGTCCTTGAGATAATTGCTTTTTAAGTCCTCAAGCCATTTTCTAATTAAAAATCTATAGCGATTGGACTTTTAGGATTTAGTCCCTAAGCCATAATTAACTATAATTTTGACTAAATTACTTAACCAAATTTCAATTAATTTATATATTAGCTTTTTAAATATCCCCATTTAATTTTTACGGACTTGGTTTACAGAAAAGGGGTCCCGAAATTGCATTTTTTGACACCACTTGAAACCGGATCGTTACACAACATCTGGGTCATCAATCACTACAAGATGAACAATAATTTCATTCATACTATTAAATCCACCAAATCAAAATTCAAGATTCCATTAATATCCCCACAAGAAGACTTAGCATACAAATCATTCACAAGATTATCTTCTTGCCATCATCTACATTTTCATGATTATTGAACATTAATATACTGCAATATATTTAATTCAATAATAATAAGTCAACTAAAAATAATATAAATTCTATATGAAAGTTTTAATAGGTTTTATGTATATCTTAACACACAAAAGTATTCAAATGTGTTGTAGAAGTCTAAATCCACTTTAATCAACAAGTTTTTCCTTTCCCTTGTTGGCACTCTTCTTTCCTTCTTCAATTTCTTTCACGAACAATAAATATCCTTTAATACATAGTTCATTGAATAGCCATTAATATGGCTCAACAACACCCAAGCTTAAAATAAACATGGTTTCATGCATGAATGAGATGGAAACTATAAAACCCATACCTTGATTACTTCATTTCTTCTTCCTAACACATTTTCTTACATTAGGGTTCAAACCGTAAGCACTTGGATGATGTAATGATGAAAGAAATAGACAAATAAAGGTGTAATGGTGAAGTTGTTACAAAAAATTAATGAGAAATGGTGAGAAATTGGAAGAGAAATGGGAAAAGATTGAATAAATAGAAAGAAAATTGGAGAAAGCTCTTTTCTTTTAGTTGGACGATTGAGATGAATGAAAAAGATTATATTTTCATCTTTTGTTTCTTATTTTATTAATATAATATTAAATAGGAATGGTGATTTGTCGTAATTTGATATGTCAAATTAGGCTCCTCATGTCACTTAACGAGCTTGTTTTTAAGCAATTTAAGAGTCTTTTGATTAGTTTATCTTACTTTTAGTTTTTTCAATTAAATAAGTGTGAATGCCTCTTTTTACTCATTTTGAGACCTAAATTGGCCAATTGTGCCATTGGGGGCCCTAACGTCTAGTTAAGTTTTGTAGGTACTTGACGGTGGCTCGAACTTGTGTGAAAACATCACTAAAGAAAGGGGTATCATGACATCGAAGCATGGGAATCGTGATACCTCCAACAAGCCCAAGATGAAGACCACCTACAGTGGTATCACGATATCCACTTTGGCTATCGTGATATCCACCTTCCAAGGGGCACCTACTGTAGGTATCGCGGTATCTATATCGTGAAGAGGACAAAAAATGATGCTAGGGGTAATCTTTGTCCAACTGAAGCACCAATCAGATAAAGCTCGTTCAAGGGCATTTTGGTCTCAAAATGGGGTCAAATTTTACTGTTAAAAATAACCAACTCTGATTGAGGAGTGACATAAATTGTAGGCTTAGTTTTAGCTTAGTTTTTCTATAGTTTATCTTGGGTTTTCTTCTTCATTTCTAGGGTTTCTTGTTTTTCATCTTCATTAGTTGTAGAGTTCATTTTTCTGCAAATTTTCTTCTTGTTCTTGTTGCTCTTTAAGTTAGTTATCATTGTAGCCAGGGTTTATTTGCACTATTAGTCCATTTCATTTGCTTTTTAATGACATTTCAGCCTTTAGCTTAATGTATTTCAATTTCCTTTAGTTTAGTTGTTAAAAAATTTACCTTTTATGTTTCTTGTTCTTCATTTTATTGTTGAATGCTCTTCTTTACTTTTCTTTTAAGCTTTCTAGATTAAAAATCCAAACTTTCATATCTTTCTTAAGCTTTATGTTAATGGCTACTATTTCCTTTTCTTTCATGTTTATTAGCTTAGTTTTTTGTATGAGTAACTACACCCTAAGGGGGTTGGTTGATGGAGATGTTGGTAAGCTAATTTTTGGATGAGGGATTAAGTTGTAATAAATTGGACTAAATTGAATAAACGTAAAAACTTAGGATTGACGCCCCTAAGGGAATATCTAGACAAGTGAGATCAAGAGGTAATATTGTTAAGCACCAATTCGTTAGTCCTGAGTTAGCCGGTGGGACTAATAGATAAACCAGATTAATTTGTCTAATTTGATAAAGTTGATACCAAAAGGTAAACTAGAACCACTTTAGGGATCCCTATTTCGAAGATTAGTGAACCACATCGAAATCAATCAACCATCATTTGTTATTCATTGGTTAATTTAGTAATTTTTTGCATATTTTACAATTTAATCCTTGTGTTAATTAGTTGGTAAATTACTATAATTACCCTTGATTTTATGGCATATCGTACTATAGTGTTTAGCAATTAGTTAGTTAGACTTTTTTATTTTGCATGCTTGTAGCTAGACTTTGCTCAATCTTTGATTCTTTTGGATTCGATCCTTGGAGCATTTCGTACCCCGTTGTACAATTACATTACAACTGACATTTTACACTTGTAGACACATCACTTAGTATTTTATTCGATTGATGTCTTTAATTGTTGATTTCCTCCCGTCATCCACGAGAGCGACGAGAGGGCAGTCAAGTTGTTGGCGCCATTGCTGGGGAGCTGGTGTTAGATTGAACTATTTTTAGTTTTATTGCATGTTCTATAGGGAGATAGTTGACGAAAGTTAAATTTATAGATACGACTTTTCTTTGTATTTGTTGTGATTTTGTTTGAAATTTTTGTTAACTTATTTGACCTTCTTTTTCTTATAAGAGGTAATGCATGACTTGGACCAGTATCGAAATCTTACCTTTCAAACCTGAGCCGGAATAACTCATAACACACGCTAGAAGGGCTCAACCTCCGAGGGACACCCAACCTCTACCAAAAGATCAGTTGTGTGGAGACCCAAGAGTAGAAAGGCAACCACCACAACCGCCACTGATGGAACAAAGAACTTTATGGAACTATGTTATGCCCAACTTGGAGGTTGTTCGGGGAAGCATTAATCGCCCTGTGATTAATGCGAATTATTTCAAGATCAAGCCTGCAATGATCCAAATGATTCAAGCGAATCTCCAATTTCGAGGATCAATGAATGAAGATCCTAATCAGCATCTGAAGTGATTTTTATCCATTTGCGATACATTTAAATACAATAGGGTATCCGATGACGCTATACGTCTTTGAACTATAAGATTAGTTACAACTTTAAGTCATTTATAACGGGTTAGATGGGGACTTGCGTTCTAGTCTTGATGGAGCGTCTGTAAAGGCGTTCATGTCAAAAACGTATGCTAAAGCTTGCCAACTCATTTAGGATATGACAATGAATTCGTATATATGGCCGACTGAATAGTTCACATATCGGGCCAAACAATTGACCGTGAGTGCGATCGGTAGTGAGGATAAGTCTCAAAAAGTCCTCAAAAGGCTCAATCAACTCGAGATGAGTTCGGCCAAATCGCAAGCTCCAAATCCGCCTTTTTTAACCAATTCTCATGTATGTAATAAAGGTGAATACACACATTGGGGAGGCATGAATGAAAACAATTAGGTTAATTATGTGGGAAATAAAGGGTACAACCTATACTCTAACACCTTCAACTCGAGGTGGCGTGACCATCACAACCTTAATTGGGTGATTTACCGTAATTTGATGTAGCAGATTAAACTAGTTTTTGCACTTAAGGAGCCTGAATACAAGCATTTATGTTATATTTTAGTTAAGTTTCTTTAGTTTTACTTATATCTAATAAAATGTGCAAAATGAGTCTTTTATTGACCTTAAGGGCCAAATGAGGCCTAAGGGAGAGCTAACGTACTTTGTGAGTGTGCAAGAGACCATTAGAAGGAATTTTAGGCTGATACTGGATGCTATGTCGCAATACGGAAGGTCCGATGCACAACATGGAGAGCAGAATGGAGTAAGTACAAAACTGTCTTCGATGTCGCGACACTAACTGAGTGTGTCGTGACATACCCTTGAAGACATCCCAAGGAAGAGCATATTGACTTCTATGTTGTGACAAAGGTTTTGGTGTGTCGTGACATTGGCTCTAGGATGAAACTTAAACACGAAGCAGGGGCATTTTGGTCTGCACAATTAAACTTAAAGTTCGGGAACATCAGTTGACCTAGGGTTAAGGACGACAACCACTAAAAGGCTAAATAGGGTCATTTAGCACATGTTATGGACACCATTCCACTAACCTAGATTGTCTCTTTAGATTTAGTGTCATTTTCTTTCTTTCTTAGGTTTTTTAGAGTTTAGTTTATGTGTTCATTGTTTTCCTTCAAGAGATCTAATTTGTAAAGACAAACAACTTTTAGGGATTTGTGTTATTATTTATATAAATCAGGCTTTTCTTAAACTCTACGCTTCAATTCATTCACCATGTTTTATTCTTCCATCTATTCCATGTTTTTTATGAAAGCCATGAAGAACTAATCCTTCTATGGGGGATTAGCAAGTGGAGGCATAATCTATTAACTATTTTGTAGGGTTACTCAATGGGTCAGCTATTTGGGAAAGGAAGAGCGTGAAGCAAACCCTAGGCCTGACAACCCCGGGAAGTCGTTAAGGTGGGAATTAACCCAAAATTGGTATTGCCCATCTGTGAACACCTTTACCGCAAGCCAGTTTGGACTGTGAGGTCGGAAGATAAGTAGTCCTTTCTGACTCGTTATGTTAATGGAAGATCAGAAGATCTTGTTAGGGTAGTGACTAGTTGGTTGACGAGGAACCCGAAACGAAAATTGATTGGGATTGCCGAAGCAAGTTAATCACCTATCATCAAATTTGATTCCTTCTACTTTTTCTATCTCTTGAAATTTAATTTTATTTTATGTTATTTTGTTTTTATTATTAGAATTATAAAAATCCCAAAAATCTATTTATGTTTCCGTACTATAACTTGATTAAATTATTAATTAGATCTTTTAGTGTGTAGGTTAAAATCGATCTAGCCTTCGCCTCCCTTGGTACGATTCTTAAATTACTCACCTACTCCGTTTTAAACTATATTACAACTAGACCTGTATACTTGTTGATACCGCCTTGTAATTCTATATTTTAGTGTAGTATTCACACTCTGGACGTTAGAACGTCTAGAGGCGATCAATGGAGAGGGAACCTAAGAGGTCCCTTAAATCAAGGAGTCCAAAACTTTAATGTCCCTTGACCTAATCCTCCATACCAACCTCAACAACCTTATAGGCCATCGCAAGAGGTCGAGAAAAAGCCAATCTATAATAGCGACACTTCGCTGCCCATCAGAGCAAGTAAGTTAGAGGAAAATGTGCATACCTTGCAAGCCGATGTGCGTCAAATACATGGTCGATTAGACCAAATGTTCTAAATGGGGCAAACCTACACCCCTTCTAACATACCAAGCAATACCGAGACAAATCCAAAATGAGAAGGGAAAGAGCATGCAAAGGTCATAACCCTTAGATCGAGAGTGGTGGTTAAAGATCCTATTAGGCTGGTGAGTGGTGCAGAGGAAGAAGAGATGGAAGATAGTACCTGTACTCTTAGTGTTGGAGATGGGGTACAAAATGAAGTATAAGAGGATGCAGAATCTGAGCCAACCAAAAGTTAGGATAAGCTGATTAGACCCCTTAGTCAAGGACTGATTCCCTTTCCATCCCGTTTAGAAGAGCGAAAATAGAAAGAAAATAAGGAGTTTTTAGACTTCCTTAATATGTTTAAAGATAGTACCCACACTAATTGCATTAATAAAACCTTTAATTTACCACTCAACTAAAACTTTATTTCGATATTTTCATACATTTTAATTTTATTATGCACATTTTATTATCTCCATCAGTTGTATATCTATACTTACTATTATTTAAGTGTTTTACTGAGTTAGTGCCACCTTCAATCGAGTCACCAACTCAATTGTTAAATTATGAAAATGCCCTTCTATAATTAAAGTAAGTTATATTATTTGATGGTATTTTGGTCTTTCTCATTTAAAAAACCAATAAAAATATGCATATGATGAGATTTGAGACTAAATCAATTGCATTAATAAAACCTTTAATTTACAACTCAGCTAAAATTTCATTTTGATATTTTTATACATTTTAATTTTAATTATGCACACTTCATTACTTCCATCAATTTATATCTATACTTACTATATTATATATACTATTTATTAAATATTTTACTGAGTTGGTGTCACCCTCAACCGGGGCACAACTCAGTTAGGAAATTATGTAATGCTCTTCCATAATTAAAATAAGTTATACTATTTAAGGGTGTTTTATTCTTTTCATTTTAAAAAAAAAAAACTATTTAAAATATGTATATGGTGGGATTTAAACACATGCTAATTAGATTAGTAAAATCTTAAATTTACCACTCAACCAATGTTTTATTTTAATATGTTTTATGCATTTGTATTTAATATGCACAAGTTATTATCTCCATTAGTTGTATCTCTATACTATTATTTAAGCTCCAGACTGAGTTGGTGTCACGAGTCAACTGGACAGAAATTTGGCTAAGAAAATTATGAAAATGTCCTTCCATAATTAAAATAGGGTTAAATATAAAATTGGTACCCGAACTTGTCCACTTCTCCCAGATTGGTGCCCCAATAATGTGATTGTGACATGTGGCATAATGACATCATGATGATGTCATTTATTCTTTTACCCCTTTTTTTCCCTTCTCTTTTATTCTTTTCTTTTCCCGTTTTTCCCTTCCCTTTTATTTTTTCCTATTTCCCTTTTTTTTTCTTTTCTCTCCACCTCTCTTTCCCAACCCTAGCCGCAACCAACATGTATCACCGCCAGTCACCTTACTTCTACTCTGATGTCGTCACCAATCGGAGAAGCACCAAACGATCCACCTTTCATTTCTCTCTCTCGCTTCTTCTCCTCTTCTTTCTACTTTATTTTTTTTGTTTTCAAAGCCCCTGGCTACCGCTTCACTGTCGCTGCTCTTCGACGTCGAACCGAGCTACCACCGTTGAATCTTGGAACTTGATTGTAACAACCCGTTTTTAGTGGTGTCAAAAATAGTGGTTTTGGGACCACAATTCCGACAAGTGAGTTGTTATTTTATTATTAATTTATTATCTACGGGATTATATTAAGGTCGTATTAAAGTTTCATTAAGAAATTTTGAAGTTTAAATGGTTAATTAGGTAAAAAGGACTAAATCGTAAAGGTTGCAAAAGTGAGTATCTATTACTTAAAAGGGTCAAATGCTATGAAATATTAAACCAATGGATCTATATAGTAATTATACCATTTAAAAAGTAAATGGACAAATATAGACATGATTTGTAACACCCCTAACCTGTAACCGTTGCCGGACTAGGGTTAAGAGGCATTACCGAACAGACGGGACATTTCACATCCATTTCACAACACAAAGTCAATCATCAATCAATCATATTCAAATATAAACATATAGTCCCTTATTAAGGTCTACGAGACCTTAAACACATGTTAGAAAGAGGTCGGGACTAAACCAAACACATATGAAAATTTTCGAAATTCAAACATTTTTCAAAACTGCAGAGGTCACACGCCCGTGTGGGTAGGCCGTGTGCCTCACACGGCCTTGGACACCCCCATGTGTCCAATCCGTGGCAAAACAGGGCATACCTACTGACTTGTCCACACGGCCTGAGACACGCCCGTGTGCCTCACCCGTGGTCGAGCCTGACTTGCACAACACGGCTAGTCACACGCCCGTGTGTCCAACCCGTGGTCGAGCCTGACTTGAATCAAATTACAAATTCGAAAGACACGGTCGAGCCACACGCCCATGTGCTCAACCGTGTGGGCAATTATAGGCCATTTTCAAGGCCAAACTTGCCTCCCACACATTGAATCACCTACAAGCCTCAAATCAATACCAATTCATATCTCAAAATTACAACCAAACATGCCAATATAAGCATCAATCCATCATTAACCATACCATCTATAGCCATGCTCAAACTCATCTCAAATAAGTCCAACTAAAATACAAATCTCACATCCTAAATCATGTTAGCAAAACATCACTTCATCAAGCCACAAATTCACACATAAAACATTATTTCCTTCAACTAATTCAAGCATGAAAAATACCATTTCCAACCTCACTAATTCATACCACCTTCATCATTTTCATTTCCTCTCATATGAACCATCAACATTCAACTTTCTAGCCACATCACATGGCAAGATCAAACATTACAAAACATATCATGACTTCTAGCCTATACATGCCATATACCAAATATGTATATCTTTCAAAAGTATCGAAATAGCTGATAGTGTGATTAAGTCGCTGACGATCCCCGTATCCGAGCTAGTTTTACTGACACTGTAAAATAGAGAAACAAATCACACAGTAAGCTTTCAAAAGCTTAGTAAGTTCGTAATATAATGCAACTAACTCATTAAATCAAATCAATCTACAAATTGAACCATTACATAGATAATTTACCAATGATACACAAGCTCAACTATATCCAATACTCACATAACCTTCCATTCATCTACTTTCAAATTCACCCACCACATGGGTATCATACATACCTTTGCCAACACATAGTTACTCACCAATCATGCTACCCAGCCTCTCGACTTTACATTTCGATCAACCTTTGCTATTCTTTTGATTGATTCGCACACTTAGTGCCATTTTCGTAGTCAAACATAATTGTCATCTCACACTTAGTGCCAATACGTTAAACCAAACTTATATCCGTATCGCACACACAGTGCCAACACAATAAGCCGAAGCTTCTATTAGTTCGCTCACACAGTGCTAATCATCTCTGTCTCGCTTCTAAATTCGCACACTTAGTGCCTCAATACTCGAGTTCATATATAACACATTTCCATTACATTAATATAAATTCATTCATTTCTCATCACATAGATACAAGTTTAATGGTAAGTATTATATCCGAACTTACCTCGGACGTCGAAATATCGAAACTGGCCGATTAATCGAGTACTTTGTCTTTGCCTCGATCTCGATCCGAATCTCTCCTTTCTTGGTCTATACATATTCAAATTTAACTCATTCAATCACCAATTCATTCAATTTAGTCCAAACACGCATATTTAGGGCATTTTACAAAATAGCCCTCACATTTTCACATTTCGACACTTTAGTCCCTATTTCATGAAATCACTAAATACACATAATTTCATTTCACCCATGCCTAGCCGAATTCTTCTAATGTCCATACAAGCCCTCAAATTTCATTTATTTTACATTTTAGTCCTTCAATTTCTTATTTTCACAATTTAGTCCAAATTACTCAATTTCACCAGAAATTCAAAGACAAAATATGCTAATCTAACACATATCTTTCATATTTCATCATCAACCATCACAAAGCTCAAACATTCATCAATGGCATATCTCAAAATCGCTATCAATTTCTAAAATTTAAGCATGGGTCTTGTAGTATTTGAAGCAACGATTACAAAAACATAGAAATTAGCAAAAACCGAAACAAAACATACCTTAAACCAAGCTCAATAATGGCCGAACCTAGCTTAGGTTTTCTTATTTTTCTTTTCTTCAAATTCGGCACTTAGGAAGATGATAATGGCTTTTAATTCCTTTTTGTTTTATTATAACATATATTATTAATTCTTTTACTATATTAACCTTTTATTTAAACATATAAAATATACATACATTAAGGCTATTTTGTCATTTGCCACCCACTAACCTTAATAATGGGCTAATTGCATCATAAAACCTCCAAATTATAAAGACAACAGCAATTAGGCACTTAATAATCAGCACACAACATTTTACATTTTATGCGATTAAGTCCTTTTTGCTAATTAAACATACAATCGATAAAATTTTCACACAAAAATTTCACACATGCTTAATCACATACTGTAAACACCAAGAATAATATTAAAATATTATTCTGACCTCAGATTTGTGGTCTCGAAACCACTATTCCGAGTATGGTCTAAACCAGGCTGTTACAACTCTCCCCCCTTAGGGATTTTCGTCCCCGAAAATCTTACCAGTGAAAAGGTTTGGATATTGCTCTCTCATAACATCTTCAGGCTCCCACGTAGCCTCTTCTACTCCGTGTTTATGCCACAACACTTTCACTAAAGATATTCTCAACTTCAGTACGACAAATCTGTTTGAATCTCAACTTCAGTAGGAGCAATTACATGCGATGGATCAGATCTGTATCGTCGAAGCATCAATACATAGAACACATTATAAATCTTTTCTAATTCAAGTGGCAACAACAATCTATAAGCAACTGGTCCAATCCGTTCGATGATCTCATACGGCCCGATGAACCTCGGACTCAACTTGCCTTTTCGGCCAAATCGTAGTACTTTCTTCCATGGAGACACTTTCAAAAACACTTTGTCACCAACCTCAAATTCAATATCTTTTCATTTTAAGTCTGCATAGGACTTCTGACGATCTAACGCTGCTTTCAAACTGTCACGAATCACTTTTACTTTCTGCTCAGTTTCTTTTATTAAATCAACCCCGTGAATCTTATTCTCACTCAGCTCAGTCCAATACAATGGAGTTCGACATTTTCGACCGTATAGAGCCTCATACGGTGCCATTTTAATGCTAGATTGAAAACTGTTGTTGTACGCAAACTCAATCAACGGTAAATGTTTTTCCCACGTATTCTCAAATTCAAGTATACAACATCTCAACATATCTTCAAGAATTTGAATGATCCGCTCGGATTGACCATCCGTTTGTGGATGAAATACAGTGCTGAAATGTAATTTTGTGCCTAAAGCCTCTTGCAATTTCTTCCAAAATCACGAGATAAATCTCGAATCTCTATTAGATACAATAGATAGTGGCACCCCGTGTAATCTCACAATCTCAGCAATATACAATTCGGCTAGCTTATCAAGTGAATAATTTGTTCTCACCGGAACAAAATGAGCTGACTTCGTCAATCTATCAACTATCACCCAGACCGTATCTTTCTTTCTCGGAGATAAAGGCAATCCCGACACAAAGTCCGTTGTGATTCTTTCCCATTTCCACTAAGGAATCATAATCGGTTGTAACAAACCGGATGGAACCTGATGTTCAGCTTTAACTTGCTGACAAACTAAACATTTCGACACAAAGTCAAAGATATCTCTTTTCATACCATGCCACCAATAAAACTGTTTCAAATCGTTATACATTTTTGTACTCCCCGGATGAACAGTCAAACGACTATTGTGAGCTTCGTTTAAAATCATCTGAATCAACTCTGAATTCCTCGGAACACAAATTCGATCTCTGAATCTCAAACAATCATCATTATCAACTCGAAATTCTGAATCAGAGTTCAAATCACATTGAGTTCGTTTTGATATCATCTCATCATCACTTTTCTGGGCATCACAAATCTGACGTATAAACATCGGCCTAACTTTCAACTCAGCTAAAACTGAACCATCATTACATAGATCTATCTGAGTACCCAGATTACTACTTAAAAGCACATATAGACTTTCGACTCAAAGCATCAGCAACAACATTAGCTTTACCCGGATGATAATCAATCACAAGCTCATAGTCTTTTAACAATTCTAACCATCTTCTCTGTCGCAAATTTAATTCTTTCTGAGTCATCAAATATTTCAAGCTCTTATGATCTGTAAAAATATGACATTTCTCTCCAAATAGGTAATGACGCCAAATCTTCAATGCGAATACAATCGCGGCTAATTCAAGATCATGCGTCGGATAGTACTTTTCATGCGGCTTTAACTGCCTCGAAGCATAAGCGACGAATTTGCCTTCCTGCATTAACACACAGCCCAAACCATTCAACGATGCATCACTATAAACTATGAATTCTTTACCCGATTCAGGTTGAACTAACACTGGTGCTTCTGTCAACAATGTTTTCAACTGTTCAAAACTCTGCTGGCACTTTTCTGACCACTCGAATTTAACATCTTTCTGTAGCAACTTCGTTAACGGAGTCGTAATAATCGAGAAACCTTTCACAAATCGCCTATAATATCCCGCTAGTCCCAGAAAACTACAGACTTCAGACATATTTCTCGGAGGCTTTCATTCTAAAATAGCTGAAATCTTACCCGGATCAACTCGTATTCCTGCAGCTGATACAATATGTCCTAGAAAACTGACCTTGCGCAGCCAAAACTCACATTTGCTGAACTTTGCATACAATTGCTTCTCACACAGAGTCTATAACACAATTCTTAAATGCTCGGCATGTTGCATCTCATCACATGAATAAATCAGAATATCATCAATGAACACCACAACAAAACGTTCCAAATACGGTCTAAATATCCGATTCATCAAATCCATAAACACTGTAGGAGCATTCGTTAGTCCAAAAGGCAAACTAAGAATTCAAAATGTCCGTACCTCGTTCTGAAAGTAGTCTTCGGTACATCTGATTCTTTAACTCTGAACTGATAGTAACCCCATCTCAAATCTATCTTAGAAAACATTCTAGCTCCTTTCAACTGATCAAGCAAGTCATCAATACGTGGCAAAGGATATTTATTCTTTATCGTCACTTTGTTCAACTGTTGGTAATCAATGCACATCCTCATAGTACCATCTTTCTTTTTCACAAACAACACAGGAGCACCCCCAGGGCGAGAAACTCGGTCGTGCAAATCCTCTATCTGTCAATTCTTGCAATTGAGACTTTAACTCTTTCAGTTCTGTTGGTGCCATTCTATACAGAGCTATTGAGATAGGATTTGTCCCCGGCACTAAATCAATACCAAATTTAACTTCTCGTATCGGAGGTATTTCGGTAGTTCTTCAGGAAACACATCAGGGAATTCACAAATCACATGCACAGATTCAACTTTCTTTTCTGTCACTTTTGTATCAATCACATATGCAAGATAAGCTTCACAACCCTTTTTCACATAGTTCAAAGCTTTCATTGATGATATAACAGCCGCCAACCCATTTAAATAACTGGATTAAATTCGAACTATCTCACCATTCTGACTTCTCAAATCAATACTCTTCCGTTTACAATTCACTATAGCACTATGCAAAGTGAGCCAATCCATACCCAGAATAATATCAAATTCATCAAAAGGTAGCAACATCAAATTAGCCGGAAAGCAGATATATCGAAACATCAACGGGCAGTTCTTGCACACTTTATCCACCAAAACACACTTGCCTAAGGGGTTCGATACTCTAATCATAAATTCAGTAGACTGAACAGGTAGAGTCTTACTTGATACTAGATTCACACATACATAGGAATGAGTAGAACCTAGATCTATCAATGCAATCACATCAGTATCAAATAAAGTGAAAATACCAGTAATGACTGATAAACCTTAATTTATACATATTTTAACCCCATGCTTAGCTTATTTTTGGATGATTTTTCATTAGATTTGATGAATTTGATACTCCTAATCCTTTAATTTCATGTTTTACACTCAGGAGAGCTTAGGGAGTCGAAAAGAATGAGAAACGGGCCAAAAAGGGACAAAATGGGCCTATCTAAGAATTCAACACGGCCTGGGCCATTGGACACGGCCGTGTATTACGAGCAGGATCAAACACGGCCTGGATCAACATACACGGGTAGATCACACGACCGTGGGTGGTGAGCAGGAGCAAGCACAGCCCAAGGCTATCGAACACGGGCGTGTCACACGGGCATGTTACTGCCGTATCAAAGATTAATTCTATCCGGAAAAGGTTACTTATGGGCAAAGAAAGACGTTCCAAAGCCTATATAAACACCCTAGGGGGTGACCTAAAAGATAACGCTGAATAGAACGTAGAAAATACTCAAAGCCGTCGGAAATAGCTCAGAGGAAGGATCTCCATCAAGACTGAAGATCTCCCATCAATTTCTTTAGAAGTTTTTGGGTTTTCTTATGTTTTGTTGTTTTCCTTATTTTGAGATGTTTCTTTCTATTAGTATGAACTAAATCCCTTAGATATCTAAAGGGATGAAACCTAAGATGGATCTTATTACTATTTTGATTTATAAGATAAATACTTGTTCTTATTCTTAATTGTGAGTTCTTATTCTTGTTTTGATAATTCAGGTTATTGATCCAAGTCGAATGTGCTTATTCAGTGGAGCAAAAGTCTCTGTTTAAGAGTAGATCAACACAATTAAGCGGAGTTGATTGCAACCCTAGAGATAGGGTGACGACAATCTATCGGATTAGAGTCAAATCTAATAAGGGAATCCATAGATCGAGTTAATGCGATAATAGGGGTTTTAATTAGAAAGAGATTTTAATTAATCAACCTAGAGTCAGTTATTTTTAGTCTCGAGAGAGATATTAACATAAATTATGGATTTCTACGGATTAAGTCAAGTGAATAAATCATATGAATCAAAAGTAATAAGTAAAGTTTAGGTGGATTCTTCCTTAGGTATTGCCTATCACATAAGTTGTCTAAAAGTATTTTCTCAATTCTTTGGTTATCATGTTTTTAATTAAGTTTTAATTTAAAAAGAAATCACTCATATACTTAGGCTAAATAATAAAAAGATAGTAATTACTAGTACTCTTGGTCCTTGTGGATACGATATTACCAGTCTTACCATAATTATACTATTCAACGATAGGTGCGCTTGCCTTTATTGTTGTCATAGTTAGTTTTAGACACATCAAGTTTTTGGCGCCGTTGCCGGGGACTAAGATATTAGGAACGCTAAATTTTTATTACTTTAGCCATTTTATTTACTTTTATTTGTAATTTAATTTTTATTTCTATTCACTAATTTTTTCTTTGCTTCTGGCAGAAACTTTTAGTTTATGACTAGAAGGAACCCCTTAGGACTATTACTTTTTGACAGTGAGATTGAAAGTACAGCTCGCAGAAACCGAAGAGAAATAAGGCGAAGTCTACAATACATAGAAGAAGCGCAAGAAGATGAAACTAATACTATCGAAGAGATGGCTGATAATAATCCGCTACCTCCTGTGGTTGCCGCAAATCCAGTAAATCAGAATTCTGCTCCTCGAACTATGTATGATTATGCTAAACCTAATTTAACAGGAACCGAATCAAGTATTGTTAGACCTGCTATTGCTGCATATAATTTTGAACTGAAACCTAACACTATTCAGATGATTCAACAATTTGTTTAGTTTGATGGTTTGCAGGATGAGGATCCAAACAATCATTTGGCAAACTTTCTGGAATTCTGCGACACATTCAAAATTAATGGTATTTCTGATGATAACATTCGCCTTCGGTTTTTTCCCTTTTCGTTGAGGAACAAAGCTAAACAGTGGTTGAACTCGTTACCACGAGGATCAATCACTACATGGGACCAAATGACCGAAAAATTTTTATTTAAATATTTTTCGCCGGCTAAAACAGCTAAGTTGAGGAATGATATCTCTTCTTTTGTACAGATGGATTTAGAGACACTTTACGATGCATGGGAGAGATACAAGGATTTACTAAGAAGGTGCCCTCACCATGGGTTACCTTTGTGGCTACAGGTTCAAACCTTTTACAATGGTGTGAACCCCTCAACTAGGCAGTTGATCGATTCAGCCGCCGATGGAACCCTAAATAACAAGACCCCTGAAGCGGCTTATGAGTTTATAAGACCACTGAATAACTATCAGTGGCAAGTTATAAAGACAAAGCCAACAAAAGCCGCCAGTATTTTCAACCTCAACGCAGTGACCATGCTATC
Source organism: Gossypium sturtianum (assembly GCA_025698515.1). NCBI lineage: Eukaryota > Viridiplantae > Streptophyta > Magnoliopsida > Malvales > Malvaceae > Gossypium > Gossypium sturtianum. The sequence continues at coordinate 159,931,884 of CM046945.1, read as the reverse complement.
AAATCAGGTAGAATTATTAAATAAAAAGATTGATGGTTTGTGTGGTTCTTCGCAGGTACATCCAGTGGTGCAGTGCGATACAAATGGAGGAGGGTCGAACAATAAAGAATATCCACCCTACAACCCTGGCATAGAAAACGAACAGATGAACTATATGGGTAACAATTCTAGACCTCAAAATAACTCTTATAGTAACACTTACAATCCAGGTTGGAGGAACCACCCAAACTTCTTATGGGGTGGCCAAGGAAATCGAGACAACAACCCCTCCAGGGCTTTCAACAAAGAACCCTACCCACAAGAAAAAGCCAACCTTGAGGAGATGCTAACAAAATTTATCACGGTGTCAGAAACCCGTTTCCAAAACACCGAAACAGCACTCAAAAATCAGCAAGCATCTATTCAAGGGCTCGAGAACCAATTAGGACAGCTTGCTAAGCTCATATCTGAATGACCACAAGGCAGCTTGCCAAGCAACACTAAAACTAACCCAAATGAGCAAATTCATGCCATTACTGCTCACGATAATGAAGGGTTAGACGAACCAAAACAGAGGCAAGAGAACGTGGTAGATAAAGGTAAGGTTGAGGTAAGCCATGATAAACCGAAATCGGTAAGTACAGAATACCAACCTCGTGTGCCATATCCCAATACGACAAAGAAAGACCACACAGATGAACAATTTGGTAAATTTCTTAAACTATTAAAAAAATTACATATTAACTTACCGTTTATTGAAGCTCTTTCGTAGATGCCCAATTCAAAAAAAAAATTAAAAGAGCTTTTGACAAAAAAACGAAAGTTAGACGAGGCGTCGCATGTGGAGCTAAATGCAGTATGCTCAGCAATTTTACAAAATAGACTACCACAAAAGTTAAAAGATCCAGGGAGTTTTACGATTCCTTGCTTAATTGGTGGTTTATCTGTTAGTAATGCTTTAGTAGATTTAGGGGCAAGCATAAATGTTATGCCTTATAAAATGTTTAAACAGCTAGGTCTTTGGAAACCCAAACAAACTAGGATGAGCATTCAATTGGCTGATAAAACTATTAGAGTTCTTAGGGGTATAATCGAAGATGTACTAGTAAAAATTAATAAATTCATATTCCCAGTAGACTTTGTTGTCTTAGACATGGATGAGGACAATAATGTTCCTTTAATTTTAGGAAGACCCTTTTTAGCAACTGCTAAAACTAGAATTGATGTTGGTACAGGTGAACTCACACTTCGTGTAGGTGATGAAACGATCACTCTTCAGGTTCTTGACTCGGCCAGGACATCGAGTAATAAAGGTGAGAACATAAATTCTATTAATGACCATTTGGTTCAACCTTCTTTTCAGGAAGCACCACGAAATTACACAACTGAGCCACATCCTAGATCTCGTACCAACAATGAAATAACTCATGAGGAGCGAAGGCTTCAGATCGATGAACTAGACGAGTAGAAGACACATGTTAAGGAGAAACCAAGAACGCACGAAGAAAAATCGAGGCAACTCCATAACGAACTTAAAGATAAAGCAAACTACTTCAAGGTTGGAGACCAAGTTCTAATGGATAATACAGATCCTCGTGTTGCCACTTCTAAACCTAATGGAATAACTCCTTTCACGTTACTTAATACTTTCCCATACGGTACAGTCGAGGTAACTCATTCTCAATTTGGCACCTTCAAGGTAAATCGTACTCGTCTAAAACCGTATTTTAATACAATTGATAGCAAGAATGAGGAGTTTCAACTCCTCAAACCACCATGATTATGCGAATGAGAGGTAAGTCTAGCTTAAGACTTTAAAAGAGCGCTTCTCGGGAGGCAACCCGAGCACTAACCCCTTTAAGTTTCATATTTTTGATTTTTAGCACCTAACTAAAAACTAACCAAATTAATAAAGCGCGGGTTTCCTTACTACACGTCCTTGCACACGGGCGTGGCCGTGGCCGTGTGGACACCACGAATATGCACATCAGCATGGCAGAGACTGTGCGAACCAAGGACGATAATTTTCCCAAAACACGGGCTACGACAAAATGCCACGGCTGTGCAATACGACCGTGGTTGACACTGAGAAAGTAACACGGGTGTGCGACACGCCCGTGCCCCTAGGCCATGGTCGACACTGATCAAACGAACATGGGCGTGGAAACCTCTACACGGCCGTAGGAGAAACGAACGAGGTACCACACGGCCGTGTGATACGACCGTGTGACCTAACACGCCCAGGGCACACGAGCGTGGGCAGCTGATTTCTATATAAACCGCTTTTTCTGTTCACTTTCTTCCCCAAATCCCTTCTTTCCCAACCCTAGACACCACAGTTGTTCTCCTTTTTCACCACCGGCCACCGCCTCCTCGCCCCACTTACTCTATTTTTTTCCACCTCTTCTTCCGCCCAAAAACCCCCCTTTTCCCTTTTCTTTTCCCATTATCTTCCCCTTATTCCTTTATTCTTCCTTTACACCACCACCACACCACCACCATCCTTGCCATCATACACAATGACAGATACTAGAGGCAAGAGCAAAGCCACCATCTCCATGTCAAAAAAGCGAAAGGCTCCTAGCACGGTCTCTCCGTGCGCGACCACTCCACATAAGTTCATGCCGGCCGCTTCATTAATTCGACAAGACAAGGACCTTTGAGTCCATTTAATTTTTCTTTTTCTTTTATTTTCATTTTTAAATTCTTTCCATTTACCTTTCTTGTCTTTAATTCATATTATTATATTTTGATTTCTTTAATTTAGGTTCAAGGGTCTATTACAGAATGACCCCACTACCACCGGAGTATCCACCACCCCTGCCTACCTTTACACTGTTTCTTTTCTTTGACTCCATCCAAAATTCAGAAGTTTCACCTCTCTCCCTATCTTATGATTTTCTTACTACTTTTTCATTACTTATCTTTGTACATTGAGGACAATGTACATCTTAAGTGTGGGGAGGTGTCAACAATACTGAATTATGCCTTATTCTTAAGTAACTTTCTCATATTACTATTAGAATGAAACTTCTATTGATGTATGATTTTCATTGATATGTTTCAAATTAAGTCATAGGTAATTGTGCATTGATGGTTTAAACTTTAAGAAATTAGATAAGCAAGCATGATAAGTCTATTTTCAGAATTAAAAACTTCTAGGTTGTTTCCCTAAATTTAAATATTACTTTGAAGTTTGAAATTTGCAAGGTTGATATCAAAACCCATCATTTTTGTGAGATTTTTGAGCCTTTTAGAGCATATTCTTTTGTGCTCACTTTATTGGTTATGAGTGTGTCAATATTGATTTGTTATTCTAGAACTTGCTTCAATTATACATGTCGAGACCACACCTTTGATTTGATATACTGAGATGATAAAGGCACCTAGGATTTAACCCACTTACTCCATTAAAAGCCTACCTTCATAATTAACCCCTAGTGAACCCCTTTGAAGCATAATCAACCAGTTCTTGATATACCACTAATATTAACCCAAAACCCAGTTATTTGATTTGTTATCCCTATTTTTTCTTGACTACCCTTTTGTCGAGATTTGATTTGATTTGATCAGTTGCCTAACTATTTTCTTTATTTCAATGGTTAAATTCATATTGTATCATGTACTTGTTCTTATTCTAAAAAAAAAAGAAGTTGGAAATTTATTCATTATTAGTTCTTGGTTATTTGAGCTTAAGCAGTTAATTTTACATTTTTAGAAGAAGCTCGTGTTATTATTGATAAGTTTTTAATTATTGTAATTATTCAGTATTAGGTCATCTGTGCTAGTTAGGTAATTTGTCAATTCAATCTCGATTTTAACCCCCATTTTCAGCCTTTATCCACACCTTTAACCCAAGCCCCGTTACAACCCTTTTTAAAGACCTTTTGATTTGTGTATTATCTCATTTTATAGTGGTGAAGATTTGATTTTCATGCAAGCCTATGGTAATAACTCTTCATGTTTGACTTTTGAGTGCTTAATTTTTGAACCTTAAACACTTTGAGTGATTTGAGTGAATCTTTAGTGAGAATGTCAATACTTGTTGGTTTTGAATCAAAGGTAATTATTTAGGTAAAGGGGAACACCTATGTTTTCATACTATAAAAATCTATGACTTAGATTGTTTGAATCTCTAGGACTCTTCTAGTTAAATTATCAATGTATGAATTATCTATGAATTATGATGAGACATTATTGATGAGAGTTATGAATTAAGGAAGTTAATTCTTATTGTGAGTTGAGGATTTTTCTTGAGGACAAGCAAACGTTCAAGTTTAGGGATATTTGATAAACATTAATTTATACATATTTCAACCCTATGCTTAGCTTATTTTTGGATGAGTTTTCATTATATTTGATGAATTCGATACTCCTAATCCTTTAATTTCATGTTTTACACTCAAGAGAGCTTAGGGAGTCGAAAAGAACGAGAAACGGGCCAAAAAGGGACAAAATGGGCCTATCTAAGAATTCAACACGGCCTGGGCCATTGGACACGGCCGTGTATTACGAGCAGGATCAAACACGGCCTGGATCAACGTACACGGGTAGATCACACGGCGGTGGGTGGTGAGCAGGAGCGAGCACGGCCCAAGGCTATCGAACACGGGCGTGTCACACAGGCGTGTCCCTGTCGTATCAAAGATTAATTCTATCCGGAAAAGGTTACTTGTGGGCAAAAAAAGACGTTCCAAAGCCTATATAAACACCCTAGGGGGTGACCTAAAAGAGAATGCTGAATATAACACAGAAAATACTCAAAGACAGCCGTCAGAAGCAGCTCGGAGGAAGGATCTTCATCAAGACTGAAGATCTCCCATCAAGTTCTTTAGAAGTTTTTGGGTTTTCCTATGTTTTGTTGTTTTCCTTATTTTGAGATGTTTCCTTCTATTAGTATGAACTAAATCCCTTAAATATCTAAGGGGATGAAACCTAAGACGGATCTTATTACTATTTTGATTTATAAGATAAATACTTGTTCTTATTCTTAATTGTGAGTTCTTATTCTTGTTTTGATAATTCAGGTTATTGATCCAAGTCGAATGTGCTTATTCAGTGGAGCAAAAGTCCCTGTTTAAGAGTAGATCAACACATTAAGCGAGTTGATTGCAACCCTAGAGATAGAGCTATGACAAAAATCTGCTTGGATTAGAGTCAAATCTAATAAGGGAATCCATAGATCGAGTTAATGCGATAATAGGGGTTTTAATTAGAAAGAGATTTCAATTAATCAACCTAGAGTCAGTTGTTTTTAGTCTCGAGAGAGATATTAACATAAATCAGGGATTTCTACGGATTAAGTCAAGTGAATAAATCATATGAATCAAAAGTAATAAGTCTTCCTTAGGTATTGCCTATCACATAAGTTGTCTAAAAGTATTTTCCCAATTCTTTCGTTGTCGTGTTTTTAATCAAGTTTTAGTTTAAAAAGAAATCACTCCTATACTTAGGCTAAATAATAAAAAGATAGTAATTACTAGTACTCTTGGTCCTTGTGGATACGATATTACCGGTCTTACAATAACTATACTATTAAACGATAGGTGCGTTTGCATTTATTGTTGTCATAGTTAGTTTTAGACGCATCAATGACGTCTGGAGATAACGCTTACTTTCATGCGCGAATAGCATATGCTCGGGCAGGTGCTCTCGCCTCTGATCTCACAGCTGTATCGATAGTCCCTCTTTGACTTTCACTCACATTTTCGGTGTTTCTGGGTAGTCTACCCCTAGCCCTCGTATTGCTCGGTCTCGCACCCTGAACATTATCTTTCTCAGCTAACTCTGGGCAATCTTGAATAAAATGGTCTCGTGATTCACATTTGTAACAAGTTCTATTATTATACTTGCCCCAGCATTCTCCAACGTGTCGTCTTCCACACTGTCTACACTCGGGCTTGTTGCTTTTAACACTACCAACACTTGATTCAATCGGAGCTTGAGTTCTTGGACCAACACTCTGTCTCACCCGATCTTTACCCGATTGTCCAAATAAAGCATTTGAGCGATTGCTTGCATCTCTAAATCTCTTCGTCAAAGGTTGAGACATCTTACTCATCGATCTTTTTCTTTTATCTCTAGCCTCAGAATCTGCTTTCTTCTTTTCTTTATTAAGCTCTTCGGCTTTGCAGGCTCTTTCAATTAACACAACAAATTTATTCAAGTCAAGTATTCCAACCAGTAATTTAATGTCTTCATTCAGCCCTTCAATGAAACATTTACACATTGTAGCTTCGGTCAAAACATATTCCCGCGCATATTGACTCAGTCTCACAAACTCTCGTTCATACTCTATAACTGACATACGGCCTTATTTCAGCTCTAGAAACTCCTTACGTTTCTGATCTATGAATCGTTGACTGATGTACTTCTTTAAGAATTCAGTTTGAAAGAAATCCCAAGTGATTCTCTCTCTCGAAACCACAGATATCAATGTCTTCCACCAGTTATATGCCGTATCTCTCAACAAGGAAACAACACATTTAATACATTCATCAGGAGTCAACGACATCTCGTCAAACACTCGAATAGTATTCTCGAGCCAAAACTCAGCTCGCTCGGCAACATCATCAGTTGTGGCCCTAAACTCTTCGGCCCCGTACTTTCAGATTTTATCCACAGGAGGTTTATTCAATCGATTCAGATCTGCAACTTGTAGCATAACAGGCACTTGTGGGGGTGGAGGTTGTGGAGCAGCCGAATTCGTTCGAACGAACTCTGAAAACCACTCACTCATCTTGGCTACCATCATTCAGCCTAGATGTGGCCGGCGCTGTCCCTTGAGTGGGAGCAGGCGCATTACTCTCTCAATCGTCAGCAACTGCTCGATCAGGATCTATTACTATATAAAAACACATTTTTAGCTGTCAGGATTCATCACACTATCGCAATTATATATATGGCATGTATAGCTAGACTCACATGCGCTACGTTAGTCTGAGAATCGACTAAATTGTAGCTCTGATACCAATAAAAAGTAACACCTCTAACCCGTAACCGTTGCCGGACTAGGGTTAAGAGGCATTACCGAACAGACGGGACATTTCACATCCATTTCACAACACAAAGTCAATCATGAATCAATCATATTCAAATATAAACATATAGTCCCTTATTAAGGTCTACGAGACCTTAAATACATGTTAGAAAGAGGTCAGGACTAAACCGAAAACATATGAAAATTTTTGAAATTCAAACATTTTCCAAAACTACAGAGGTCACATGCCCGTGTGGGTAGGCCGTGTGCCTCACACGGCCTCGGACACTCCCATGTGTCTAAGCCGTGGCAAAATAGGGCATACCTACTGACTTGTCCACACGGCCTGAGACATGCCCGTGTGCCTCACCCGTGGTCGAGCCTGACTTGCACCACACGGCCAAATCCACGCCGCGTGTCCACTCGTGGTGAGTCGAGCGACTTGAATCAAATTACAAATTCGAAAGACACGGTCGAGCCACACGCCCGTGTGCTCAACCGTGTGGGCAATTATAGGCCATTTTCGAGGCCAAACTTGCCTCCCACACATTGAATCACCTACAAGCCTCAAATCAATACCAATTCATGTATCAAAATTACAACCAAACATGTCAATATAAGCATCAATCCATCATTAACCATACCATCTATAGCCATGCTCAAACTCATCTCAAATAAGTCCAAAATACAAATCTCACATCCTAAATCATGTTAGCAAAACATCACTTAATCAAGCCAAAAATTCACACATAAAACATTATTTCCTTCAACTAATTCAAACATGAAAAATACCATTTCCAACCTCACTAATTCATACCACCTTCATCATTTTCATTTCCTCTCATATGAACCATCAACATTCAACTTTCTAGCCACATCACATGGCAAGATCCAACATTACAAAACATATCATGACTTCTAGCCTATACATGCCATATACCAAATATGTATATCTTTCAAAAGTATCGAAATAGATAGCCGATAGTGTGATTAAGTTGCTGACGATCCCCAGATCTGAGCTAGTTTTACTGATACTATAAAACAGAGAAACAAATCACACAGTAAGCTTTCAAAAGCTTAGTAAGTTCGTAATATAATACAACTAACTCATTAAATCAAATCAATCTACAATTTGAACCATTACATAGATAATTTACCAATGATACACAAGCTCAACTATATCCAATACTCACATAATCTTCCATTCATCTACTTTCAAATTCAACCACCACATAGGTATCATACATACCTTTTCCAACACATAGTTACTCACCAATCATGCTACCCAACCTCTCGACTTTACATTTCAATCAACCTTTGCTATTCTTTTGATTGATTCGCACACTTAGTGCCATTTTCATAGTCAAACATAATTGTCATCGCACACTTAGTGCCAATACGTTAAACCGAACTTATATCGATATCGCACACACACTGCCAACACAATAAGCCGAAGCTTCTATTAGTTCGCACACACAGTGCTAATCATCTTTGTCTCGCTTCTAAATTCGCACACTTAGTGCCTCAATACTCGAGTTCATATATAACACATTTCCATTTCATTAATATAAATTCATTCATTTCTCATCACATAGATACAAGTTTAATGGTAAGTATTATATCCGAACTTACCTCGGACGTCGAAATATCGAAACTGGCCGATTAATCGAGTACTTTGTCTTTGCCTCGATCTCGATCCAAATCTCTCTTTTCTTGGTCTATACATATTCAAATTTAACTCATTCAATCACCAATTCATTCAATTTAGTCCAAACACACATATTTAGGGCATTTTACAAAATAGCCCTCACATTTTCACATTTCGACACTTTAGTCCCTATTTCATGAAATCACAAAATGCACATAATTTCATTTCACCCATGCCTAGCTGAATTCTTCTAATGTCCATACAAGCCCTCACATTTCATTTATTTCACATTTTAGTCCTCCAATTTCTTATTTTCACAATTTAGTCCAAATTACTCAATTTCACCAAAAATTCAAAGACAAAATATGCTAATCTAACACATATCTTTCATATTTCATCATCAACCATCACAAAGCTCAAACATTCATCAATGGCATATCTCAAAACCACCATCAATTTCTAAAATTTAAGCATGGGTCTTGTAGTATTTTAAGCAACGATTACAAAAACGTAGAAATTATCAAAAACCGAAACAAAACATACCTTAAACCAAGCTCAACAATGGCCGAACCTAGCTTGGGTTTTCTTCTTTTTCTTTTCTTCAAAATCGGCACTTAGGAAGATGATAATGGCTTTTAATTCCTTTTTGTTATATTATAACATATATTATTAATTCTTTTACTATATTAACTTTTTATTTAAACATATGAAATATACATACATTAAGGCTATTTTGTAATTTGCCACCCACTAACCTTAATAGTGGGCTAATTGCATCATAAAACCTCCAAATTATAAAGACAACAACAATTAGGCACTTAACAATCAGCACACAGCATTTTACATTTTATGCGATTAAGTCCTTTTTGCTAATTAAGCATACAATCGATAAAATTTTCACACATAAATTTCACACATGCTTAATCACATACTGTAAACACCAAGAATAATATTAAAATATCATTTCAACCTCGGATTTGTGGTCTCAAAACTACTGTTCCGACTAGGGTCTAAACCAGGCTGTTACATGATTTAGTTGTTTTGTAATTAATAATTAAGGGTAATATAGTAATTAAATACATAAAACTTAAACTAAAATAAAAAAAATTGTATCATCTTCATTAGTTGTATTATCCACCAAAAATTGAAGGAAATAAACACCATTTTAAGGTTTTAAGGTTCGACCAACATAGGTGCTTTGCATGGTAAGTATTCAAGCATCGTTTTAATGATTTTTATGCTTTTGAACTCGTATTAACTTAATCTAGCTAGCCCGGGTGTTAAATTGCAAAACTGTTAAAGGTTGAGGGACTTTCCATGGTTTTTATTAATGTTTTTTGAAGTTATTTGATAGATTATTAATCTTGGTTGTTAAACAAACTTGTTTTGTTAAGTGATTTTTGATGAATTTTAAATTAGGGATTAAATTGTTGAAAGTGTAAATTCATGGGTTTTGTTGTGAATTATTGGCAATTATGGGTTGTTCCAAGGTTCCTTGTAGCTTTGGTTAATATGGATTTAGGTTAAAATGATTAATATTCAAGTTATGAGCTTAAGGACTAAATTGTGAAAAGTTAAAATATTAGGATAATTTCATAATTTTACATAAATATGAATTATGAATTGAATTGAATACTTGAAGTACTTAATTGAATGAAATTATCAATTTAGTTCAAGATAAACAACAACCAGATTTAAGTCGAGGAAAGGCGAAAGCTTCGGATTAGTTTTCAACTCTACTTCTACGACTATAGTTATCGAGGTAACTTCGTATGAATTATAACCGTATTTATGTTAGTTAAATCGACTATCTATTATTTTGTGTTAGTTATAAATGAATTTGAATATAAATGTATCAATGCTATGAATAATTGACGGATAACGAATCCCGTTTGAACCTTAACAATTCTTAAGATACGCATGACATGTCATTAGAGATTTTGTAACAGCCCGTTTTCAGTAAAATCGAAACAGTGGTTTCGGGACCACAAATCCGAGTCTGGAAGGAAAATTATTTTAATATTATTTCATGATTTGCATTATGATAGGAATATCGTATAAAAATTTCGTTAAGAAAATTTTACCGATCACATGTTTAATTGATAAAATGACCAAATTACATGAAATGCAAAAGTTGAGTTCTAGTAGCTATAAGTATCAAATATCTATGGAATTCAAAATTTGAGGTCCTTATATGGCAAATAGACCATTAAGTGGAGTTAGTAGATAAGCATGATTAATCATCATGGGAAAATCTAATAAAGAAAAGGACTAAATTGGAAAGTGGAAATAATAAAAGATGATAAATGATTAAATAACAAAATATCATCTTTTTCATCATCTTTCCCAAATTATTTTACATGGAAACCCTAGTTAGAAGAGCTTGAAGGTAGAAAGCTTATTTGGCTCAATTAGGTGAGTATTCAAGTCCCGTTTTTAGTAATTTTTATGTTTTCGAGATCGTAATAGTTTAATTTGGCTATCTTTGGGATTAATTTGCAAAGTTATCAAAGTACTAGGGTTTTTCCATGCATGAATATAGTTGAATTATGAAGTTATATGGTAGAAAATGAAAGGTTGTTGATAGATAAACAACTTTTGTTAAGGAAATTTTGATGAAATCATGATTTTGGGACTAAATTGAAAAGATGTAAAATTAATAGAAAAATTCTGATTTTTATGAAATACATGGGCTGTAAATGTTATATGTAAAAATTAGTTAGGCTTGGAATAAGGATTAAATTGCATGAATTTCATTTTCCGAGCCTAGAGGCGAAATCAGAATTAATTAAAAGTATAGGGGCAAAATGGTAATTTTTCCTAATATGTGAATTGGATTGAATTGAGTATGAATTGTATTAAATTTATGTTAAATTCATTCATATAGATCCGGATAGACCAAATAAGGAGTTAGATCGAGGAAAAGAAAAAGTGTCGGATTAGTAGATTTTGTATACTCGAACAATTATCGAGGTAAGTTCGTGTAACTAAATTGTAAAATTATATGTTTGAATTGAATGTTATGTATGTGTATTGTATAACTGACATGTATTAAAATCAGTCATATATCCGATAATGCCCGACAAGTATTAAGTCTCGTTTGAATAAATGAAATTTGATGGATACAGGGTTTCCGAATTGGTTGTGGTCCTGCATATGTTGTGGACACACCATAGCTCGAAAGAACGTCCTGTTATTATCTCTCATGAGCATCCCGATATTTGGCCCTTTCGAGTTTCCCATTATATGGTTCTTGCGAGCTTCCCGTTAATAGCTCTTCGAAGCATCCTGTTTGGTTGTGATCCTACATGTGTTGTGGACACACCGCAGCTCTTATGAGCGTCCCGATATATGGCTCTTCGTGAGCTTCCCGATTAAAAGCTCTTTGTGAGCTTTCTGATTAATGGCTCTTCGGAGCTTCCTGATATGGCTCTCTTGAACTTCCCGATATATGGCTATCCGGAGCTTCCTGATTAATGGCTCTTCGGAGCTACCCGTTATTGGCTCGCATGAGCTTCCTAATTATGGCTCTTATGAGCTTCCCATTATGCAGCTCGAATAAGCTTCCCGTTACATGGCTCACATGAGCTTCCCGTTATATAGCTTGAGAGAGAGCTTCTTTATGTGCTCGTATGAGTATTCCCGAATATGAATTGATGGTTTACAGTTTTGTACACTTCATGTGTACTACCCTTGTATCCATTGATATTTTAAATGATTCAACGGGTAAAGTTCCGATATGAGATGATATAAATTCAAGATGAATTACTATGAGAAATACTTGAAATACAAAGATATGATATGTACATGTTCATGGACACTTGAAGTGATAAATACATGTATGTGGAAATTGAATATTGATGAGCTCATTCATGTTTCTTGGTATTTATGTGAATTACATGACTAACATGCTTGATGAGGATATGTGTTTAGGCAAATGGCCAAATTGGCTTGAGCATATTTATTTGCTTACCTTAAATGTGAATTAAATGGTAAGTTAATTTCCTGTTATACGAACTTACTAAGCATTAAATGCTTACTCTATTTTATTTTCCTCTGTTCTATAGTAATTCGGAAGCTCGTTGGGTTGGAAGCTTGGCGGAGATATCATCACACTATCCATCAGTTCATCTCGGTATATTTAGTAAATCAACTTTGGTTATAATGACATGTATAGGTTAACTTGGTCAATGTTGGCATGTAAATGTTTTGTTGTGATTAGCCATTGTAATGGCTTGTGTTGGCACAATTGGATATATATATGTATGTGTATGTGGCCTCATCAAATAGATATACGTGTGAGTGAATGAATGGAAGTGAAATGTACATTGAATATGCATATGATAAATCGGCCAACAAGGTAAGTTTATATACTTGGTTGTGTGATAAAATGCTAAGTTTAAGACTTGATATTGGCTTGATTTGAATTTCTTGTATTAGTTTGTAAATATGTTAAAGTGTTGATGTAGGTGGAGGACAAATTGGGTGAGAAATGCGGCCTTGGAGATGGCCTATTTTTGTCCATACGGGTAGAGACACGGGCGTGTGTCTCAGCCGTGTGTGACACACGGCCTAGCACATGGGCGTGTGATCTGGCCTTATGTCCCCTGCATCTTTAAAATTTCAAAACAGAATACTCAAAATTTATCACACGGCATGGCACACGGGCGTGTGGCTTGGCCGCGTGACCCTTGCACCTATTTAATGCAATTTTTTATGTTCACACAGCCTAGCACACGGACGTGTGACTTGGCCGTGCGACCCAAGTCAGAGAGTTACACGGGTACTAACACAGGTTGGGACACGGTCGTGTGCCCTATTTCGAATGTCCACATGACCTGACCACACAGGCGTGTGTCCCCTGCACCTAGAAATTTTTTTAAAGTTTTGCGAAAAAATCTTTGAGTACCCGGTTTAGTCCTGACTTGATTCTAATGCGTGTTTTGAGTCTTGAGGGCTCACATAAGGGACGATATGATTGATTATTACAAGTTTATGATATGAATGTGAAATGATATAATTTTTTTTGTATTTGATCTGTAAATCCCGATAATGCTCCATAACCCTGTTTCGGTGACGGATAAGGGTTAGGGGTGTTACAGGTTTCATGTTTCGGGTGCTGGTCTTGAATGTCCTACTGATGGCTGAAGTCCTGCATTTGTTGTGGATTCTTTACAGCTCGTGTGAATAGCATCGTGTAGCTAACATTCCAACCCACAGCTCGTGTGAGCAAGCCCATTTCACAGCTTGTGTGAGCACTATTGTAAAGGAAAGGTTACAATTATATGGAAAGGCACACTACGTGTGTGAGCATTGTCGAGTATCTGATATAATTCTAGATGGTTCAACGGGTAAGTAAAGGACATGGCATGGTAAGTATACAAATGAAATGGTTCATGATCTTATGAAAAGGGTTGATGAATTAAATGATATGTATATGAAATCTACTTACTATATGTTTAAACCCATATGTATCATGGATAGACCTACTAACTTGTGAGTTTGATGGTGTTTGTATAGGCTTTTGCTAAGCTTATGGTTTTGGTAATGATATCATGTTTATTCTATAATTTGTGTTAAAGAAATGGTAAGTTATGTTTGAGTTTATACGAGCTTACTAAACACTCATTGTTGACGTAGTTACTTTCCTTTGTTTTATAGATTATCGGAAGCTCGACCGGTTGGAAGCTTGTCGGGGATCAATCACACTATCCTACAACCATTTTGATAGTTTTTGAGTAATTTGGCCAAGGTTATATATGGAATGTATAGAACCTTTTGTAATGCTATTTCTTGAATATGTAATAGATGTTTTGGTATGCATATACTTTGAAATTTATGTTTGGTTTAATGGACTTTTATGCCTTACCAAGTTAGGTCATTTTGGCCACTTTTAAGTGCTTGTATATAAGATCCTTTTGGTATGTTTGTGATGGCATGTAAAGGGTCATATGTGATATCATTTGGTAGATAAAAGAACTAGGTTCTATGCTTGAAATGTGGTTATGTTGTTTTGATTTGATCAATGATGTTTTGACACAAATGTGGTGTCTTTGAATGGCATATTGGTTAGATGAATTAGGATGTTTGAAATGGTATGTTTATAAGTGTTTGATTGAGGCTTAGGTCAATTGAATATGTGCACAAATGGAATGGATGGTTAGGTGTGTTTGGCCTTAAAATGGCTTGTTTTAGGGTCAATAACACGGCCGTGTGTCATTTGTAAATTCCTAATGTATTAAGTCAGTGAGTTACATGGCTTGCGACATGGCCGTGTGTTGCAAGTCAGAGAGTTACACGGTCTGGCACACGGCCTGCGACACGGCCGCGTAACCCAACTCAGTGAGTTACACGGGCTGGGACATGGCCGTATGTCCCGTTGTTCGATTGTTACACGACCTAGGCTATGTTACACGACCATGTGACCCCTATTTTCAAATTTTTGCATCTTTTTCTTAAATCTTTTGTTTTATTTCAAATTAGTCCTGAATTGCTTCTAAGCTATTTTTAGGGCCTTGAAGGCTCGATTTATGGACCAAATGCCTATGTTTGATTTGCTTTTTAATAAGTCTAATTTATTTATTGTTATGATGTTAAACTTTTTCCTATTTTTTGATAATGCTCTGTAACCCTAATTCGGCGAAGGAGACGGGTTAAGGGTGCTACATTGATCGTGGCTTCTTCTCAAGCTCGATTCGAGATCACTAACAGAATCAAAAAGAAACAAAGTTTCCTTACTAAAAATAAAGTTAGAAAGCCTCATACGCCCAGGCTTAGGTCAATGATTTTCTCAGTTATCCCTTCTATCCCTGACTTAGGGCTTGGCCATAACTTTCATGCAACAGAGTGAGGAGAAGTGGAGTAAGCGAAATAGCACCCGATATGAGCATCGATGTGAGACTTACCAGTCCCATAAGAAGTTTGATTGAATTAAAAATAAGCTTTTCACGGGCGGAAACTACCTTGAAGTTCGAAGATGTAAAAAAGGGTTTTAGGTTTAGTCAAACAAACCCCCTCTTTAATTAGTTCTCTAGAGTGACAGAGCTGCTCCCTTTGTTTAGTCAGTTTCAGCACCACAAATTAGGTTTTTGTCTTTGCTTCTTAATTTCAAGAACCCAAAAACTTGAAATGAGTATTGGTTTTAATTTGCTTCTCATCATTTTCTTTTTTGTTTGGTTTTGTGTTATTATAGATTGATGGATTATGTTTGTTATGTAAAACTTTTAGGGTTTTATTTGTAATTTTAATTTTCTGTTTTATTTAATGGATTGATGGACACAATTTTCTGTTCTATGGCCACAAATTTTGTATTAAATTTAAGTTTAATATTTATTATAAAGACAAATACTATTATCATAAAAATAATTGAACATTAATTTTAATTTAAAATTTTGAATTTAGATTGTGTTATGAATTTTAAGATTAATATTAATTTTAAATAATATTTTAATATTAATAAAATCCATAACACAAATTTAATTTTAGTATTCTTATTTCAAAAAATTTTAAAAATCTCATATAAAATTTAATTTAAATAATAAATATTTTTTATTTATCCTTAAAAAGTATACTTTAAAATCATTTCACAAAAATCCATAACACAATTTTAATTTTTAACTTTTTTATTTTAAAATCTTAAATTTAAAAATTTATTGATTTTAATATTTATTTTAAAATTAAAAATTTCATTGAATATTTAACTTAAACAATATGCTTTTTTATTTATCCTTAAAAATATAATATAAAGTTTAAAATTCAAAAATAAAACATAATATAATATTTATGTAACATTTAATCAAAATAAATAAGATTTTTATATTAAAATTATTTTTAATATTTATCATCATAATTTTCATATCGATAAATATTATTTATTTTAATATTTTTTGATAATCATATAGATAAATATTATCAACCGTATGTATATATTGATAATAATCTTATTGATTGAGTAGAAGCACAAATTATGTAATGTTGACATAAAAAGAAAATGATGATGAAGACGGTTTCAAGTAGCTTGAATCAAATCATTAGCTCTCCATATACCACCCAACGGAAGTTCAATCCAAGTCATTCTGGACGTTGTTGCCTCAACACATTTACGGTAAGGTGGCGACTTTCAACGACGAGATATGCCACTGCTGCCATTTCACTTGTTTCTTCCACTATTGGTCGTGCCCCCAATAAACATCACATGCTCATTCAATACAACCCAACGCATCTCTGAAAATCAAACTTAAGAATGTCCAAACATTCATTTCTACTCAACACTCCAACATCCGTACCAGATGCAATGAGCTTAGAACACCTGGAAATCGGTGATCAATTAGAATACTACTCCACTCTTTAAGTTCAACATTGACCTCCATTGAAAATACAATAGAAAACCACTTTGGCATAAGCAGCATCAACAGCAGAATTGGGCTCAGTGAAACCATTATTGAACTCAAAAATCTTCCATGCTGAACCACCAGGAGGACATAACATTTGTTTCTATTTGTACCCAACACAAAGATGAGGCATTTTGGGGAGGTTGCATCTAAGGAAAAAGTCGCCACTTCGAAGAAGAGTGGTTCCCCTAAATGCGGCAGCTGAATTACTTCAGTTGAAAATGGAGAGTTCAAAAAGAATGACGTTTTTTCTCATTCTAAATAATCTAACACAGTGAAAAGAACCCACCCGTATTAAGGAAAACTCGACTCTCTTCCCCTCTCACAGATTCTTCCGCAACGTACTCTCCAGAAAGAGGATCAAGCAGTCCACACTCACCGGATACTTGAAAATTCTGACCCTTGTTGGTTGGGCTCCAACTAAATTTTGTCAACATCCAGGGGATTTCTTTATGAATGGCGGAAATATGACGATTAGGGACTGACCATGCCTTGCAAACGCCTCGTATCCGGATCCGATCAACCCAACCCAAACGCCCAATTATATCTTCAAAGATGTCGCGAGGGAGATCCGACCAATTAACACTCATCCCTCCTTCCGTTTCGGTTGCTGAGATAGTAGAGGTTGGATTCGAGGAAGAGGAGACGGCGGCGCCGGAACCGGACTGGTTACAGGGGGTAAGACTTAAGAGGGTGTGTGTTTTTTTTTTTTTTTTTGGTTCCCGTCTGGTGAATAAATCACAAAGTTGATTTTAAAAGGAATAAATTACACGTGTACTTTTAGAGGTACGAAAGGAACAAACACTCATCAACCGCCTTTTCTCTCCACGTGTCAATCTCAATAAACCCCAAACTTCCCTCCATCTCTCTTCCTTTTTATTTATTTTTTATTTCCTTCCCATCACTTTCGAAAAAAAATTAAGCACCGCACAAAAACCAAACACACACACACAAAAAAAAAAAAAAAAAAAAAGAAGAAAATGGAAGAGGAAAGATCACTCTCACTTCTTCAGGTAAATAAAATGAACCTTACCCACATTTTCTTTACTTATATTTCATTATTTTTGTTATTATCTTTATTCCTTTTTCCATTAAATTATTTTTTGTTGGTGGAATTTTTTAGTTAATGGTGAATGAAGGACTGGTGCCATCTCCAAAAGAAGAAGAGAATAGGAAAATTGTCATTGAAAAACTTAAACAAGTATGCCCTTTGATCCTTTCATTTGATTGTTTTAATCATTTTTATTAATCTTTTATGGCTGAAAATCATGGTTTTTGCAGATTGTAGTGGCGTGGGTTAAGCGAGTAGCTTGGCAACGTCGGCTTCCTAAACAAGACATAGCTGCTAGCAGTGCTACCTTATTAACATATGGCTCTTATGGCCTTGGGGTTAGCTCCTTTAATTTCCTTTCCAAGTTAAGCTGTAGCTTTCTATATATGCATAGCTTGCCACCCACAGGATTTGTCTAGGAGTAAAATTGTAAATGAACCTGGTTTCTATACAGGCGGTTTAGTAGTGAAATGTTAAACGTGCCAGGTCAGAGATTACTTAGTTAAGATTATAGAGAAAAGGGTAAATAAATATAGCTTGCCAACTGAATTTATCAAATTGATGATCAGGTTCTTGGTTTAGAGTCCAACATTGATGCTTTACGTGTTGGTCCTTACTCATTTTGACAACTGCTATGTGTTGATACGAGAGTTCTTGCTTGAGACTACGTGGGAGGGAAATAGGTTCTGGCAAAACGGTACTCAAATTGTATTACCAGGGAAAACAAAAGAATAAATAAAAGTAGCTTGCCCACTGAATTTAACAATTTATTGATCAAGTTCATGGTCAGAGTACGACATCGGTGCTTTATGTGTTGATCTTGGTCCTTACTAATTTTAACAGCAGTTATGTGTTGATACAAGAGAGTGCATTGTTGAGATTACCTGGGAGGCAATAAGGTTTAGGCAAAATGGTACTCAAATTGTATTGACAGGGAAAAGAGAAGAATAAATAAACATAGCTTGCCAACTGAATTTTACAATTTATTGATCAGGTTCATGGTTCAGAGTACTACATCGATGCTTTATCGGTTAGTCCTTACTGAATTTAACAGCTGTTATGTGTTGATGCGAGAGAATGCATCCTTAAGATTACCTGGCGGGGGAGAGAATTAAGTTTAGGCAAAATGATACTTGGATTGTATTACCAGGAAAAGAAAAGAATAGAATAAATGAACATAGCTTGCCAACTGAATTTTAACATTTTATTGACAGGTTCGTGGTTCAGAGTCTGACATCTATGCTTTATGCGTTGTTCCTTACTGAACTTGGCAGCTGTTATGTGTTGATACGAGAGAGTGAATCCTTAAGATTACCTGGGAGGGAATTAAGTTTTAAGTTTAGGCAAAATGATACCCGGATTGTATTTCCAGGAAAAAACCAAGAATAAATAAGCATACTTACTGACTGAATTGTAACATTTTATTGATCAGGTTCATGGTTCAGAGTCAGACATCGATGCTTTATGTGTCGGTCCTTACTTTGCCACAATGGTAGTAAGTAGATTTAATTGCTTCATAAATTTTCTTTTTTATTTTATTTGAAGTTTCGAATTAGTATGGTTTCAAATATTGGTAATTGTAACAATGCAGGATGATTTCTTTATTGTTCTATATAACATGCTTAAGAGCAGACCTGAGGCATCTGAGATTCATTGTGTGAAGGATGCAAAAGTCCCACTAATGCGTTTTGAGTTCGATGGAATCTCGATAGATCTTCCCTTTGTGCAGCTTAAAGTTTTAGCTGTTCCAGAGGTAAGCTTAAGCATTACTGTTTTGCATTTAAAATATTATGTCACGGAAAATTGATTAGCCTTAGCCTTTGGAGTGCAGAATTTAGACATTTTAAATCCTGTGTTTTTGAGAGATATTGATGAAACTGGTTGGAAAAGCTTGTCCGGGGTGCTAGCAAACACACGGATTTGTCGGCTTGTTCCGGACTTGGAGGTACTTACTACTTCAGTTTCTTTTTTTCTTTTTTGGTAATTTGATGGCATCTGGAAACACTGTTTTTTTCTTGGAATGTTGTGCACTTTCAGTGTATGTGAATCTAATGCTTAGTGTACTTTAGAAATTCCAGTCAATCTTACGATGTGTCAAATTTTGGGCAAAGAGACGAGGAGTGTATGGTAATGTAAGTGCTATGTGCTTATGGTATACTTCTGCTTGATTTCATCTTTTCTTTAGCATAAGATTATTTTGCTGATTATACCAACTAATGATGTACTGGTTGCAGCTAAATGGGTTTCTTGGAGGAATTCATTTGGCAATTCTTGCTGCTTTTGTTTGTCAGTGTGATCCACATGCGGGTTTTAGTGCTCTAATTTCACATTTCTTCAAAACATTTGCTTTCTGGCCTTGGCCTAGACCGGTTGAACTGCAAGATGGAACGTTACATCCTACTCTAAATCCCACAGAGACGCGGTTATATATGCCCATTCGGTTGCCATTTAGTCCTTATGAATATTGCCATTCAAACATCACCAAAAGCACATTCTATAAAATCAGAACTGAGTTTCTTCGTGGCCATAACTTAACCAAGGTACAATTTGTTCTTTATTATTCATTTTCTTTTCTTTTTTTTTCCCTTGAGCACCAAAATCCGAATGAGAGGAGAGTGAAACGGAAGGAAACAGTTGAGATTGGTGGCATGAAGGCTGGACCTATACGGAAAAGGACAGGCTCAGAAAGATAGGCATGAATAAAATGGAAGGAAAAGTATTATATTTAAGAAGGATACAACACTTGATTGGTAGCTTTTGCCTTCGATTTCTTTTCACCAACATTTGGCTGAAGCAGAAGGAAAAAGAATTCTTCTAAATCTTTCCCTTCTAAAGTGTGATCGTTCCACCCCTTTTCATTGCCTTCCAGTACGGAAACTTTTTATCTATTTGTGTTGTTTGTAGAATAGTAAGTCTAGTTCTTGAAGATGAATGTGAGAGCAAATAAATAGAGTTATTTGGATTTTCTAAAGTGTTTTTTTTTTTTTTTAAAGTATATCAACTCATTTGCAACAGATTAAAAACATGTTTTGGTATTGCAGGATCTTCTGAAGTTTGATTTTGATTGGCACAATGTATTGGAGCCTTTTCCTTACACAAAGAAATATGCTCGGTTTCTGAAAATTTTTCTTTCGGCTTCTAAGCAGGATGAGCTTGGAGACTGGGTGGGTTGGATAAAGTCTCGCTTCCGCTGTCTTCTCTTCAAGGTACGTATCCTACAGTACCCTCTTTTTTATTAAAAGGTACAATAGAGAGGAAGGGGGATGTTGTTGGTAGGACTCGGTTATATTTCCTTGATGCATCTAGGGTACAAATCAGTAAGTCAAATGCGAAACAACATAAACTCTCTTTTGTCATCATTCTCAAAGTTTATGGTGAATAATGGTTATCTATCACATTTTGGTACGTCAGTTTTCTAAGTTTGAAAGGAACCCCTCTGACCATTTAGGTCCAGGGTTTCACCGGTCGCATTTGCAAGTCTTATTCTACATGTGCCAAATGCTTTCAGTACTTTCTTTGCTGCATAATGTTTCTCTTATTTACAAAATCCTAGTTTGATTTTCCGTATATTCCATATTTTGGTATAGTCTCTACGATTTGATGAGGCTTTTACTTATTGCAGCTAGAGGAGGTACAGGGTCTTTGTGACCCTAATCCCGCAGAACACATCGATGTCAACATAGCAGACCCACATGTCATTTTCTACTGGGGCTTACAAGCAGGCAAAACTAATGCCATAGACATCAAATCCGTCAAGGATGTTTTCTGGAGGAATATCAGTACCGGGTATCAAGGCCCTTTCGGAAAAATGGAGTTATTTATTGTGCAAGCCTCTCAAGTTCCCAAGTCTGCTCAATTCGATACCTTGAGCCGGAAAAGAACAAAAGCTTGTTGGAAGATGACGGACTACCATCAACGAAGGATCCCTATATACTCGCAGCATGTTCCGCAGTATATTGTTGGGTACGTATCGACAAATGGGGACCCTGAGTACCCAAGTGCTGGGGTATAGAATTTAGCTACCCTGGTTGGCTTTTACATTTTCATGGTTGCCTAGTTCATATGAAATTTATAACAAGATAGGGAAGTGTATGATTGCGTTTTACTGAAAATGAATGCTGAAGGCTAGAAACCCAAAGGGGTATTCTTTTGTATCTTTTGCACTTTTACACTTTCCAAAATAAAAAGAATACCCATTTGGGATTTTCTCCAATATTTTCTATGTTAAATACATAGACTTTGGAAAAGTATTGTATATAATTCCGATTGATCAATAAAATACGCTCTCTTATTGCTCTCCTATTTTCTTTGTTTTTTATTTTCTATCTTTTATTTTATAACAATATCAATAGTTAACATTAAAATAAATTAATTTAACAATATAATAAATAATTTGTAAGAAATTATTAATAATATTATTTAAATTATAATATATTAATATTCATATTCTAATTATGATGAATTTTTGTGTTATTTTAATATTAAATAAAACTAATATAATTTATTCTAAATTAATTAAATAATTTTAAAAATATATTGTAATTACTTTTTAAATTTATTAATTTTTTTTGAAGAAATTCATTAAAATTTTAAACAAAAAACTAATATTATAAATTTATTATAAATTTAATATACACAAATGACCTGTGCGTCGAGGTGATCATGGGCTGGGTTACCCGGTCCGGCCCGACGGCCCGCCTGAAAAATAAGAGAATTCAGGTAAAAATATAAGCCCGAAATATGGGTTTGGGCAAAAAAAGAGGCCCGTCTAAAAGACGGGTCGGGCCTCGGGTAAAACTTTTTTGGCCTCGGCCCGGCCCGAATTATATATTAAATATATATTATATTTTTAATCAAATATACATTTTACATATTTTTTATTTTTTTGTTTTAATATTTGTTTTAAAAAATTTTATTTAATGAAAAAAGTTAAAAAAAATTAATATGGGACGGGCCGGGTCTGGCTCAGATTTATCAATTTTCTTTTGGGGCGGGCTTAGACAAATTTTTAGGCCTATATTCTGGGCCGGGCCGGGCTCGAACCTAGAAAACGGGCTTAAAATTTTGTCTGGGCCCAACCCAAACCTGGCCCGGCCCATGATCACCTCTACCTGTGCGTCGTATAAAAATACAAACTAGTAATTATATAACCCGTGCATCGTACAAAAATACAAACTAGTCACTTTGTTGCACGAAAAAATTCAAACTAGAAAATAGGCTTAAATTTTACATTTTTGTAATATTATATATAATTAATGAGTATTTTATATTAAAATTTATTTTACTGCAAATATTTTTCATATATATTAATTTTTTTTTAAAATATTGATAATTAGAATTGAAATGCATTAGTAAGAAAGTTAAATTATGCTTTTAGTCCATGTACTTCAATTTAGTCATTTTAGTTTATGTAGTTTTAAAATTTTAAAATTTTAGTTATGGTCAAATAATAGCTATTAAACCAACTAAGATAAGTTTTGTTTTTAAAATTTGATGCGATAAATATATTATCACAAATATAATGTCATGTTAATTTATTATTTTTACTTATTACTAAAAAAATAATTAATAGATTTAACGATTATGATTTGCATTAAGATTGAAATATCGAAATTAAAAAAAAAGTGACTTAGAACAATCCAAATGGAAAATATGGACTGAATCTACAACTTTACGTATAATATAATATTAATAGTAGAATTTAATCAAACAAAGTTAATTGCTACCATTTAGTTTTAGACGGCTATTTAGACGGTCATGTAGGACTCTCGTTAGAAGGTAATGGAGTTTAACGGTAGAGTGATCACTTTGTAACAAAATAATAATATAAGTGACTAAAACATAGTATTTCTAACATAAGTGATTAAAATATAATTTGAGGTAAACAAAAAAGACCATTTTTATAGTTTAACCAAAAATTAAAGAATGGATTCTTGGATTATGTTTAGTCGTATTTTTCTCTGTATAATTAGGGTTTAATAAGATCAGGATTCAGGATTTGTTCTTCCTCTTCATTTCCCTTCATCGCAGCTCTTTTCCTACTTAATAATTGCAATAAAATTTTAAAAATTGTTCTGTGTTTTGGGGGACTTTTCTTTCCATTCATTTTAAGAGATTCTAACCCACCTGCTAAAGTTTGGGCCTTTTGCTTTTCCCCCTTTCGTTTTAGTTGTCATTCTCATTCCCCGTTCGCATTCATTTTCTTACCTTTCTTTCTTCACCTTATCTAATTTTATGGTTTTCTAATCAATTGATTCGCTTCCTTGAGAAAAAAGGATTGCTCAACTGTTAATTCACAATTGTTTTGTCTTTTTTTTCATGTTCACACACACACACACACAAAGTTAAATATAATATGGATGTGTAGGAGGAGCTGATTAGATTCAAGATTTGAAATGGAGAGGGTGAAAATTTCAAATTAGGGTTTGTAGATGCTTGTTTTTGGTTACTAATTGTTCTATCAACAAATGGAAGAAAACAAGGAAGGATCCACAAAATTGAAAGCCCAGGATGAGACTAGGAACCGACCCTCCATTTTTGTCATTGGATGTCCCAACGTCGGCAAGCGCACCCTGATCTCCCGTAACTCTCATTTCCTCTTCCAATTCAATTCTTCTTTACTGTTCTTATTATTGTTTTTTTACTGAAAAAAAAAAGAGAATCTACTTGTTGGGAAAACAGAGTCATGGTTGCTATGCTTTTTTTAGAAATTCTGGTATATTTGATCAATTTTATTATTTAAAAAAAAAAATAACCTATGCAGGGCTTGCTTCTGTGGAGTTCAAAGAAGAAGATAGCTCCCAAGTGGTAGTCCATGGGTCTGAATGCTTTTTTTCTACTCACTTTTAACATGTTTGTTTGTATTAGTTAATTGTACAATAGTAAATAAAACCAAACTCTGTTGGCTGATAATTCTACCATCAACAGCTGGACTATCAATACGAAATACTACACTGCTGATGTTTCTCTGTGTATGGCTCATCTTCAAGATGGATTTTCAGCTCAAACCCTCCCTATATTTAACCATTCAACCGCCTTGGTCATGGTTTTTGATATGTCTCATGTAATCATCTTACTTTTCCCACTTCTTGTTCTGTTCCTTCTATTTCTGTTGCAATAACTAGAGTAGTATTTCTATATATATTTGTTCTATGCCCTCACATTCCTTTTCGACTTTTTTTCTTTCTCTCTCTTGCAGCTGTCAACTTTTTCTGCTCTTCAGGATTGGATATCTTACACTGATATCAAAAACTTGGAGATTTTAATCTGCATCGGAAACAAAGTTGATCGAGTTCCAGGTCATCCTGTCCATGCTGAATACGCAAAACGCATACACAAACTTGATGATTCCTCTACTCATCCTTCATCTGACTTCACTCGATATGGAATTTCTGAAGCTGAAGGAAGCAGTCTATTGGAAAATGAAGACCCATCTTCCGACATTCGCAGGAAATGCTTGGAGTGGTGCATTGACCACAACATTGAGTTCATCGAAGCTTGTGCTTTGAATGCTGATTTTGACAAATGTAAGCCCATGTTTAGTTTCTGCATCATCATATCTACTTCATTTTGTTGCTACACTGAATTACTGGTCTGGAATAACATGCTTTGATGCGAAATTTCCAATATACAATCATGATAAATTGTATTAATCATCACATCCTGCTCAGCAAAATGTATTTTGCCTAAAACAAGTAAAAAAGATGTGCACATGTATAATTGTGAGAAGTTTTACTTGATGTTCCCACATGACCTAGCAAATTTTTACTTTTCTCATGGAAAGGGTATTAAGGTGACAATCAAAACACACAATAATGAACCATAAATGATGGCCATGTGTAGGTTAGATATTTGTATGCTTATTATTGCTAATGTGAACAAAGAAACTGGTCCTGGCAGGTTTGTCAGTTGATGGAGATTTACAAGGAGTTGAACGTCTTTATGGTGCTATTTCTGCTCATATGTGGCCTGGAATGGTTCTGAAATCTGGTGATATGATAACTGAACCTTCGCTACCTGAGAACGAAGGTTATGTGTGATATCTTGGTTGTTCTAATAAAAGTTCTTCCTGATTAATTACTTGCTAAATATTATTGTTGTCCATGTCCAGATTCATCAGAGGAAGAGCCTGATTATCAGTTTGAATATGAAGTGTTATCTGCGGGTTCAGCTGAACCAGGGGATGACATTGTTGAAGAATGGATTTCCGCAAGTCCGGCTAACACATTCCTGGGTATAGGGAAATCAGTTGATGCGGGAAATTCTGATTCAGATTGTGTTCAAGGAAACATAACCAGATGTGAAAAGGAAGAGTCACATACCTTTCCGACAGGTTCTGCTTTAGGGGAGAAAATTGACAGAATGGGACCCAATGCTGAAGAACCCGGTCGAGCTTCAGCTTCAGAAGTAGATGATGGCCCCCATTATGAATTTGAGGATTTGGAACAGTTGATGTCTGAGATTGGGAACATTCGCAGCAACTTGAGGTTAATGCCTGACTTTCAAAGGAGGGAAATGGCTGCCAAGCTGGCTATTAAAATGGCTGCCATGTTTGGAGGTGACAGTGATGATGAAGAGGAGATATGAGTTACTACTGGGACATAAGAACTTTTATATTGTTCAGAATTTTGGAAGTTATTGACATGTAGCTGAAATACAAAGTTAACTAAAAAAGTAGCCTTCATTGAAAATGTATGCTTAATTGTAGGTAAGTAGAGATTTTTAGTGCAGAGAATGAAGGTCTTGAGTTTTGGCAATTTGACTAGTTTAATCAGGGCAGGGCAGGGCATGATGTTGGGAATTCTTTTGAAGTTGAGGCATGACGGATACAGTAGGTGGGATAGGGTGTTGTGTTGTAGCGTGATGTCCGAAAATTGACTGCCTCTTTCTATTTGCCTAGTTGATGACAATTGCTTTTGAAAATTGTTGAGATAATTTCAAATATGATCACTGCATTGTCCTAGTAATGTATTTATGAATAAATGTATGAATGTAAATCATTAGCTTAATCAATACTTTTTTCCTACTGTGTAACCCAACCCTATTCCTTGTTAAGCCTTGAAATCCCCTCTTTCAGGCCAGCCGGCTGTCAACCTTAAATCCTTGGCTCCTCCCTTGAGAGAGGTTCTTTCAGCCCTCGCGTTTTCTCGATCTCACTATAACTCAAATAAAAGTATAAGGGCTCGTGTTTTCACCATCTCACTATAACTCAAATAAAAGTATAAGGATTACGGTTCAAATTTACTAGTATAGGAATGTATAATATAGGGCTTTTCTCCATGACAAGTGTTTCTTTTTTTAGTCACTGTAAAATAAAGGTCAAATTACAATTTGGATCCCTCTATTATGCTCAAATTTAAGATTTAAAATTTATATTTGACATAATTTGATCTAATTTACAATGACTAGTTAACACAATTATCCTAGCTAAAATGAAGTGATTTTTTTTCTTAAACCACATTTCTAACACAATCTTTTTCAATATTATAAATTGGAATGGATATTTCTTAGAAAAATTAGACATCAACATTTTAACCAGGAAGTGTAACTATTTTGACTGACAAACCATGTGTCAGGTAAAATAATAAAAGCACATTGTACTTCTAAAAAGAACACAACTTTGAACGTTAAAAATGATATTGTTAAAAGAAACAACCATAAACCTCGAAAGGAAAGGATCCTCACGGACTGTAAAACAAACATTAAAGAGACATTGATCATCATACCAAAAAAAAAAAAAAAAAAAAACACTATTTAGTCTAATTAATGATACTGTAAAACTACTGAACCCAAAATATGTTAAATTAAAATGTAAATACTAAACATAGAGAAAGGAATCAAAAGGTAAGCCCCCATAATAGTTTTACATATCGAAACAAAGCCCTAAAGAATCCAGTCTCCAGCAAATGGCAAACAGCAAAAGGCAAGGGCAACGACTTGGCTTCTCTTTCCGGTGAGGTGTTGCAGATTCTTCTTCAGAATATATGCACAATGTCGTAGGCAAATCTGTTGAAGTTAAAGAAAGTACCAATAGGCAAAAACGATGTAGCAACAGATAAATCAGAGAAGCAGCAAAAACGACTTGGCTGCGTTTTAGCAATTTAAACAAAAAACGGACGCGGACATTCATCTCAATAACAAAAAACAGGCAGATAATACGATTTAACAACTAGGGTTTGACAGCAAGTGCTATTGTGTGTCCGTGTAGCACTGCTAGAAAGAAAGGATACGTCCAAAATAGCACGAATGACTGCAAAAATATAAAAGAACATCATTAGCTTTAGATGAAAATTTTGGCTAGACTGTTCACAAAAGAACAAGGAATATGTACGTGCAACTCATAAACATAAAGAAGCTTACCATAAGCCCGCCCATGAAACCATCGAGTATAATCCGGTTCCAGCTATCAAAATATAAATGGACTGAGAACTTTGCCTTTGCTATGAGTCCAATTGAAGTAATTGCCATGACAAGAAAATAAAAGATAAACCCCAGAAAGCCTGTGAACCCTAAAATTCCAGCAATAACTCCTCCGATGATAGACATAAACGTTCGGCTGCAAATTAAGACAAAGCTTAGATACTGGCATTGGAGACACGATTTCACATTTCCGTAACCATGAAAAACAAACCTGTAATATATAACTTTCATGTTATTTTGCATATTCTCCGTGCTAAAGGTCGGTACGTCATTCATGGCTTCACTTGATTTCTTTTCAGACGAATTTGAATCACTATGTCCAGCCATAATGTATTCTTGCTCTGGTCTACAACTTTCTGGAAACAAAAATATAGATAAAACAATTAACCACGAATTCAATATAAACCACCAATAATCTTGATTCCATAATGTTAAATAAACAAATAAAAAAAGCAGAGCCCATATATTGCAAGGCAACAGCGAAACCAAAATTTTATGATAGTTAAAAAAATTGGTTTAACTATGCCACAAACCCTCGTACTATAGTTAAGTTTGAGATTTAGTCTCTACACTTAAAACGTTAAAAATTAAATCCTCCTCCTTATTTGATTTTTTAAAATGTTAGTCCAATCATTGACAGCATTATTAATTTCCTTCAAAAATTGCTGATACGGCGCATTGATTAACAGAAAAACATATGTCGTGATATATGTTGGTATGATGTAGTATACATTAATCCACATGCCATATTTGCAATTTGTTATGCAAATTAGTAATGTTGTTAATGATTCGACTAACATTTTAGCATTTTAAGTATAGGTTCTAGATTTCAAACATAACTAGAGAACAGGAACTTGTGTCATATTAAGACCAAAAATTGAAGGATCAAGGAGATTTGAGAAGCCAAAGAGGGTTAATGCCCTTTCCATTTGCCCCTTGGATCCGCCTATGTTGCAAGGTGAATTACCTAATGAAGCAGATGATAATTACTCGGAACAAAGCATAGGAACATGAAATCCAAGAATTCACAATGGAACATTAACAAGGTTTTTCAAATAAACTCAAAGAAGCAATCGAAAAAGCCCTAACTGTGATAAACTAAAACGTCCAATTAAGCATTGCCCACTGCACAAAACAGATATATAAAGCATTGATCTGAATCCTATTGAATATGATAGATAATCCCAATAACTGAGATTTGCTCAAGAAATAACCGCGGAAACGAAAAAAAAAAACCGCTAAACTTCACTATTCCAATGACCCCAAGAAAATGGAAGGCGGAAGCTTTTAGAGATTTGATTCCGAAAAAAGAACATATATTATCAAATAATTCCACTATTTCAACTAATTAAAACGAAAGAAAATAAGAAAATTTAACATACTTTTTTCACATCCAAGATAATTTAAACGTAAGGATGGTATTAGATCTAAGCTTGGAGAAATCATTCAAAAACTAACAAGGAAATACAATTTAGATAAATTAAAAGTGGATTTTGATTATTAAAGCACTGTATTACAAACATAAACAAAAAAATTAAGAAAAAATCGAAAACAAAGACTTACCCAGAGGATCAAAGAATATGAGACGGAAGACCTCTTTTTTCTGTTCTGCTACTGGGAATTCACTTCGAGATAGCAGACAACGTTTGTTTTGCAGTTTAATATTTTAACCTCAATAACTTCTAGTAAATTCCTCGATTTCCCCTCAACTTTTTATAATTACAAAAACGTCCCCGTATATTTATCTTTCTTTCTCTACTATATTCTAGTATTATTCACATATTTGACTCTCTTCAATCCCGTCTTAATTCATTTGTGAAATCATTAAGTTTCTATTTTTTTTTTTGGGATAAAATAACATTTAGTTCCTGAATTTAACAAGATTTTCCAATTTAATCTTTAACTTTTTGGCTTAATGATAAAGTTGGCCACTAACATTTGCATGTTTTGTCAAAATAGCCCTAATTATATTTTTAAGACTTTTTTGGCCATCAAACTTTGTTATTTTTTAATCTACTTTTTCTAACAGATTTAATGAAAGTATCATTAAAAAAGTTAACGGAGATAATGTGAAATTTCATATGTAGAATATTTTGAATGAGATGTAATTTATTACTAAGATAACCTAATAAGATAATTACATGTGAAAAATAATAAAATAAATAAATAATACATTAAATTAAAAAACAACTCTTAATTTAAAGTAAATAAACATAATTATCTAAAAAAATTAACTCAATAAAAAAATTTCTCAGTAAACAAACATACGAAAGATTGAAACTTTTTGAAAGAAAAGAAAAATTGAAACCTTGAATTTATTCATTAAATTTGTTAGAAAAAGTAGATTGAAAAAAAGAATAAAGATTGATGGCCAAAAAAAGCTCAAAAATACAATTAGGGTCATTTTAACAAAACGTGCAAACATTAGTGGCCAAATTTATCATTAAGCTTAATTTTTTTAACCACATTAATAGTTGGACTTAGATTCTTTTAAGACATGTTTTTCTTTTACAATGTTTTGAAAATAGAAGACCAATAGAAAATTGACACTTGTATATATTTGGTCAAATTTTAATTTAATTTGAAAACTATAATAAAAATATTTTCAATTTGAGATATAAGAAAAAAATGTAAAATGGATCTACTCTCCTTTTGGGAAAGGGATGGGTTTTGAGAATAAAATTAAAACCAAATTAAGTTCTTTTAAATTAAAATAACTTGTTTTTATTTTTATTAAAATATTCAAGTGTCTTCTCACTAACATGGAACGCGTGAGGCGAGGCATTGGTTAGAAAACATCTTGCTCGATTTGTGGTCATGTTGAAGAAAGCACTCTTCATGTTCTCAGAGACTGTTCTGCGGTAAAAGAGGTGTGTGGAGACAAGTAATTCCTTCAAGCCATGATAGCAAGTTTTTCACTTCCAACATCTCGTATTGGTTAATTTCTAATTTACAATCTCATGAGATGTCGGGCTCCTTAAAAGTTAGTTGGGCAAGCATATTTTGTTTTATAGCGTAGAGAATTTGGAAGAAAAGAAATATTTTCGTATTCCAAGGATGCGACTGAAATTATTAAAGTTTCTATTACTTGGGCAAGACAATTTTAGCTTACACATAACAAAAGACTTGAATCGAAGACACACCACTGTTCAAAAGAACTCTCTTTCGATAAATTAGATCTATTTGCATACTGATGGTGCAGTTAATTTGAGTACAGGTTATGTGTCTGTAGGGGGTGTGATATTGAATCATCAAGGGATTTGGAATTTGGGTTTTAATCATTATTTAGGGATGTGTTCGGTTTTTGACGTTGAGCTGTGGGGTATATTGGATGGTTTGACTCTCCTATAAGACCGAGGTTTGAATAAGATCTTGATTCAAACGGACAACCTTGAGGTAATTCATGCTTTGTAGAGGGATGGTTCAACTAGTTCGAGATCAGCATTGATTAGGCAGATTCAATAATGGCTATTATTTAGCATTGGGTGGTCAGACATGTTCCAAGGGAGGTTAATCTAGTTGTAGATCGGATTGCTAAGATGGTATTTGTTGATTTGGAGGGAGTTAATGTTTTGGCAACTACTCCTACAAATCTATTAGAAGCTCTTGAAAGTGATAGAGTTATTGGTGTTTTTTATTTTGTCAGTGTAGTTTAATTTTTTAAGTTTTGTTTTTTATCACAAAAAAATGTGTTATCAAATCCAAGTTAAAGGACTAATATGGAAAAAGAAAATTTAGGAATGAAGCTGAAAAGGCGAGCATGTTCAAGGATTAAATATTATTTTTTATAAAGTAAGAAATATTATTATGAGAATATTTATGTCTCATTCTTTTTACAAAATAAAAAAATTGTTATTATAAATATTACTACGTGTTTATATTTATTTTATATTTTTATATAAAATTTAGGTTTGATGGTATTTTTAGCTCTCAAACTTTTTCAAAAAAAACCAATTAAATCCCTACGAATTTTTTGCACTCAATTGAGCCCTGAAGTAATAAAACTGGCCAAATAGGGAAATTGAACTGTAACTATTCGGTTTCTAGTGGTGTCGAAAAATGCACTTTCAGGACCTCATTTTCATTAACCGAGTCCATAAATATTAAATAATGATATTTTACGAAGTTAGTGTATAGATGAATTGAAATTTGGTTAAGCGATTTAACCGAAATTGTGAGTAATTATGACTCAGGGACTAAACTGTAAAAGTTTAATCGCTATAGATATTTAATTAGATTAGGGCTTGCAACTTAACTAGCAATTATCCAAAGGATTAAATGACTAATAGACCAATTTTAAATGTATGATAGTGGGATGTGATGTTAAGTGTCATTAGATTAATTAATTAAGGATTAAAGTTTAATTAAGCATGATTAAAATAATTAATTAGGTTTAATTAAATTTAATCTAAGTAAATAAGTAAATTAAGTGGGGAAAAAAGATGACAATGTCATCATCATCTTCCCCAAAGCCACCGTCTCCATTTTGAGAAGGAAAGAGAAAACTTTCAACCTAGTTTCATATTCGACCCTTAATTTCAAGTAAGTCTCTAGCCATTTTTCTTTTATTTTTATGGAAATTGAACCATGGGAGCTTGATTTAGCTATCCCATGCACCAATTTGTAAAATTGTTAAAGCTTATAAAAGTTGTAATTGGTGTGAAATTGTTAGAAATTAAGCTTAGTATATAAAAATGACTAAATTGTAAAGCTTAATTGTTAGGGACCAAATTGAATAACATGAAAAATTGTCATGAAATGTTGGTAGGTATAGAAAACAAAAGGCCCCTAATAAGCAATGGTGAAATTAGATTCTAATTCGAGACCCTAAATTGAAAGTTATGTTGTCCCGGTTTTAGAGACTAAATTGAATAAATTGCAGAATTTGTGTAATTTGGTATTTGATTCTGAACTGGCTGAAAATTGATTGTATGGTATGTTTTGTGATTATTCGAAGTTAATGACAACACCGAACTGTCGAGAGGAAAAGGAAAAGCAAAATCGTTGACAAGTGACGCACGAATCTCAGTTTGTACTTTTATGATTTAGAATAGAAATATTTGATTGTATATGCATGCTTATTGATTGATTAGTCATTGAGGTGAGTCTATTGTGATATGTGGAATGGGAATTGAGTAGAAATATATATAAGGTATGATATGAAAACATGTATATAGATGATGATTTGAATTGTAATATGTATATGATTGAAAAATGATATATGTATTGAATTGTATATGAAATTGAACATTAGTATTCTATTAACTAGTCGAGCTGAGTCAGATATAGTTGGCATGTCATAGGATGGATTGTGTACGGGTTTATGTGCTTACGCGCCAGGATGCACTTCGTGTGCCAAGATGCACTTCGTGTGTCAGGATGCGCTTCATGCGCCAGTATGCACTTTACGTGCCAATCTCCCTTACTTTGATTTATTTGATAATGCATTTTGATGCCAGTCTGGTGTGTTGGTTGGACGATCTGTGTATCCGTCCGAGTCCGAGTTAGGTTAATAGGGGCCATTAATGATAAGCTTAGTAATTTGTACTAAAAGGAATTGGTATGATACTAGAGAATCAAATAAGTTTGTATATGAATTAAGATGAATAAAGTATGTATCTTATTACCCAAAACAATTAAAAATAAGCCCTGGGGGGCTGAAGTGAATGTGAATGAGTCGGTAGACTCCAAAATCAAATTAAATGGTAAGTATAAGGTAAGTAAATGAATTGATCATGGAAATTTAATTGAAGTAATGCCTTTGACATGTATGTATTTTTGTTATATCTTGATTGAGTATAAGTTCTAAATGATAATTGAAAGGTAGGTAGCAAAAGAATGGAATTGATAGGAAATGTTGTATTGTTGAATAATTTGGCTTACCATTTGGTATATGGATATCTTATATATGATCATACAAAGTTTACATTATGAGTTCATATGCCTTATGTCATGCTACTTATGCTATATTATGATATCTTGAATCATGAAAGTACCACTGAGCCATATTGCTCAACATACGGTTCGTTTTCTCTGTGCACAGGTTTAGGTACTCCTTGAAGTCCCGAGAATTGAAGTCAACATCCAAACCGTTGTTTTCAACTCAACAAAGTATGTATAGTTCATTCCGTTTAAGTCTTGTGGCATGTACCTAGGGACACTTTACTAAATGTTTCAAATGGGTTAAGTTGTACATGTTGTGATTTTATGCAAATGTTTAGAAATTGTGTTTGAATATGTTCATATGGTTGATTTGGAGTCTCAAGGTTCATGGTTATACAATTGTTAGAATTTTTGGTTGGTTTTTTTGGAGTATAAATGGTAAAAGTTAGAATTAGTAGTTAATGTTTTTGGAGACTACCATTTTGGCATATTTTGTCTTGCTTCCTCTTGGCAATTTGATGATTTGGTGGTTTGGGAATATGTACACATGATTTTAGGTTGCCTACCCAACATAACGACGAGAATTAGTTTAGGGCTCATGCTGCAGCGATGTAGCCTCGAGGTCACAACAAACCCTAGTCAGCGAGTCACGTCATGACTAGGAAACTCCTAAAGTCGCGACGTCAACTCAAAACTTTGTAATCTTTGCAATCTGGTCCTATTTCGATCCTAGGTTAGAAAAAGAACTTTTGTAAGCTTGTATAAGACTCGAAAATGATAATGCACTATATAATTAAAAAAAATTTTAAAAAAGTATAATTATATATTATTGATCTACAAATTTGAATGATTTAAGTGTAAAGAAAGTGTAATTCCATATTTTTCAAAATTTATCTAGTTAATTTTTTTAGTTTTAATATAATAATAGTATAAATAAAAATAATGTGTAATTCAAGATGAATATAAATAAACTTAGATATTTATCGAATATTATCTATTTAAATTTTTAGTTTTGATATAATAATAAGTATTTTCTTACATTTAAATAATAAAAAAATTAAAATAATAAGATATTACTTATTTATAAATTCAAGATGAATACAAAGTACAATTCAATACTTATTTATATTTAGTTACAATACAATAATTAAAATAATAGTTTACATTAGGTAAAATGTCAAATTTAACTTTCAACATTTACATATTTTATTAATATAACCATTATTCTTTTTTGAGCTAAATTTCGTTATCAATTTAAAAATAATAATTTATAATCCAATAATAACCCTAAAAATAGTTTCCAATTTTACCTTACTTCAAGACGTCAAACGAAATTGACTCTGCTTAAAGAAGCACCACTTATGAAATTACTTTCTCGTTTATAGAAATAAGCTTAACAATTAATAATCGAGCTTAATTCTTAAATAGATTATCTGGATTTCCATGTGCATCTCCATGCTGATATATGCATTGGAAAATCCTAGCCAGATTAATAGTTGTTTCTATATAATGTTTTGAAAATGGGGAGCCATCAACATAACATTTGTTCAACTTCTTCCAATAATCCTTGATTAAGTCACTTATGTGTTGGCGAGCCATTGCCTCTGAGCACCCAATTTCGTTCATGTAGCATGTTATTGAATTTTCACTTTCGCCTCTTTCTAATTCATCCTATAAAGCATTTCATGTTCCCGGTACATGAAACTCTAACAAGACAAAAATTAATGGTGGAAATCAGTGCATATGTATATATATATATATATATACCTTTGCAGTGCCTAAATCATTGCAAAGTCGAAAAATAATGGATGGCCATCTAATGACATCATGGTAATGTTCCAAGCTATGAAGTGCTTCAATGGTGATGTTTCCTCTCTGTAAAAAGTAGGTGTGGACTAGACAAAGATGTCCCGATACAGACAACCATGTATTTTCAAGATATTCTTGGAATGTCGGAATGTGTTTACTGTGTGCCCAGTTTGCTTCTTTTAAGAATGCTTTGCATAGATCAGCCCACTAAAAAAAGTAGAGAAATTAGATTTTAATCAGATATATGAATTGTTGTTATAAACTGGTATGTACTATGTACCGTACATAGATTTTAATCATGCTTTGCATGATTTATTTATATTTAAATGTATAATGATGTTGGATTGAATATTATTGGTTGTGGTTGCTCTGGCAACGAATGTGGCACTTTGTGGCTCAGACTCAACGTTCGGGTTAAGTATCGGGGTGTTACATGAACTGTGTAAACAAACTTTGTTGTCTTCTATCAAACACGAAGAATAAAAAATGGGTAGCCAATGGACCAAATACATATTCACAGGTATTATCCCCTTAAGAGAGCGCTCTCTCTCCTTTATCTTCATTTTCTTTACTAGCTCAAGCTACTTACTTTCTCCACTATAAAACACTTATACTGACTTAAGCATTGAAGAATGCCTTGAAACACAAGCTCTGACGTCTCTCAAGCTCATATTTGTCTTGCAGGGACCCAAAAGTGTTTGAGCTTGTCTCACCTTCCTCAAAGAACATCTCTCAACTTGATCTGTCAGCAAAAATACGTAAACACCTTTGATAAGTTCAAAATTCAACGAGAGACAATTATTAGGAATCCTTAATAGAAAGATGATGAATTTTAAAGGAAAGCTTCATCTTCCAAGGTGAATCCTAACAAAAGAAATTAAGGGTTGTGGTTCTTGAGAAAGGATTGTATGAAACAGTGACGCCACGTCATCTGTATCCCTTTTCAATAGTTTTATGCCACATCAGTATTTTTATCCTGAATTTCAGGATTTTAATTTGGATTTGATTTTTTTCAGGATGAAAATGCTGAAATTCAGGATGAAAATGCTGATGTGGCATAAATCTATTGGGAAAGGGATACAGATGACGTGGCGTCACTGTTTCATACAATCCTTTCCCTGTGGTTCTTAAGATGGGTTTGGATAAATAGTTTAATCCATGAAAATTAGGTGTAATAAACAAGGGGATGTGGTTTTCGGGTTGTTATGGATTGCAGGGTATTTGTACATTTGATAAATGGCTTGTTGATAGGTTTGAGAAAGCTTTGTTTCCATATTTAATTTATTTATTTTTATTATATAATTTTATTCTAAATTTAATCGGGAAACGTATTAAACAAAAAGAATATTATTGATTACAATATCACATATTCCTTTATAACCAAAATACCGGGCATTGACAAAAATGACCACGTGTCCCCCCAACCCAATTTCAATAAACCAAGAGTTTAATTTGAGACAAAACACCATAACCATACTCCACCTTCACCTCAATCCCCTCGAATCCTTTGTCCCCCCAAAAATGTCGACTCAGCTTGTAACAATGGAAACGAAGGCCAAAGCAGAAGTTTACCATGGAAACCAAACATGCAGAGACAAATTCACGTCGTTGTTAGCAGAAAAAGGGTTGCCTAATGGCTTACTAACTTTGCAAGACATACATGAATGTGGTTACGTTAAGGACACTGGCTTTGTCTGGCTCCGCCGCCGCCACTGCCGGCATAAAATGTCGTCGAAGAAAGACAGCTTTTACAGGTTCGAAAACGTTGTCATCAGCTACGACACCGAAATAACGGCGTATTTCGAGACAAACAAGATCAAGAACCTGACTGGTGTTAAAGCTAAGGAGTTCATGATTTGGGTCAACTTAACTGAAATCTACGTCCAACAATCTCCTTCTTCAACGTCGATGATTACGTTCAAAACTCCGGTCGGCTTGTCGAGGTCGTTTCCAGTATCGGTGTTTGAAGCTCGAGCGGTTGCCGTGAAGGAATTAACTGAGGAAGGCAAGGAAGGAAAGTAGTGCAAGAAAGAGGTGGTATGTATATTACAGTTGTTATTTTACAATCTCAATTGCCATTTTACTTGTACGTATTAAATTTCTTAATATATGTGTAAAATGTATAAATTCATTCTCTTTTTCTTCTTTCGGATAAAATTTACTTGGTTTATGCAAAATAAGGTTAAAGGAAAGAAGAATATGCTGAAATATATGCTTCATGGATATGAGAATATGCTTAAAATGAAACTTCCCAATTAGCTTCGGCTCAATGAACCCCATAATTAAAGCAGCTTCTCTTACTTTAAAGTTAAAAGGAAAAAAAAAAAAGTGTATGCAATATTTTAATTTATTTAATTTTGACAAATCACCGATAATATTATCGACGTAACATCATTTTACATTTGTATATTACATATACAATAATCATATTTACCCAACATGAAAAACAAATTGATGTGTTTATTTTGACTAATATACTAAAAATGCTTTATTAAACAAGCTTTTATTCTGTTTTTATAGTTAAATAAGCTATAACCTAAAGCTGTTTATGAGCCGGGCTACTTGTCCAAGCCCAAAGACCTGCCCGAATTTTGGGAGGGTTTATGTAAAAATATTAGGCCCTAAAAATGGACTTAGGCAAAAAAATTAAACCCGTTTAAAATATGGGCCAAGCTCGGGGTTAACATTTAATGTCTAAGCCAAGCTTGACCCGACCTGTTTTTAAGTTTATAATACTTTATATTATGTAATATAAAACACATTAAAAAAAATAAATCTATACTAAATATATAATACTACTCTAATGTAAACATTAAAATAATGTTAAGATGAATATATAAAAAAAAATTAGTAAATAAAAAAAATATTAATATTAAAATAATATAATATAAATATTTTAAAAATATATTTAAAATATAATATGGGCGAGCCTAATGGGCTCGAGTTAGTTTTTTGCAAATATGAGCAGGTTTGGGTAAAATTTTAAACCCATATTCCAAGGTGAGCTTGGGCTTGGGCAAACATAAAGTATGTTAATATCATCTTAGGCCCAACCTGACCTGGCCCATGAGTACCTCTATTATAACCTATGATTTTTAAAAATTTTGAAAGTGCTTATATATATAACACAATCACTCTTTTAAATTCTTTTGCATCAATATAAAGATAAGAGCTTGTAATTCAAAATAATTTTACTTTAACATTTAAAGCAAGGGGTTTTATCGGTAAAAATCATAGGTTAATGGCTTATTTAACTACAAAATTAGTATAAGGGATTCTTTAAATAAAGTGTAGTAGTTTAAGGGCTTTTTTAGCATATTTGCCTTTATTTTTTAATATAAAATGCATGCAAATTTCATGTGTATAATTACACTATATCAAAGCCTATGTACCACATTGCACATTAAGGTAGTGTTTGGAAAGCCACTTAATAATTGGATTTGAGTGTAATTAATTGTAATTACACAAGAGTGATATGTTTGGGTAACTAATATATTTGGTGTGTCTCATTGAATTGGGTGTAATTAGAGCACTCTAATTATACTTTCCAATTCTTAGGGGAATGGTGAGAATTGAAATAATTATGCGAGTAATTACATCAAAATCTAATTTTTAAAAATTATTTTTTATATAAGTTATAAAAAAATTATATTATAAGCATAAATACATATTAGTGTTTGGGATGGTTATGGTAAAAAAAAATTATATTATAGAAATAATTTGTGTGTTTTATAATGTTATAAAAAATATTATTTAAATCCTAAAAAATTTCTAAAGTTTTGGCCAAAAAGTTTATTATAATTACATGCTATAGAAATATTATAATATATTTATTTATAAAAAATTAACCAAGAAGTATGGAGTACATAATTTATTCATGTATTCATGCTATATACTATAAAAATAATATACTTATTTATAAAAAAAATTATATTATTTATAAGAAAGGTTATGAACGTTTTGGACAATTTATAAATCATAAATTTTTATTTACTTAATTTATGCATTATAAAAATGAATATATCCTAGTATAAGTCATTTTCCAAATTAAATTTATATATGTTTTTATAATTAAAGTTATAGACTACTTGGACTATAAACCCAAATATTATAAGGTCGATGCTAACTTTGCAAATAGGAAAGATTTTTTTTTTGTACCATATTATGGGTATGATACCATTTGAGAGAATGACACCTGACACAAACACCGTGAACTCTTTAATTTGAAACATTCAAGGCTTTGAAATATGGTTGAGAAGATCTTTATTGTTTTAAAAAATATTTCCCATATTAACAATGTCACCTTAATACAACATAAAAAAAAAAAAAGGCTGGATCGTACTAGCATATTGCATATTTCATAGCTTCAGTCATTTGTGGAATTGAAAAGATCCATACTTCGAAGAGTACATAGAAGAAGAAAATCTTGATAATTTTAAAAATGCAGATTCAAATTCAGATGATGATGAATTTGGTCAAGGACTAACAGATAATGATAAAGAACATATGTTAAATATTAAAAAAAATCAACACAACAAATATGTATTAAAACAATTAAATAAAATTATATATGGTATTTTATGTTTCTGGTCATGGGAAGCTCAGAAGACATGAAAATCTTTGTGATTGACATACATAGAATAGTTGGTCCATTATCTTTTTCAGTATTAGCCTTCAAAAGGTAATGATTATGGGCCTACTTTTATTCAACTTAATCCACTAAACTCTTGGACTGTACATCTGCAACTGCAAGTATGAGCACAATTATAGCCATATGATACATATGGAAGCCACCCATTATTATGATATAAAAATAAAAATTCTAACACACTGTCATAATATTTTATATGATCAATATTCTAATAGGACTCTTTTATAAAAAAATAATTTTACTAAAATTTCTTTAATTTTACATAATTAAAGTAGATCACTTTTTACATAATAATTTTTACATGTTTTTTCAATTTTTTTGGTGAATTATAATAATAGGGTAAAGCCCGAGTAGCAAAACTTGAATTCAAGCCACACTTGAGACCGTGAACACCTTTAACCATCGAGCTATCACATGGGATTCAATGTTTTTAACATATTCAACATACAATATAGCTTTACTTTATACCATTAATGCAAAGTAACATTATTCAAAACATTAACTAATTAACATAGTTAACTCTGATATTAATTAAGATGCTTAAAGTTCTATTTAAGTAACGACTCTATTTTACATCAATAAAATTAATACAATTTTTTTAAAAAAATAGCACAACTTCTTTTTTACTTTAAAATTATTTTAACTAATAATTATAATTATCACCATTTTTTCTTTATTTTATGCTTAGAGATATATTCAAGTAATAAATTTATTTTAAAATTAGCACAATTTTTTTTAACTAATATCACAACTTCTAGTTTTACTTCAACTTTTTTTAATGTAAATTTAGTAACACAATGAAAAAAAAAGGTGTTCTCGGATAGATTTATTTTTTTTGAACAATCTCAGTATAAGTTCACTCGCATTGAAAATAATACTCATGCCAATTAAATTAAGACTCGCCAATTTGAATAAATATATTAATAATTACTATATACGAAAAAGACCCAATTTTGGTTTCCTTAACGTTAAACCCATAAACACATGGAAATGAAAATAGTTAGGTGAAAAGCTAAAAACCTAATGTAATGATGAAGATGAAGTATATTAGGTTTAGTTTTAGGTTTGGGTGAGTCCAACTTTTCACGTTGAACATGCTTTACAAATGCCTTTATATTATTAAACTATATGATTAAATTCGTCCACCTTAATTTCCATAAAATTACATCAAAATGTTCACTTGTTTGACCCATCTTTTTCTTACCCTTTAATTATTTAGTCTCATTATAAAAATCAAACACACTTTGAAGTCAAAATCAACTAGGCTGCTATATCTTATACTAACAATCAATCACTTACTCAGAACAAGGTTTTATGATTTAATGCTTTTCACCCTCCTCAATACT
Source organism: Gossypium sturtianum (assembly GCA_025698515.1). NCBI lineage: Eukaryota > Viridiplantae > Streptophyta > Magnoliopsida > Malvales > Malvaceae > Gossypium > Gossypium sturtianum. The sequence goes on along the minus strand of CM046945.1, from coordinate 159,889,729 downwards.
CTACATTACACAAATTGCAACTACAATATATAATTTGATATCTGAATTTAGTTTTAATGTTTAATTTAGTACTGAGGATAAATTATATCATTTGGTCCAATGATTCTAATAAAAAAACATAGGTACTTAACCGAGAAAAAAAAAACTCAATACTAAAATGAACATGAAAGTCAAACTCATATACTTGACTGGAACAAAAAAAAAAAGAAACTTAAATATCAAAATATACATTGAAATTAAACTCATGTACTAAATACTGCATTAATTATGTCTTATATCCTCACTCAAGTTTTATAGAGCATCAAAATATATTTATTGTAATCCGAATCGGATAATACCGAACCGAACTAATAATCCGATCCTTGGAGAAGTTTACTTGAAGAATTGTTTAGTTTTCACAGCAATTTTAGTTCTTTCATTTTGGTATTTCTACAAATAACACTATGTGTACATAGAATTTGATTAAGTCATATTTCAACAAATATATGATTGTTTTCCCATTGATAAGTTTGGATTGGATAATTTTCGTATGAAAAAAAAAGGAGAGAAAATATTTGATTGATTTTAGGTTGAAATTTTTTGAGATTCAGTTCGAATTTAAATTATTGAATTTAATATCAAATACTTTGAACTTTGATTCGTAAAATGAATTGGATGCATATTTCGAATTCGGAATAGTTTTGTCAACTTTACGAATTAGACAAGTTCCTTTCGTATTAATTTTGTTTTCCCAATTTTTTTTCTTTGAAAAAGAAAAGCAAAAAATTAAAGCTCCATTTTCCATTAAAGGTAATGAAAGTTGCAGAAACATAGAAAGAAAGGATTGGATTTTGGTGTTATTTTAAAAGGAAGAATGAAAATGTGGACAGCAATTACCTTAAACACTATTAAACAATGGCGTAATTAAGGACAAAAGTGGTTATTGTTGTTGGTTTAATTTAAAGATGCTCTTAGCTCTTATCCTAAAATGTTTAAGGATTATAATCAACACAACATGTTAACATATGCTGTGTCATTTTCCCATTTATTTTATTAACTAAATTTATCACGCAACTAATTATAACCATATCTCTATTTCTCACATTAATTCCTTCTCTTTTTATTACACTTAAATCAGTTTCTATACTTTGATTTTTATTTAATTTAGTCCTTATTTCAAAGGAAATATTGATTTATATTAAGAGTTTATTTGAATATAAAATCAAAGGCTAAGGGTTTAATTGAATAAACTTTAAAATTTAAGGGCTTATTTAAGTTAAAATTATAGCTAAACAACTTTAAACCAACACAAATTATTATTTTTTATTGTTTAGAATGTGTAAAGGACAAACCTCAAAACAATACATGAGCTTTAATCTAATCCGCAATGTCATACATAAACTTTAATTTTATACATGAAATTCTGATTTGATTCCATTTTTATAAATCGCTAACACAATCATCAATATAACATTATTATATGTTTATATATTGCATAATTATATAATTATATTTTTCCGATATAAAAATAAATTGATATATTTATTTCTTTAATAATTTAAACTAAAATCTGATTTCTATATATTAAATTGTACCTTAAATTAAAATTCATGTGTAGTTTTAATATTTATTCTAATTTGCAATAGAATTTGGGGTCATGTATGTAACTTTGATTAAATCACAAAATTAGGTTTTTGACAAATGGTAGGGAAAGAGGATAAGCATAAGAACATACACATTATTCTTTACTAATTCTGGAACCCCAACATGATGATTTACTTAATTGGTTACGGCTTAGGAAGATGTTGTACACATTTTTGGCAATCCCATGAAATTTGCTAATTTTCAAATTAAGACATTGATAAATTGTTGTGTTCATAAAATTTTTGGTTGAAACTCCATCAAATTTGTGTTTTTGGTTAATTAAAGGACTTGTAAAATATCAAACTTTACATAACTCGAAAAAAAATAATAATCAGAAAGTGAGATTTGTATATATACATTCAAGGTAAATTTAGGGGAGCTGGATTTTGACTCCTCAAAAAATGATAAAAAATTGATTTAATTTTCTCAAAATTATAAAGATATAGACTATTAAAGTGATAAAAATACATTTTGCTCCCAAAATTTCTAATTTCGCCTCTTCCTTAAATTGTATTTCTGAATCCATTACGTTATACATCTAGATGGGGGCTTCAAATGACATTAAAGATTACCCTTTAAAAAAAACCATATTTATGCACACATATAACGTAAGATTATGACACCACCTGGTCCTCTGCAAGAAAAGGATGAAAACGTCGTCGTGATGAGTGTAAATATATGTAAAGGTCACCAAAAGGGACTTCGCAGCTGCACACTATCAAGAGACATAATAAAAATCCAGATGCCACGTAGGATCTCCACGTGGAGCCATCAAGGGCCCAAATGCATGTTGAGTGAAAAAAAGTAGCAGATATTAAGAAATGAAACATTGAGCTTTAGCAAAGGTTCCTCCATTTTTATTTGAACGCTAGCTGTCTAAATTTGTGGACTCCAGCTGTGGATGACTTTCTTAGCCTCAATTTATGCGAGATTTTCGAAGTCGAGTTTATTATATTTTTAAATGAAATAAAAGTTTTTTCATCAAAATATGAAATTCATTAATCTAACAATGCAATTAAACTACTTAAAAACAAAAAAAATATTATATAATAATTTTAAGTTATACAAATAAATTAATCAATGATGCCCTAAAGAGTACAAAGTGAAGAATTAATAGGATCAGTTCTATTAATTAGTCTTTCTTCTAAGCAAGCCTGCATAATTTTTTTAATCTGCACCAAGACAGTATCTTATATATTAAATATATAATACTACTCTAATGTTAATATATTTACAATGTTACTTTATATTATGTAATTTGTAATACATAAAAAAATAAATATATACTAAATATATAATACTACTCTAATGTAAATATTAAAATAATATTAAGATGATCATATAAAAATTTTGAATAAATTAAAAATATATAATATTATTAAATATTAAATTAAAAATATAAATATTTAAAAAAATTAAAAATAATATGAATTTGGGTTAATCTTTTACAAATATGAATGAGTTTAAATAAACATCAAGTATGTTAATATCATACTTAGGCCCGACTCATGAACACCTCTAATCCAAAACAATATTTTGAACAAAAATAAAAATTTAATGCATATAATTATATTAATAATTAGACGTATTTTTTATAATTATCTGGGAAAAAGAACATACAAAGACGAAAAGCCCGACGTGGAATGGTTGCATTGGGGTTCAAGAGTTGCGGCTGGAAGTGCTATGCAGTTGGGAGTCCCAAAAAAATAAATTTTATAAATTCCTTAATAAGACACGTGTCAAAAAAATCAACAGTTTCCACTCATGGGACCATATCGATGGCTTCTTCCTTAGGCACGCGGCCTACAAAGATTCCCCAGCCGTCATCCTCTCTCTACACTATTCCATCACGTGCTTTACCTTCTCTTCTCCCTCACACGTGTCATTTCCTTTTCTTTTTAAAAAAAATAATAGAAAATTGTGCGGAGATGGTTGCAATCACACCGGCTATAATTTTGGCATCTAAATTAGAAAATAAATAAATAAATAGAAATAATTTTAATTTATTAAAATTAAAAATAAACAGTGTTGATCATTCACAATAGTAATTGAAAAATTTCAACCGAGTCAGTCAAACGCGAACCACATAAACCATAATAAAAAGAACATGTGAAAGGAATTTTAATTAGTTTAAACAGCACTAATAATTAATTAAATTAAAAAAGAAGAGGCTGTCTGGTTAAACGGGAAAACGGGATGAAACAGAACATGTTGTCCGTACGAGGAAAACAACAAAAAAACAAAACAAAACAAGAAAACAAAGTTAATGGAGTTCGGAAATCTACTTTAATTATTTCACTTTCTAATGTAGGTTTTTTTTTTTTGATAAGATAAGATGACACATCTCTTAATGGCCAACTTAAACAAGCAATTGGATGAATCAGATGCTGCCACCTCTTCCTTATTATTTTTTAATTTTTTCATCTTATAATAATTAAGCTTAAGCTTTGCCCTTTCTTTTTCATCTAGAAGCTCTCAAAAGTAGAAGTAGAAAGAATGTTAATTTTATAATCTAAATTTTAATCATCATAATTAATTATTCACCTTAATCCCTTTGCTTAATTATTTTTTATAACTTAAAATATGATTTTCAGAATCTCAAATTAGTTATATAAAATTTATAAAATAAGGAAAAAAACCAATTAATTAAGTAAATAAACATCATATCAATTTTTATATTTTGACTAAATTTAATTTTAAAATTCAAATCCAATTATTGATACTTCGTAAAATTTTCTATCCAATAACATATTTTGATTTGATATGTAACATATGATATACTAATAAATATAGAATGTTGGAAAATTTTGACTGAAAATATTAACAACCCCAAGATTGCATAAAGTAGTAAAGGGACTAAATCTTAAATTTTGTTAAAATACAAGGACTAATATCATAATTTCACTAAATATCAATGAATGAGATTAAACAAAACTCTTCAAATTACAAGATTTTTTTCTAATAAAAAAAAAAACAAAGACAAAAATAATTAAAATACAAACTAAAGTACGATCCACAACAATTAGACTAATGATGGGTTTGGATGAATGATTGAATGCGGTGTATTTAGCTTACTTTTTGTATCACGCTACAATATCTAATCTCACCGTCACCGCTATTTTTATACTAACTGTAGATAAACGCACCACCATCTAAACCCACCCTAATTCTACAATAATCTACCTCAAGAGTTCTAAGATATTATTATTATTTTTACACCCAAATTTCTCTCTCTCTCTCTCTTCTTGCCATCTTTGTTATGTTTTTTTTTCTTCTATACAATTGAATTTCACCCCCAAATCCATGAAACATATATATTTCACATGTTGAAGTTGAACTGTTGCTGTAAGAACAAAAAATCCTCAGCATTCAACAAATTGTCTGATAAATCAGCACCATCTAACATGGGATAATTGTTGGTCTGAAGATCCAAGAAGCCGCCATCGCCATGGTTGTAATAATTAGCAGCTGAGAGACTGTGCTCATAGTAATCAACTTGGCTGCTACAGGCTTGGAAATTATAATCAGGATTAGGGTTATTATTATTAGTAACCTGGAACCCATTATTGTAACAATTAGTCAAATCCGAAACCGGCGAAACTTGGGGCTCGAATGACTCTGACGAAGCCGCGGTGGCCGTGCTCGAATTCTCCGAAGTATAACTCGGGGTTACTTGTGTCGAAAAGTCTTTGCCCATAACAGAGGCGGAGGGGACGACCGCGGTGGTAGTAGTGGTTGTGGTGGTGGAACCGGCGGCAGCTTGGATTCTTTCGACTAACCTAGGCATCCATAAATAACGCATGGTGTCCTTGAATTGCTTGCTGTTGACATCACATTTAAGCTGTTTCGCATGTTTCTGGACACGAGTTCTCCAATAGTTCTTGATCTCATTGTCGGTTCTTCCAGGCAAATGTTGAGCAATTTTCGACCATCTGTAACAGTTGAAAAAAAAATCTGTCAAAAAAAACATTATGAACCAATAATCATTCGAGGGAATTAAGGTTAAAAGATTTACCGATTTCCCCAACGAGAGTGAAGTTCGAGAATCAAAAGCTGTTCTTCAAGAGTGATGTTCCCACGTCTAATATCTGGGCGTAGATAATTCAACCATCTCAGCCTGCAACTTTTCCCAGTTCGCTTCAGACCTGTAAATTTATTTGGTAAAGTTGTGAGCTTTTTGATTCTTTTTATATGTAAATATATACGAAACATCATCAACACCTCACATTTTATAAGCCACAAAAATTTCTCTAAATTATATGCCTTTGCTTTTTCCAAAACGTACAGCTTTTGCTTTTTAATTAACAAGTTGTGGTGTTGTTTTTCTTATATGCATATCAAATCCTCAGCATCAATCAATCAAACCCTTAAGATTTCTTCTTCTTCCTTTTCCTTTTTTCTTGCTTTGCATTTTTGTTGGAAAATACAGAAGAAAAAACAAAAGGTCTAATTTCAGTTTTAGTCCCTTTACTATACTACAAATTTGGATTTAATCCGATCCTCTATTGATAAAATCTTTAGTTGCTACATATTTTTAAAAATGGCCTTAATTATAAAACTACAGGGACTAAAACTAAAATTAGACCGAAAACGAAAAACAAGAACTTTGCACCTTTTTTCTATGGCCATGAAAAAGCCTCTCTCATGTCATTAATCAGAAAAAAAAAAAAAAGACATGAAGAAGAAAACATTACACACAAATCAAAAGTTTGAACCAACTTGTTACATATATATATATATATATAGAAAATTAAATACGAAAAAGAAAAAGAAATTAAATTAAATTACCTGCACAACGAGCAAGGGAATTCCAACGACCTTCGCCATGGATGGCAATGTAATTGATGAGCTTAAAATCTTCTTCAACAGTCCAAGGACCGCGTATCAAATCCATCTCATGATCTTCTTCACTTTGAACGTTCCCTATACAACCCCTTTTCTTACCATCCATTTCCAAACACCTATATAAAAACCAAACTGTGTTTTTTTTTTCTTTTTTGCTTTTTTGATGTAAGAGATATGTATTGAGACAGAGAGAGAAAGAGAGAGAGAGAGAAAACAAAAGAGAGCTTTGATTTTTATTATAGGGAAGAAAGACAAGTACTGGGGGGGATTTTATAGATGGACTTTGGTTTTTGCTAACTGGTGGAAAATAATGGTAACCCTCTTGTGAGAGCCGCAATGGGAGCTTTGTGGGTTTTTTTTTTTTTTTTTTAAAACAATTAAATTAATATACTAAAGGGAGCTTTGATAGTAATTATATAATATAGTTAGCAAATGGCAACAAGGCTTTCAATGTTTGACACTTTTGACCTTTTTTTTCTAACTAAAGTTTTAAATTTATTTAGTTCCATTGGAAAGTCTACAATTGTGTCTATCTTGGTTTTGTGATTGTAATAAAACTTATGTGAATATTTTGCTGTTCAAACACTCCATTCCATTTGAGGGTTAGTTCATAAACAGTGGGAATATATTTATTAGGCAATTTTAAAAGAATTTATGAATTAGGCTTACTTATATTTAAGGTCTAATTCTGTTCTTGATCCCTATACTTTTGTCACATTTTAAATTTAATCTCTATACTCTTTTGTTTTAATAATTGAGGGATCCAATTGATAATATCGTCAAAAGTTAGATTATATTGTATTTTTAAAATAAAAAAATTGCTTACAGACCAAATAAGCATATAAAAAATATTGAATTTGAAATTGTAAGGTGTCGGATTTTGAAATGGGATTATAAGATTTTTTTTTATCATTTTTTAAATTAGTCGCATGAATATTTTTAAAAAATAAAAATAAAAACAAGTACCATATAATTTAATTTATAGGAAGTTAAATAAAAAAATATCTATGAAGCTTAACATAATTATTGTTAAAAAATATATTGTAAATTTGGTTTGATAATTGACATGAGTATTATTGCCAATGTAGGAAAATATAGGTTCGAATGTGTTGGAGCGTATTATCTTTTTATTTATGGATTGTGAAAAGATTATGAATAATTTTAAGCGTTTTATCAAAAATATTATTATATACATAAATATGATTTATTGGGTTGATAATTGATTGTTATTATTAGTGTTGCCAATTTGCATATAGCTTAGGCGGCTGTAGGCTATGAGTGGGAAATGTGGGTATAAGTCTATTGTTGAATGGCTCAGCCGAAGAGCCTTTAACGTAAATTGCTGCAATTTCCATGCAACCAAAACCCAGAAAAAAGATTTTCATTCAGCGGCTAATTAGCTCTCAATCTCACACGTAATCTATATATTTTTTAGTCATCACGTCCGATCAGAATGATCAGACGAATAAACTCTTTCCATATTATTTTTTTATTCATAAACTCCAACTTGAAATTTTATATAAATGATATCGAATTTTTTACCATTTAATCTGATAAGTGCGTTGACGTATGGTGTACTCTTGTTTGTTTCATTTGCAAGACTAATGTCTTGTTCTAAACAAACTCTCAAATTTTGTTTAGTTTTAATTTCTACATTTGCGTATTTAAACCTACAATTAGGACAATGTTGTATCATCAGTACAAGCTGCCAACAAATTAGTTACATCATTTTTTTTTATATGACTTGACTCGACTCGACTCAATTCATCTGATGAGGTCGTGATTCATAATATTAAATTTTAAAATTTTAAAAGATTGAATAAATTTTATGTTAAAAAAAATTTAAATTAGGTATTTTTTAAGAGAGTTTAAAGATGTATCAGGACAGGGAAAAAATAAAAAATGGTAATTAGGTAATTTTTTTCGAAACAAATTAAATTTTATTCACCCCTACTTTTATTTTAAATTATGTATCAGGACAGGGAAAAAATAAAAAATGGAATCTTAAATTGAATAATCATACTGAATCAAATGGATTAAATGAGTAATTGTTTATTAAAATGGGTGCTTGATTTGCAGTGAGGTGGTGGACCAAATGGGTGTGATATACATACATATATGGATATAAAATATGGTAAAAAAGAAAATTCCACACGTTTTCTTTTATTATTTTATATAAAAATAGATAAAGTTTCTTTCTAGGCTGATCTGCTTGTGGGGTTGCAATTCAGCTGCTTAGTGGTTCTAATTAGACAGCGACTTACCATTCTTCTTCCTACCCAATCAACTATCACTAACATTTAAATATGTATGTTCTTACCCATTATTAATAACTCTTCAATAAAGGATATCCATAATCTATAATCCCTATATAATATGTGATTATAAATTTCTTTTTATATATTTTTCTTATTAAATTTCAATTCAAGTAATTTTTATTACTTGAAATATTATTTCTTCTTTTACTCACATAAAAAATGTGACAAATTATTGTACATGTAACTTCTTTATATATATATATATATGCAGGTGTTTAGATCCTCCAATATTATGGAAAGATCGAGTATCTAAGTCGAACTCTTTGTTTTTTGTCTCTTTATTTGTTTTTTTCTTTGGCCGGAGGAATTTTGTTTTTCTTTGGACGGTGTTATATTCTCATCCTCCAATGGAGCTCATCAAATCCTACCATAATATACCCTCTTTTTAATATTATGAATCTTAAATTATCGAGATTAAAGTGTGATTTTATCAGATTTAAAAGACTAAATGATAAATTTATTATTTTTGAAGTTAAAATCATTTATATTCTCAACAAAATAATACCGAATATGTTAAAAGATTCGAAGTTGGATATTAACCATTAATTGACACCAGACCTCAAAGCTCATATATAGGACCCACTCAATAATTGCAATCTTTAAATTCCATAATAATGGCAAACTTTAATTCATTTTATTAATAATAATTAGTGATACTAATCACTAAATAATCTTTTTAATAATCAATCGTACAAACTATATCCAATATTGCAATACCTTCCTAGCAAGTTCTTTGGCAATCCAGCTCAAAAGCCGAGGAGGAAAAATCCAGCTCAAAAGCTTTAAAAATAAGCCCCAGATGCTTTTGTACCTCGAAAATTTATTTTGCATTTTAACACATTTGAATTTATGTCCTCTTGCATTAACATTAATATCCATGTCGATCAAGCTAAGACTCAATCAACATTATTTGGTGATTTTGGTTATCTCTATGACATAAAAAAAAAAACATTTGTTCAACAAGTTAAGGTTTTAGTAACTTAAAAATTCCAAGTTCGAGATCTACTCTATGTAAATATGTAGATTCCCTTTAAATTTATTTTGGTTAGTTTGAATTGAATTAGTCAATCATATCGAAACTATTGTAGCTTAAAAGAAAATTGGCATTCAAAGCCATTTCCTTCTTTTGTTGTTGTTGTTGTTGTTAATTCACTATCTTTGAAGTTCACCGTCGCATATTTTAAAACCCAAAATTCAAGAGTATATATAGGGAGGGATCTACTTACGTTAATGTAAAACCTATAATAGTTTTACACACATTCATAACTCTTTTTGCAATCAATATTTTAACAATTCATACATTAAATTTATAAACATACTTGTATTTGTTATGAGTGTAAATTATAGAAATGATCTTATATTTATATCATATTCACATCAATCCAAAATATTGTCATTTTAATATATATTCAACAGTCAATTTTTTTTTTTACATCAAAGAAATAGTTGGACGTTTTTAATTTACTAAAAACTTATGTACATGTGAATGCCAAACTACTAAACTCCTAAGCTTGAAGGTCCACTTGATATTTTGAAGGGTTCGAACAAAAATATCAAGTATTTTCCATATCCATGGATATGATTTATATTTAGGGTTCGAGGCTACCTTTCCAACAATGTTATATCTAGAGGTGTTCATGGGTCAGGCCTAAACATAATATTAACTTACTTTATACTTGTCCAAGCTCAACCTGGCCCAGAATATGAACCTAAAATTATGCCTAAACTCGCTCACATTTGCAAAAGACTAACCCAAGCCTATCTTAGGCTCATCCATAATTTTTTTTAAAATTTTTTAAAAAATATATATTTATATTATTTAAATTTAATATTTTTTTTATTTATTGTAATCTTTTGTATAGTCATCTTAACATTATTTTAATGTTTACATTAGAGTAATATTATATATTTTGTCACATCCAAAAAATCAAGTTAGTAGACATTAGGTTAGTGAAACCAAGAATGGTCACGTCCTATTTTTGAATTAAGGTTGTGAAAATTTTGTTAAGTGAGTTAATCTGGTTTAGTGGTTAGGTGTGTTGCTTGTGTGTGAGAGATTCTGAGTTCGAATTCTTTTCTATTTCACACGTAAGGATTCAAACACAAAACCAAAGGGTAAGCTAAAGCTTTACATATAGTAGTTCAAAAATAGGGGTTAGGACAAAAATAACAAAAATTCAAGGTTTTAAGCGAGCCTAATTTTTTTGCCCAATCCCATTTTCTGAGCCTAATATTTACTCAAATTTCAGACGAGCATTCGGGTCTGGGCGGGTAACCCAACTCATGAACATGTCTAATTATATCCAAGTTTTAAAACTTATATTCGCCTTTGAAAGTGTAATACATCTTACAATTGAGCCCAACCCGAATCAAATTATTTTTATTTAAATTTAATAATAAATACATAAATATTAAATAATAGAAGCATCATTCATCACTCAACAAAAAAAATATTGGCTTTTTAAAGAATCAAAGCAATCATTGATAGTTTGGAACATAGAATATATTTTCTTAAAACTTTATGATAATCCATTTAAATAAATAAATAAATAAAAATGGATACATATGTTAAAAGCTTGGCCCATGTTTATACAATCCATGGTTTCCAAGTTTTTATCACTTAAAAGGATTATGTGGAAATATAAAGTGAAATTAAGATTGGATAGAGCATGTCCCAAGTGTGAAAAGGGCTTTTTTATACAATTTCTTGAAAAGAAAAAGTAGAGAGGTTCTAGAGAGATTCCAAGAGCTCAAAGGTTGAATTAAAATATAATAAATTTGATGGATTTTTTTTTGCTTTAGGGAGATTAAATTAATGGGATATTATTAATACTTTTAATTGCTTAATCCCCCCATTAGGGAGCTTGATGGGGAAAAGCATAGCAAAAGATGACAAAGGGGCACAAATTCATTGCCCTTGGACACATTACCCTCAAATTCCACCTAATACACCCTTTCTTATGGGATTAAAACACCACTTTTGTTTTTCTTTTTTTAATTGTCACTTCTTTTTCAAAATTATGGCACCAACCCCATACCATATCTTCTCTCTAATTTTGTCATTTACACCAACATTCTTATCATACTATTTAAAAATTTCATGGTAACAGTATTGTGATATGTTGGTAAACTATTCCATTTAAAAATATTCATCATCATGTTTAATTGTTACAAAGAAAACAATTAGGTTTATTAGTTCTATTGGTACGTGTTGGATATAAAAATAAGGTACATTATATTTGTAAGGAGAAAATTTAGTTTCGAATTTTGAAAATGACATTGTCGAGAGAGACAATTACGGATTCTGAAAAAATCTTCATAAACTATAAAATAAAACTTAATTAGACTAAAAAAATTCATTAATTCTAATCTAGACGAAGATATGTTTCTCTCTCATGAAAGAAAGAGAGTGTGGGTATTAGTATATAGAAACTCATGTGGCTAAAATTAAAACAATTTTAGTAATTATAGACAAAAAATCACATAATTCAAATTGCTCATTCATTAACAAATAACAGGTAGCAACAAGTCAAACCTTAAGTTATAACTCTTGGCATATAAATCATGTAGTAAGCAATGACTGATATTGTTGAAGTGCTACAAAACTTTGTGCCTTGCCCTTAGTAAGGTTGCAGGTCAATAGCAACTAGTATGCAGTAGTGGGCTCCAAGCCAGCTCTTGAATTTTATTTAGGGAATTCTTTTATGATTATATTATTTTTTATTTTTAGAGAGTTAAAATGTAATTTAATATTTTTATTTTATAATTTAAACATTTTTTGAAGATTGCAAAGTTTTTTTTTTTTCATTTTGGGGGAAAAATCTTGTCTCCCCTTAAATTCGCCCTTGGGTATAAATCTAGGTATTTCTTACTATTTTATTTTCTCGTCTATTATCCATCTTTATTGTTACTTTGCTTTTCTTATTCTTTAAGTTCTACTTTTTTTTTTTTAAACTTCAACTGACTTAAGTATCAAGGAGTAATACAACTAGTTCAAGCTTTACAATAGTTGGACGAATCTAACAGAAGCTACGAAGTTTCGAGCATTGGAAGATCAAACATGTTCTAAGGAAAGCCAATGTAGTCGCAAATCAAATTGCCAAGATGGTATTTGCGGAGATGGAGGGAGTTAATGTTTTGGTATGTGCTCCTGCAAATCTTCTAATTATATAACTTTCTTTTATTCATCAAAGGGTACAAAACACACACACATAAATACCCTAAATTAAGTTGGGATGGGGAAATGTTGAGTCATAACAGGTAGCCTATATATTGACAAATCATTAATTAATTTGGTGGCTGAAATTGTTTCTACCAACTCCCTTTTTTTTCACTTTCAACAACTTTGACTCTAAGTCGGTCATATGTAAGCTTAACAGATTTTATATTTTCAAGTTTAAAAATGGACTAAATCTTATTTCGTCAACTTGGGGAATTTAATATTTTTTTAATATATTATATATATATATTTTAAACATTAATTTTATTATAGATTTTCATTATATTTGTTCTTTGTTGATACATTATCTAGAATTACCTAAAGTCTTTTCACAATCCTTAAATAGGAGGACAATACCCATATTAATCCAACTAAGACTCAATCAGTTTACATATATATATATTAAACATTAATATCATCATAAGTTCTCATCATATCTACTCTTTATAGATACAGTATCTAAAACTATCCATAGTCTCTCCAAAATCCTTAAATAGAAGGACAATACCTATATTAATCTAGCTAAGACTCAATCAGTTTATACACATATATATCTTTTAAACATTAATCTCATTATAAGTTCTCATTATATCTGCTCTTTGTTGATATAATATATAAACATATCCATAGTCTCTCTCTAATCCTTAAATAGAAAGATAATACCCATACCAATCAAGTTAAGACTCAATCAATTTGAAGAATTAGCGATAAATTTGCATGGAGTATCACCATTAATAACTTGTGTCAGATAGCAATTGTGACCGAATTCACATGTATATATACATATATATATATATATATTTCTAAATTCATGAGACCCCCCATTTTCATAAACCTATATTTTAGAATTTAATTACAAGAACCTAAGCAACTATCAGTTTACTTAATGGTTGCAAGACTGAAAAAGATTAACTGAACCAAAGTCAAACTTCTTTTTCTCAAAATTTCAACAATCTTTTAATTTAATAAATTTTTCAAGATATAGTAATTAAATAATCAATCTCATTGAATGCTGGGGTAACTGAAATAGAAGAATATTATATTAAAAGTAAGGGGAGTAAAAATTAAGTTTCTTATACTTTGGTTTTAATATTGGGTAAATTATTTGACTTGATTGAATTGTTAGTAAGTTTATATTTTGATCATTTAATTTAAAAAATATATATAAAATTCTCACTGAATTATTCAAATATTTTCATTTAAATAACTGGAAAAATATTTTCGGACTTTTTTTATCCTTTAATAAATTAATGCAACCTAAATTACTTTGTTTAGGTTTTTTTAGAGAGTTCTTGGTCAAGTAGTAACAATCGCTTTGTTGTAAACCCTAGCCTCTCTTTACTATCGTTGATCATCGTCGTATAGGCTTCTCTGTTCACACCATTGATACCAATCGAAAGTTCTCATCCACCTCTTCTCTTCTATGGTTTAGTTTTTACATGAAACAATTTCGAATGTTACAAATATACAAACCAAAATCTGAATGAGTTTCTTCATCTCTGGTCTGATCCCGCCGTCAAATCAACTTGGATTTGAGGTATGTCCTTCTACTAGTCGGTGGGTACTGTTTCGCCATACCAATCATCGAACTGTCACTTGGAGCTTACCAACCAGGCTTTAAAAAATTACTTAACAATCTAGTGATTTAAACGAAAACTTTCAAATAGTTCAATGATCATTTTATACCCTTTAAAAATTGAGTAAATAAAGTATAAACTTATTAATAGCTCGGTGATTTTAGGTTTAGTTCATCGTTTAACTTTTTTAACATAATTAATAGAATATATAATGGAATCTACTTGAACTAAATTCTATTAGTTTGGACAAATTCGATTCCATTGCTTTTTTTTTCTTTCTAATTTTAAATATATAATTTATTCTATAGAATTTAAAATTTTCACTAAGTAAAAAATTAAAAGGTAAACTATATAAATAGTCATCTAATTATAAAAAATTCCCATTTTAGGTACTCAAAGTAAAAAAATTACAATTTAGACATCCACGTTATATAATTCATTCATTTTGATCACTCTCGTTACAAACTCTAACAGAAATTTTATATGACATTTTTTAAACACATGGACTAATCATTAAATGCCACATGACACAATTTATCATATCATAGGTATTGCATACCACTTCAAAGGACAAAACTATAATTAGCCCAATACTAATTACTAATCAAAATAAAAAGAAAAAATAATAATTAAATAGGTAAAAAAAATCCAGAAATCCAAACCACAACTTCTTCCTCAAAATTGAACTTAGGATTTGATTTTCGAACTTATGATTATCAGATCATTTGAGGTTCTGTTGCTACGATTACTTCAGTAACGAGTTTGCCTACTGTTGGATTGGACCATTTCCCATTTTGTAATTTGCTAATTCCCAGTTTGATGAAAATTTCACATTGTCAATAATGGTGAGATTAAGGATAATTAGTTAGTGAAATAGTAATCAACATCAGGTGTAGTAATTTTTTTTCAAATTCTAAATTAAAATTTGAGGAAGAAGATGAGGTTTGAATTTCTGGGTTTTTTCAACTATTTAATTATTGTTTATTCTTTTATTTTGGCTAATACTTAGTATTGGGAAATTTATATTTTAGTCCTTTAAAATGCTATGCAATACTTATGACGTGATAAATTATGCCACGTGTCCAAAATGTCGTATAAGATTTTCGTTAGAGTTTGTAACGGGAGTGACCAAATGAACGGACTTTATGGGTGCCAAAATTGCAATCTTTTTATTTTGGGTGCCTAAAATGAGAATTTTTGATAGTTGGGTGATTATTTGTGTAGTTTACTCAGAAAATCTTTTTTTTTTTTACATTTTTTAAAAATTAAGAATTAATTAAAAATTGGTTTCAATTTGAATATTTTACAAAAATTTAATCTTATAAGCAAAAAAAAAATTAAATATTTTCAAGGCATAATGATTTATTTGACCTTCTAACTTGATAAAAAAAAAAGTCATTTTAGTTATTCATTTAAAATTTCACCTCTTTTAGCCCTTGAACTTGATTTGTTTGTTAAATCATCCCAAAATGGATAGAAAAGTTGACGTTTGTTAACATTGCTGACGTGGTAGTCTACGTTAATAATTAGTTTTTTAAAAATTAAAAACATTAAAAAGTTATATATATTTTTTACTTTTTAGTAGTTTTAATAATTTTTATTTTAAAAAATATATATTTTTTGAATTTTTAAATTAAAAATTAATTAATTGACCATTTGGCATTCTCGTGGTAAAATTATTATTTTCATTCATTTTGAGGTGATTCAACAAGTAATACAAATTTAAAAGTTAAAAGAAAAAAAATAAATAAAAAATTAAAATAACTTTTTTTAAGATTGGAGGATGAAATAAATCATTATGCCTAATTTTAATTATTAACCAACTAATTTAAGGTTTTGAGCATGATTGACAAATGGAAAATGAATAGCATTCCATTAAATTTATTTTATTTATAAATTGCACTAATTTTGTCAAAAAGCTGGCCAGGGTTTTCTGGTTTATGGGGTTGAGGATTCCAACGGGATGACGGTGCGTTCATGTCCTTACACACTTTTCTATTTTCATTTTATAAATAATTTAAAGCAACTGGATTTTCTGAGGATTTAAGTTCGAGTTTTATCTATTTAAAGCATTCTAATAAATATGCTTGAAAGTAATACAAAATTAAATTCGAAGCTAAGCTTTTATAATTTTTAATATCTATATTTCACGGTTTCAATTAAAAGCCTTTATAATTTTATTTTTCATTTACATTATGAGTGTGTCATAATCTAAGAATAAGCTGAATTAAAAGGAAGGGCTTGTTCGGGAGTATCAGTTTATAAATATATATAAAATGCCTGATTTGATAGTTAATTACAATAAGGTTAATTCTATAATATGTCCTGGTTCAAAATTTAAATTGGTCCCCGAATTTTAAAACTTTTTAATTGCATCTTCAAAGTAGTAAAATTGTATCAGTTAAGTCATTTCGTCAACTTAATTATTAGCTTAGGTGTTAAATGCTAGTTCAAACTGATTGGTATACACATGGATAAAATGGTAAGCACGAGCATATCAAGTACATGGACACGTGGATTAAATTGTAAACATGTGTATACCGATATCTATTTTTTAAAAATAAGTTAGATCTAAGCTATCCATACTGTAAGTGCACACATATTTACAATTTGATTCATATGTTTTAAAATATACTACACATCAATTTCAAACCAACATTTAACACTTAAATCTATCTACATTTGATACAGTTAACCCAATACAAAATTTAATAGTAATTTTAGAATTTAACATAAACTAATGGGTAAACTTTTGTTTACCTCAGATTACATTTTAGTAACATATGTTTGAAATGTTACGTTTTAGTCACTTACATTATCGTTTTGTTACGAAGTGGTCACTCTACAATTAAACTTCGTTACCTCCTTAACGACAACGTGGCAGTCCAAATGGGTTTTAAATGCCAACTTGATGTCCAGTTGTTGGGATGAAAATAGGCTTCAAATGCCAACTTGGATATCTAGTTGCCGTTAGGAAAATAACGGAACTTAACGGTAGAGTGACCACTTCGTAACAAAACGATAACATAAATGACTAAAATGTAATATTTCAAACATAAATAACTAAAATGTAATATAAGACAAACAAAAGTCCCTAAAAAAAAACAATTAATACAATCTACATATGCTTTGATATTTGTTTCTAATGATTCTTCTCAATGTGAAGCGTCTTTGACCCAAACTTATGTTTTATAAACAACAATTTGTTTGACTATTTAGGCATGCGAACATATATTTTTCCCAAAAGAAGTATATGTTAGGTATTAAAATTTTATGAATGTTTGACCACTGGAAAAAATAAATAATAAATATAGTTAGACAGTTGGATGATATAAAGAGGAAGAGGTGAAAAGGCAGGTCCAAATTGAAATTAAATATCAATCCAATCCATTGTATCTTTTAGAATAATGTATTAATCATCAAATCATTAGCAGGAAATTCAGAAGAAAATATCTTACCGACCATATCGGTAGATATAATGCCATGATCAAAGAATTTAAAACATTTACTCCTAACTCTAAACTCTAAATCCTATTTCTTTATATATATTATTATCATATATTATTCTCACCGATTTAAATTAATGTGATTGAATATTCTCATGATCGTAAATGTAATAAATGCTTTATGTTTTTTTTTTTACTGTGAATATAGGTTATTAAATGAATTATCTAACTTTTAAGTAGTGTGGTTGGATCAGATAAGTTAGGTTTTTTCAGATAAGGAATTGATTGATATTTTAGTTTGGATAAAATGATTAAATCAATTTTTGAGCGAATAGTTTGGAATTGGTAAAAAAAATTGTAATTCAAACAAAAAGTAGTTGGTTGAACTAATTTATAAAATTTAAAAATATTTTTTTAATTATTTTTATAAGTTTTTAACTATTTATTTTGAGTCAGACTTTATTTATAAACTTTAAAAAGAAGCTACAATTTTATTTATAAACTTTAAAGAAGTTACAATTTCTAGATTTCTTGATTATAAAGAAAACTCCATTGATTTTCCTTGCCGCTAGTTGACCTCAGTTAGCTTAGGCCGAGGCCCTTTTGTTGTTGTCATTGGGATCGGCAAGTGCCGATCGACTGGGGTATGAGACCTCAGCCCCTATCTCGCCTTCTCCCGATCAATTATTGTGTAAGGCAGCAGGCCTGGGGCGCAATGCCCTTGGCTTATGTTTCTAGTTGCACCGACTGGCTGGGGCAACAATGCCTCGACCTCCCTCAGTGCAGCCCCTCCTGCCAGGGCAGACACCCCCGCTAGCTTGCATGAGTGTCATGCGACGTGTGACGCTCCGGGCAACTTCGCCCACGCCACCTAGTGCCAACTGTCGCTCATGTTTGTTTGTTGTCCTTCATTCATTGTTTTGATTTCAGTTGGATTATATGCCCGCCTCACTTTTTTGGGTTTCATCAAAAAATTTTAAGGTTAAAAAAATTAATTAGTTTATTTTAGGCTCACATAAATTCTTTTTAATTTTATAAAAATAAAATTAAAAATTAAAAATGATTGCATAGAGATGATAGTCTACAATCTAATTACAAACTCAAAAACATGAAAAGCCTAAATACAACCAAATTAATTTCTCTCTATAGGAAACCAAAAACCTTAAGCACGCAAGAAAATATAATTTATTCTCTAAATAAATTGTCACTATTTTCTAACAGAATAATGATGCTCAAAATATGAATAATTGGCGTGTCATTAGCTCATACCATTGTTCCTATTTATAGGTGATCTGTCGTAATTTGATATGTCAAATTAAGCTTCCCCGTTATACTTAAGAAGTTATTTTTCAGGCAAATTAGCGTATTTTTGTAGTTTAGTGTAGATTTTAGATTTTCAATTTAATAAGTGTAAATACTTTCTTTTAATCATTTTGAAACCCAAATTGGCCAATTGTGCCTTTGGTGGCCCTAACATCTGAAGGAGTGTTGTAGGTACTCGACGGTGGCTCGAAATTGTGCGAAAAGATCACCGAAGAAAAAGATATCACGACATCGGAGCATGGGAATCGCAATACCCTAAACAGGCTCGAGATGAAGACCACCTACAATGGTACCGCAATATCCACCTTGGGTATCGTGATATCCACCTTCCAAGAGGGACCCTATTTCGATACTGATCTTGGTATCGTGATATCCTACCCTGGGTATCATGATATCCACATCGTGAAGGGGACAAAAAAATGATGCCAAAAGTAGTGTTTGTCCAACCGAAGCACTAATCAGATGAGGCTCGTTCAAAGGCATTTTGGTGACAAAATAGGATTAAAAAATTGCTACTAAACCAGTCAATTTTGGCTGAGGAGAGAGGATACACACATTAGGTTTAGTCTTATCTTTAGTTCTTTTAGGTTTTCTTCTTCATTTTTAG
The DNA here is from genome assembly GCA_025698515.1 of Gossypium sturtianum. Taxonomy (NCBI): domain Eukaryota; kingdom Viridiplantae; phylum Streptophyta; class Magnoliopsida; order Malvales; family Malvaceae; genus Gossypium; species Gossypium sturtianum. The sequence goes on along the minus strand of CM046945.1, from coordinate 159,869,771 downwards.
GGTTTCTTAGTTTCCATTTTCCTTAGCTATAGAAGTTATTTTTTTTGCAAATTTCCTCATTGTTCTTGTTGTTCTTCTTGTTAGTTATTATTGTAGCTAGGGTTTATTTGCACTTTTAGTCCATTTCATTTGCTTGTAATGACATTTCAACATTTAGCTTAATTTATTTCAGTTTCTTTTAGTTTAATCTGTTAAAGACTTTACTTTTTATGTTTCTTAGTCTTCATTTTACCGTTGAATGCTCATATTTACTTTTCTTTCAAGTTTTATAGCTTAAAAAATCCAATCTTTCATCTTTTTCTCAAGTTTTATGTTCATGGTTGTCATATTCTTTTCTTTCATGATTTTTAGCTCAATTTTTAACATGGGTAACTAAACTTTAAGGGGGTTGGTTGATGGAGATGTGGGTAAGCTGATTTTTGGATGAGGGACTAAGTTGCAAATAAATTAGACTAAATCGAATAGAGTTAAAAACTTAAGATTGATTGCCATAAGGAAAAATAAAGATGAGTGAGACCGATAGGAGATCTTATTGGGAACCAATTTGATAAATCACGGGTTAGCCTGTGAGGTCGAGAGATAAACCAGACTAATTTGTCTAATTTGGTAAAATTGAGGCCGAGAGGTAAAACGAAACCACTTTAGGAGTTTAACCAATTTAGATCCCTAATTCAGAGATTAGTGAACCACATCGAAATCAATCAACCGTCATTTGTTATTCATTGGTTAATTTCATAATTTTGCATATTTTACAATTTAGTCATTGTGTTAACTAGTGGTAAATTAGTGTAATTATTCTCGATTTTATGGATTGTCATACTATAGTGTTTAGCAATTAGTTAGTTAGACTCTTTATTTTGCATGCTTGTCACTAGAAGTTGCTCAATCGTCGACTCTCTTGGGTTTGATCCTCGGAGTACTCCGCACCCTATTGTACAAATATATTTGTAACATCCTGGAAAGGGCCTATGCATTTTCGATTTAATTGTACGAAATGACAAGTCTTAAGTAATATGAATAAATTTTTAATATTTTTGGAAATTCAGAAATGTATGAAAATGAAAATGGAAATGAACATTTTTGGAAACCTGGAAATGTAAGGAAATGATTCAAAAATGGAATGTACACATTTCTGGAAACTTGGAAATGTAAGAAAATGGCAAGTTTACAGAGCCGATCGAAAATTTTAGGAAACTTAGAAATGACCCAGAAATGTCAAGTTTTAAATTCTAAAATAGGAAATCAAGGCAAGGTGGCCTTAAAAGAAAAAGTTTGTGAAATTTGACACACAAACAGGCTTGGAAAAGTGGCACGAAGATGTCACTTAGGGCTCTCAAAATGGCGCCACCGCAAGGGGTTGGGCCCGAGTTCGAGTCACTTGGGAAGCAAATAAAGGAGGTTTTATTTTTGCTTCCATAAGCCAAGGAGTGGACGGCAAGGCTTCTAGAAAAAGGGAGGTTTATCCTCTTTAAAATTCGGCTATTAAGGATAAATAAAAGTTTTTTTTTAATTGGAGAGATAAATGATGATTTATCTTAAGTATTTTCAAAAAGAATTTATTTATCATAATTTCCATGAGATAAAGGCTGGATTAAACTCTTTTATTTTATGATAATTAAAGGATAAAGCTATCAAATTGAAGAGTGGTGGCCAAGTAAGGGACTCCTTAGCTGATAATTTCGTCTATAAAAGGAAGGAAGGAGGATACTCATCGCTTTTCTTTTTCTCTCTCTCTGCCAAAATTCTTAGGGTTCTCTCCTCTTCTTTTCTTTTTCCTTTGTCTAGCCGAATTCCCTAGCCTCCTCTCTCTTTTATTCAAAACCAAAAACACAATCCAACTAAGCCGAAATTCACCAAAGCCGAATCTTTATTGTGACAGAAGGGTGTTGCGATTTCATTCAAAAGGTAAGATCAGCTATTATTTGATCTTCAATCTCTCTTTTAGCCAAATATAGGAATCTAACTCCTTTAGAATTCCATGGCCGAAATTTGGGAAGGTTTTCTTGGGATCTAGTAGTTGTCGACTACAAGGAGAAGTACAACGAAGTTTCGGGATTTCTAAGACTCAAGGATTTTCGATGCACTTATAAGGCAAGGTTTGGGATTTGGACAAAAGGAAATTGACACCAAGGTAAGTGTATAAATCCTACTAGGATTTGGATTGTGGTTGAAAAGGTTTATTAATATGTTTAAATGATTGACCGAATATAGGAGTTAAGGATCTAAATCGATGATCGGTTCTTCGGGATTTCAAGGACTTCATTAAGCGAATCAGTGTGTAATCCCCACTATCATTTAATATGATACATGGCAATATTTAATCTATGTATATATATATATATTAAAGTGAATATGGCTAAGTACCCTAATGTGGTACAAAAGTACTGTGCACGCGTTCCTACTCCCATTAGGACTATGAAATATGTTATTTTATAACATGTGAAAATATATATGAATGTGAATTTAAGTATGAGATGCATGATATAAAAAATATGGGTCATTCGGGATTTATGAGAAAGGGGAAGTGAATGTGATGACTTCGGTCTCACTATCTGAATGTGGTGACTTCGGTCACATTATCTGAATGTGGTAACTTCGGTTACATTATCTGAATCTGGTGTCTTTTGACACAATTAAGTAGTCCGCGTGACTCACCTCCTCTCCACTCGAATCCTGCCTGGTGCGTAGCTTTGGTTCACCCTGACCAAGAGGACTCGGTCATAGGCTAAACACGATAACTAAAACCCGAAAGGGAACTAGCCGTGTTTTCTATAAACACAACAAAACCCTAGTTTTTTTTAAAACTTTTAAAATTACTCTTTAAATTCATGAAAACTATCTTTACAAAATTTTTCAAAAAAAAAAAATTCTGATTTATGAAATTACAAAAATGCCCCTAGTGGTAAAATTACCAAAATACCCTTGGTTTATAAAATGACCAACTACCCAACAGTTTTGCCAAAATTTCATTATTTTAGAAATGTTCAAAAACCCTAATTTGCAAACTATCAAAAATACCTTGAATTTTGGAAAATTACAAAATTGCCCCTAACTTACAAAATTACCAAAATGACCCTGATTTCCAAAATTTTTGCAACATCACCATTTTGAAAAGTACAATTCTCAAAAACAACCCTAAAAGTTTTGCAACTTTTGAAACGACCCTGATTTATTAGATTTTACAAATTTACCCTGATTTGTGAAAAATTACGAAAATACCCCTGTAGGACAAAATTACGAAAATACCCCTGGGTAATGGAGAAACAACAACAATGAAAACTACAACGCTTCTCTGAATGAACGAAAGTTCATAATTGGTTGATGGATGTATGAATGAATGAAAAGATCGTAATGCGTGTATGAATACGAAAGAACCACTCTTAAAACTCTTTTCATAAAATTTCTTCATGGGTAATCTAGTGAAATAAAAGTACTAATTCATAAAACTTCTTAATCAGATTCTGACGTTAGAAATGAGCTCTAGAGGACGTGGTCTTCGTGGACGAGGTAGAGGAAGGATGATCAGATCGTAACCCGTTAGATCGGGTCAAGGGGTCATCAATGAGATACCACCGCCACCACCACCCCAAATTTGTTGGTGTTGAGCAAACAAACTCGGACGGGGATGATCTTTGTGTCGCAGTCGTTTGTCTTTGCGAGTTTTGGAGTTGGTGGTCGTGCGGGAGGAAATTCGGAAATCGAAAGTGCAGCTCGAACGACTCAGAGCTAATGGAGCGGAGATGTTTCGAGGAGTATCTGAGTGGCACCCAGATCTGGTGAAATCTTGGTTGGAAGCAACGGAGCGCATCATGGATGAGATTGATTTGACCCCTGAGGAAAAGTTGAAAGGGATGGTGGCACTGTTATGCGATGAAGCGTATCAGTGGTGGTTAACTGTTCGGGATGGTGCCACGGTTGAGGATCCGACACAGGAATATGTTAAGGAAGCATTTCGTAGGAGAAATATGTAGGAACCAGTATACGAGATGAGCAAAGGAAGGCTTTTCTAGGGTGGTGCAAGGGAGCAAGTCCATTTGCGAATCTGGTGAATTCTCGAGGTTGAGTCGCTATGCTCGGGAGTAGTGGCAACTGAGCATGAGCGCTGTGTCCGTTTTGAGGACGGACTGAGGGACGATCTGAGACTGTTGATAGCACCGCATCAGGAGCGGGAGTTCTCTGCTTTGGTAGAAAAGGCCAAGGTGACCGAGGGAATTAAGGATTCTACCAAGCAGTGTGTGGATAGGAATAAGCCCAAAAGAGGTTTTGGACCATCCGAAAGGTTCATAAGAGGCCTAGAGTTGATGGGCCGCGAAATCGCAAGCTAGTACAGGATGGCGATCACAGTCCTTGTGAGCATTGTGGAAAGAAGCACTTAGGGGAGTGCTGGGAAAAGACGGGAGGATGTTTTCGGTGTGGGTCCAAGGACCATATGCTCAAGGATTGTCCCAAGAAACCAGATGAGAGTCAACCGCACTCGGTCGTTAGTCGGTACAGTAGAGGCGACACAGCAGCCTCAACGGGTCGTGGTTCGAACAACAGAGGTAATGGTGCTGGTAGAGGCCGTGGAACACAGGGCCGAGGTGCTGCTAATGCTGAGGCAAGGCAACCAGGTTTGGTTTATGCGGTTCACCGGAGGGAGGATGGTGACGCGCCAGATGTTATAACCGGTACGTTCTTTATTTTTGACAGGCCTTATTATGCCTTAATTGATGTGGGCTCGACCCATTCCTATGTTGCATGTAGTGTAGTGGAAACACTAGGCCTAGACTCTGAACCTTCTGATAGGCAGATGACTGTAGTAAGCCCATTAGGCCAAACTGTAGTGGTAGATAAGATCTTTCGGAATATACCCCTAGAGATTCAGGGAGTGAACTTTCGGGCTGACTTAATGGAGTTACCCTTCGGGGAGTTTGAACTTATACTCGGAATGGACTGGCTAGTAGAACACCGAGCCGTGTTGGATTGTGCGGCTAAACGAATAGAACTAAAGACTCCGGAGGATGAAGTAGTAGTAATGATCGGAGAAAGGAGAAATTACTTGTCTAATGTAGTTTTAGCGTTAAAGGCTGAGAAAATGGTTAAGAAAGGGTGCAAGGCGTTCTTAGCCTTTGTAAGTGCGTTGGGTGGAAAGGAAGAAGGTGTTAGTAGAGTTAGAACGGTTAAGGACTTTGAAGATGTATTTCCGGAGGAATTACCAGGAATACCCCCAGATAGGGAGGTGGAATTTGGAATAGATTTACTACCGGGAACAGCTCCTATGTCAATCGCTCCATACCGTATGGCGCCAAAGGAGTTAGTTGAGCTCAAGGCTCAAATCCAAGAGTTGTTGGATCGTGGATTCATTCGACCCAGTGTGTCTCCATGGAGAGCACCGGTCCTGTTTGTAAAGAAGAAAGACGGAACTATGCATATGTGCATAGACTATCGTCAGTTGAATAAGCTGACCATTAAGAACAAGTATCCATTGCCAAGGATCGATGACTTGTTCGATCAGCTGAAGGGGGCCGCAGTGTTTTCAAAGATCGACTTAAGGTCGGGATATCATCAGTTAAAGGTGAAGGAGGCTGATATCCATAAGACCGCTTTTAGGACAAGATACGGCCATTTTGAGGTTGTGGTGATGCCGTTTGGATTGACGAACGCTCCAGCCACGTTCATGGATATGATGAATCGGGTTTTTCAACCCTATTTGGATAGGTTCATCGTTGTGTTCATCGATGATATTTTGGTGTATTCTAAGTCAGAAGAAGAGCATGATGAGCATCTCCGAGTTGTGTTACAAGTGTTAGGGGAGAAGAAGCTCTATGCCAAATTCAGCAAGTGTGAATTTTGGCTTAAGGAGGTGACATTTTTAGGACATGTGGTATCCAAAGAGGGAATAAGAGTGGACCCTAGGAAGATTGAAGCAGTGTTGGATTGGAAACCACCTAGGTCCGTGGCTGAAATCCAAAGTTTCTTAGGTTTGGCAGGCTATTACAGAAGGTTCGTGGAAGGGTTCTCGTCAATAGCCGCGCCTTTGACAAAGTTGCTAAGGAAGGAAGTACCCTTTGAATGGACAGATAAGTAACAAGAGAGCTTTGAAAAGCTTAAGAAGGTGTTAACGAAAGCTCCAGTGCTAGTTCAGCCGGAGGCAGGCAAGGATTTTGTGGTGTATTGTGACGCTTCGCATACGGGATTAGGATGTGTGCTAATGCAAGATGGTAAAGTGGTCGCTTATGCGTCTCGGCAGTTAAGGCCTCATGAGGTTAACTACCCAACTCATGACTTGGAACTAGCAGCAGTGGTCTTTGCCCTTAAGGTTTGGAGGCACTACCTTTATGGAGAAAGGTCAGTTATCTACACAGACCACAAAAGTCTTAAGTACTTGTTGACTCAGAAGGAGTTAAACTTGAGGCAACGAAGGTGGGTGGAATTGTTAAAGGATTACGACTGTTCGATAGGATATCATCCGGGCAAGGCGAATGTGGTAGCTGATGCCCTAAGTAGGAAGGTTGTGTCAGATTTAAGGGCTTTGTTCGCTCACTTAAGTCTCAGTATAATGATGGAAGCTTTGTTGGCGAGTTGCAAGTCAAGCCTACATGGTGAAGGAGGTGAAAGAGGGACAGTTGGCTGATAAGGACCTAAGTGCTAAGTTACAGCAAGTCCAGAATGAAGAATTAAAGGATTATGGCGTCAATAATTGAGAATGACTGGTTGAGTAGCTGTTGCATAAGATTGTTGCGACTATTTACGTAGATAGATAGAAAGCAAAAATTGAAATGCACTAGAGTTGTTTACGTAGTTTGGTGTACACACCTACATCTAAGGGGCCTCACCTAAAAACTAATATAACATTAATTCAATAATACAACCATCAATTTAAGCCCAACCAATCTTAAGATTATTGTAGCCTTGAAGATGTACACTCCTAAGGCGAACTTTCATAAGCATTGGATTTGATGCCCTAAGTGTAGTATATTCATTTTGCATACTTGTATTTTTCGAACAAATTGGTTAATAAAATAATCATTTGTTTACATTAATATTCTTTTTATAACGTCCTCAATGGTTTTTGCACGCAAAGCAAAATAGAAGCAAATATTGGCTCACTGATTATCTAGCATTTAGCTAATACTAAACGGTATTACGTGGTCGGATCGTAATACATAAATGCAACTTATATTAGTAGATAATCTAAACGCATCCTTAGTCTAATTAGAAATGAGCAAGCCGATTGAAAAACTAATTGATGTGTCTAAAACTAACTATGACCATAATAAAGGCAAGCGCACCTATCGTTTAATAGTATAGTTATGGTAAGACCGATAATATCGTATCCACAAGGACCAAGAGGACTAGTAATTAATATCTTTTTATTATTTAGCCTAAGTATAGGAGTGATTTCTTTTTAAACTAAAACTAATTAATTAAAACACAACAACAAAAGAATTGGGAAAATACTTTTAGACAACTTTATGAGATAGGCAATACCTAAGGAAGAATCCACCTAGACTTCACTTATTACTTTTGATTCATACGATTTATTCACTTGTCTTAATCCGTAGAAATCCCTGATTTATGTTAATATCTCTCTCAAGACTAAAAACAACTGACTCTAAGTTGATTAATTGAAATCTCTTTCTAATTAAAACCCCTATTATCGCATTAACTCGATCTATGGATTCCCTTATTAGATTTGACTCTAATCCGGCTGTGATTTTTAGTAGCCCTATCTCTAGGGTTGCAATCAACTCCGCTTAATTGTGTTGATCTACTCTTAAACAGGACTTTTGCTCCACCGAATAAGCACATTCGACTTGGATCAATAACTTTGAATTATCAAAATAAGAATAAGAACTCACAATTAAGAATAAGAACAAGTATTTATCTTATAAATCAAATAATAATAAGATTCGTCTTAGGTTTCATCCCCTTAGGTATTTAAGGGATTTAGTTCATACTGATAGAAGGAAACATCTCAAAATAAGGAAAACAACAAAACATAGGAAAACCCAAAAACTTCTAAAGAACTTGATAGGAGATCTTCGATCTTGATGGAGATCCTTCCTCCGAAATTTACGGCGACGGCCAGTATTCGAGTATTTTCTGTGTTCTATTCAGCGTCCTCTTTTAGGTCACCCCCTAGGGTGTTTATATAGGCTTTGGAACGTCTTTCTTTGCCCCCAAGTAACCTTTTTCGGATAGAATTAATCTTTGATACGGCAGGGCCACGCCCGTGTGACACGCCCTTGTTCGATAGCCTTAGGCCGTGCTCGCTCCTGCTCACCACCCACGACCGTGTGATCTGCCCGTGTACATTGATCCAGGCCGTGTTCGATCCTAAGATAGGCCTATTTTGTCCCTTTTTGGCCCGTTTCTCGTTCGTTTCGACTCCCTAAGCTCTCCTGAGTGTAAAACATGAAATGAAAGGATTAGGAGCATCGAATTCATCAAATCTAATGAAAACTCATCCAAAAATAAGCTAAGCATGGGGTTGAAATATGTATAAATTAAGGTTTACCAAATATCCCCACACTTAAGCGTTTGCTTGTCCTCCAGCAAAATTCTCAACTCACAATTAAAATTAACTTCCTCAATTCATAATGTCTCATCATAATTCATAGGTAATTTATACATTGATAATTTAACTAGAGGAGTCCTAGAGATTCAAACAATCTAAGTCATAGATTTTTATAGCATGAAAACATAGGTGTTTCCCCTTACCTAAATAATTACCTCTGATTCAAAATCTGACAAGTATTAACTTCCTCACTAAAGATTCACTCAAATCACTCAAAGTGTTTAAGGTTCAAATTACGCACTCAAAAGTCAAACATGAAAAGTTAATCCCATGGGCTTGCATGAAAATCAAATCTCCACCACTATAAAATGAGATGATACACAAATCAAAAGGTCTTTTAAAGGGTTGTAATGGGGCTCGGGTTAAAGGTGTGGATAAAGGCTGAATTAGAGGGTTAGAATCGAGATTGAATTGATAAATTACCTAACTAGAAAAATTGGACTAATACTGAATAATTACATCAATTGAATACTTATCACTAATAACACGAGCTTCTTCTAAAGATAATGAAATTAACAGTTTAAGCTCATAACACTAATAATGAGTAAATTTCCACATTTTTTTTAGAACAAGTATTTACAATAATAAGATAGAATTTAACAACTGAAATAATGAAAATAGTTAGGCAACTGATCAAATCAAATCTCGACAAAAGGGTAGTCAAGAAAAATGGGGATAACAAATCAAATAACTGGGTTTCGGGTTAATATAAGTGGTATATCAAGAAATGGTTGATTAGGCTTCAAAGGGGTTCACTAGGGGTTAATTATGAAGGTAGGCTTTTAATGGAGTAAGTGGGTTAAATCCTAAGTGCCTTTATCATCTTAGTATATCAAATCAAAGGTGTGGTCTCGACATGTATGATCGAAGCAAGTTCTAGAATAACAAATCAATATTGACACACTCATAATTAATAAAGTGAGCACGAAAAGAATATGCTCTAAAAGGCTCAAAAATCTCACAAAAATTATGGTTTTTGATATCAACCTTGCAAATTTCAAACTTCAAAGTAATATTTAAATTTAGGGAAACAACCTAGAAATTTTTAATTCTGAAAATAGACTTATCATGCTTGCTTCTCTAATGTCTTAAAGTTTAAACCATCAATGCACAATTACCTATGACTTAATCTGAAACATATCAATGAAAATCATACATCAATAGAAGTTTCATTCTAATAGTAATATGAGAAAGTAACTTAAGAACAAGGCATAATTCAGTATTGTCTGATAATCAATTAAATAACCTCCCTACACTTAAGATGTACATTGTCCTCAATGTACAAAGATATATAATGATAAGATAATAAGAATATCATAAGAGAGGGAGAGAAGTGAAACTTCCTGAATTTTGGATGAAAGCCATGTAATAGTTGACGCGGAATTGTAGATATAACAAAGTGAAGTGCATAATTTTGAGCAACTATTAAGAAAATAAACACAACTGTGGAAGAAGGTTACGGGATTACTTGATTAGGAATAATTATAAAAACTAAAATAAAGTTCAAAATATAAAAGATAAGTCTTTTGGAATTATAATACGAAATATAAAGGGAAATAGACTAGAAATAAAAATAAAAGGAAAATAAAAATAGAAAAAATAAAATAATTGGACTCAAAGTCCTCATCGTCGGATGCGTCGCGAGGTGGAGGTGGCGGCGATATGTGAAAGTGCTGACAAATCTGTTGCAGCGTCGCCTCGATGCCGTCGAATCGTCGAGCGTTGTCATTAAATTACTGCGTACAATACTGCTTGAACCTAGTGAGGCACTCAGAAATGTCAGTCAGTGAAGCTGCCGCATGAGCTGGTCGGCGTGGCGGTGGTGGCGCAGACGGTGGCTCCTCGTGCTGTGGGGGGACATCATCAATAATGTCCTCTGGGTCGTCCTGTTCGGTGGGTTGCGAGAGCCGGTACTGGGGAGGATCAAACCCACGTCGGCGCTCAATCATCCTCATGTGAAGCATTGTCTGAATGTCCTTCGGGGACATCTGTCCGATAAAGGTGAGCAAGGAGGATTGAGATGCGGTGTTGAGGAGTCCAAAAAGTTGATCCAGGCGTGTGATGTATGGGCCCATGGAGATGACTCCTCTTCTATGCCGCTCCGTGTGATGTTGAATGGCACGGGCAATGAAGTAAGCTAGGTCGAAGACGCGCCCGTGCGCCATGCACCATAGAAAGTAGGCGTCGTGAGTGTTGACAACGCCGGTGCTCTCTCGTCTACCCGTCAAAGTATGAGCTGGGATAGCATGTAAGTACCTCAATGATGGGGCGAGAGCTGACGCCTTGGAGCGACTGGGGTCATAGTTAGCCAAGGAGGGGGCTAGTTCCCTCCAACAAGAAGAAGGGGAGTAGTGGATGTGGCGGGGGAGGTCCTCGAAGTCGTCGTCCTTCATAAACTCGTCGGTGTAAAGTCCTAAAGCGACCCCGAACTCTGGGACACTCAGCTCACGAACAAGGCCTCCAAGACGGAATTGGATTGTGCCGGGGTCATCAAAGTTCGTCATGACCGTCTGGAGGTGGAATGTGGAACAGAGCTCTAAAGTGAGCTCTAGGTATGTTGGCTCGACGATCTCGAAGAAATGCCCCCACGGATCGATAGTCAGGAGGGCCCGGACGGCGTCGGCTAGTTGGACCTGCTCCAAGGCAGCCCAATCAATGTACCTCCCCATACCGAGGGGTCGCGCGCCAAGTGTCTGAAAGAGGTCCTCTTGGGATCCCGGAGGAAACTGTAGGTAAGGGTGGCGCACTTCGGCGGAGGTGCTCAAGGAAGTCGCACCGGGTCCCTTCCGCTTTTTCGAAGCGGAGACGGCGGTCTTTTTCCCTCGTGGTGGAGTCATTACGTACTTGAAAAAGCCAAAGATTTTCAATGAATAAAGTGTCATTGCCAGCCAAAAACGTACTATCCTAGTATTCCTAAATAACCCTATAATAGTGAGATCAGATTATCAATTGATTCTAACATTAGTACTAGTTAACCAGATTAAACATTAGTATCAAACTAATATATTCAAACAAACTAACTATGGTGTAGAAAGGTGAACCAATGGTGTAGAAAGATAATAATATGAACAATGAATAATATCAAATAAATAATTAAAGATGAAAGAAATTAGTAACAATGGTGTAGAAAGGTGAACCAATGGAGGTGTTGAAGTGATGGCTCGGTCGTGGCGGTGGGCACGGGCGTGGTCTGCCAGCGGGTGCGCATGGAGAAGGAAAAGGAAAAGGGAAGGGAAAATGAGGAAGAGGGGAGAAAGGGGAGGGAAAGGACGGAGGGGAAGTTGACGGTGGTGGCCGGAATGGGGAAAGTGATTAGAGAGAGTAGAGAGTGGCTAGGGTTTTTGGGAGGGGGATTTGGGGGGGAAGATGAACAGAGGGTTGGTTTAAATAGGGATTAGGGCACACGGTCGGGGGCCACGCCCGTGTGCCCTTTATTTAGGCCGTGTGATTCGAAAATTTTGAGTTGCGGCACGTCTGAATCGTGCCCACGTCCGTGTTCCCTGGGCGTGTTGGGTCACACAGCCTGATCGCACGACCATGTGATGTTTTGTTCATTTCTCCCATGCCTGTGTAGAGGTTAGCACACCCGTGTTAATTTAGTTAGTGTCGACCACGGCCTATAGGCACGGGCGTGTCGCATGCCCGTGTGACTTACTCAGTTTCACCCACGGCTTTTTGGCACGGGCGTGTTACTTGCTCGTGTCACTTACTCAGTATCAACCACGACCGTATCGCACGGCCGTGCCCTTTTATCACAGCCCGTGTTTTTGAGTCAATTTCGACCACGGCTGTGTCGCACGGTCGTGGCATTTTATCGTAGCCCGTGTTTTGGGGAAAATTTCCGTCCTTGGCCTGCACGGTCTCCGCCAGGCCGATGTGCCTACCCGTGGTGTCCACACGGCCACGACCACGCCCGTGTGTAAGGCCGTGTGGTATGGAAACCTGCGCTTATTAATCTGGTTAGTTTTTAGTTAGGTGCTAAAAATCGAAAATATGAATATTAATGGGGTTAGTGTTCGGGTTGCCTCCCGAGAAGTGCTTGTTTAGAGTCCTAAGCTAGACTTACCTTGTATCAGCTCTTTTATGGAGGTTCACGAAGTTGAATCTCCTCTCTAATATCTCTAAAATCCTCACCGTTATATAATTTAAGTCGTTGACTGCTTACCTTGAATGTGCCATGAGTCGGATGAGTTACCTCGATTGTGCCGTAGGGAAAAATGGTTTTGATTACGAATGGACCTGACCATCTTGATTTCAGCTTTCCAGGGAACAATTTGAGCTTCGAATTGTATAGTAGAACAAGATCTCCAACTTCAAACTGCTTAGGTTGCTTCAAACGAGCATCATGGCGTCGCTTTGTTGCTTCTTTGTATAAACGTGAATTCTTGTAGGCATTCGCTCGCCACTCATCTAGCTCGTTCAACTGCATCAATCTTTTCTCACCTAAAAGTTTAAGATCGTAATTTAAGAATTTTATAGCCTAAAATGCTTTGTGCTCTAATTCAAATGGTAGATGACAACTCTTTCCGTAGACAAGTCTGTATGGGGATGTTCCTATGGGAGTTTTAAAAGTGATTCTGTAGGCCCATAAATCATCGTCTACTTTTAATGCCCAATCTTTCCTGTTTGATTCTACTATTTTCTCTAGAATACACTTAAGCTCTCGATTTGCTACTTCCACTTGTCCACTGGTTTGAGGGTGATAAGGGGTAGTGCCTGTAGGGTGTACTCCATATTTCTTTAAGACTTTATCAAATTGAGTATTACAAAAATGAGTACCCCTATCACTAATAATTGTTCTGGGTGTTCCAAATCGAGAGAAGAGTTTCTTAAGAAATCTCACTACCACTCTAGCATCATTAGTAGGTAAAGCTTGAGCTTCCACCCATTTTGACATATAATCAACTGCTACTAAGATGTATTTATTCCCAAATGAGCTAGGGAATGGACCCATAAAATCAATACCCCATAAATCAAACATTTCACATGATAGCATATATGTTTGAGGCATTTCATTTCGTTTAGAGATATTACCTGTTCTCTAACATCTACCGCACGAAGCAACATACCTGTTAGCGTCCTTGAACAGAGTAGGCCAATAAAAACCTGATTCGAGCATTTTATGTGCTGTCTTAATCCCACTATAATGTCCTCCTGATGGTCGTGAATGGCAATGTTCTAGTATTTTTTTTGCTTCTGCCTTTGTAACACATCTTCGAATTACTTGATCTGCACATATACGAAAAAGAAAAGGGTCCTCCCAAAAATAGTTTTTCGCATCAGCAAAGAATCGCTTCTTTTGATGATGTGTTAACCCTTTAGGCGGGATGTTAGCGAGCTAAATAATTCACAATATCTCGCAAAACCAAGGTACCTCAGTCGGAAATAGCAAAGAGTTGTTCTTCAGGAAACGAGTCATTTATCTCACTTTCATCGAGTTCTTTGATATGTGGATTTTCAAGTCTAGAAAGATGGTCTGCCGCGAGATTTTAGCTCCTTTCTTATCCTGAATTTCCAAATCAAGTTCCTGTAAGAGTAAAATCCATCTTATGAGTCGAGGTTTTGCATCGATTTAGTTAAAAGATAACGAAGAGTTTGAATGGTCGATTGTAAACGACACAACTTTAGATAATATCAAATACTCGTCTAAATTTATCAAATGCAAAACCACACCTAGCAACTCTTTTTCTGTGGTGGTATAATTTTCTTGTGTGGCCACAATGTTTTGCTAGCGTAATAAATTGGTGAAAATGCTTGTCTCTTCACCGTCCCAAAACCGCACCTCATCGCAAAAATCATTCGCATCACACATTGGTTCAAAGGGTAAATTCCAATCGGTGAAATTATAATCGGAGCATTTATTAATTTATTTTTGAGGGTATTAAATGCATCTAAACATTCCTGATCAAAATTGAAAGGCACATCTTTTTCTAGTAATTTAGTTAAGGGCTTAGCTATTTTAGAAAAATCCTTGATAAATCTTCTATAAAATCCAGCGTGTCCTAAAAAGCTTCTAATAGCCTTAACTGAACTAGGAGGAGGTAATTTTTCTATGGTTTCAATTTTTGCTTTATCAACCTCAATCCCTTTACTAGAAATTTTGTGACCTAACACAATCTGATAAACCGTAATATATATATTTTAATCCCATATTTAGCATACTTTTTGGATGATTTATCCCTTGATTCGTGGAATTTGATGCTCCTAATCCTTTTATTTCATGTTTTATACTTAGGAAAGCATCGGAGGATGAAAAGAACACGAAACGGGCTAAAAACGGACCAAATGGGCCAAAGTAAGAAATCAACACGGCCTGGAGTTCACCACACGGCCGTGCACCTTAGCAGGCCCGAACACGGCCTAGGCTCGATTCACACGGGCGCTCCACACGGGCGTGCCCCTGTCTTGACCTGTTTTAATTCCATTCGGATTAGGATACTTGTGGGCCAAGTAAGGCATCCCGAAAGCCTATATAAACACCCTAGAGGGCAACCTAAACGGGGAGTCAACAGAAGCCTTCTGTCGGGCGGCGTCCAGCTAGGCCAATGAGCCGATCCAGAGAGGTCAGAATTGTGGGATTTACTCGAAGAAATCCAGTTAATTCATCTCAAGAAGCCGAAATCATACTCAAGACGGAGGATCTCTCCTTCAATTCCTTCAGGGGGTTTTAGGGTTTTCTTATGTTTTGTTTTATATTTTCTTCTGAGATGTATTCTTTTATGATTATGAACTAAACCCCTCAAATACCTGAGGGGGATGAAACCTATGACGGATCTTGTTATTGTTTTCTAAACTATATGATAAATACTTGATTTGTTCTTAATTATGTGTTCTTAATTCTTGTTTTGATATTTCAGGATATTGATTCAAGTATTGATGTGCTTAGGCGGAGGAGGAATAGACCTCGCCTAAGAGTAGATCTAGCATAATTAAGCGAGTTGATCGCAACCCTAGAGATAGGATGATTTAAAATCGCTTTATTAGGGTCAAACCTAATATGGGAGTCTATAGATCGAGTTAATGCAATTCTAGGGGTTTTAATTAGAAAGAGATTTCAATTAATCAACCTAGGGTTAGACGTTAGTAGCCTCGAGAGAGGTATTAATATAAATTAGGAATCCTACGGATCAAGTCAAGTGAATAAATCGTGCAGTTCGAGTTAAATAACAAGTGAAGTCTAGGTGGATTCTTCCTCGGGTATTGTCTTAATCAATTGGTTTTTCCCACAAGTATTTTCCCCAATTCATTCTCTGAGTCTTAGCGTCTTTAGTTTAGTAGTTAGTTAATTTTAGATTAAACAACAACTCCTTTAATTCTTAGGCTAAATAATAAGAAGAAAGTCAGTATTAGTACTTTTGGTTCCTTTGGTTTCGACATTCCGGTCTTGCCACTAAGCTATACTACTGTTCGATAGGTGCACTTGCCTCAATCGTGGCGGTAGTTAGTTTTTAGGTTCGATCATTCATTATATAAATTTTAAGACTCTCGATACCAACGATCAAGTTTTTGGCACCGTTGCCGGGGAACTAAAATATTAAGAACACTTGATTTTTATTAATTTAGCCATTTTATTTATTTGTAATTTATTTTTATTTTATTTGAACTTTGCTAATTTTTCTCTTTCTTTGCTTCTAGCAGGTATTTCTAGGTTATGACTAGAAGAAACCCGTCAGGACCCTTGATTTTTGACAGTGAAATAAAACATACCACTCGCGGAAACCGAAGAGATGTCACTAAATAATTATCAATAGCAAGACATGAGGACAATGCCTAATAAAGCAGCCGGTGTTTTCAACCTTGACGCGGTCACCGTGTTATCTAACCAGGTAGAGATTTTAAATAAAAAATTTGATGTTTGGTATGGTTTTACGCAGGTACATCCGGTAATACAGTACGATACAAATGGAGGAAGGGTGAACAACACAGAATATCTATCCTACAACCCTAGCACAGAGAACGAACAAGTCAACTATATGGGTAACTATTCTAGACCTCAAAATAATCTTTATAGTAACACATATAATGCAAGTTGGAGGTACCATCCCAATTTCTCGTGGGGTGGTCAAGGTAATCAAAGACCCTAACTTCCTCCAGGTTTTCAACAACCACCTTACCAGTAGGAAAAGAAGCCGAACCTTGAGGAGATGCTAACGAAATTTATCTTGGTGTCAGAAACACGCTTCCAAAACACTGAAACAGCACTAAAAAATCAGCAAGCGTCGATTCAAGGGATCGAGAATCAAATAGGTCAGCTTGCTAAGCTGATCTCAGAAAGACCACAAGCTATCTTGTCTAGTAACACCGAAACTAACCCAAGAGAGAAACCTCAAGCAATAACTGCTCATGATAGTGAAGGGTTAGATGAACTAAAATTGAAGCAAGAGAATGTGATAGAGGAAGGTAAGGTTGAGGTAAGCCATGATAAACCAAAACCGGTAATTACAGAGTACCAACCTTGTGTGCCATACCCCAATGCGATAAAGAAAGACCACACAGAGGAACAATTCGGTAAATTTCTTAAACTTCCAAAGAAATTACATATTAACTTGCCGTTTCTTGAAGCTCTTTTGCAGATGCCAGATTCAAGGAAATTTTCAAAAGAGTTTTTGACAAACAAACGGAAGTTAGACGATACATCGCATGTGGAGCTAAACGCAGTGTGCCCAGCAATTCTACGAAATAAACTACCACGTGAGCTAACATTTCGTGTAAGTGACGAAACGATCACTCTTCAGGTTCTTGACACGGCTAGGACATCGGGTATTAAAGGTGGAACCAATCACTTCAAAGTTGGGTACCAGGTACTGTCAGATACAACCGACCCTCGAATAGCCGCTTCAGAGCTTAATACAAATGGTGCGACTCCTTTTACGGTACTTAAGGTCTTTCCATACGAAACGATCGAGGTAACTCATTCTAATTTCGACACTTTTAAGGTAAATATTACCCGACTCAAACCATATGTTGATAGAATTGATAATGAGTTTCGACTCCGTTAACCACCATGGCCATACGAATAACAGGTAAGTCTAGCTCAAGACTTTAAATGAGCACTTCTCGGGAGGCACCCCAAGCACTAACCTCACTAACGCCCATATTTTCGAATTTTAGCATCTAACTAAAAAACTAACCAAATTTTTAGGCGCAGGTTTCCCTACCCACACGGCCTTGCACACGGGCGTGGCCGTGGCCATGTGGAGACAGGACAAAACTTTTCCCAAAAACACGGGCTGTGATAAAATGCCACGGCCGTGCGATTCGGCCGTGGTCGAAACTAAGAAATCTACACGGGCGTGCGACACGCCCGTGGGACATTTGAGTCCATTTATTTTATTTTTTTCTTTTTCTTTTTCTTTTTCTCTTATTTTCATTTTTAATTTCTTTTCTTTTATCCTTCTCGTCTTTAATTTATATTATTTTCTTTAATTTAGGTTCAAGAGGCTGTTAACGAACGACCACACCACCACCGGAGTATCCTTCCCACCTTCACCTCTCTCCAACTTTACCGTTTCTTTTCATTGACTCCATCCAAAATTCAGGAAGTTTCACTTCTCTCCCTATCTTATGATTTTATTACTATTATCTATCTTTGTACATTGAGGACAATGTACATCTTAAGTGTGGGGGGTTAATTACAGTAGTATTTGAAAATCCCTGAATTATGTCTTATTCTTAAGTAATTTTCTCATATTACTGTTAGAATGAAATTTCTTTTGATTTATGATTTTCATTGATATGTTTCGGATTAAGGCATAGGTAATTGTGCAATGATGATTTAGACTTTATGAGACTAGAGAATCAAGCATGATGAGTCTATTTTTAGAATTAAAATTTTTTTAGGTTGTCTACCTGAATTTAAGTATTACCTTGAAGTTTAAAATTTACAAAGTTGACATCAAAAGCCATAATTTTTGTGAGATCTTGAGCCTTTTAGAGCATACATTCCTTTTCGTGCTCACTTTATTGATTATGAGTGTGTCAACATTGATTTGTTATTCTAGAACTTGCTTCGATTATACATGTCGAGACCACACCTTCGATTTGATATACTAAGATGATGAAGGCACTTAGGTTTTAACCCACTTACTCCATAAAAAGCCTACCTTCATAATTAACCCCTAGTAAACCCCTTTGAAACTAATAAACCGTTTATTGACTCACCCATTAATATTAACCCAAGACCCATTCTTTTTTATTCATTGAGAATTTTTCCTTCTTGTTCTAACCCTTTTTGTCGAGATTTGATTTGAGAAGTTGCCTAACTATGTTTTCCATTTCAGTTGTTAAATTCTTTATTATTATTGTATGCTTTGTTCTTAAAAAAAAATTGAAGTATATTTATTATTGGTTCTATGATTAAGTGAGCTTATACATTTAAATTCCACATCTTGAAGTAGAAGTTCGTAATTATTAGTAATGAAGTTTTAATTAATGTAATTATTCAGGATTAGTTCATTTTTCTAGTTAGGTAAATTGTCAATTCAATCTCGATTCTAACCCTCTAATTCAGCCTTTATCCACACCTTTAACCCAAGCCCCGTTACAACCCATAAAAGACCTTTTGATTTGTGTATCATATCATTTTACAGTGGTGGAGATTTGTTTTTCATACAAGCCTATGGGATTAATTTTTCATGTTTGACTTTTGAGTGCTTAATTTTTGAACCTTAAAAACTTCGAGTGATTTGAGTGAACCTTTAAGTGAGGATGTCAATTTTTGTCGATTTTGAATTAAAGGTAATTATTTAGGTAAGGGGAAACACCTATTTTTCGTACTATAAAAACTATGACTTTGATTGTTTGAATCTTTGGGAACCTTCTAGTTAAATTATCAATATACGAATTACCTATGAATTATGATGAATTATTATTGATGAAGGTTATAAACTGAGGAAAGTTAGTTCTTAATTGTAAGTTGAGAATTTTTCTTGAGGACAAGCAAATGCTTAAGTGTGGGGGTATTTAATAAACCGTAATATATACATATTTTAATCCCACATTTAGCACACTTTTTGGATGATTTATCCCTTGATTCGTGAAATTTGATGCTCCTAATCTTTTTATTTCATGTTTTATACTTAGGAAAGCATCGGAGGATGAAAAGAACACGAAACGGGCTAAAAATGGACCAAATGGGTCAAAGTAAGAAATCAACACGACCTGGAGTTCACCACACGGCCGTGCCACCTTAGCAGGCCCGAACACGGCCTAGGCTCAATTCACACGGGCATTCCACACGGGCGTGCCCCTGCCTTGACCTGTTTTAATTCCATTCAGATTAGGATACTTGTGGGTCAAGTAAGGCATCCCGAAAGCCTATATAAACACCCTAGAGGGCAACCTAAACGGGGAGTCGACAGAAGCCTTCTGTTTGGGCGACGCCCAAACCTAGGCCAAGGAGCCGAGCCGAGAGGAGGTCGAAATTGTGGGATTTACTCGAAGAAAGCCGGTTGATTCATCTCAAGAAGCCGAAATCATACTCAAGACGGAGGATCTCTCCTTCAATTCCTTCAGGGGGTTTTAGGGTTTTCTTATGTTTTGTTTTATATTTTCTTCTGAGATGTATTCTTTTATGATTATGAACTAAACCCCTCAAATACCTGAGGGGGATGAAACCTAAGATGGATTTTGTTATTATTTTCTGAACTATATGATAATTACTTGATTTTTTCTTAATTATGTGTTCTTAATTATTGTTTTGATATTTTAGGATATTGATTCAAGTATTGATGTGCTTAGGCAGAGGAGGAATAGACCCTGCCTAAGAGTAGATCTAGCATAATTAAGCGGAGTTGATCGCAACCCTAGAGATAGGATGACGAAAATCTGCCGGATTAGGGTCAAACCTAATATTGGAGTCATAGATCGAGTTAATGCAATTCTAGGGGTTTTAATTAGAAAGAGATTTCAATTAATCAACCTAGGGTTAGACGTTAGTAGCCTCGAGAGAGGTATATTAATATAAATTAGGGAATCCTACGGATCAAGTCAAGTGAATAAATCGTCTGTTCGAGTTAAATAACAAGTGAAGTCTAGGTGGATTCTTCCTCGGGTATTGTCTTAATCAATTGGTTTTTCCTACAAGTATTTTCCCAATTCATTCTCTCTCTGTCTTAGCGTCTTTAGTTTAGTAGTTAGTTAATTTTAGATTAAACAACAATTCCTTTAATTCTTAGGCTAAATAATAAGAAGAAAGTCATATTAGTACTTTTGGTTCCTTTGGGTTCGGACATTCCGGTCTTGCCACTAAGCTATACTCTTGTTCGATAGGTGCACTTGCCTCAATCGTGGCGATAGTTAGTTTTTAGGTTTGATCATTCATTATATAAATTTTAAGACTCTCGATACCATCGATCACAATCCCTTCTCGAACCATAAAGTGACACTTTTCCCAATTAAGCACAAGGTTCGTTTCCTCAGATCTCATTAGAACTCTTTTTAAATTTTTAAGGCAAAGGTGGAAAGAATTACCAAATACTGAAAAGTCATTCATAAATACCTCCATAATATCTTCCACAAGTTCATCAAAGATGGCTAGCATGCATCGCTGAAAAGTATCAGGAGCATTACATAATCCAAAAGGCATTCTACGATAAGCAAACGTACCATATGGACATGTTAATGTTGTCTTTTCTTGATCCTCAGGAGCTATTGGGATTTGGAAGTAGCTAGAGAGCCCGTCTAAGAAGCAATAGTACATACGCCCAGATAATCTTTCTAACATCTGATCAATGAATGGTAAGGGAAAGTGATCTTTTCTCGTGGCATTGTTTAATTTCCTATAATCAATGCAAACTCTCCAACTTTGTGGATCGCCCTTGTTGGAATCAATTCATTCTTCTTGTTGGCTATAACAGTCATGCCTCCCTTCTTTAGAACAACCTGCACAGGGCTTACCCAAGTACTTTCAGAAATAGGATAAACAATTCCAGCATCTAGAAGTTTAATTACCTCAGCTTTAACAACTTCCTTCATGTTGGGATTTAATCGTCTTTGAGGTTGCACATATGGTTTATATTCATCTTCCATTAAAATTTTGTGGGTGCAAAACGATGGGCTTACCCCTTTAATGTCAGAAATTTTCCAAGCTATGGCTCTTCTATGCTCCTTTAGTACCTGTATTAACTCATCTTTCTCATTGGGTTCCAATTCTGAAGAAATAATTACCGGTAGTATAGAATTATCTCCGAGGAATGCATACTTTAAGTGATTTGGTAACTGTTTCAATTCCAATTTGGGGGGCTCTTCAATAGAGGGTTTTTGTTTTAGTTCGTCGTTTATTTCAATGCCCTCATACTTCTTTTATCTTGGGGAAGAAATTTTTACCTCCCCCATCTCATTGGTATTGTCATCGGCCTCCTCTCCTTGGGCAAGACACAGTTCCAACGTGTCTTTATGTATGATTTCCTGAAAAGAATCTTGAATAGAATGATCAATAGCATCGATAAAATAAAAGAAATCATCTTGCTCTCTAGAGTATCGCATAGTATCATAAATTTTAAAAATAATTTCCTCGTCACCTATCCTGAGCATAAGTTTACCATCACCTACATCAATAACAGCCCTAGCAGTAGCTAAAAATGGGCGTCCTAAAATTAAGGGCACCTCAATGTCCTCATCCATATCAAGCACAACAAAATAAACAGGGAATATGAATTTATCAACTTTTACCAAAACATCTTCAATAATTCCCCTAGGAAATTTAATGGATCTATCAGCTAATTGGATACCCATCCTAGTGGGATTTGGTTCCCCAAGACCAAGCTGCTTGAACATTTTATAAGGCATTAAATTAATACTGGCACCTAAATCAGCTAATGCTTTCTCAATATTTAAACTACCAATTAAACAGGGAATAGTGAAACTTCTTGGATCTTTCAATTTGGTTGGTAGCTTATTCTGGAGAATAGCTGAACATTCCTCGTTAAGCTCCACGGTTGATATCTCTTCAAACTTCCTTTTATTTGTTAAAAGCTCTTTTAAGAATTTTGCGTACGTAGGCATCTGTGAAATAAATTCAACAAAAGGTAAGTTAATATGTAATTGTTTAAAAAGTTCAAGAAATTTACTGAATTATGCGTCCATGCGGTCTTTCTTCAACTTTGCCGGATATGGGATCGGTGGTTTATACTTTTTAATTACCGGTGTTACATTCTCGTTTACTTCCTCGCCCTTTTCCTTATCAGTTTCTTGTGGCATCTTCTTTTTAGCTTCAACCAACTCCTTCCCACTTCTTAGTGTAACTGCCTTCACATGCTCTTTTGTTTTGGGTTTGGTGTTACTAGGTAAACTACCTAATTGCCTTTCGGAAATTAACTTAACCAGTTGTCCAATTTGATTCTCAAGCCCTTGAATCGACGCTTGCTGATTTTTCAATGCTGTTTCGGTATTCTAAAAACGAGTCTCTGACACCGAAATAAACTTTGCTAGCATATCTTCAAGGTTTGGCTTTCTCTCTTGCTGGTAGGATGGTTGGAAAATTGGAGGAATTTGTGGTCTTTGATTCCTTTCATTACCCCATGAGAAATTTGGGTAGTTCCTCCATCCTGGATTATATGTATTATTGTAAGGAATATTTGGAGGTTTAGAGTTATTACCCATATAATTCAGCTACTCATTCTCCATGCCAGGGTTGTAAAATGGATATTCTGTATTGCCCATTACTCCTCCGTTTGCATTGCACTGCATCACTGGATGTACCTGCGAAGAACCACACAAACCATTAATCTTTTTATTTAATAGTTCTACCTGGTTTGATAGCATGGTCACTGTGTCGAGGTTGAAAACTCTGGCGGCTTTTGTTGGTTTTGTCCTCATAACTTGCCACTGATAGTTATTCAGTGCCATCTCCTCTATAAACTTACAAGCCGCTTCAAGGGTCTTGTTATTTAGGTTCCACCGTGGTTTGAATCAATCAATCGCCTAGTTGAGGGTTCACACCATTGTAAAAGGTTTGAACTCAGAGCCACAAAGGTAACCCATGGTGAGGGCACCTTCTTAGTAAATCCTTGTATCTCTCCCATGCATCGTAAAGTGTCTTTAAATCCATCTCGCACAAAGAAGAGATATCATTCCTCAACTTAGTCATTTTAGCCATGGAAAATATTTAAGTAAAATTTTTTTGGTCATTTGTCCCATGTAGTGATTGATCCTCGTGGTAACGAAGTTCAACCATCGCTTTAGCCTTGTTCCTCAATGAAAAGGGAAACAACCGAAGGCGAATGACATCATCAGAAACGCCATTAATTTGAAAGTGTCGTAGAATTCCAGAAAGTTTGCCAAGTGATTGTTTGGATCCTCATCCTGCAAACCATCAAACTGAACAAATTGCTGAATCATCTGAATAGTGTTAGGTTTTAGTTCAAAATTATTTGCAGCAATGGCAGGTCTAACAATACTTGATTCAGTTCCTGTTAAATTAGGCTTAGTATAATCATACATAGTTCGAGGAGCAGGATTTTGATTTACTGGATTTGCGGCAACCACAGGAGGTAGCGGATTATTATCAGCCATCTCTTCGGTTGTATTAGTTTCATCTTCTTGCTCTTCTTCTATGTATTGTAGACTTCACCTTATTTCTCTTCGGTTTTACGTGAGTCAGACTTTCAATCTCTCTGTCAAAAAGTAATGGTCCTGACGGGTTCCTTCTAGTCATAAACTAAAAGTTCCTGCCAGAAGCAAAGGAAAAATTAGTGAATAGAAATAAAAAGTAAATTGCAAATAAAAGTAAATAAAATGGCTAAAGTAATAAAAATTTAGCGTTCCTAATATCTTAGTCCCCGGCAACGGCGCCAAAAACTTGATGTGTCTAAAACTAACTATGACCACAATAAAGGCAACCACACCTATCGTTTAATAGTATAGTTATGGTAAGACCGGTAATATCGTATCCACAAGGACCAAGAGTACTAGTAATTACTATCTTTTTATTATTTAGCCTGAGTATAGGAGTGATTTCTTTTTAAAATAAAACTAATTAATTAAAACACAACAACGAAAGAATTGGGGAAAATACTTTTAGACAACTTTATGAGATAGGCAATACCTAAGGAAGAATCCACCTAGACTTCACTTATTACTTTTGATTCATACGATTTATTCACTTGTCTTAATCCGTAGAAATCCCTGATTTATGTTAATATCTCTCTCGAGACTAAAAACAACTGACTCTAGGTTGATTAATTGAAATCTCTTTCTAATTAAAACCCCTATTATCGCATTAACTCGATCTATGGATTCCCTTATTGGATTTGACTCTAATCCGGCAGATTTTCGTCGCCCTATCTCTAGGGTTCCAATCAACTCCGCTTAATTGTGTTGATCTACTCTTAAACAGGGACTTTTGTTCCACTGAATAAGCACATTCGACTTGGATCAATAACCTGAATTATCAAAACAAGAACAAGAACTCACAATTAAGAACAAGAACAAGTATTTATCTTATAAATCAAATAATAATAAGATTCGTCTTAGGTTTCATCCCCTTAGGTATTTAAGGGATTTAGTTCATACTGATAGAAGGAAACATCTCAAAATAAGGAATACAACAAAACATAGGAAAACCCAAAAACTTCTAAAGAACTTGATGGGAGATATTCAGTCTTGATGGAGATCCTTCCTCCGAAATTTGCTTCAACATTTGTCTTGAGTATTTTCTGTGTTCTATTCAGTGTCCTCTTTTAGGTCACCCCCTAGGGTGTTTATATAGGCTTTGGAACGTCTTTCTTTGCCCCCAAGTAACCTTTTCCGGATAGAATTAATCTTTGATACGGCAGGGCCACGCCCGTGTAACACGCCCGTGTTTGATAGCCTTAGGCCGTGCTCGCCCTTGCTCACCACCCACGGCCGTATGATCTGCCCGTGTACATTGATCCAGGCCGTGTTTGATCCTAAGATAGGCCCATTTTATCCCTTTTTGGCCCGTTTCTCGTTCTTTTCGACTCCCTAAGCTCTCCTGAGTGTAAAACATGAAATGAAAGGATTAGGAGCATCGAATTCATCAAATCTAATGAAAACTCATCCAAAAATAAGCTAAGCATGGGGTTGAAATATGTATAAATTAAGGTTTATCACTAATATACCTTATTCAAGTACAATTGGAGAGATGTTTTGTCTTGAGCATCGGAACGGATGACTCCCAGAAGATGGAGACATAGATGTGACTGACTGGATTGACAATACATAGGATAGGACCCAAGTAGAATAGATCCTAAATTCGTTTATGAATTTATTCATTGTGATGTTCATAGTGTAGCATACCAAAATCTTGAGTGGATGTTGGACCATATATGCATGACTCGTATATTTTGATGTAAGTAAAAGCCTGAGTTAAAATAGATAATGAATCGAAAGTTGGTGTGTTGGGTTTACGACTTCTTTAAAATGAAGCATCACTCACAATAGTGGAATTCATAACCCAACAAATGGGTAAATGATATTCTCTTATTGTCATTACATGATAGATGAAAAAAGATGTAATAGTTAACATGAGATAATATAGGATTATATTGGGAGAACAAATTTATCCTAAAGAGATTTAGGATATCCTATGAGGTTAACACACTTATCATAAGGTCACTGGACGAGAATAGCTTTCGTAATGGTATGTAATTAGGGAGAGCTCAATCGCGATACTATAGTGGCCTGACTTCGTGACTAAATAAGTTTATAATTAATAGGTGAAAAGTTGGAACTCAATTATAAATTATTTGGGTTTTAATTATATATCTTCAATTGGTCCCTCAGCTAGCTCTTTCAAACTAGAAATGAATTGTATGTAGGATCAAATGAACAGAAATGAATAAAAATGATGAAATTAGAAAAATGGGTCGCGTTCACAAATGAATGTGTTTTATCACTAAGGATAGAAATGACTTGAGAATTAATTTAATATTTTTGAATTATAATTAAAAAATTGAAGTTCTAAAAATGAATTAAATTAATTAGTTATTATGAATCCAATTGAATAAGTAAATTAAATATATTTTCTCAGAGATTCTGTTACATTAAAGTTGGTATGACTTTAACGGAATTAAAAATGGGTTGAAAAAATTATTCAATAGGAAATTAATTTAGTTAAAGAATAAACAATATTTATTTTTTGGAAGTAGAAAACAAGTATTAGGTTGGATTAAATTATAAAGTATTGAGTTAAAAGTCCAAGAAACTCAATACAGGAGATGACCAAATCCCCTCATCATAAGAGAGAGAGAGGCGACAACCCTAGTATTATTTACTAGGGTGTGTCGCCCACCCCCTCCCTAGTTAGATTAAGAGAGTGTTTTCTGTTTTAAATAATATCATTTGTTCAAGTCTTATTCAGCCAGGGTTCTCCTATCTCTTCTTATAAATAGATGGCACTGGTAAAGTTATTTACATAAATTTTAACACATAAGTTTCATATATTGCTATTATACTAGAAAGTAATGAGAATTTATTTTCTTAGAATAAATTCTATTTTTTGGGAATTACAATTTTTACCGGTTTTTATTGAGAGAATTATTTTCCTACTGAAAGTAATTAAATCATTTCGTGTTCTTTGTTTGGTTCGTGTTGTTTGAGCCCACACTCAACGCAATTCGAGGTATGAGGATAGTGGAGAAGGTCGTTCAGTTGAAAGCCGAGAACGATACAAATCTATCTTACATAAAACACAAGTACTTTTTAGAAAAATGTTTATTGCTATAAATATCACAAACCAACTCGGTTTTCAAAATTTTTAAACTTTCGTTGTAACTGAAAATCGTTTTCTTAACTGTATTTTTCTAACAATAAGAACTTCTTGCAATGTTGTAAGCACCGGATTGGTGGTGGTTGAACCGATCAGACTATTGGTTTACAATTCAACTGGTCCAAGAGTTACAAAAATAAAGTTTCAAGAAAAAACTCTAAAATGTTCAAAAATTTCAAAAAAAGAAAAAAAGAAAAAAAGAAAAAATAATGAAATAATAAACATAAACAATAATGAAAATTATTTGGTACACTGGTGGTGAAAATTTTTATCTACACAAGCGGGATTAAGATTTTGCCATGTGTCTTTAAGTTGTATTTTTAAACATAAATAAATAAAATATGTGACAAAATCTGAATGCCACTTATGGAATTACAAATTTCCACGGTTTGTGCACCAAATAATTAGTCAAATAGTAATATAAACATAAACATTCATTTTATAAGTCATAGAAAATTTAAATATTTAAACTTAAATCTCATTCAAATGATTTTTAACTAGTTTTGCACTAGTTCACTCCTCCCATTTTATAGCTTGGTTGAATTGATTGTACCACAAATTCTCAGTTCAACTAGGCAGTCCAATTTAGTTTTAACAACCATGACTTTGGTCTTCCAAAAAACTTCTTAGTGAAAGTAGCTTGCAAGAAAGAAATAAACACAAAACTGTATCAAGCAAAATAGCCCCTCTAGAGTATATTTGATACTCTCATGTTTGCACCCTTTATGGAAGATTGTAGTATCATTTTATAAGCTTCGTTTAACTAGTTAAACACAACAAGACAATCTTCCGAATTTTTAGAATGAAAAACATAATAATCCTTTTAATTTAACAATCTTATCGTAAGTCAATCATATCTTTATCCATAAAAAGAGAAAAAAACAAATTTCACTAACTAACTACCTTCTATAATTTAGTTTCTCATCACAAATAAAATCTCTTTACTAACTACAACTAAAACTCAAAATATAATAATAATAAAGATTATTACAATTGAAATTGTCAACTTTAACTATATCAATGAAATGTTAATTGGAATACTATTTGTACTATTACAAAATGTTGTATAACATTTAGCTCTAACAACAATTTTATGAGAAATCAATCATACAAGATAATCAAAACTCAAACAAGAATACATATATGTAATCATTAAAAATTAAGTCTTGATGGATGTTGATACAGTGATACAACAAGGGTTGAGTGTGGAGGAAAGAGAGAGTGAGTGGTGGTTGTTGTGGAGCCCAGTTCAATCCGATTGGGGTGGAGAGTCGGGGGTTATGAAGAGTGGTGGAGAAAAGAGTGTAAAGGTTGAGGATTGAAAGGGTGTTGGAAGAGTGTAGGCTTAGTATTTTCAAAAAGTCAAACCCTTCTTCCTTATTCCTGAAGGTACTTATAGGAAGAGATCCCATGTAAGGTGGTGTTAACGGGTTGTACTTGCCATCTAGCCATCATTACGGAGCATGCGGGAGGGATGTCTTTGATTGGACAAGGATGTATGTGACAGGATAGATCTTGTCATTCATTCTGGCTCTAATGGGATTAAACAATTAAGCCTATGTGATATTCAGTGACCAATGACTTCATGTTTCCTATGAAGATTAAGCCATCTGTTGCCCAAGTAGTTATCTTGGGAAGGTGAGCTCGCAAGTAACCTCCGACTTGCTGGTGGCAGGGTTACTATTCAGGCTTCTTCTTGGCTTGCCATGTGTCCTAACGTGGATGGGGGTATAACAATATCCCCTCCTCTTTGATTTGAGAAGAAGGTTACAAAGTGACTTTCTTTGCGATGTTTTGATATGATAACTCTCTCTTTTCCAAATTGCTTCGGATGGTGGCTATACTTTATAATGAAACGTTATGTCCAAACGTTTGAAATTTTGCCATAAATATACTTTGAAGATTGTGTTTCTTGGGAGTCTTGATAATGATGAACAACAAACTTTTGGGATACGTGGTGAGTTTTCATTGAATGCTAGTTGTCCTTTGAAACGGTGCATTTTGGGAGATAAGTCTATATATTCTCAGTTGTCTTCTTCGAAGTTACTTTGCCTTATTTTTGTTTTTGAAATTTTTGTAACTGTTGTTGGCGATTTCCTTGCTTCTGT
The DNA here is from genome assembly GCA_025698515.1 of Gossypium sturtianum. Taxonomy (NCBI): domain Eukaryota; kingdom Viridiplantae; phylum Streptophyta; class Magnoliopsida; order Malvales; family Malvaceae; genus Gossypium; species Gossypium sturtianum. The sequence continues at coordinate 159,840,373 of CM046945.1, read as the reverse complement.
TAATTTTCTACAACGATTTCTGCATTTTAATGGTTTGTGTGCTTCCATTCACCTTATGGTGCTTTTTTTTTTGTCATTGTTAAAGCAACTTTTTGCATTTTGCTGAAAAATGGCCAAAGTTGGTGAATAATCAGGCAAGAGTCAGAGTAAGGGTGGTGGCTGTATTGGTCGTGCTTTGTCGAAAGCAGTGGCGAAAAGTCAGAAGCCAAGTACGAAAAAAATTGAAAAGTCAGAAGTCAAGGACGAAAAATTCAAGAGGAAGAGTGATTAGCTGGTAGTGGGTCTTAATTATCAGTACTCCACCACCTACCGAGAGATGAAGAAACTGCTAATGTGTCGTGGGTTACTTACAAAACATCACAAGTACGAGTTCAGCATCCTGGAAGGATCACATCATCTCAATGAAGTGTTTGGCCCAGAATCTATTGCAGGGAGGCATGGATTCTTCTTTCTATTATTTCTGCTTGAAGCAAGTTTTACTCTTCCTCTCCCCGACTTCATCCGGGATGTTCTTTATGATTAATGTAGCGCTAGGGTAGTTGATAAGTTTCTCTTGGTGATTTCTCATTGGATTTTTTTATTTTGTACCATATGAAGGGTATATATTTTTTTGATTGAATGTTTCACAATATGTATTTTTTATGGGAGTTGAATGAGGAGAAGTTTTCCAGGTTGTTCAATTTTTGCCCTGGTTCGATGGCCCTACGTACATACAACATATTTTATAGTGAGAAAGTTACTATAGATGTTGACTATAGCGAATACATCCTCGTGGAGCTAAAATTTTGGAGTAGATTTGGTTTTCCCACCTAATGTACGCGTCCTTCCACTAAAAGATGGTTTTATTGTCCGTATCTGCAGAATGTTCTCGGAGGTTCTCTTGAATATAAAATGATGAATTAGAAAGGAATATTTTTGGTTACCCTTGAAATTACTTTGAGAGGCATTTTTAAATATTGTCTTGGGGAGGAGGGTGTTTTTGGGTTCACCTCTAGAGATATAACGGATGGTTTCCAATGAAAATGGGAAGTGCCCTTAGCGTCTCATGCTTTCCCTTTCTATTCCAAATTTAGTATTCCCAAGTGTCTATGAGAGGTAGCATTGGAGCCCATTTGCTATATTACAAAATTCTGGAATCTGCCTTATCATAATTGGAATGTACCACAAGGAAATAGGCAAACAATTCCTCGAGTCCGCGATGATCGTCATGTATAAACTGTCAAACTCTTTTTTGATGAGGACACTTCTGGTAATGGCCTTCTAGGTAACTATTTCTCGTTGCTATCATGTTACCTAGCTAAGCTTATCATTGGTTGTATTGTGTAGGTTGTAACCCTTTTGTGGGTTTAAAAAGGCCTTTGGAAAGTGTTGAAGATACCAAGAGGAAGCGGCTTAAGGAAGTACCATATGGTAAAGGGGCTTCCTTTAGGTCTATAGGGATAGTTATTCATGACTTGACGGGTCCTGATATTTCTTCCTGACATCCAAACTCTTCAAGCAGGCGGCCTCGTTTTTCTTTCGAGAACTTATCTAGGGTTTCTCCTAGTGGGTCCTTGGTACATGCTCCGACTTAGCCCTCAAGAGATGTTATTGCTTAGTCGGGAGGGCCTACACACTCCTTGTAACAACCCGATAGTCACGGGTGTCGGAAAGTGCATTCTCAAAACTCCGTTCCTGTAAATCGGACTCGTACGAAGCTAGTTGTGTAGTTAATTAGGTTTCGGTTAAGCGAATTTTCTTGAATTGAAAGTAATTAGGTAAGGACCAAATTGTGTATAGGGTGAAAGTTGAATTATAGATTAAAAAATAATTAAAGGGCCAATGTAGTAATTATACCTATGTTATAAAAAAATATGTTAAAATATGTTATCTTAATAATTAAGTAAATGTATATATATTATATAATAATAATTGGTATAATGAAACAAGATAAGTATTAAAAGAAAGAATTAAAAAGAAAAGAAAAGAAAGAACGACATACAAAATTTAAGAAAGAAAAAGAGAAAGAAAGAAGAAAAGGAGACCCACGGCTAGGGACTTCTCGGGTTCAAAGTTCAATTGGTTAGTCAATTTAGTCCATTTTCTTGTAATTTGTATGTTTTTGGAATCCTGGTATCTAGGGCAACCCGACCCATGTCGAAATTTTAGCAATTATTAAGATTTTAAATGTTGTTATTATTGAATAGTTTAAGTATTATGGATTAAATTGATAGATTTTTAAGCTAGAAATAAAAAAGGATTAAATTGTAGAATAAATTGTAAATTTTGAGTAATAAAGACTAAATTATGAAAAATTAAAAATTTAGGGATTTAATTGAAATTAGGGAGCTAAATTTAGCTTAAAGTGAAATTAGTATAAAAATATAAGATTAACTATAAAGAATAAAAATTAGTCTCGATTTAGGGACTAAATTAAAATTTAGGCAAATATTGAGTAAAAATTTAAATATTCAATATGAAATTTAATTGTGTTGTATTGATGAATTTTAATTATTTTAATTCCGTAGCTAAGGTTGTACCGGAATCCTCGACTAAAAAGGGAAAAGATAAAATCGACGTCGAATAGCTCGGAATTCACGATTTGTATTTCTATAATCTGAATCTAGTTATTAATTGTTGCAATTCGATTTAATGCATATGGCAAGTGTTTGAGGTGAGTATTTGACAGGTTGATAGTTGAGTGAAATGGATTGAATTGATATATACATTATGAATACAAATGTGAAAGTCGGATATTGATTATTATAGATTGAATTGAATTCATGTGTATATGTGATTATATGAAAACTTGATTTTGGATATTGGTTGTATTGAAATGTGAAATTAAACCCTATTAACTGTGTCGGGCTGAGTCGGATATAGATGGCATGCCATAGGATAGGAAGAGTACAGGGATTTTTTTGACTTCAAGTTGATGAGGCACTGGGTGCCAATTTTCTTCGATTTAACCGTTGAGACACTGGGTGTCAAGTTTATGTAGCGCTGGGCGTAGTTACTACTTCAAATTTATCCGATGAGGCACTGGGTGTCAAACTGGTGTGTTGGTTGGATCCGTGTATCCGCCCGAGTTCGAGTCATGTTAATAGGGGTAATTAAATAAAACGGTTCTATGATTGATATTGGATGATATTGTATGAGAATTGAAAACTGGATAGTGATTTGAAACATGAAAAAGAGATATGTTGTGATTAAATGAGATAGATAAATTATGTACTCATGAACTGGATATGGAATGAATAATGCCATTGTTTAAATGAAATGTGAATCAAATAGTGAAAAGCTATTTCAATTGTACATTTGTAATCTCTTGTCTTTAAATATTCGGATTATAGAAATATCACTAAGTTTTACTCAGTGTATGGTTTTGTTTTTCCGTGCGCAGATTAGGTACTTCTCCTTTGATCGCCGATTCAGCATTCAACAACGATTCTGAACTCAAATGTGGTGTTTATCTTTTGTGTCGACATGTACCTAGGATGTCTAAATGATAGTTATTTTGTGGATGGATTGTAAATGAGGTTATAAGTGTAATGTTGGTTTGGTATATATATATAAACATGTGTTTGTGTTTGATGCCATAATATGGTATGTTGAATTGAACCAAGATAGGTTAGGTGTTAGTGAATTTTAGTTGATGCTTAGGTGGTTATGAACTAGGCTAAATGGAGTGATTTTGGTATGTTTATAATTTGGATTTGAATGATGCATTAACAATATGTTTTGATGAGATAAATGTGGTACCAAAGAGGGTACATTGGTTAGGCACTTAGGATGATTGTTTTGGCATGTTTTGAATGTGTTTGATCATGTTTTGAACAGGTTAAACGAATGGTTTTTGAGTTGTTTAATGTCCAAGCTTGTAGGAAATGGTAAATTTGTTGTTTAAGGCACATTTTAGGTCCACACGGCCAGACACATGGGCGTGTGACTCTGCCGTATGTCTAGCACACGGGCGTGCGAGGCCATTTCGAAAGGTACACGGCCTGACCACACGGCCGTGTGAACCCTGCAGTTAAAATTTTTCTAACTTTTTCCTAAAATTTTCAAATGTTCCCGATTTAGTCTCAAATCGTTTCTAACGTGTTTTCAAACCCGCAAAGGCTTAATAAGAGACTCTATGCATGTTAATGATGAATCATTTTATGATTTTTGAAATGTTTGAAATGAATGATTAGATTACGATTACTCGGTAATGCTTTGAAACCCTATTTCAGCGGCGGATACGGGTTAGGGGTGTTACACTCCTGCTTAAGTCACACGCTTGTGAGGGTGTTTCAAAATGAGAGGGATGGTGAAGGAGATAGAAGAGTTCATCGCACAAATCCATGAGCGTGGTCAGAGGATTTTTCATTTAGAGCTCAATCCCCATACTGCTATTGGGAGGTTAGAGAGGGAGGAAATGGTAAAACGGATGGAGACGAAGAAGGTCATGGATAGAATGGAAGCAGTTTTTCCTGTTATTAGTGTGTAGGGGGTGCTTGTTGTTATGCAAGTGGCTTTCAGTCCACTGAACCTTGTAGGGCTAAATTTGCAACCCTTATTTGACATGCTTCGGGAGGATCATAACCTTGGTTTCGATGTATACTACCCCTACAGACCTGAATGGGCTAAATGTTTGGGTTGATTGTTAAATGCTAGCTTTAGAGGTAATTGTTCCGTTATATGCTGTAGCATCTTATAACTTGGGTTCGACGATCGTATCAGGTAAGGGGCGTTACATTTATTGGTATGAAAGCTAGAGTTTAGTCGATTCCACGGCTGAATGTAGCGTGTTTAGAGTCTAGAAATTACATGCCACATATAACCTGAGATAGTGTGATGTTATCTGACCCTGTTTTCTTGTAGATCTAAAAGATGTCAGCTGATTCTAACCGTGTTGTTACCGATGAAGTCAAAATTAATGTTTCAGCTCCTGAGCAAGGAGCAATAGTTTTCCAGTTCCATAGATGTCCGAGAATAAGGCAAAAAATGCCTACCCTGACACCCCCTGGTCAATGGTTCAATGAATTCTTATGAGCCAGTCCTGTGGCTCCGCAACCTCCACCCCCTACTGTGCCTACCCCGACCCTGAAAGTTCAACTATATTTGCATAGACCTTCGATAGATAAAATAAAAAAAAATATGGGGCCGAATAGTTCAGAGGCAAGACAGATGATGATCTTGCCAGAGTTGAATTTTGGTTAGAAAATGGCATGTTCACCTGACGACTATTTGTGATGTGTTGTATCACTATTGAAAGATGAGGCGTATTAGTTGTGGCTTACATTGATAGCTATTGTACCGAAAGACAGATTTAACTAGAAACTTTTCCGAGTTGAGTTTCGAAAGAAATATGTTAGTGAACGATACCTAGACAAAAAAGAAAGAGTTTATCGAGCTGAAACAGGGAAACAAGTATGTATCAGAATATGAACAAGAGTTTGTAAAACTTTGGAAGTATTCTTGCGAGATTGTACAGACCGAAGAAGATATGTGTGTTTGTTTTGAAGACTGGCTGAATGATGGAATTAAAATGTTGGTTGGAGCAATGGAAATACGGGAATTCGTGGTTATGTCTGATCTAGCTCGGAAAGTGAAAGAAATATTTAATAGTAAGAAAAAAGCTAAAATGAAATTTTGATATTTTGGTAAATGGAATGTGTTTAAATTGTTCTCAGCTCCACCATCAAAGAGATCGAGAGAAACATAGAGCTGTCAAACCGTGCCATCAAGGTTTACGGAAAAAAATAGGTCAAGACCAAATGACTCGAGATTTCAGTCTACGCTGGCAACCAGTGTTGGCAGTGTCCATAATGATAATAAATCTATTTGTGATCATTGTGGAAAGTTCCACAGGGTTGTTTGTTGAATTATGATTGAGGCCTATTTTCGATGTGGAACAACCAAAAATTTTATGAGAGATATCCCAAAGAAGTTAGACAATAATGAAAATCATGTTGATAAGCAAATATTTGTTTCTTAAAGTGGCAGACGACCAAGAATAGAGCAGTTTCACTAGAACTCTTGAGGTGGAAAAAAAATGATAAAATAGACATATCTAAGACTCGGGCTCCTGCTAGAACTTATATGATTCGAGCCAGAGAGGAGGCTTCTGCCCTAGATATTATAGCTGTTACTTTGTCTCTCTTTAATATTAATGCATATGCATTGATAGACCCTGGGTCCACTCATTCTTACATTTGTACTAATTTAATATCTAAAAAGAATGTACCAGTAAAACAGACTGAATTTGATGTTAAAGTAAATAAACCTTTGGGTCAAAGTGTCATAGTCAGTTTGATTTGTAAAAAGTGTCCAGTGAGAATTCAGGGTTGTGATTTTCCTGCCAACATAAAGTTATTACCATTCCACGAGTTTGATGTAATGTTGAGTATGGACTGGTTGACTCCGTATGATGCTGTAGTAAACTGTAGACAGAAACAAATTGATTTGAGATGTCAGAATGACGTATTGATTATTATTGAGTCAGACAGAATTGATTGTGTTATGAATGTCATATATGCAATTTCAGCTCAGAGAATGGTTCGTAAAGGATGTGAAACGTTTTTAGATTACATTTTAGATACACGAGCATCAGATTCGAAGATTGATTAGTTATCGACAGGCAGGCAATTCACTGATGTATTTCTTGAAGAACTATTCGGGTTACCACTAGAATGAGAAGTTGAGGTTGCTATTGAGATAATGTCCGAAATTGCTCCAATTTCAATTGCTCTGTATAGAATGGTTCCAACTGAATTAAAGAGCGTTAAAGGCACAGTTGCAAGAGTTGTTTGACAGAGTTTCATATGGCTGAGTGTGTCTTATTAGGGTGCTCTGGTTCCGTTCATGAAAAAGAAAGACAGATCAATGAGATTGTAACACCCCAAACCCGACCCATACGCCACGGCCGAATTTAGAATGCCACTGCGGAAAACGTTTGAAAAATATTTTGACTTAGAGTGAAAACATAAAAAAAAAATAATTTTTATAGCAAGATGGTTAGTAGTTTAGGTAAGCTTGAATTTGGGGAAAAGAATTATTTTTGATTAAGGAATGATGAGGGAACACAAGGCATAATGTAAGGTTATTGCTATGGAAAGTTTTGTGTGGAAAACTTTGGCTTTGGAGTTCATGAACTTGGACGGTATTAGGGGCTAGGGGGATGGCCGAAATTTTTGGTTAGCTTTTGGTATGGTATGGTGCTAGTTTTTGGTAGAATTAAGTGCTAGATGAGCACATCTTTCTTTTGGCTATTTTGTGTTTCTCTCTAATCTTTTTCTCCTCTTAGCCGAATGTATTTTGGCCAAAAGGTAACCATTTTCTTTTCTTTTGGCCATTTGAGTTTTGACCATTTTGGTTTTTAGTTGTTCTTTCTCCCCTCAAGTCCATTCCTTCTTTCTCTTCTTTTTTTTTGTGACCGAAACTACAAAACCATCAAAGACCATTTCTTCTCTTTTTCCCTTATTCTAAAATTCTAAAAAACCTTTAAAATATATCCATACACACACTAAGCCCACTATCACTTGAATTATGCATAAACGCATAACCCCTAAATCTAGGATATTACAGTTCTACCCTCCTTAAAAATAATTTCGTCCTCGAAATTACTCACTAACGAACAATCGTACATCCTAACTCACCACACTACGCTACTGCTGCGCACTCTGATCTTAATAAAACTAACATACTTTCTACTAAATCTTGGAATCCCTGACCAGACCCAACTGGTTTCGTCACAGCCATTCTGCCTCTACCACGTCTTCTAGAACTCATATCTACGATCGCGCTTTAATCTGATTAGAAAGTTTTATGCATTAGTACTTTTGGTTCCACCGTTTATCCGCGAATGCTTTATGAAAAGGAGTTTAATAGTGGTTCTTTCGATCAATCAAAGTTTTCATCTCAAGTTCACTATTCTAATTCGGAGAATCAAATCCATTCGAACGTTCAACACACTATTATGGGCATCTTTGTCCATTCCCAACCTGTGGTAATTTCGTCATTTTTTCGATAGGGGTATTTTGGTAATAAATCGGGTCAACTTAAAAATAATCTTGACAAATCAAAGGCATTCTAGAATTTTCAAAACTCGAGGGTATTTTAAAAGTTTTTTCCAAATCAAGGGTATTGCGTAAATTTTAGAAATCGGTTATTTTGGTAATTTTGTAAGTTAGGGGCAATTTCAGTAAATTCTTCCCAAATCAAATTTCTCAAAAAATAGAGATTTTTAATATTTTTGCAAGGTAGGAATATTTTAGTAAAAGTTATGGTAGTATGGAAATTTCAAAAAAATTCAAACTAGGGGCATTTTAGTAATTTCACAACCTGTGGGTATTTAGGTAATTTTGCCAACCGGGGATAATTCAAAAATTTTGTTTCTCAAAATCTAATCTAGTATTTTCAAATCAAAGAGGGTAATTTGGAGATTTAAAAAAATTAAGGTTTTTGTAAATAGTAAGGCTAGTTCCTTTCGGGTTTTAATTATCGGTTTAGCCAGGTGAATAAGTTCTCTTGGTTAGGGTGAACCGTAGCTACGCACTGGTAGGATTCGAATAAAGAGGAGGTGAGTCGCTAGGACCGCTTAAATACCAAGCTCTTACTGAATCCACTCCTAGACATGCGTATAACATTTGCCACACCTTAACTCGCGACTTAATCACGGTGTTTGTTTGATTGTTCTTAAGTCTTATGCATGTGTTTGAGTGCACTAGCCCTACGGTCCAATAGTCCTAATATTCTAATCTACGAGCCCAAATAAGCCCATAACATCACACATATATAAATCACTTCAATAGTCGAGGTACTTACCGTGGACTTGGGTTGGAGATATAGGTGCCATGCCGAATAAACTCAAAAATTTATGAAAGCCCAAATCTTTGAAAAGCCCATCTAAAAAAATGTTTTTGGGCCCAAAACCCTCAAAGCCGAGTTTTGAACCGGGCTCGATACTAAATCAGTAACACCCCAAACTTGGCCCATACGCCACGGTAGAATTTAGAATGCCATCATGCGAAAACGTTTGAAAAATATTTTGACTTAGAGTGAAAACATAAAAAAAAATTATTGTCTTTAATAAAACATTGTATATTTATAAATCCAAATAAAATCAAGTTGTTACAAATCCTTCGATTTGTAATTTTAACATATATCTTTAAGATATGAGTTGCTAAAAATATAACATATCCAAATAATAAAAATTGTCAATCCACTTTAAAACATAATAATAAACTTCAAAACCTTTTAAGTGGCCCTTATTACAATAACCAAATATTCGCAAATTCTGAAAATATGTATAATATATATAAAATAAGGAAAATAACTTCTGCATGGGCCACCTCGTATCCACTCCAACTCGGTCCAAGCTTTATGCATCACCTGTAAGGTTTGAGAAAAATTGGGTGAGTCACACAGACTCAGTTCATAGTTATTACACATGTCCCCACATATGGTCTTGGCCCATATCCACACAAATTCACATGCAAAATTATGCAAAATGAAGCCCAACCCAACCTAGTTCCATCCATTACACCAACCTCGGCACACCTTCCGCCCAAGGCCGTGGCTAATCCACCGATCACCTAAGTGATCCCACATAACTTACCTCGGCAGACTTGCTGCTCAAGGCCGTGGCTAAGCCACCGATCACATAAGTGATCCCACATATCAATTAATCCACGGTGATGCACACAGCCTATCAACCGCCGAGATGGGCACCTAGCCAACACCTCCTTGATGAAGCACATAGCTAACATCAAGCGCCAATGTAGCACAAGGCTAACATCGGACCACGTACATAAAGTACACCCTTTCCTTCGATAGTCACATCCCAAGTCCCATGCATATATATATATGTGTATCATGGCAACATATCACTTGAACAATAATGCATCACATGCCATCACATTTCATATATTCATCAATGATCATTTAATATCGTAATTCAACGACTGAGTATTCGATCACCCACTACGGTATTCACAATCTTAGCCCTTAATTCGGCTACCATTAACATCATATCACATATACATAAATATAACACATACACACAATCAAGAGACGGTCACGATAACTACGCACTTGATAACAATGAGAGAACTATACTTTCCCGCTCGTCGATACCTAAATATTTATCACTCTTGATTAGAACACTAACATTCATAAAACTATACAATTGATAAGTAATCTAAATCCTTACCCTCGGAATCCCGAACAACAACTATATGCGATTTCACTCCAATTGATGGTTCATAACCTGATGAAGAACCACGAACAAACAATGGCTCTGAGTACGTGCGACTTCAAATAATCGATCTTCACCGCAAAGGGTCCACAACCCGTGGAAAGTCTCGAATCGCCGACACACGATTTCTTCGTTTGAAATTTGAGGGTATAGCAAAACCACCCCTCTTCCAAACACTATTAACTGCTCTTTTCGAACCCATTCTTGATTGCCCCAAAATCACTTCGATTTGCTAAGGGAATGGCTTAAATCGATTGCTTCCGAAATCCCAATGAGCCTAAGAGAATAATCGAATCGTAAAAAAATGGTTAGAACCTTGCAAAACAATGCCCAAAGGTTCGGCCTTTGTCCACAAGAAAACATCATAGAAACGAGAAAGAAAAGAAAGAAAAACGTCCATGAACACTTACCCCTTTTTATCCAAAATCGATAGAAGAAAACCAAGGAGAGTCTACCCTTGAATATTCGGCCAAAAATAATACTAAAAGGAAGTAGAAGATTCGGCTATGGTGAAGAATCAGGGAGAGAATAATGTTGAAAGTCTCTTGTGGAAAACAAAGAGGAAAAGAAGAATAGAAATGAGGAGTTTGGGTTTCGGGTTCTCAAGAATAGAAGATGAATCAAGGAAGAACTTTGAGTCAAAGTGTGTTCGGCAATAAGGGAAAAAGAGAAGAAATGGTCTTTGATGGTTTTGTAGTTTCGGTCACACAAAAAAAGAAGAGAAAGAAGGAATGGACTTGAGGGGAGAAAGAACAACTAAAAACCAAAATGGTCAAAACTCAAATGGCCAAAAGAAAAGAAAATGGTTACCTTTTGGCCAAAATACATTCGGCTAAGAGGAGAAAAAGATTAGAGAGAAACACAAAATAGCCAAAAGAAAGATGTGCTCATCTAGCACTTAATTCTACCAAAAACTAGCACCATACCATACCAAAAGCTAACCAAAAAGTTCGGCCATCCCCCTAGCCCCTAATACCGTCCAAGTTCATGAACTCCAAAGCCAAAGTTTTCCACACAAAACTTTCCATAGCAATAACCTTACATTATGCCTTGTGTTCCCTCATCATTCCTTAATCAAAAATAATTCTTTTCCCCAAATTCAAGCTTACCTAAACTACTAACCATCTTGCTATAAAAATTAGTCCTCCTTATCCATAATGCCGTCCACATTCATGGACAAGTTGGTCATGCCAAACTTTCCAAAACCTCATCCCTTAATCCAAGCCTTATGTCCCCTTATCATACCATAACACCTTGATTCCATACCTTAACTATCAACTTGCCCTTTTTTTTTTCCATTAGTCTACTATCCATAAATGATAAAGTCCAACCTTATCTTAATTAGAGTTGACCAACACATGCCATACAATGCAAAAATAAAAGTCACCTTATTGTCATCCATGGTATTCGAACCTAAGACCATTAGTACACTTCCACAGCCACTTGCCAATTTACCAATTAACTCATTGTGATAAAAACCTCAAACTAATTTTCTTAAGGCCAATTTTGCTTAGCTCCCCTTCTAAGACTAAAAATCTAATATTTTTCTAAGGCATTCCCTTACATTCTAAAATTCTAAAAAACCTTTAAAACATATCCATACACACACTAAGCCCACTATCACTTGAATTATGCATAAACGCATAACCCCTAAATCTAGGATATTACAGAGATTATGCATCGACTACAGACAATTTAATAAAGTGACTATAAAGAATAAGTATCCATTGTCTCGAATTGATGATTTGTTTGACCAGTTGAAAGGAGCTACTATGTTTTCAAATGTAGATTTGAGATCAAGTTACTATCAGTTGAAAGCCTTATTGACAAAAAAGTACGGCTTTAACACAGGATGAGTTTCAAAAAGAATTTTTTGTTTACTACGATGCCTCATTGAGTGGTTTGGCATGTGTATTGATGCAAGAATGTAGAGTTATAGCTTATGTTTCTCGACAGTTAAAACCACATGAGAAGAATTAACCGACATATGATTTTGACTTGGAAAGTGTTGTTTTTGCTTTTGATGTGTCTAAAACTAACTATGACCACAATAAAGGCAAGCGCACCTATCGTTTAATAGTATAGTTATGGTAAGACCAGAAATATCGTATCCACAAGGACCAAGAGTACTAGTAATTACTATCCTTTTATTATCTAGCCTAAGAATTGGAGTGATTTATTTTTAAACTAAAACTAATTAATTAAAACACGACAAATAATGAATTAGGAAAATACTTTTAGACAACTTATGTGATGGAGACAATACCTAAGGAAGAATCCACCTAGACTTCACTTATTACTTTTGATTCATACGATTTATTCACTTGACTTAATCCGTAGAAATCCCTGATTTATGTTAATATCTCTCTCGAGACTAAAAACAACTGACTCTAGGTTGATTAATTGAAATCTCTTTCTAATTAAAACCCCTATTGTCGCATTAACTCGATCTATGGATTCCCTTCTTAGATTTGACTCTAATTCGGCAGATTTTCGTCGCCCTATCTCTAGGGTTGCAATCAACTCTGCTTAATTGTGTTGATCTACTCTTAAATAGGGACTTTTGCTCCACTGAATAAGCACATTCGACTTGGATCAATAACCTGAATTATCAAAACAAGAATAAGAACTCACAAATAAGAATAAGAACAAGTATTTATCTCATAGATCAAATAATAATAAGATCCGTCTTAGGTTTCATCCCCTTTGGTATCCAAGGGATTTAGTTCATACTGATAGAGGGAAACATCATGGAATAAGGAAAACTACAAAACATAAGAAAACCCAAAAACTTCTAAAGAACTTGATGGGAGATCTTCAGTCTTGATGGAGATCCTCCTCCCGAGCTGCTCCCGATGGCTGGCTTCGAGTATTTTTTGCGTTCTATTCAGCGTCCTCCTTTAGGTCACCCCTAGGGTGTTTATATAGGCTTTGGAACTTCTTTTTTGCCTACAAGTAAACTTTTCCAGATAGAATTAATCTTTGATACGGCAGGGACACGCCCGTGTTCGATAGCCTTAGGCCGTGCTGGCTCCTGCTCACCACCCACGGCCGTGTGGTCTGCCCGTGTACGTTGATCCAGGCTGTGTTTGATCCTGCTCGTAACACACAGTCGTGTCCAATGGCCCAGGCCGTGTTGAATTCTAAGTTAGGCCCATTTTGTCCCTTTTTGGCCCGTTTCTCGTTCTTTTCGACTTCCTAAACTCTCCTGAGTGTAAAACATGAAATTAAAGGATTAGGAGCTAAGCATGGGGTTAAAATATGTATAAATTATGGTTTATCAAATATCCCCACACTTAAGCCTTTGCTTGTCCTCAAGCAAAATCCTCAACTCACAATTAAAACTAACTTCCTCGACTCATAATTCTCAACAATAATGTCTCATCATAATTCACAGATAATTCATACATTGATAATTTAACTAGAAGAGTCTTAGAGATTCAAACAATCTAAGTCATAGATTTTTATAGCATAAAAACATAGGTGTTTCCCCTTACCTAAATAATTACCTTTGATTCAAAACCGACAAGACTTGACATCCTCACTAAAGATTCTCTCAAATCACTCAAAGTGTTTAAGGTTCAAATTGAGCACTCAAAAGTCAAACATGAAAAGTTATTATCATAGGCTTGCATGAAAATCAAATCTCCACCACTATAAAATGAGATGATACACAAATCAAAAGGTCATTAAGAGGGTTGTAACGGGGCTTGGGTTAAAGGTGTGGATAAAGGCTGAAAAGGAGGGTTAAAATCGTGATTGAATTGATAATTTACCTAACTAGAAAAATAAACTAATACTGAATAATTACAATAATTGAAAACTTATCAATAATAACACGAGCTTCTTCTAAAAATGTAAAATTAACTGCTTAAGCTCAAATAACCAAGAACTAATAATGAATAAATTTCCAACTTTTTTTTCATTAAAGAATAAGAACAATTACATGATAAAAGATGAATTTAACCACTGAAATAAAGAATGTAGTTAGGTAACTGATCAAATCAAATCTCGACAAAAGGGTGGTCAAAGGAGGAGAAGTAAAAATTTGGTTTTGGGTTAATATTAATGGTATCTCAAGAAACGGTTGATTAGGCTTCAAAGGGGTTCACTAGGGGTTAATTATGAAGGTAGGCTGTTTATGGAGTAAGTGGATTAAATCCTAGGTGCCTTTATCATCTCAGTATATCAAATCAAAAGGTGTGGTCTCGACATGCATAATCGAAGCAAGTTCTAGAATAACAGTTCAATGTTGACACACTCATAACCAACAATAAAGTGAGCAAGAAAAATATATGCTCTAAAGGGCTCAAAATCTCACAAAAATTATGGTTTTTGATGTCAACCTTGCTAATTTCAAACTTCAAAGTAATATTTAAATTTAGGGAAACAACCTAGAAATTTTTAATTCTGAAAATAGACTTATCATGCTTGATTCTCTAATGTCTTAAAGTTTAAACCATCAATGCACAATTACCTATGGCTTAATCCGAAACATATCAATGAAAATCATACATCAATAGAAGTTTCATTCTAATAGTAATATGAGAAAATTACTTAAGAACAAGGCATAATTCAGTATTGTTGACACCTCCCACACCGCTATGAATTTTGTCAGCATCTCCTCAAGGTTCGACTTCTTTTCCTCTGGGTAGGGCTGTTGTTGGAAGTTTGGAGGGGGTTGTTGTCTCTGATTTCCTTGACCACCCCATGAAAAATTGGGGTGGTTCCTCCAACCTGGATTATAAGTATTACTATAAGGGTTATTTTGAGATCTGAAATTGTTACCCATATAGTTCATATGTTCGTTTTCCATGCCATGTCTGTAGGGTGGGTACTCAAGATTTGCCACACCTCCACTTGTTTCGCACTGCATTACCGGATGTACCTGCGAAGAACACAAACCATCAATCTTTTTGTTTAACATCTCTACCTGATTTGATAGCATGGTTACTGCGTCGAGGTTGAAAACTCTGGCTGCTTTTGTTGGCCTTGTCCTTGTAACTTGCCACTGATAGTTATTCAGTGACATCTCCTCTATAAACTCGTAGGCCGCTTCAGGAGTTTTGTTATTCAGGGTTCCGCCGGTGGCTGAACCGATCAATTGCCTTGTTGAGGGGTTTACACCGTTGTAGAAGGTTTGAACCTGAAGTCACAAAGGTGGCCCATGGTGAGGGAACCTTCTCAACAAATCCTTGTATCTCTCCAATGCATCATATAGTGTTTCTAGATCTATCTACACAAAAGAAGAGATATCATTCCTCAACTTGGCCGTTTTGGCCGGTGGAAAATATTTTAACAAGAATTTTTCGGTCATTTGATCCCATGTAGTGATTGACCCTCGTGAAAGAGAATTCAACCACTGTTTGGCTTTATTCCTCAAAGAAAAGGGAAACAACCGAAGACGGATGGCATCATCAGAAACGCCATATATTTTGAAGGTATCACAGAATTCTAGAAAATTCGCTAAGTGTGTGTTAGGATCCTCATCCTGCAAAACATCAAACTGAAAAAACTATTTTATCATCTGTATAGTGTTAGGTTTCAATTTGAATTTATTTGCAGCAATAGCGGGTCTAACAATACTTGACTCAGTTCCTGTTAAATTAGGTTTAGCATAATCATACATAGTTCGAGGAGCATGATTTTCGGCCACCTCTAGAGGTAGCGGATTATTCTCAGCCATCTCTTCGGTAGTATTGGTTTCGTCTTCTTGCTTTTCTTCTTTGTAATTTAAGCTTCGCCTTATTTCTCTATGATTTCAGCGAACGGTACCTTTAATATCACTATCGTAAATTAAGGGTCCTGTCGGGTTCCTTCTAGTCATAAACCAGGGGTACCTGCAAGGAACAAATAAAAGAAGAAAAATTAGCAAAGTTAAAAACAAAATAAAAGTAAATCGCAAAAATAAAAATGGCTAAAGTAATAAAAATTGAGCGTTCTTAATATTTCGGTTCAAAGAACTACGCCAAAAACTTGGTCGTGTGTCGAGTCTTAATATTTATATAATGAATGATCTAGCCTAGAAACTAACTATCACCACGATTGAGGCAAGCGCACCTATCGAACAGTAGTATAGCTTAGTGGCAAGACCAGAATGTCGAACCCAAAGGAACCAAAAGTACTAATACCGACTTTCTTTTTATTATTTAGCCTAAGAATTAAGGGATTTGTTGTTTAGTCTAAAATTAACTAACTACTAAGCTAAAGACGCTAAGACACAGAGAATGAATTGGGGAAAATACTTGTGGAAAAAACCAATTGATTAAGACAATACCCAAGGAAGAATCCACCTAGACTTCACTTATTATTTAACTCGAACTGCATTTATTTATTCACTTGACTTGATCCGTAGGATTCCCTAATTTATATTAATACCTCTCTCGGCTACTAACGCCTAACCCTAGGTTGATTAATTGAAATCTCTTTCTAATTAAAACCCCTAGGATTGCATTAACTCGATCTATGGACTCCCATATTAGGTTTGACCCTAATCCGACAGATTTTTGTCATCCTATCTTTAGGGTTGCAATCAACTCCACCTAACTATGCTAGATCTACTATTAAATAGGGAATATTCCTCCACTGCCTAAGCACATCAATACTTGAATCAATATCCTGAAATATCAAAACAAGAATTAAGAACACATAGTTAAGAACAAATCCGTCTTGAGTATGATTTTGCCTTCTTGAGATGAATCAACTGGCTTTCTTCGAGTAAATCCCACAATTCTGACCTCTCTGGCTTGGCTCCTTGGCCTAGCTTGACGCGTGCCCTCAAGGTTGGCCTTTAGGGTGTTTATATAGGCTTTTGGAATGTCTTTCTCTGCTCTAAGTACCCTATTCCGAGTGAAATTCCTCTTTGTCACGGTAGGGACATGCCCGTGCAATACGCTCGTGTGAATCGAATCCAGGCCGTGGTCGAGCATGCTAAAGGGCACGGCCGTGTGGCTTGGGCCCAGGCCGTGTTGATTTCCTACTTTGGTCCATTTGGTCTATTTTTAGCCTGTTTCTCGTTCTTTTCATCCTCCTATGCTTCCCTAAATATAAAACATGAAATTAAAGTATTAGGAGCATCAAATTCCACAAGTCAAAGGATAAATCATCCAAAAGTACGCTAAATGTGGGATTAAAATATGTATATATTACGATTTATCAATAAGTAATGGCAAAGTAGTAAGAAAATCATAAGATAGGGAGAGAGGTGAAACTTCCTGAATTTTGGATGGAGTCAAAGAAAAGAAATGGTATAAAGGTGGGCAGGGGTGGTGGATACTCCGGTGGTGGTAGGCTCGTTCCGTAATAGCCCATTGAACCTAAATTAAAGAAATCAAAATATAATAATATAAATTACAAACAAGAAAGGTAAACGGAAAGAATTTAAAAATGAAAATAAATGAAAAATAAAAAATAAATGGACTCAAAGGTCCTTGTCTTGTCGAATTAATGAAGCGGCCGGCATGAACTTATGTAGAGTGGTTGCGCACGGTGAGACTGTGCCAGGATCCTTTTGCTTTTTTGACATGGGGATGGTGGCTTTGGTCTTGCCTGTAGTATTAGTCATTGTGTATGATGGCAACGATGGTGGTGGTGTTGTGGTGGTGTAAAGGAGGAATAAGGGGAAGATAATGGGAAAAGAAAAGGGAGAAGGGGGTTTTTGGGCTGAAGAAGAGGTGGAAAAAAATGGAGTAAGTGGAGTGAGGAGGCGGTGGCAGGTGGTGAGAAGGGAGAAAAACTATGGTAGCTAGGGTTTGGAAAGAAGGGATTTGGGGAAGAAATTGAATAGAAAAAGAGGTTTAAATAGAAATCAGCTGCCCACGCCCGTGTGCTCTGGGCGTGTTTTGTCATACGGCCGTATCGCATGTCCGTGTGGTACCTTGTTCGTTTCTCCCACGCCTGTGTAGAGGTTTCCATGCCCATGTTCGTTTGATCAGTATCGACCACGACCGAGGGACACGAGCGTGTCGCACACCCGTGTTACTTTCTCAGTGTCGACCATGGCCGTATCGCACGGCCGTGGCATTTTATCGCAGCTCGTGTTTTGGGAAAATTATCGTCCTTGGTTCACACGGTCTCTACCACGCCGATGTGCGTGTTCGTGGTGTCCACACGGCCACGGCCACGCCCATGTGCAAGGCCGTGTGGTAGGGAAATCTGCGCTTTATTAATTTGGTTAGTTTTTAGTTAGGTGCTAAAGTAAAAAATATGAAAATTAAAGGGGTTAGTGCTTGGGTTGCCTCCTGAGAAGCGCTCGTTTAAAGTTTTAAGCTAGACTTACCTTTCATTCGCATAATCATGGTGGTTTGAGGAGTTGAAACTCCTCATTCTTGCTATCAATTGTATTAAAATAAGGTTTTAGACGAGTACGATTTACCCTGAAGGTGCCAAATTTGGAATGAGTTACCTCGACTGTACCGTATGGGAAAGTATTAAGTACCGTGAAAGGAGTTATTCCATTAGGTTCAGAAGTGGCAACACGAGGATCTGTATTATCCATTAGAACTCGGTCTCCAACCTTAAAGTAGTTTGCTTCATCTTTAAGTTCACTATGGAGTTGCCTCGGTTTTGCTTCGTGTGTTCTTGGTTTCTCCTTGACATGTGTCCTCCACTCGTCTAGTTCATCGATCTGAAGCCTTCGCTCCTCATGAGTTATTTCATTGTTAGTACGAGATCTAGGGTGTGGCTCAGTTGTGTAATTTCGTGGTTCTTCCTGAAAAGAAGGTTGAACCAAATGGTCATTAATAGAATTTATGTTCTCACCTTTATTACTCGATGTCCTAACCGAGTCAAGAGCCTGAAGAGTGATCGTTTCATCACCTACACGAAGTGTGAGTTCACCTGTACCAACATCAATTCTAGTTTTAGCAGTTGCTAAAAAGGGTCTTCCTAAAATTAAAGGAACATTATTGTCCTCATCCATGTATAAGACAACAAAGTCTACTGGGAATATGAATTTATCAATTTTTACTAGTACATCTTCGATTATACCCCTAGGAACTCTAATAGTTTTATTAGCCAATTGAATGCTCATCTTAGTTTGTTTGGGTTTCCCAAGACCTAGCTGTTTAAACATTTTATAAGGCATAACATTTATGCTTGCCCCTAAATCTGCTAAAGCATTATTAATAGATAAACCACCAATTAAGCAAGGAATCGTAAAACTCCCTGGATCTTTTAACTTTTGTGGTAGTATATTTTGTAAGATTGTTGAGCATACTGCATTTAGCTCCACATGCGACGCCTCGTCTAACTTATGTTTGTTTGTCAAAAGCTCTTTTAATTTTTTTTGAATTGGGCATCTGCGAAAGAGCTTCAATAAACGGTAAGTTAATATGTAAGTTTTTTAAGAGTTTAAAAAATTTACCGAATTGTTCATCTGTGCGGTCTTTCTTTGTCGCATTGAGATATGGCACACGAGGTTGGTATTCTGTACTTACCGATTTCAGTTTATCATGGCTTACCTCAACCTTACCTTTATCTACCACGTTCTCTTGCCTCTGTTTTGGTTCGTCTAACCCTTCACTATCGTGAACAGTAATGGCGTGGATTTGCTCTTTTGGGTTAGTTTCTGTGTTGCTTGGCAAGATGCCTTGTGGTCGTTTAGATATGAGCTTGGCGAGTTGTCCTAATTGGTTCTCGAGCCCTTAAATCGATGCTTGCTGATTTTTAAGTGCTGTTTCGGTGTTTTGGCAATGAGTTTTTGACACCGCGATAAATTTTGTTAGCATCTCCTCAAGGTTCGGCTTTTTCTCTTGTGGGTGGGGTTGCTGTTGAAAGCCTAGAGGGGGTTGTTGTCTCTGATTTCCTTGGCCACCCCATGAAAAGTTTGGGTGGTTCCTCCAACCTGGATTGTAAGTGTTACTATAAGAGTTATTTTGAGGTCTAGAATTGTTACCCATATAGTTCATCTGTTCGTTTTCTATGCCAGGGTTGTAGGGTGGGTATTCTGTATTGTTCGACCCTCCTCCATTTGTATCGCACTACATCACTGGATGTACCTGTGAAGAACCAGAAAAACCATCAATCTTTTTATTTAACAGTTCTATCTAGTTTGATAGCATGGTCACTGCGTCGAGGTTGTAAACTCCGACGGCTTTTGTTGGTTTTGTACTCATAACTTGCCACTGATAATTATTCAATGCCATCTCCTCTATAAACTCATAAGCCGCTTCAAGGGTCTCGTTATTTAGGGTTCCACCGGCGACTGAATCAATCAACTGCCTAGTTGACGGGTTCACACCATTGTAAAAGGTTTGAACCTGTAGCCACAAAGGTAACCCCTGGTGAGGACACCTTCTTAGCAAATCCTTATATCTCTCCCATGCATCGTAAAGTGTCTCTAAATCCATCTACACAAAAGAAGAGATATCATTCCTCAACTTAGCTGCTTTAGCCATGGGAAAATATTTAAGTAAAAATTTTTCGGTCATTTGTCCCCATGTAGTGATTGATCCTCGTGGTAACGAAGTTCAACCACTGTTTAGCCTTGTTCCTCAATGAAAAGGAAAAAAACCGAAGGCGAATGGCATCATCAGAAACACCATTAATTTTGAAAGTGTCGCAGAATTCCAGAAAGTTTTCCAAGTGATTGTTTGGATCCTCATCCTTCAAACCATCAAACTGAACAAAGTGTTGAATCATCTGAATAGTGTTAGGTTTCAGTTCAAAATTATTTGCAGCAATAGCAGGTCTAACAATACTTGATTCAGTTCCTGTTAAATTAGGTTTAGCATAATCATACATAGTACGAGGAGCAGGATTTTGATTCACCGGGTTTACGGCAACCACAGGAGGTAGCGGATTATTATCAGCCATCTCTTCAGTAGTGTTAGTTTTGTCTTCTTGCTCTTCTTCTATGTATTGTAGACTTCGCCTTATTTCTCTTCGGTTTTTGCGAGCTGTACTTTCAATCTCACTGTCAAAAAGTAATGGTCCTGACGGGTTCCTTCTAGTCATAAACTAAAAGTTCCTACCAAAAACAAAGAAAAAAATTAGTGAATAGAAATAAAAAATAAATTGCAAATAAAAGTAAATAAAATGACTAAAGTAATAAAAATTTAGCGTTCCTAATATCTTAGTCCCCGGCAACGGTGCCAAAAACTTGATGTGTCTAAAACTAACTAAGACCACAATAAAGGCAAGCGCACCTATCGTTTAATAGTATAGTTATGGTAAGACCGGAAATATCGTATCCATAAGGACCAAGAGTACTAGTAATTACTATCCTTTTATTATCTAGCCTAAGCATTGGAGTGATTTCTTTTTAAACTAAAACTAATTAATTAAAACACGACAAAGAATGAATTAGGAAAATACTTTTAGACAACTTATGTGATGGAGACAATACCTAAGGAAGATTCTACCTAGACTTCACTTATTACTTTTGATTCATACGATTTATTAACTTGACTTAATCCGTGGAAATCCCTGATTTATGTTAATATCTCTCTCGAGACTAAAAACAACTGACTCTAGGTTGATTAATTGAAATCTCTTTCTAATTAAAACCCATATTGTCGCATTAACTCGATCTATGGATTCCCTTATTAGATTTGACTCTAATCTGACAGATTTTCGTCGACTATCTCTAGGGTTGCAATCTACTCTTAAACAGGGACTTTTGCTCCACTGAATAAGCACATTCAACTTGGATCAATAACCTGAATTATCAAAACAAGAATAAGAACTGATCGCTGTAAATCAGAGTTTTAAAATTTATAAAAGAATGATCGAACCTGGAAACCAACTCTAACAACGATTGAGGCAAGTGCACCTATCGAACAGTAGTATAGTTTAGGCAAGACCGGATTATCGAACCCAAAGGAACTAAAAGTACTAATACTCACCGTCTTTTTATTATTTAGCCTTAATATAAAGTGATGATTGTTTAAACTAAAACTAATCTACTTACTAAGCTAAGATGCAAAGACAAAAAGAATGAATTCGGGAAATAACTTTTGGGAAAACTCAGTTGACTCAAGCGATACCCTTAGGAAAAATCCACCTAGACTTCACTTGTTATTTAACCTTGAACCATATGATTTATTTACTTAGTTTGATCCGTGAGACTCCCTAACGTATATTAAACCCTCTCTCGAGGCGAATAACGTCTAACCCTAGCTTAATTAGTGGAACTCTCGTTCGCTTATAATAACCCCCTAGAATAGCAGTAAATCGATCTGTGGACTCCCATATTAGGTTTCACCCTAGTCCGGCAAAATCTCGTCACCCTATCTCTAGGCGTGCGATCAACTCCGCTTAATTATGTTGGATCTACTCTTAGGCAGGGTCTATTCCTCCTCCACCTAAGCACATTAGATTTGGATTAAGTTTACACAATTAAGAACAAATTAAGTTATTATCATATAATTCAAAAAATCAAATAACAAGATTCATCATAGGTTTCATCCCCTTCGGGTATCTGAAGGTTTAGTTCATAACAATAAAGGAAAACATCTCAAGAGAAAAGATAAAACAAAACATAAGAAATCCCTAAAACCCCTTGAAGGAATTGAAGAGGAGATCCTCCGTCTTGAGTAGAATTCTGGCTTCTTGAGATGGATCAACTGGCTATCTTTGAGTGATTCCCACAAATCTGACCTTTTCGGCTTGGCTTCTTGGCTCTAGCTCACGCCCTTTCACCGGGTACCTAGGGTGTATTTATAGGCTTTTGAAACACGTTTCTTTCTCCCTAAGTATCCTTTCCCGAATGGAATTGCTCTTCTCCACGGCAGATGCACGACCATGGCACACGCCCGTGTAAATCGTGGCCAGGCCGTGTTCGACACTGTTGAATGAGGCACGGCCGTGTAAGTCGTGGTAAGGCCGTGTTCTAGTAGGACTGGTGGCACGGCCGTGTGGCTTGAAGTCCAGGCCGTGCTGATTTCATGGCTTGGCCCAATTTGGTCCGCTTTAAGCCCGTTTCTCGTTCTTTTCATCATCGGGTGCTTTCCTGAGTATAAGACATGAAAAGAAGGGATTAAGAGCACCTTTTTACATAAATTGGGGCAGAAATCATCCAAAAGCATACTAAATGTGGGCTTAGAATATGTTACTTTTACGGTTTATCAAATACCCCCACACTTAAGCTTTTGCTTGTCCTCAAGCAAAATTCTCAACTTACAATTAAAACGAACTTCCCTCAATTCATAATAGTCATTAATAGTGTCTCATCATAATTCAGAGGTAATTTATACATGGATAATTCAACTCAAAGAGTCCTAAAAATTCAAACATTATAAGTCATAGATTTTGTAGCTCGAAAACATAGGCGTCTCCCCTTATCTAGATTATTACCTTTAATTTGAAATCGACAAGGATTGATATCCTCACAAAGGATTCACTCAAATCACTCAAAGTGTTTAAGGTTCAGAATTTAGGCACTCAAAAGTCAAACATGAAGAGTTAATCCCATAGGCTTACATGAAAATCAAATCTCCACCACTGAAATATGAGATGAAACACAAATCAAAAGGTCTTTGTTAGGGTTGTAACGGGGCTAGGGTTAAGGTGTGGAATAAGGCTAAATTAGAGGGTTAGAATCGAGATTAAATTGACAAATTACCTAACTAAGAACTAATGAACTAATAATAATTACATCAATTGAAAACTAATAATACTAACACTACGAGCTTCTTCTTCGATATCTGGAATTCAAGCGTATAAGCTCATTTAATCACAACTAATAATGAATATACTCTTGATGATTTTTTTTAGAACAAACTATAAATACATAACTGAAATAAAAAACATAGTTAGGCTATTCAATCAAATCAAATATCGATATAAGGGTAGTCAAAAGGAATGGTGATAACAAAAACAAATGGGGTTCTGGGTTAATATTAGTGGGTGAGTCAATAAATAGGGTTGTTAGGATTAAAAAGGGGTTCACTAGGGGTTTAATTATAAAGGTAGGCTTTTTGTGGAGTAAGTGGGTTAAATCCTAGGTGCCTTTATCATCTCTGTGTATCAAATAAAAAAAAATGTGGTCTCGACATGTATAATCGATGCAAGTTCTAGAATAACAAATCAGTGTTGACATACTCATAATCAATAAAGTGAGCAAGAAAAAGAATATATGCTCTATAAGGCTCAAAAACTCAAAAAAATTATGGGTATTTTGATGTCAACCTCGTAAAATCCAAACTTCAAGGTAATATTTAAACTCAGCTCGACAACCTAGAAAATTTTTAATTTTTGAAAAATAGACTTATCATGCTTGATTCTCTAGTATTCTTAGAATTTAATTATCAATGCACAATTATCAATGACTTAATCTAAAACATATCAATAAAAATCATAAATCATCAGAAATTTCATCCTAATTAGTAATATGAGTAATTTACTTTCAAACAAGACTAAATTCAGGGGTTTTGTAATATCCTGAATTAGGGGTTACAAATAATTGTAACATCCTAAAAAAAAAAAAATTGAGTATCATCTTGTTATTTGTGTTAGCTCGGGTAGGATTGTTTGTGTACTTAGTATAGTTTTGTGAAGGCTTGGAATAATTAGCTAAGCTAGAATAATTTTTAGTATTAAAAATTTAGTGAAGAGGATTAAGTGAACCTGACACTTAAGTTAATTTAAGTGTTAAATTAAAGCACATGAGGAGTTAGTAGCATAGTGGATAAGGAGCTTGAAAGGTTGCTTGAGGGAAGTGGTTCGAGTTGCTTGGAAAGCATTTTGAAGACTTTATTTTTTTGTATCCTAGCATTGATGGACGGTCAAACTCTAATTATGATAGGTTGGACCTTAAGTTTTTGGTAAGTTGAATATTGGTTTAAGGAAAGCTTGAAATAGGGGATAAGAATCTTAAAGTTATGGAAGGTTGGGGAGACAAAGGGCTTGGCTTAAGGAAGATGTTTTGGAAACTCTTTCAAGGCCTTTAGTGCATGTATGTGGACGACAAGTGTGGCTAGGGGGGTGGCCGAATGTTGTTAGGTGGTTTGGGGGAGGATATTTGGTCAACCTTTGGCATTTGTGCATCTTTTGGCATTGTTTTCTTTCTCTCCAAAAACTCCCCTCTTTGGCCGAATGTTTTTGTGCATTTTGTGCAAATTTTGCTTTTGGTTTAGCCTTCATTTTGTTTGAACCAAAAATGTTATTTCCTTTCTCTCATCTTTGCTCTTGAAAGCAAAACCTCACTTGGCTTTTGTGCATTTTCTTTTTGGCAAATAAGTGTTTGGCCGAATCTCTCTCTCACATATCTCTCTTTTCTTCTTTTGATATTGGTTCATAATCACATTTTCTTTTTTACTCTCTCTTGGCCGAATCCTTCTCCTTCTCAAGTTCCATTTCTTTTTCATCCATTTCCATTCTATTTCTCTTTTCTTTTTTTTACTTCACCATAGCCGAATCTTCTTCCTCTCTTTTGGGGTTATTTTGGCCGAATATTCAAGGGTAGATCCTCTTTGGTTTTCTTCAATCAGTTTTGAAAAAGGGTAAGTGTTCATGGCCGTTTTTCCTTCTTTTCTTTCTCCTTTCTAAGTCGTTTTCTTATGGACAAAGGCCGAATCCTTGGGAATTTGTTTGCAAGGTTCTAACCATTATTTAGGAACCGATTTTTCCTTTAGGCACTCTTTGGGACGTTGGAAGCAATCGATCTAAGCCATTCCATTAGCAATCGAAGTTGGTAAGTCAAGTGGTAAGGATTCAATATTCTTAAAGTTGGTTGAGAAAAGTCTAAGGTTATTTGGATTAAGATATGTTGTTGGCCGAATGGTCTTCATTAAAATATTGTGATTTGGCCGATTGTAGGACAAGGTGATCTAGTGTGGTAGATCGGATCTTCGGAAGTTAGTATTGGCGTTAGTAAAAGGTGTGTATCTTACACACTTTATAACTTGGTTTATATATATATATGTGTGTTAAATAACTATTCAAGTTGTCAAAGCCGAAACTATGAGATATTGATATGATACCTTGATGGGTATGAGCAAGGATACGGGTAAGTCCATTTCGATATGATGTTGCTATATGTTGTTTAATATCACGATCTACGATATGTATTGGTTATATGTTCATATCAAAGTATATTGACATGATTTGTTTATCTATTGCATTGGTATGGGCAATATGAGAGGAGGGGAAGATTGATATTCGTGTCTTCTGACACCGTGAGGTTTGGCACCTCCAAAGTGATTTGGTATCACATTTGTGTCTTTGGAACACCGCAGGTTTGGCACCTCATAGCGACTTGTCCCCGTGGATTAACACCACCGTGGGTTGGCCCCACTTTTGAGATATGGGATTGTCGCCAGTGATTTGGTATCACACGTGGGTTGGCCCCACAACTTGATTATTCGTGACTTTGGTCACCAATGATTTGGTATCACATTTGTGTCTTTGGGACACCAGAGGTTTGGCACCTCATAGCGACTCGTCCCTGTGGATTAACACCACCGTGGGTTGGCCCCACTTTTGAGATATGGGATTGTCGCCAGTGATTTGGTATCACAAGTGGGTTGGCCCCACAACTTGATTATTTGTGACTTTGGTCACCAGTGGTTTGGCACCACCAAAGTGGTTTGGTACCACACTGGTAGAAAAAGGAGTTACTGGATGGCTAGGTTGGGTGCATAATATATATATTGCTTGGTTATAATTTGTGTAAGTATGTGGTATTCACCCGAGAGGGAATATGCACTGAGTCTTGGTGACTCACCTTCTCCCTTACTTTTTCTGTAATTCGTAAATTCGCGGATGAGGAGCCTGATGAACTCGAGGAGGCCATGCAATGAAATTTGGTTTTACATGAACTTCCATTTGGGTACTTGATTTTAATTTGGTTTTCATTTTTATGGGTTTGTAATAAGGCCTCTTAAATTATGTTTTTGGATTATTTATATGCTTTGGATTTGTTTTAGGAATAACTTGCAAATTACATGATTGATTTAATGATATGTGAACAAAGTTTTCTAAAATACAAAGCGCGATGGTTTTTAAAACGTTACCATCGGGTAACCTAAATAAATTGATAATTTTTAACAACTTAAGTATTCTCGATAACTCAAACTATTTTACAAAACTTAAGTTTCCAAATTTCTATTAGATACGATTTTCAACCTAATTGCTTTAGTTTCTCTTTAATTTATAAATGGTTTACTTAATCTAAGTCATGCGACTAAGTTTTAAAAATCTATTTACTTAAATTGCAAAGTAAAATATCGTTTTCAACTTAATTTTCTACGAATTTAGAATAATAAAAAGTTTTTACTAAAATTTAATCGTTAACTTGTTTTTCTTCAAAACGCTTTCCTTAAGTACCATACCGCATTTCGGTCATGGCGTATTGACCGGGTTTGGGGTGTTACAAATTGGTATCAGAGCCAAGTTCAAAAGCTCGGCTGTGGGCCCGAGGCCCAAAATGTTTTAAAGTATGGTTTTAAAATGATTTTGTTAAAAATTGTATGGTTGGAAAGGCATGGCCCCGAGTCTCCGACATCAATCCGCCCTGGTAAGTACATCAAACTGTTGATTTTGATGATATGATATGATGATGTTGGCATGACTGTATAGTAGTAGGAACTACTCTAGAGACCCAAAACTATAGGTTTGGTGTACACGCGAAACAACCTCTTATTAAAACTTTTCATAAAACTTTGCTTTAAAGAAAGTGGAATATTGACTAATGCATAAAACTTTTAAATCAGATAAGTCGAGACTTTAGACATGAGTACTCGAGGTCGGGGTCGTATTACTCGTGGACGTGGTCGGGGTAGGATGGTCGTGTCTGCGAGCCGGTGAGGTCCGGTCAAGGATCCGAGAATGAGGTACCACCACCCCCACCACCAAGGTTGGAGTTGAGCATCGTGGATCAAACGGGGATGACGCAGTTGTCTCGAGCGATGCTTTGCGAGTTCTTGAGAGGGTAGTTGGAATAGGTGGAGGCGCGGAATTCGGAAATC
Organism: Gossypium sturtianum; assembly: GCA_025698515.1. Taxonomy (NCBI): domain Eukaryota; kingdom Viridiplantae; phylum Streptophyta; class Magnoliopsida; order Malvales; family Malvaceae; genus Gossypium; species Gossypium sturtianum. The sequence continues at coordinate 159,812,242 of CM046945.1, read as the reverse complement.
ATGCACCGAGCGAATCCGAGCCAATGGAGCCGAGGTATTTCGAGGTGTTTCGTGTGTGGCTCTAGTACGCAGTAGTATTGGTTAGAGGCGCGACGGAACGAATCATGGATGACTTGGATCCAATGCTTTGAGGAAAAGCCAGGGATAGTGTCGCTTCTTCGGGATGAGTCATATCGGTGGTGGCTCACGATGCGGAATAGTCTTTGCAATGAGGATCTCACTTGGGATTATTTTAAGGCGTGTATCGTAAGAAATATGTTGGGTCTAGTTACATTGATGCACAACGTAAGGCATTTCGAGTTTTGTCCAGGGGAGTAAGTCCGTGATCGTAATATGAGGCGTAATTTTTAAGATTGAGCCGGTATGCTGGAGGTATCGTGGCTTCGGAGCACGAGCGATGTGTCCGATTTGAGGACGGTTTGAGAGACGAGTGAGATTACCGATTGCTCCACATCGGAGCGCGAGTTTGTCGCTTTAGTTGAAAAGGCTAAGATAGCCGAAGGGATAAAGGAATCTGTAAGACATAGTCACGATCGGAATAAACATAAGAGAAGTGTTGGATCATCTGAGTCGGCCGGAGATTCTCAGAAGAGGGCTAGGCATGGTGGGTCGAATCAATCTGGAAGGCTGTTGCTACTAATCGTGGACCAAAGACAGTGTAATCAATGTGGAAAATCTCATTGGGGCGAATGTTGGACCGGAGGGAAAGGATGTTTCGAGTGTGGTTCATTTGGATCATCGTGTGAGAGACTGCCCACGTAAGTTAGCCAGAATCGGTCGAGGGTCAAGGTCGTGCTCGGGCCAGAATGAGGACCGCCACCGCAAAGAGGTCGTGGTAATGGTAGAGAGGTAATGGTTCGGCCGAGGTCGTGGAGCATCGTGCGAGGGTGCCGAGGTGTAGATGCGAGACACCCGGGGTTAGTTTATGCGATCAAAGTCCACGAGGATAGTGATGCGCGGATGGGACAACAGTGTATGTCCCTTATTTCTGGAATACCCTTTATTGCCTTGTTTGTTATAGGGCTAGTTCGTTCTTGTGTTGCTAGTGAGATGTATGGAACCTTGAGTGTAAACTTTGAGACTGTTCATTGAAGGTATGTTAGTTTTATTAAGATCAGAGTGCGCAACAAGAGTGTAGTGTGGTGAGTGAGGATGCACGATTGTTAGTTAGTTGGAAATTTCGAGGACGAAATTTCTTTAAGGAGGGTAGAATTGTAATATCCTGAATTAGGGGTTACAAATAATTGTAACATCCTAAAAAAAAAAATTTGAGTATCATCTTGTTATTTGTGTTAGCTCGGGTAGGATTGTTTGTGTACTTAGTATAGTTTTGTGAAGGCTTGGAATAATTAGCTAAGCTAGAATAATTTTTAGTATTAAAAATTTAGTGAAGAGGATTAAGTGAACCTGACACTTAAGTTAATTTAATTGTTAAATTAAAGCACATGAGGAGTTAGTAGCATAGTGGATAAGGAGCTTCAAAGGTTGCTTGAGGGAAGTGGTTCGAGTTGCTTGGAAAGCATTTTGAAGACTTTATTTTTTTGTATCCTAGCATTGATGGACGGTCAAACTCTAATTATGATAGGTTGGACCTTAAGTTTTTGGTAAGTTGAATATTGGTTTAAGGAAAGCTTGAAATAGGGGATAAGAATCTTAAAGTTATGGAAGGTTGGGGAGACAAAGGGCTTGGCTTAAGGAAGATGTTTTGGAAACTCTTTCAAGGCCTTTAGTGCATGTATGTGGACGGCAAGTGTGGCTAGGGGGTGGCCGAATGTTGTTAGGTGGTTTGGGGGAGGATATTTGGTCAACCTTTGGCATTTGTGCATCTTTTGGCATTGTTTTCTTTCTCTCCAAAACTCCCTCTTTGGCCGAATGTTTTTGTGCATTTTGTGCAAATTTTGCTTTTGGTTTAGCCTTCATTTTGTTTGAACCAAAAATGTTATTTCCTTTCTCTCATCTTTGCTCTTGAAACCGAAACCTCACTTGGCTTTTGTGCATTTTCTTTTTGGCAAATAAGTGTTTGGCCGAATCTCTCTCTCACATATCTCTCTTTTCTTCTTTTGATATTGGTTCATAATCACATTTTCTTTTTTACTCTCTCTTGGCCGAATCCTTCTCCTTCTCAAGTTCCATTTCTTTTTCATCCATTTCCATTCTATTTCTCTTTTCTTTTTTTTACTTCACCATAGCCGAATCTTCTTCCTCTCTTTTGGGGTTATTTTGGCCGAATATTCAAGGGTAGATCCTCTTTGGTTTTCTTCAATCAGTTTTGAAAAAGGGTAAGTGTTCATGGCCGTTTTTCCTTCTTTTCTTTCTCCTTTCTAAGTCGTTTTCTTGTGGACAAAGGCCGAATCCTTGGGCATTTGTTTGCAAGGTTCTAACCATTATTTAGGAACCGATTTTTTCTTTAGGCACTCTTTGGGACGTTGGAAGCAATCGATCTAAGCCATTCCATTAGCAATCGAAGTTGGTAAGTCAAGTGGTAAGGATTCAATATTCTTAAAGTTGGTTGAGAAAAGTCTAAGGTTATTTGGATTAAGATATGTTGTTGGCCGAATGGTCTTCATTAAAATATTGTGATTTGGCCGATTGTAGGACAAGGTGATCTAGTGTGGTAGATCGGATCTTCGGAAGTTAGTATTGGCATTAGTAAAAGGTGTGTATCTTACACACTTTATAACTTGGTTTATATATATATATATGTGTGTTAAATAACAATTCAAGTTGTCAAAGCCGAAACTATGAGATATTGATATGATACCTTGATGGGTATGAGCAAGGATACGGGTAAGTCCGTTTCGATATGATGTTGCTATATGTTGTTTAATATCACGATCTACGATATGTATTGGTTATATGTTCATATCAAAGTATATTGACATGATTTGTTTATCTATTGCATTGGTATGGGCAATATGAGAGGAGGAAGATTGATATTCGTGTCTTGGACACCGTGAGGTTTGGCACCTCTAGTGATTTGGTATCACATTTGTGTCTTTGGGACACCAGAGGTTCGGCACCTCATAGCGACTCGTCCCTGTGGATTAACACCACCGTGGGTTGGCCCCACTTTTGAGATATGGGATTGTTGCGGTGATTTGGTATCACACGTGGGTTGGCCCCACAACTTGATTATTCGTGACTTTGGTCACCAAAGTGATTTGGTATCACATTTGTGTCTTTGGGACACGGAGGTTTGGCACCTCATAGCGACTCGTCCCCCGTGGATTAACACCACCGTGGGTTGGCCCCACTTTTTTTGATATGGGATTGTCGCCAGATTTGGTATCACAAGTGGGTTGGCCCCACAACTTGATTATTTGTGACTTTGGTCACTGTGGTTTGGCACCACCACCGGTGGTTTGGTACCACACGGGGTAGAAAAAGGAGTTACTGGATGGCTAGGTTGGGTGCATAATATATATATTGCTTGGTTATAATTTGTGTAAGTATGTGGTATTCACCCGGAGAGGGAATATGCACTGAGTCTTGGTGACTCACCTTCTCCCTTACTTTTTCAGTAATTCGTAAATTCGCGGATGAGGAGCCGAGGATGAACTCGAGGAGGCCATGCAATGAAATTTGGTTTTACATGAACTTCCATTTGGGTACTTGATTTTAATTTGGTTTTCATTTTTATGGGTTTGTAATAAGGCTTCTTAAATTATGTTTTTGGATTATTTATATGCTTTGGATTTGTTTTAGGAATAACTTGCAAATTACATGATTGATTTAATGATATGTGAACAAAGTTTTCTAAAATACAAAGCGCGATGGTTTTTAAAACGTTACCATCGGGTAACCTAAATAAATTGATAATTTTTAACAACTTAAGTATTCTCGATAACTCAAACTATTTTACAAAACTTAAGTTTCCAAATTTCTATTAGATACGATTTTCAACCTAATTGCTTTAGTTTCTCTTTAATTTATAAATGGTTTACTTAAACTAAGTCATGACTAAGTTTTAAAAATCTATTTACGAAATTGCAAAGTAAAATATCCGTTTTCAACTTAATTTTCTACGAATTTAGAATAATAAAAAGTTTTTCACTAAAATTTAATCGTTAACTTGTTTTTCTTCAAAACGTTTTCCTTCGTGGCATGCCAGATTCAGTCATGGCGTATTGACCGGGTTTGGGGTGTTACAGGTTTTGCAAAAAGTTTGGAATATCTAAGATTCATCCCCCCACACTTAAGATGTACATTGCCCTCAATGTACAAAGATATATAATGACAATTAATATGTAAAATCAAAAGAGAGGGGAAAGAGTGACACTCCCTGAATTTGATGATTTCCTAGAGTTGGCAGTGGTCGTGGTGAAAGATAAGTTGGAGGGCTCGTTTTTGGATGTGGTGGATGCTCACGAGTTCTGCGCTAGATGAAGAAATTGGGGAACTCGTGGAGGATTAGCCAGGATTTATTAAGACAAATTTAAAATAAACTAAATATATAATTAAAGAAAAGAAAAGTAAAGAAAGAGGAAACAAAAATGTAAACAAAATAGAGCTAAAAGATAAATGGGCTTGAGAATCCTTATTTGTGTATGGTTCGCGAGATGGATGTGACTTCTACGGTCATGGAGGTGCTGGCGGTGGTGGAAGTGGCGTGATTCCCAAGCAGCCTTTAGAACCTAAAATTAAGAAAGTAAGATAAAATAAGCTAAATTAAGTAGAAGAGAAGTAAAGATAAGGAAAATAAAGGAGAAGATAAAAATAAAAGAACAAATAATTGGTCTCAAAGACCCTTGGCTTGTTGTTTGGATGAAGCTGCCGGCATGAACTCATGTGAATCGGTCTCCTTTGAGGAGATTGGCCTCTTACGCTTCTTTGCCATGGATATGATTTTGATATAGCTCAAGAGTCTATGGATTTATTAGGAAAAGGAAAAAGGAAAGAGAAAGGTAAAGAAGGAAGAAAGAAAGAAGAAAGAAGTGGGTTAAGCAGAGAAAGGATAGGGGTATAGTGTTTAAATAAAATTTTAGGTCTGGCGGTTTTCCACGCCTGTGGGTTGAGGGTGTGTCGATTCACACGGCCGCCTCGCACGACCGTGCTCTAGGGCGTGTTGGTTCCCCATGCTCGTGTCTAGCCTGTGTTCGACAAGTCAGTATATTAGCACAGTTAGTTGGCACGGGCATGTTGAGCCCGTGGTTGGCAAGTCAGTAGCTTCACACGGCCGTCAAGCACGGCCGTGCCACTTTTTCGGTGCCCGTGGGAGAGTGGTTGAGTCCGTGATTGCCAAAAATTAGTTCATTCTGACTTGTACCGCCCTGCCATGTTAGTACCAATATTCTTGAGGTACACACGGCTACGGCCACGGCCGTGTGGAAGGCCGTGTGTCCTGGAATTCTGCACCCCTTGTTAGTTTATAACTACGTGTTTAGAAAGAAAAGAAGAAAAGAAAAAATTAATTTAAAGCAAAATGTGAGAATAAATTATGTTAGAGCTCGGGTTGCCTCCCGAGAAGCGCTCGTTTATAGTCTTAAGCTAGACTCTCTTCTCGTTTGCATCTTCAGGGTGGTTTGAGGAGTTGAAAGTCCTTCCTCATGTTATTATCTGTATCCTCGTGAAAAAAATTTAAGTCGAGATGCGTTTATAGTAAAAGTACCAAAAATAGGATTACTTAGCTCGACTGCTCCGTGTGGAAAAACACTGGTTACCCTAAAAGATATTTCTTTGTTTGTGCTAGGGTCCGGAGGAGATATTCGAGGATTACTTGATCTAACAGTACTTGGTCCCCTATTTTGAAGTGATTTGTTGTTCCTATTAGCTCTTTTGGGGGCTCCTTCGGTTTTATCTCGTGTGGTTCCGATTCTTTGTCGTGTATCCCTAATTTCTCCATGAAGTGTGTCTTCCACTCGTCTAGATCATCGAACTGAATCCCTCGATCGTCATGAGTTATTTCTTTATTGACATGGGGTTTAGGATCGAGTTCAGTTGTATTCTTTGGTGGTGCTTCCTGAAAATAAGGGTTAACCGAATGGTTATCAGTAGAATTTACGTTCTCACCTTGATTACTCGATGTTCTAGCCGAATGGAGAGCCTTGATGGTGACTGTCTCATTACCTACGCAAAGTATGAGTTCTCCTACATCAACATCAATTGTAGTCCCGGCGAATGCTAAAAGGGTCTTCCTAAAATTAGGGGTCAAATTATCCTCATCCATGTCTAAGACAACAAAATCTACTGGAAAACGAATTTGTCAATTTTACAAGAACATCTTCGATAATACCCTAGGAATTCTAACGATTTTATCACTAATTGAATGCTCATCCTAGTTTGTTTGGGTTTCCCTAGACCTAATTGTTTAAAAATTTATAAGGCATGACATTTATGCTTGCCCCTAAATCAAACTAACGCATTATCAACGCTTAGTCTACCAATTAAACATGGAATTGTAAAACTCCTGGATCTTTTAGCTTTTGTGGTAGTCTATTTTGAAGAATTGCTTGAGCACTTTGCGTTAAGTTCCGGATGTGACGACTCGCCTAACTTCCGCTTGTTTGTCGAAGCTCTTTTAAAAATTTCCTAGAATCGCATCTGCGATGAGCTTCAAGTAATGGAAAGTTAATATGTAATTTCTTTAAGAGTTTAAGAAACTTACCAAACCGTTCTCTTCCGTGTCGCTCTTCTTAATGCCTCGGGTAAGGTACGCGAGGTTGGTACTCCTTGATTACCGGTTTTGGCTTGTCTTGTGTTACCTCAACTTCACCTTTTTCTACTTCGTTTCCTTGTGTTGACCGGGTTCATCTACTTTTTCGCTTTTTGAGTTGTTATGGCTTGGATTTGCTCCTTTGGATTAATTTCAGATTACTCGGTAGAGACGCCCTTGCGGTCGTTCGGATAATAGCTTTGCAATTTCTCCGATCGATCGGGTAATTTCCCCGATTGCCTTTGTAAGTCCTCCAACTAGGTTCTCGAGCTTTTTGATCGATGTTTGTTGGGTGTCGAGTGTTACCTCATTCTTTTAGAGACGGGCTTCTGTGGATGCTATGAATTTGTTCAACGTCTCTTCAAGACTCGGCTTCTTTTCTTGTGGTTAGGGCTGATTTTGGAAATTTTGAGGAGGTTGTTGTCTTTGATTTCCTTGATTTCCTTGTCCTCCCTACGAAAAATTTGGGTGGTTCCTCCAACCTGGATTATAATTATTACTAGATGGATTATTATTAGATCTGAAATTGTTACCTATATAGTTCATCTGTTCGCTCTCTGTGCCCGGTTGGTAGGGTGGGTACTCAGGATTCACCACAGTTCCACTTGCGTCGCACTGCATGACTGGATGTACCTGCGAAGAACACAAACTATCAATCTTCTTATTCATCAACTCTATCTGATTTGATAGCATGGTTATTGCGTCGAGGTTGTAAACTCCGACTGTTTTTGTTGGCCTTATTCTTGTAACTTGCCACTGATAGTTATTTAGCGACATCTCTTCAATAAACTCGTAGGCTGCCTCAGGAGTTCTATTATTCAGGGTTCCACCGGCGGCTGAATCAATTAATTGCCTCGTTGAAGGATTCACACCGTTGTAAAAAGTTTGGACTTGTAGCCACAATGGTAATCCGTGGTGTGGGCATCTCTTCAAGAGATCTTTGTATCTCTCTCATGCGTCCTATAATGTCTCTAAATCCATCTGCACGAAAGAAGATATATTATTACGTAATTTGGCCGTTTTGGCCGGTGGAAAATATTTTAATAGAAATTTTTCGGTCATTTCTTCCCATGTAGTGGTCGACCCTCGTGGTAACGAGTTTAACCACTGTTTAGCTTTATTTCTTAGTGAAAAGGGAAATAACCAAGACGTATGACATCGCCGAAACGCCATTTATTTTGAAGGTATCACGCAATTCTAAAAAGTTAGCTATATGAGTGTTTGGATCTTCATCCTGCAAACCATCAAATTGAACAAATTGTTGAATCATTTGAATAGTGTTAGGCTTTAATTCAAAATTATTAGCAGCTATAGCAGGCCTAACAATACTAGATTCGGCTCCTGTTAAATGCGGTTTAGCATAATCAAACATAGTATGAGGAGCATTATTTTCTCCCACATCTTGTGGCGGAGGATTATTTTCGTCCATCCCTTCAGTAGGATTGGATCTGTCTTCTCGCTCTCCTTGGTAATTTAGGGCTCGCCTAATTTCTCTACGATTTCTTCGAGCGGTAGCTTCAATATCACTATCGTATTCTAAAGGTCCTCTCGGGTTCCTTCTAGTCATAAACTAGAGGTACCTGCTAGGAAAAGAAAGAAAGAAAATTTAGCAAATTTAAAATTAAAAATAAAATAATGGCTAAAGTAATAAAAATAGAATTTTCTTAATATTTTAGTTCCCCGGCAACAGCGCCAAAAACTTGATCGCTGTAAATCAGATTTTTAAAATTTATAAAAGAATGATCGAACCTGGAAACCAACTCTGACAACGATTGAGGCAAGTGCACCTATCGAACAGTAGTATAGTTTAGGCAAGACCGGATTATCGAACCCAAAGGAACTAAAAGTACTAATACCCACCGTCTTTTTATTATTTAGCCTTAATATAAAGTGATGATTGTTTAAACTAAAACTAATCTACTTACTAAGCTAAGATGCAAAGACAAAAAGAATGAATTCGGAAATAACTTTTGGGAAAACTCGCTTGACTCAAGCGATACCCTTAGGAAAAATCCACCTAGACTTCACTTGTTATTTAACCTTGAACCATATGATTTATTTACTTAGTTTGATCCGTGAGACTCCTAACGTATATTAAACCCTCTCTCGAGGCAAATAACGTCTAACCCTAGCTTAATTAGTGGAACCGTCATTCGCTTATAATAACCCCTAGAATAGCAATGAAATCGATCTGTGGACTCCCATATTAGGTTTCACCCTTATCCGCAAAAATCTCGTCACCCTATCTCTAGGCGTGCGATCAACTCCGCTTAATTATGTTGGATCTACTCTTAGGCAGGGTCTATTCCTCCTCCACCTAAGCACATTAGATTTGGATTAAGTTCACACAATTAAGAACAAACTAAGTTATTATCATATAATTCAAAAAATCAAATAACAAGATTCATCATAGGTTTCATCCCCTTCGGGTATCCGAAGGTTTAGTTCATAACAATAAAGGAAAAAATCTCAAGAGAAAAGATAAAACAAAACATAAGAAATCCCTAAAACCCCTTGAAGGAATTGAAGAGGAGATCCTCCGTCTTGAGTAGAATTTCGGCTTCTTGAGATGGATCAACTGGCTATCTTCAAGTGATTCCCACAAATCTGACCTTTTCGGCTTGGCTTCTTGGCCTAGCTCGCGCCCCTTTCACCGGGGTACCTAGGGTGTATTTATAGGCTTTTGAAACACGTTTCTTTCTCCCTAAGTATCCTTTCCCGAATGGAATTGCTCTTCTCCACGGCAGAGGCACGGCCATGGCACACGCCCGTGTAAATCGTGGCCAGGCCGTGTTCGACACTGTTGAATGAGGCACGGCCGTGTAAGTCGTGGTAAGGCCTTGTTCTAGTAGGACTGGTGGCACGGCCGTGTGGCTTGAAGTCCAGGCCGTGCTGATTTCGTGGCTTGGCCCAATTTGGTCCGTTTTAAGCCCGTTTCTCGTTCTTTTCGTCATCGGGTGCTTTCCTGAGGATAAGACATGAAAAGAAGGGATTAAGAGCACCTTTTTACATAAATTGGGGCTTAAATCATCCAAAAGCATAATAAATGTGGGCTTAGAATATGTTACTTTTACGGTTTATCAAGAACTCACAATTAAGAATAAGAACAAGTATTTATCTCATAGATCAAATAATAATAAGATCCGTCTTAGGTTTCATCCCCTTTGGTATCTAAGGGATTTAGTTAATACTAATAGAGGGAAACATCATAGAATAAGGAAAACTACAAAACATAAGAAAACCCAAAAACTTCTAAAGAACTTGATGGGAGATATTCAGTCTTGATGGAGATCCTCCTTTCGAGCTGCTTCCGATGGCTGTCTTCGAGTATTTTCTGCGTTCTATTCAGCGTCCTCCTTTAAGTCACCCCTAGGGTGTTTATATAGGCTTTGGAACGTCTTTTTTTGCCCACAAGTAACCTTTTCCGGATAGAATTAATCTTTGATACAGCAGGGACATGCTCATGTTCGATAGCCTTAGGCCGTCCTCGCTCCTGCTCACCACCCACGACCGTGTGGTCTACCCGTGTACGTTGATCCAGGCTGTGTTTGATCCTACTTGTAACACACGGCCGTGTCCAATGGCCCAGGCCGTGTTGAATTCTAAGATAGGCCCATTTTGTCCCTTTTTGGCTCGTTTCACGTTCTTTTAGACTCCCTAAGCTCTCCTGAGTGTAAAACAAGAAATTAAAGGATTAGGAGCATCGAATTCAATAAATTATGGTTTATCAGCTTTAAAGATATGGCGACACTACTTGTATAGTGAAAAATGTCATGTGTTTACCGACTAAAAAAGTTTGAAACACTTGATGACTCAGAAAGAGTTAAACTTGTGGCAACAAAGATGGCTTGAGCTTTTAAAAGATTACTTTTGGTAATTGATTATCATCTAGGTAAGGCTAATATAGTAGTTGATACATTGAGTCGTAAGTCTTTGTTCACATTGAGAGCGTTGAACGTTCAGTTGAATTTGAGGCAAGATGGTTCTATTATTGATGAACTGAGAGTTAGGCCCCTATTCCTTTAAAGAATTCATGAGTTACAAAGAAATTATCCAAATTTGAAAGCTAAACGAGAACAAATTAAGAATGGTGAGGTTAATTAATTCAGTGTTGAAAGTGATGATAGCTTGTACTTTAGAAATCAAATTTGTATTTCAAATCGTGATCCGAGGTTTACCTCATGTTTTGAAGTAAATTACAGAAGGCCCTGACTTCTAGATTGAATTTTAGTACTAATTTTCATCCACAATCAGATGATCAGTCAGAATGAGTGATTTAGATGTTGGAAGATATGTTGCGTTGTTGCATCATTGAATTTAAAGGTAGTTGGGAAAAGTATTTATCGTTGGCTGAATTTTCTTATATTAATAGCTATCAGTCGAGTATTAAGATGACACCATTTGAGGCTTTGTACGGATGTAAAAGCAAAACTCCATTATATTGGTCAGAATTGAGTGAAAAGAAGATAGTTGTAACAGATTTGATCAGAGAAACCGAAGATAAAGTTTGGATTATACGGGATTGTTTAAAAGTCGCCTCAGACCGTTAGAAATCGTATGCTGATCTGAAAAGATATTGAGTTTCAGATTGGTGAGAAAGTATTTCTAAAAGTCTCTGCGTGGAAGAAAGTGGTATGGTTTGGCAGAAAAGGCAAGCTCAGTCCAATATTTATAGGACCGTATGAAATTGTCAAGAAAATTGGCCCTATAGTTTACAGATTGGCTTTACCTCAGGAACTCAAAAAAAAATTGACGGTGTTTTTCACGTTTCTATGCTTAGACAGTATAGATCAAATCCTTCTCATGTGATAACTCCTGTAACACTTCTTACCTAGTTCGATCGTGGGACCCGAGTAATAGGATGCTACGGATAAAAACCAAACAAGTTACATGTGATTTGTTAATTAAAATCTCAATTAATTATCCTCAAATCACATAAAATCAACTATAATAATTTGTAAGCTATATGGACCTAATCGTGAAATCCAAGCATGAAGTAAAATTTCAACATTTTAAAGTTGGTACCGATGTTTAATTTCTTAGTATCGATATCGTTTCAATACTTATTTTCGGGTATCGATATTTTATGAAAAAGTATCGATACCAAATCAAGATTTTGTTTGTTTATAAAAACAAGGGTATCAATATTTATTTTCGGGTATCGATATTTTTTTGAAAAATTATCGATACTTGGAGAAGTATCGATACCATTTTGGTATTTTGTTAGTTTTAAAAACTGTTGATATGGTCAAGTATCGATACCAAATGCCAAAATTTCGATACTTGAGCTCAGAAATGGTAAAATCCTATCTTTAAAATTTCCATTTCATGCTCAATTCACAGGCTAATCAAAAGTTAACTATATCAACCAAAGGCATATCTTAATATCACTTACATAATCAACCTAAATGTCTAACCAATATGCCTTCAATGACACCTCAATATCTAGCCAAATATTCAAGCATTCAACATTTGATTTCATATAAGCTTTGTAACCTAAATACTTGAACTACCAAATCTTATTCAAATATAACACAGACATGAACTTACCAACTCCTTGATAAGCTTGAACGAAGCATACAATTATCAACCCACATCTAAGCATTAACCAAAGGTTTGGTATATTACTATCTCATATATAAAGATTTAAGAATATTTTCCAAGCAATCTATCAAATCATCCACAAAATGACCATTGCCACCACACTTATACCTAATTACATATTCATAAAAAACTAACAAGATTCAAGATGATCATAAAGCATTAAACATCCTAGGTACATGCCAAAAACCGGAATGAACATATCACCAATGATTGAGTTTGGGATTTGTTATTAGATGTTAAATCGACGATTGAAACGTACAATACCTAACCTGTGCACAAAGAAAAACAAAATCATAGGCTGAGTATAACTCAGTGGTATTCTTATAATCTGAATATTTAAGCATAAAAGAAGTCATTAAAATGTAAAATTTAAATCAAGTAATGACATGTAAAATTTAAAATGTAATAGAGGTCACAACCAATTTATCATACTGATATCATTACATGGCAATATATCTCATTTTACATATGATAACTCAATTCATACATAGACATATCCCATTTAACCTTTTAATTTCATGTACATTCATTTATCATCATTATTCATTATTCACATTTCCATCCACCATATCATTTTCTATTTCACATTTCAATTCCATTCCATATCATTTACCATTTCAATGTCATTATCTTGATTTTACTGTTTATTTCCCAATTAACACGACTCAGACTTTGACAGATACACAAATCCAACCAACACACCCGTTTGGCACCCAGTGTCTCATCAGATAAATTCGAAGCAAATAGTTGCACCCAACGCTATAAATAAGTTGACACCCAGTGTCTCATCAGTTAAACTAAAGTAAATTGGCACCCAGTGCCTTATCAACTCGTAGTTGAAATAACCCTGAACTCTTTCTATCCAATAGCATGCCAACTATATCCCACTTTGGTCGAACAGTTAAATAAGTTCCCATTTCATATTTCATTAGCATCGTCATTTCACCTTTGTTTTCATCATAAACATATAAACTTATATATAACAACACTATGCCATCACATTACATACTCAATTTCCCATTTGAACAATATATACAGCCCAAATCATAAACATTCAATTTACTCCTCAGATATATAAATCAATTCAGTTCAGCCCAGATCATTTCCTTATCACAAGTGACCCACCTCGTATTCTTACCATACACAAATGGTTCAAAATGCAGTAATTTACAAAGAGTTCAAATTATAGAAACACAAACCGTAAACTCCGAGCTATTCGTCGATAACTTTGTCTTTTCCTTTCTTTTCGAGAAACCCGGGTCGACGTTAGCAATTTTGGATTTGAAATCAAACCCCCAAGAATCGGACGTTCCACACTTCTTCCTCCTAAGGTTCAGTTTGTATGAAAACAAATGGAAATGTTTTTTATTTTTCTTCTCCACTAACTAGTTTTATTATATTTTATTCTTATTATTTTTATTTAATTTATAAATTAAAACATATACATTCATATTTTAAATTCCCAAACCTTACACTATAACCATTCTAATGGGATAATTACTATATGAGCCCCCTTACTTGAAATCTTATTAAAGATTCCTTACTAATTAAACTTTTGACACTTTTACGATTTAATCCCTGTACCTTAATTAATCACCAATTTGACAAAATTTACTTAACCGAAATTCAATTCATTTCTAATATAACTCTATAAATATTTAATAAAAATATTTACAAGTTCGATTTACAAATATGGGATTCCAAAACCACACGTTCCGACACCACTGGCTTTCGAGTCATTACAACTCCTGATGAGATAAAGTTACAAGCCGATTTGACTTCCAGTGAAGAACCAGTGAAAGTTTTGGCTCGGGAAGTAAAAGAATTATGGAAGAAACAAGTATCGTTAGTGAAACTATTGTGGAATCAACATGGTAATGAAGAAGTTATGTGAGGAATGGAAGAGTTAATGAGATCACAATACACGAACCTATTTTTAGGTAAAAATTTTGAGGACGAAATTTTCCTAAAAGGGGATAGTTGTAACATCTTGTTTTTCAGTGGTGTCGAAAATAATGGTTTCAGGGTCACAATTCTGACAAGTGAGTTCATAAATATTGTTATTTAATATTTACAATTTACATATAGTATTATTGTGAAATTTGATTTGATAGATTTTATTAATTGGTCAGTTAGTCAAAGTACAAGTGGTTCATACCGAAAGTTAGTGGTTTTGGAAAATGAGGTATCGAGACCTCGCTTTCATAAACCAAGCTCATAAATATTTTTATATTTATGTAGTTTTTTTATAAGTGGATTAAAGTTTAGTCTGGAAATTTCGATGATTTGATAATTAATCACTAAATCGTAACAATCATAAAAGTTAGTCATTATTGATTTTATTAGTTCAATTTCTTATTTGGTAAATGTGTGAGAACTTATATGGTATTTAGACCATAATCCTATAACATGGATGGTTAAAGCTTCACTTTTATTTATTTTTATATGTTAAAATTTTATTAAATAAAGAAAAAGAAAACCACGCAAATCATATCATCTTTCTTCTTTCTCCATTGCCCTTTTCACCATTAAAGAAGACAAAAGTTCGTTCATGCTTTTTCTTATGCATGTAAGTCCTTTGGCTATCCATTTTTTTTTTTGTAAATTTTATGATTTTTAATAGCTTGATTATAAGCTTAGATGTGTCTAATGACTAATTTGTAAACTAATTTTTGGTTAGTTTTGAGTTTAGGGACTAAAATGTAATAATGTAAAATTTGATATGAAATTTCTAAAATTTATGTATTTATAGGGCTGTACATGGATGGAATTGAAATATAATTGTAAAATAAATCTTGAATTTGAAAGATATAATAGTTTCGATTTTAGGGACTAAATTGAATAAAATGTAAAAGTTTAAGGAGATTGTATAAAACAAAATTAAAAGTTCAAATGCATGTATTTGAGTACTATAAAGTATATGGAATTGATATCTTGAACTTAATTATTATATAGATCAAGAATCGAACCAACCGGTAGATAACAGAAGAAAATAGAAAATTAAGGATTAGTCCCTGACCTTTCTCCTACTGCTGTTTATACTTGGTAAGTTCATATGAGATATTTATATTTAAAAATGTGTTAAATATACTTAAATTATGATTTTTAGTATATATATATATATGATATTTCAAAATTGTATTCAAATTGGTACAAAGGTGGGAAAAGAACTGAACTGTAAAGAATTGTCTTGATATGTTAATAGACCCCGGATCAATGTAGGATAAGATAAAATTTACATGCCAATAGGTTTGATTGCGCACTAGTACGTGATATGTTTAAAATATGATGTAGAGTAAAAGATCTTACGGAGATATCACTATTTACGCTAGAATCCTGCATTTGTTGTTTATTATGAGCTTTGTCTATACAGATAATTTGGTGTGGTGTAGTTCTCGCTCTATCAAACTATTTTGTGTGATGGAGGAATGATATATTGTAGGATATGATATTTGTGCCTACTGGCTTTGTATTATGGTGCCTTGGTGTGGTGTAGTTATCGTTCTATTGAGCTATCTGGTGTGGTGTAGCTACCGGCGTATCTATATCTTATTATTTAGTTCATTGGGCTAACTGTTTAAAAGAAAGAGTATTGATTGATACCATGACATACATGAAATGGATATGTTTGAAATGCATGGAAAATGGATATGTTTATTGAAATTTTAGATGATTGAATTGAACGAATGATGAGTATATGTTTAACAGTTACATAGAAATGATATCGAATTGAATGGATAGTTAATAGTTTATATGTACGAAATGCTCACCTTGTAAATGTGATATGTTGTGATAGAAATATAGATAAATTAGTTAAATTCGGTATAGAATAATGTGCTTTTTTTCATTTTCTGTAGTTGAAATTTGTGGAACCCGGTAATTCAGATCATCCTGAAGAACACACTATCCAACTTTCATTTTGGTAGACCTTTAATCGTCCAACTCGATTATGTGGCATGTAAATAGCAGTTGAATTGTATTTATGTGTTTTGGATTGAAAGTTAACAGTTCAATGGTATTGTATAAATTATGAGTGCTTGTTGGCATGTGGATATGATATCTTATGGCTTGAAAATGGTAATTTTGAATGTAATTGTTAAGTATGTGAAATGAGGTATAGATTATTATGGGGTTTTGGTAAGTTTGATGATGATATAGAATAATAGAAAATGTAAGATTTTGGTTGGTAACTATGGTATAACATTTTGATGGTTAAATTGTATGTCATTAGTATGACATGTGAACTTATGCTTGTTGACAAATAATAGGCTATTAGATTGGCATTATGGTCAACTTTTAAATGATAGGAATTTGGTATTTTGATCACATATAAGTCATATGAATGGCTATGTTCTAAATTGTCATGTAATAGGTGTTAATGTATATATAAGTTTTGAATTTGAAACTTATGAACTTACTCATATTGATATGTTATAAGTGTAATGAATAAAAGAGATGTTGATGTTGTTTTAGTAAGTTTGGTTCATGCATATGTTTATATGCTTGTGATATTTAGTAGACTTAAATTGAAGTGTTATTAGGATTTGATATGGTATTGGTATGGTGATGCTTAAATAATGAATGGTGTGGATGATAAGTAGGTATTGGATTGGTTTGGTTTTGGTTGAAATATGGTGTCAAATGTGGCATATTGGTTAGGCATTTTAAGTTGCATTTTTGGCATGTTAATGTGTATATTTTGTGCAGGTTTTGATGTTAATGAAAGAGTTCATTTTAGGCCTTATTGAATGTTTGAACAAAACTAGGCATTTGGAGACATATTCTTAACCTCACAGTTTGACACATGGCCGTGTGTCATACACGAGCTAATGATACGATCTTGTGCTCTTTTGGAATTGGAATCCATCTTTCATACACGGTCACAATTACTTACATGACCTAGCCACACGAACGTGTGATTATTGCACACACGGTCATAGCCACACGGTCGTGTGATCCCTATTTTAAGACATTCTCAGACTATTTGGTATATGTGCAATTAAGTCCTTATTTGTTTCCAAATTGGTTTAAAAGCTTTCATTAGCTCATTTGAGACTCAAATTTGTTTGTATATAATGTTAAACATGGATTATGATTTACTTTGTTTATTTATTGAATACATAAAATGTTGAATGTTTAGATTGATTGTTAAATGTCAGGTTTGGATGTAACAGTTCTGTTATATGCTGTAGCATCCTATAACTCGGGTCCGACGATCGGACCTGGTTAGGGGTGTTACAATGTATTCTTTTTCAGATGGCCCTTAGTGCTTTGAAGTAATGGGTGTATAATTTTTGTACTTGAGTAATTTGAATTGATAATAAAATGGATGGTTCATGTTTAGGTGTCTAGCTATATTTATTTGCTTTCTTGGAAGGGCCAGTTTTTGGCATATGGGTTATAAAAAAGCTGAAGTGTATTGCACAAGTCTTTTGGAAGAACATTAGGTACGCTTAAAAGCATTTACTTATGGGCCTAAGAGTGACGTTTGGGGATGTGGAACTAAAGATGACACCTTACCTAGAATGTCTCGTCCTTACCTAGAATGTCTCGTTTGGCCACATGTCACTCTTGTATTGGATGGTGTCGGGACATCATTTATTTCATTGAAACACACTGTTTGGATGGAGAGGTCTATAAAAACCTTTCTCTTCTTCTTCATTTGTTTATTCTTGTGTTGTTATTCTACTATTTTTTTCATCGTTCTTTTACTCGAATCCTCTTGATTTCACATCATTTATTTTCTTGTTCATTCAAGTTTTATTCTTAGGGTAAGAGTTTCCTTTTTCTTGTTTTTTTTGTTGTTTATGATGTCTTCTTCTAGAACTCAATCCAATTCGTCAAATTTTTTTAGATCTTCGGTCACCAGAACTGTGGGGGTGAAGCGAGTTCTTCTAGGGGTGCTGATTGTGGTAGGGTAAGGAATCCTCCTCAAATGACGTGGGAAGCCACTCCTAGTGGCTGTTTTTGGTGCACCATCACCTTTAACGAGTCTACAACACTACTGCAGGCCAAAGGGCTCCGCTACAAGACAACCATGTACGATATATTTTAGTTGGAGGGGAAAAACAATCTTAATAAGACGTACTAGATTCCTTTATGGTTTCTACTCCCTTTGCATGCTTCAAAAGGGAGCTTTACTCTTCTGTTGCATCATTTGCACGAGACGTACTAAAATTTTATAATATAGCTCCCAAGTAGTTATCTAGGACCTCCTGGTGGTTACTTACTTGGTTCATCATCCTTTGTCAAGAAAGAGGGATAAATCCAAAGCTCAAGGTCTTTCAAAATCTATATCTGCTATCCGAGGGGTATCAGAAGAAACAACCTAGGTTACTATGGTGTTGGATCTAGTGCCCTAAGTGTAGAATATTTGTTTGTACACTGGTAATTTTTTTGAACAGGTTGGTTAATAAAATTATTCATGAATTACATAGATACCCTTTTTATATTGTCCTCACGTAGTTTTTGTATGCAAAGCAAAATAGAAGCAAATATTAGCTCTCTGGTTGTCTAATGTTTCAACTAACACTAAGCGATATTACGTGGTAGGATCGTAATACGAAAAGTCAACTTATATTAGTAGACAAACCTAAACATGTCCTTAGTTTAATCGAAAATTAGCAAACAAATTGAAAGACTAATATATTGTCTATCAAATCCAATTGGGGAGATGCCTTGTCTTGGGCATCAGAGAGGATGACTCCTAGAATATAGGGACAGAGATGTGACTGACTGGATTGACAGTACATCAGATTGTACCCAAGAAGAATAGATCTTAAACCCGTTTATCGATTTATTCAGTTGTGACGTTCAAAGTGTGGCATACATTAATCCTGAGTGGATGATGGATTTTGTATGCATGACTCGTATACTTTGATGTAAGTAAAAGCCTGAGTTAAAATAGATAAGGAACCGGAAACTGGTGTGTTGGGTATACAACTTTTTAAAAATGTAGCATCATTTAAAATAATGAAATTCATGGCCTAAAACACAGGTAGATGATATCCTCTCATTGGCATTACATGATATATGAAAAGTAAACGTGGTTATGGGTCTTTCGTCTTTGTGATGAATGACTTAATTACTATTTGATAGTAATTGACTTTTCATAAAGAAAGATGTAATGGTTTCCAAGAGACAAAATATGATCATATTGGAAGAGCGGATTTATCCTAAAAAGATTAATGATATATTATGAAGGTAAAACACTTATGATAAGGTCATTGGACGAGCACTGATCAAGTTGCTTTCAAAAATGAGATTAAATTAATTGGTCATAGTGAATCCGTTGAATGTATAAAAATTAAATATATTTTCTCATAGATTCTTTTACAGTAAAATTGCCATGATTTTAACGAAATTAGAAGCGGGCTGAGAAAATTATTTAATTGGAAAATTAATCAATTAAAATTAATTTAACAAATAATGTTTATTTTTAGAATTAAAAAAACATATACTGGGTTGGATTAAATTATAAAGTGTTAGTTTAAAAATTCAAGAAGCTAATATAATTGGACTCAATACATGAGAGGCCCGAATCCGCTTTATAATATATATGAGAGAAAGCACACCCTATTAACCTCTCTCACTCACTCCTAGTTCAACTAGGAAGTTGTTTTTCCTATTGAAATAGACTTCTACTAATTCAACAAGGGTTCCACTTTTTCCCTTATAAATAGATGGCACCGGTAGGGCTAAATACACAATAAGTTTTACGCAACTTTGAAATATTGTTATTTTGCCCAAAAAAAGTAATAATTTATTTCTAAATATAAATTTTGTTTTCGAAATTACAATTCTACCGATTTCTATTGAAGAGAGATTTTTTCCCACTGAAAGTAAAGTAAATAATTTCTGGTTTTGTGTTTGATTCGAATTAATTCGAGCCCACACTCAAAGTAGTTCGCAGTACTAGAATAGAGGAGAAGGTCATTCGGATTAAAGGCAGGAACGGCAAGAATTTGTCTAGCCGAAAACACAAGTGTCGTTTCAGGAAAAGTTTATTGTTATAAATATTAAAAAATGACTTGCTTTTCAAAATTTTTATTTTCCGCTGTGTAAGAAAATTGTTTTCAAACTGAATTTTTTCCAACATGTAACACCCCTAACCCGTTTCCGATGCCGGAACAGGGTTACGGAGCATTATCAGACTTATAACTCAAACAATCATACATTTCATATTCATTTCTCATTCCAAACAAAAACCATTCAAATTTATTCATATAGTCCCTAATACGAGCCCTCGAGGCCCTAAATTTACATTAAGAGTGGTTCGGGACTAAACCGAGTACTTAAGGAATTTTTAAAAAAACATGGAAAATTTTCAAAGTGCAGGGGACACACGCCCGTGTGGCCAGGCCGTGTGTCTCACATGGCCAAGAGACACACCCGTGTCTCAAGCCGTGTGGGCATTCGAAGTGGGATTACACGATCGTGTCCCAGCCCCTGTTCGACCCCGTGTAACTCACTGACTTGAGTCACACTGCCAACCCACACGCCCGTGTGCCAGGCCGGGTGCTAGGCCATGTGAAAACTGGAGGGTATACTGACTTGTGCCACACGCCCGTGTGCTAGGCCATGTGAAACTACTGACTTGATTTCTATGGAAGTATATGGGGACACAGGGCCGTGTCACTTGGCCGAGTGTCACACACGGCTGAGACATACGCCTGTGTCTCTGCCCGTGTGGACAAAAAAATAGGCCATTTTTTTAAGCCATGTTTTCTCACCCAAAATGGTACCAATGTAAGCTCAACAATGTACATACAATCGTGACATAACTAGGCATTCAAAACCAACCAATATCAAATTTATAACATGTAATATCCACACATACAACATGACATCCATCAACACATTCATTGACCCCTTTAAAACATATTAATCACACTTACAAGATATACCTAAATGGTCAAACTCATATGTGAGACATTATGCCTAACTTATCATGCATGCCACATTTCAATTTCAACCATTTGGTACCTTAAATACCAATTCACAAAACAAAGCATTCACATAGCAATTATACACCACATATCATAAGGCCATTTACACCTATTTACATATCAAAACATATACCATTTTCAAGCCAAATCAATTTGGTAAATGCACCACAACCATATAGGCCACATTAGCCAAAATACCTATACATGCCATTTAACCAAAATTTAAAGTTCCAAGTACCAAAATAAGTGTTCGATAGTGTGAGGTAGTCTTTGACAACTTCCAACCCGAGAGAGCTTCCGAATCACTATAAAACACGGAAAATAAAATGGAGTAAGTAATTAAGCTTAGTAAGTTCGTATAACTAATAAATACAACTTACCAAATCAACCGCGATTTAGGTAAACAAAAATTAAAGAATAGATTAACTCCAATTGGCCCTAAGCCTAACACATAATTCACAATCATGTTAGCCATGTATGAATACATCAATTATGAATTACTTCCCGTATTTCACATGAATTCCTGTACTAGTTCATATCGAACTCGTATAACTTCATATCATCACTGTGCCCGTTGAACCATTTGGAATACTATCGGATACTCGGGTATCTTGCACACTAAGTGCTAATACGTGGTCAAAATCACCTCTATCTCATATCTCATATAGATGCTCACTCTCGAGCCATCACTAGGTCTGCTCACACAAGCTGTCAGTCAAGACGTAGCTACACGGTGCTCCTCACACAAGCTGTAAAGTAACCGCAGCACATGCCGAAAACTCAGTCACCAGTAGGACGTACGAGACCAGCACCCAAAACACGGTAACCCCTATTGACATGTCATTTGTATCCTATCTATTCCTAAGGTTCAACCGAGATATTTACGTCGTCGATACTTCGTCAAAAATTTTTGTGGAGTCGTATCATCACAATTATAATAATAAAGTATTTAAAACACATGTAATTTAATGCTTATTAACATACGAACTTACATCGAATTAGTTCGGAGAAAATTGATCGATTAGTCCACTACTTTGTCCTTTCCCCGATTTAATTTCGAAAGTGGCTTTTCTTGATCTATATAATCAAATTTACTTAATTTAATTCACATTCTACTCAATTCAATCCAAAATTCATGTTATGTCAAAATTACTATTTTGCCCCTATACTTTTGACCTTTACAATTTAGTCCCTAGGCTCTTAAAATGAAATTCATGCAATTTCATTCACATCTAAGCCTAGCCAAATGTACTACTTGCTCAAGGCAGCCCATACACATCACTAATTCACACATTTAACACATAATTTACACATTTCTCAATTTAACCCCTAATTGACAATTTCATTAAAACTCACTTAACCAAAGTTGTTTAATTAACAAGAAGGATTCATTTTCTTCCATTAAACTTAAAAATAAATAAAATGCTCTCATGGCAAAACCCTAAACTTTCAATCATTTTGCAAATTGGTCCCCTAGTTGGCTAGG
The DNA here is from genome assembly GCA_025698515.1 of Gossypium sturtianum. Lineage (NCBI taxonomy): Eukaryota > Viridiplantae > Streptophyta > Magnoliopsida > Malvales > Malvaceae > Gossypium > Gossypium sturtianum. The sequence continues at coordinate 159,789,552 of CM046945.1, read as the reverse complement.
TTAAGCAACAACGATTTTGAAAACATAAAAATCATCAAAAATGGGCATAAAAATCACTTACATGCAATGGGTTTATGTTACTGAAATTTTAAGCTCTTCAATGGCTCTAAGTTGCTTAAATTTTCAGTGGAAATTTGCATGAGGAAGATGGCCATTTGTTTTGTTTTATTTAATTTACTTTTAATTACCTAATTACCATTTTACCCTTACCTAACTTAAAAATTTACTCAAATACCAAGCCATGCACATCCACTAACTTAATTAATGGTCTAATTACTATATAAGGATGTAACACCCCTCACCCGTATTCAATGCATGAATAGGGTTACAGAGCATTACCAAACTTATCACACATTTAAACATATATTTCTCATACAATTAGTCAATTCAAATACAATTCATTCACAACCAATCATATTGTCCCTAACACGAGCCTGCGAGGCCCAAAACATGCATTTAGGGTGGTTCGAGACTAAATCACTAACTTTGAAAACTTTTAGAACACTTAGAATTTTTTTGCATAAAATAGGGGACACACGCCCGTGTGGCCCGACCGTGTGTCACACACGGCCAAAGACACGCCCGTGTCGCAAACCGTGTGGACATTCGAAATGGGAGCACATGGTCGTGTCCTAGCCCGTGTCTGACCCCGTGTAACTCTCTGACTTGGGTCACACGGTCAACACACACACCCGTGTGACTAGCCCGTGTGCCCTAAAAATGACCATACACGCCCGTGTACCAGGCCGTGTGCTAGGCTGTAACACCCCTCACCCGTATTCAACGTCGGAATAGGGTTACATAGCATTATCGAACTTACAACACATTTACAAAAACTTATCTTATACAATTAATCAATACAAACAATCATCATTCAATATCAATCAAATTGTCCCTAAAATGAGCCTACGAGGCCCTAAACATGCATTGAGAGTGGTTCGGGACTAAACCGACAACTCAGGAAATTTTTCAACACTTATAATTTTTTTCTCAAAACAGGGGACACACGCCCGTGTGGCCTGGCCGTGTGTATCACACAGCCACCAGACACACCCGTGTCACAGGCCATGTGGACATTCGAAATGGGAACACATGGCCGTGTCCCAGTTTAACAGCTCGTTTTTGGGTCAAATCAGAATAGTGGTTTTGAGACCACAAATCTAAAGTAAAAATAGTTATTTTATTATTTTAATAAGGTCTACAGCATGATAGATTAATTACGTGAAAGTTTCTTAAAGAAATTTTACCGTTTAAATGCTTAATTCGGTAAAAAGGACTAAATCGCGTAAAGTGTAAAACTTGAGTTCTATTAGCTAAAGGTGTCTAATAGCTATAGAACTTTAAAGTGGAGGTCCTTATGTGGTAATTAGCCCATTTATAAAGTTATTGGACATTCTTGGACATGTATTAAGTGTTTTAAGTGATTAATTAATAAGGTTAATTTTATAATTTAGTAAATAATGATAATTAAAACAAATAATATAAAGCCATCATCTTTTCTTCTTCATTATTTAACCGAACCTAGGGCAAGAAGAAGCCATTTTTCTCCTTTAAATTTGGCCAAGGCTTTTGTGCTCAATTAGGTATGGTTTTTGTCCCGTTTTTAATAATTTCTACGTTTTTGAGATCGTTGCAATTTAATCTAGCTAGCCCGTATCTCCAATTTCAAAAATATTAAAGTATTTGAATGTTTCCATTGTTGAATGCATGAGTCTTTTGTTTGATGATGGATGATCGCTGTGAATCAGAGCTTTAAAATTTATAAAAACAATGATCGAACCTGGAAACTAACTCTGACAACGATTGAGGCAAGTACACCGATCGAACAGTAGTATAGCTTAGGCAAGACCGGATTATCGAACCCAAAGGAACTAAAAGTACTGATACTAACTTTCTTTTTATTATTTAGCCTAAAATAAGTGAAGTTGTTTATTAATCTAAATTAATTAACTACTAAGCTAAAGAATCTAAGACAAAGAAGAATAAATTTGGAAAATAACTTGGGAAAAACTCAGTTGATTTAGATGATACCCTAGGAAGAATCCACCTAGACTTCACTTGTTATCTAACACTGAACCATACGATTTATTCACTTAGTTTGATCCGTAAGACTCCCTAACGTATATTAAACCCTCTTTCGAGGCGAATAACGTCTAACCCTAGGTTAATTAGTGGAACTCTCGTTCTCTTATAATAACCCCCTAGAATAGCAGTAAATTGATCTATGGATTCCCATATTAGGTTTCACCCTAATCCGGGAAAATCTCGTCACCCTATCTCTAGGCGTACGATCAACTCCGCTTAATTATGTTGGATCTACTCTTAGGCAGGGTCTATTCCTCCTCAACCTAAGCACATTAAATTTGGATTAAGCTCACATAATTAAGAACAAACTAAGTATTTATCATATAATTCAGAAAACAATAACAAGATTCATCATAGGTTTCATCCCCTTCGGGTATCCGAAGGGTTTAGTTCATAACAATAAAGGAAAACATCTCAAGAGAAAAGATAAAATAAAACATAAGAAATCCCTAAAACCCCCTGAAGGAATTGAAGAGGAGATCCTCCGTCTTGAGTATAATTCCGGCTTCTTGAGATGGATCAACTGGCTATCCCTGAGTGAATCCCCACAAATCTGCCTTCTCTGGCCTAGCACGACGCCCCTAGACAATGGCTTTGGGCCCCCCTTTCAGGTCATACTTAGGGTGTATTTATAGGCTTTTGAAATACGTTTCTTTCTCCCTAAGTATCCTTTCCCGAATGAAATTGCTCTTCTCCACGGCAGAGGCACGGCCATGGCACATGCCTGTGTAAATCGTGGTCAAGCCGTGTTCAGATTCCTTTAATGAGACACGGCCGTGTGAGTCGGGGTTAGACCGTGTTCTAGATGATTGACTTGGCACGGCCGTGTGGGCCTAAGTCTAGGCCGTGTCGGTTTCCTCATTAGCCCATTTTGGTCTGTTTTGAGCCCGATTCTCGTTCCTTTTATCCTTGGGTGCTTTCTTGAGTATAAGACATGAAAAGAAAGGATTAAGAGCACCTTTTTACATAAAATAAGGGATAATTCATCCAAAATCATACTAAATGTGGGCATAGAATATGTTACTATTTCGGTTTATCAAATACCCCCACACTTAAGCTTTTGCTTGTCCTCAAGCAAAATTCTCAACTTACAATTAAAACGAACTTTCTATAATTCATAATAGTCATTAATAGTGTTTCATCATAATTCAGAGATAATTTATACATGGATAATTTAACTCAAAGGGTCCTAAAAATTCAAACAATATAAGTCATAGATTTTGTAGGACAAAAATATATGTGTCTCCCCTTATCTAAATAATTACCTTTAATTTGAAATCGACAAGGATTGACAACCTCACAAAAGATTCACTCAAATCACTCAAAGTGTTTAAGATTTAAAATTTAGGCACTCAAAAGTCAAACATGAAGAGTTAATCCCATAGGCTTGCATGAAAATCAAATCTCCACCACTGAAATATGAGATGAAACACAAATTAAAAGGTCTTTGTTAGGGTTGTAACGGGGCTAGGGTTAAGGTGTGGAGTAAGGCTGAATTAGAGGGTTAGAATCGAGATTGAATTGACAAATTACCTAACTAAGAACTAATGAACTAATAATAATAATTGCATCAATTGAAGACTAAGAATACTAATAATACGAGCTTCTTCTTCGATATTTGGAATTTAAATAAATGTATAAGCTCGTTTAATCACATAACTAATAATGAATATACTTCGTCGTTTTTTTTAAGAACAAACTAATAAATACATAACTGAAAATAAAAAACATAGTTAGGCTATTAATCAAATCAAATCTCGATATAAGGGTAGTCAAAAGGAATGGTGATAACAAAAACAAAGGGTTTCTGAGTTAATATTAGCGGTTACGTCAATAAAAAGGTTTGTTAGGATTAAAAGGGGTTCACTAGGGGTGAATTTGTGAAGGCAGGCTTTTTATGGAGTAAGTGGGTTAAAACCTAGGTGCCTTTATCATCTCTGTGTATCAAATCAAAAAGTGTGGTCTCAACATGTATAATCGATGCAAGTTCTAGAATAACAAATCAGTGTTGACATAATCATAATCAATAAAGTGAGCAAGAAAAAGAATCTATGCTCTATAAGGCTCAAAAACTCACAAAAATTATGGGTATTTTGATGTCAACCTCGTAAATTTCAAACTTCAAAGTAATATTTAAACTCAGTTCGACAACCTAGAAAATTTTTAATTTCTGAAAAATAGACTTATCATGCTTGATTCTCTAGTATTCTTCAAATTTAATTATCAATGCACAATTATCAATGACATAATCTAAAACATATCAATAAAAATCATAAATCATCAGAAATTTCATCCTAATTAGTAATATGAGAAATTTACTTTCAAACAAGACTAAATTCAGGATTTTAAGAATAATGCAAAAAGTTTGGTACCTAATTTCAGAAATTTGAGAATAATGAAAAAAATTAGGCACCTTTTTAGGTTGTTCACCCCCCCACACTTAAGATGTACATTGCCCTTAATGTACAAAGATAGATAATATAAATGTAATTTTCAGATCAGAAGATATGAGGATAAGTAAAACTCCCTGAATTATGGATGAGCTCCTTGGGTTGGCAGTGGTCGTGGTGAAAGATAATTTGAAGGGCCAGTCTGGATGTGGTGGTTGCCCACGAGTTCTGCGCTAGATGAAGAAATTGGGGGACTCGTGGGGGATTAGCCAGGATTTATTAAGACAAATTTAAAATAAACTAAATATATAATTAAAGACAAGAAAGGTAAAGAGAGGGAGACTAAGAAGGAAAATAAACTAAGTTTAAAAGATAAAGGGGCTTGAGAATCCTTATTGGTAGATGGTTCGAGAGGTGGGTGTGACTTTGAAGGTGACGGAGGTGTTGGTGATGGTGGAAGTGGCATGATTCCCAAGCAGCCTTAAGAACCTAAAAACAAGAAACTGAAACAAAATAAACTAAATTAAGTAGAAGAGAAGTAAAGATAAGGAAAATAAAGGAGAAGATAAAAATAAAAGAACAGATAATTGGTCTCAAAGACCCTTGGCTTGTTGTTTGGATGAAGCTGCCGGCATGAACTCATGTGAATCGGTCTCCTTTGAGGAGACTGTGATTGGCCTTTTATGCTTCTTTGCCATGGATATGATGTTGTTGTAGCTCAAGAGTCTAAGGAATTATTAGGAAAAGGAAAAAGAAAGAGGGAGAACATAAGGAAAGAAAGAAAGAAAGGAGGAAGGTGCGGTGAAGGGGGAGGGCTGTGGGTTTTAAATAAATTTTGTATCTAAGGCTCTCCCACGCCCGTGGATGGAGGGTGTTACGATTCACACGGCCGCATCGCACGGCCGTGTTCCTAGGTGTGTTGGTTACCCCACGCTCGTGTCTAGCCTGTGTTCGACAAGTCAGTATGTTGGCACAGTTTTAAGGCACGGGCGTGTTCTGCCCATGGTTGGAAAGTCAGTAGCTTTACACGGTTATGAGGAACGGCCGTGCCCCTTTGTCGGTGCCCATGGTATAGTGGTTGGATCCGTGACGTCGAAAACTGGTTGGAATTGATTCGCACGACCTCTGCTATGCTATGTCGATGCGGGATTCTTATGGTCCACACGGCCACGCCACGATGTCGTGCGCGGTAGTGTGGCAAAATTCACCCCTTGTTAGTTTGTAACTAAGTGTTCAAAAAGAAAAGAAGAAAAGAAAAATAAATTTAAAGCAAAATATGAGAATAAATTATGTTAGTACTCGGCTTGCCTCCCGAGAAGCGCTCGTTTATAGTCTTAAGCTAGACTCTCCTCTCGTTTGTTTTGTCAGGGTGGTTTGAGGAGTTGGAAGTCCTTCCTCATGTTATCATTTGTGTATTTGTGAAAAAATTTAAGTCGATATGTGTTTATAGTAAAAGTACCAAAAATAGGATTACTTAACTCGACTGTTCCGTGTGGGAAAACACTGGTTACCCTAAAAGATATTTCTTTGTTTGTGCTAGGGTCCAGAGGGGATATTCGAGGATCTGCCTGATCTAACAGTACCTGGTCCCCTATTTTGAAGTGGTTTGCTGTTCCTATTAGCTCTGTTGGGGGCTCCTTCGGTTTTATCTTGCGTGGTTCCGGTTCTTCGTCGTGTATCCCTAATTTCTCCTTGAAGTGTGTCTTCCACTCGTCTAGATCATCGAACTGAATCCCTCGATCTTCATGAGTTATTTCTTTGTTGGCATGGGGTTTAGCATCGGGTTCAGTTGTATTCTTTGGTGGTGCTTCCTGAAAATAAGGGTTAACCAAATGGTTATCAGTAGAATTTATGTTCACACCTTGATTACTCGATGTTCTAGCCGAGTCGAGAGCCTTGATGGTGACTGTCTCATTCCCTACACAAAGTATGAGTTCTCCTGCATCAACATCAATTTTAGTCCTGGCATTTGCTAAAAAGGGTCTTCCTAAAATTAGGGGGATCAAATTATCCTCATCCATGTCTAAGACAACAAAGTCTACTGGGAAAACGAATATGTCGATTTTTACAAGAACATCTTCGATAATACCCCTAGGAATTCTAATAGTTTTATCAGCTAATTGAATGCTCATCCTAGTTTGTTTGGGTTTCCCTAGACCTAATTGTTTAAAAAATTTATAAGGCATGACATTTATGCTTGCCCCTAAATCAGCTAACGCATTATTAACAGTTAGTCTACCAATTAAACATGGAATTGTAAAACTCCCTGGATCTTTTAGCTTTTATGGTAGTCTATTTTGGAGAATTGGTGAGCACTTTGCGTTAAGTTCCACATGTGACGACTCGTCTAACTTCCGTTTGTTTGTCAGAAGCTCTTTTAAAAATTTCCTAGAATCTGGCATCCGTGAAAGAGCTTCAAGTAATGGTAAGTTAATATGTAATTTCTTTAAAATTTTAAGAAACTTACCGAATTGTTCTTCTGTGTCGTCTCTTCTTAATGCCTCAGGGTAAGGTACGCGAGGTTGGTACTCCTTGATTACCGCTTTGGCTTGTCTTGTGTTACCTCAACTTTACCTTTTTCTACCTTGTTTCCTTGTGTTGGGTGGGTTCGTCTACTTCTTCGCTTTCTTGAGTCATTATGGCTTAGATTTGCTCCTTTGGATTAATTTCGAGATTACTCGGTAGACGCCCTTGCGATCGTTCGGATAATAGCTTTGCAATTTCTCCGATCGATCGGGTAATTTCCCGATTTCCTTTGTAAGTCCTCCAACTTGGTTCTCGATCGTTTTGATCGATGTTTTTTGAGTGTCGAGTGTTACCTCAGTTTTTTGGAGACGGGCATCTATGGATGCTATGAATTTGTTCAATGTTTCTTCAAGGTTCGGCTTCTTTTCCTGTGGATAGGGCTGATTTTGGAAATTTTGAGGAGGTTGTTGTCTTTGATTTCCTTGATTTCCTTGACCTCCCCATGAATAATTTGGGTGGTTCCTCCAACCTGGATTATAATTATTACTGTATGGGTTATTATTTGATCTGAAATTGTTACCTATATAGTTCATCTGTTCGCTCTCTGTGCCCAGTTGGTAGGGTGGGTACTCAGGATTCGCCACAGTTCTACTTGCGTCGCACTGCATGACTGGATGTACCTGCGAAGAACACAAACTATCAAGCTTTTTATTCATCAACTCTACCTGATTTGATAGCATGGTTACTGCATCAAGGTTGTAAACTCCGGCTGGTTTTGTTGGCCTTGTCCTTGTAACTTGCCACTGATAGTTATTCAGCGACATCTCTTCAATAAACGCGTAGGCTGCCTTAGGAGTTCTATTATTCAAGGTTCCACCGGCGGCTGAATCAATTTGTTGTCTTGTTGAGGGGTTTACACCGTTATAGAAAGTCCGGACTTGGAGCCACAAAGCTAAACCATGGTGTGGACACCTTCTCAAGAGATCCTTATATCTCTCCCATGCATCGTATAATGTCTCTAAATCCATCTGCACAAAATAAGAGATATCATTATGTAATTTGGCCGTTTTGGCCGGTGGGAAATATTTTAATAAAAAATTTTCGGTCATTTGTTCCCATGTAGTGATTGACCCTCGTGGTAACGAGTTTAACCACTGTTTAGCTTTATTCTTTAATGAAAAGGGAAATAACCGAAGTCGTATGGCATCACCAGAAACGCCATTTAGTTTGAAGCTATCACAGAATTCTAAAAAATTAGCTATATGAGCGTTTGGATCTTCGTCCTGTAAACCATCAAATTGAACAAACTGTTGAATCATTTGTATAGTGTTAGGCTTTAATTCAAAATTATTAGCGACTATAGCGAGCCTAACAATACTAGATTCGGCTCTGTTAAATGAGGTTTAGCATAATCAAACATAGTACGAGGAGCATTATTTTCTCGCCACATCTTGTGGTGGAAGATTATTTTCGCCCATCCCTTCAGAGGGATTGGATCTGTCTTCTCGCTCTCTGGGGTAATTTAGGGCTCGCCTAATTTCTCTCGATTTCTCCGGCGGTAGCTTCAATATCACTGTCGTATTCTAAAGGTCCTCTCGGGTTCCTTCTAGTCATAAACTAGAGGTACCTGCTAGGAAAAGAAAGAAAGAAATTTTAGCAAATTTTAAAAATTAAAACTAAAAATAAATATAAATTGCAAAAAATAAAAATAATGGCTAAAGTAATAAAAATAGAGCTTTCTTAATATTTTAGTTCTCCGGCAACGGCGCCAAAAACTTGATCGCTGTGAATCAGAGCTTTAAAATTTATAAAAAGAATGATCGAACCTAGAAACTAACTCTGACAACAATTGAGGCAAGTGCACCGATCGAACAGTAGTATAGCTTAGGCAAGACCAGATTATCGAACCCAAAGGAACTAAAAGTACTAATACTAACTTTCTTTTTATTATTTAGCCTAAAATAAGTGAAGTTGTTTATTAATCTAAATTAATTAACTACTAAGCTAAAGACTCTAAGACAAAGAAGAATGAATTTGGAAAATAACTTGGGAAAAACTCAGTTGATTTAGATGATACCCTAGGAAGAATCCACCTAGACTTCACTTGTTATCCAACACTGAACCATACGATTTATTCACTTAGTTTGATCCGTAAAACTCCCTAACGTATATTAAACCCTCTTTCAAGGCGAATAACGTCTAACCCTAGGTTAATTAGTGGAACTCTCGTTCTCTTATAATAACCCCCTAGAATAGCAGTAAATCGATCTATGGATTCCCATATTAGGTTTCACCCTAATCCGGCAAAATCTCGTCACCCTATCTCTAGGCGTGCGATCAACTCCGCTTAATTATGTTGGATCTACTCTTAGGCAGGGTCTATTCCTCCTCAACCTAAGCACATTAAATTTGGATTAAGCTCACATAATTAAGAACAAACTAAGTATTTATCATATAATTCAGAAAACAATAACAAGATTCATCATAGGTTTCATCCCCTTCGGGTATCCGAAGGGTTTAGTTCATAACAATAAAGGAAAACATCTCAAGAGAAAAGATAAAACAAAACATAAGAAATCCATAAAACCCCCTGAAGGAATTGAAGAGGAGATCCTCCGTCTTGAGTATAATTCCGGCTTCTTGAGATGGATCAACTGGCTATCCCTGAGTGAATCCCCACAAATTTGCCTTCTCTGGCCTAGCACGATGCCCCTAGACGATGGCTTTGGGCCCCCCTTTCAGGTCATACTTAGGGTGTATTTATAGGCTTTTGAAATACGTTTCTTTCTCCCTAAGTATCCTTTCCCGAATGAAATTGCTCTTCTCCATGGCAGAGGCACGACCATGGCACACGCCCGTGTAAATCGTGGTCAAGCCGTGCTCGGATTTCTTTAATGAGACACGGCCGTGTGAGTCGGGGTTAGACCGTGTTCTAGATGATTGACTTGGCACGGTCGTGTGGGTCCAAGTCCAGGCCGTGTCAATTTCCTCATTAGCCCGTTTTGGTCCGTTTTGAGCCCGATTCTCGTTCTTTTTATCCTTGGGTGCTTTCCTGAGTATAAGACATGAAAAGAAAGGATTAAGAGCACCTTTTTACATAAAATAAGGGATAATTCATCCAAAAGCATACTAAATGTAGGCCTAGAATATGTTACTTTTTCGGTTTATCAATGGAAAATAAATCATTTTTGTTAGATGTACAAGTTTTATAATGTGAATTTTGGTAAAAATGTCAATTTTGGATTAAATTGTGAAATATGAAAATTTAGTGGTTGAATTTTAAAATAAATGAAAAATATGGGCTGATATGAGAATGGGTAATATTCATCCAGCATGAATTTGCATTAAATTTAATGAATTATGATTTTATGTGATAAGGACTAAATTGCAAAAATGTGAAATAATAGGGGTAAAAATGTAATTTTTCCAAAATGTGTAAATTATGCTAAATTGAATGAAATGATTATTTAATTAGTAAATTTTGATATTATTAGATTGAGATAAACGAGATTTGGATCTAGAACGGGGGAAAAACAAAGTATCGGATTAATCGACCTAATTTGTCGTTACAGCGAACGAGGTAAGTTCGTATGTTTAATAAGCATTGAATTATATATATGTATAAATGCTTAATCGATATAATTGTGGTAAATGCTACATTATTGAAATGAAATGTGAATGCTATTGAGTACGATACTATGGAAATGACCGACAGAGATTCGATACAGCGAATGTCCCAGTTGAACCTTAAGAATAGATAGGATACAAATGTCGTGACATTAGTGTAACAGCCCAATTTTCAGTGATGTTAGAAATAGTGGTTCAAGACCACTAAAATTTGACAGGTGTGTTTATGAATTTATTATTTAGTATTTATAAGTTAATCGTGAATTTAGGAAGGCTTATGAATTAGTGATTTGTGCTTTAGAAATATTTATTAAATTAATTAGTTTCAGAAATGAGGTATTGAGACCTCGATTTCATAAATAGAGCCGTAAATATTTTTATAAATATTTACGAAGTGTTATTAAATTAGTATTAAAGTTTCGTTAGAAAATTTTAACGTTTGGATAGTTAATTAATTAAAAAGGACTAAATTGAAAAAGGTGCAAAACTTGTTAATTATAAGAAATGGTGATTAAATAGCTTAATTATTAAATAATGGAGGACTTAAGAAATAATTATACCTAAATTGATGGATGAGGCGGCATAAGAAATAAAAATAATAATAAAGCCATTAATGGCAAATTTGTAATTTTGGTGAAATAAAAGACAAACAAATTGAATTTAAATGTTCTCTAGACATTTCTTCATGAGATTCGGCCAAAAACAGCCATAGGAGAAAGAGTTGAAGCTGGTTCTTCAATTTTTGCCTCCTGTAAGTTCAATTTAGCCCCGTTTTCAATAATTTTTATGTTTTTGATATTGTTACAACTAGGTCCAACTATTGATTTCATTAGTTTTTTATTTTATGGGTAACTTTGGAAATTACCATTGATGAGTTTTGGATGTTTATGATGAATTAACATGGATTTGAAGCTTTAATTTTGTTATTTGATGATTTTATTAAGTAATTTTGATATATATTGATTTTAGGACCAAATTGTGAAAAGGTTAAGAATTAGGGTTTGATATTGAAATTCTAAAAATTAATGGCTGTATAGTAGCCTAAAATAATTAGATAAAGTGTTAATTGAGAAAAATTAACTCAATTGATAGGATAATTGATAAGGGACTAAATTGTAAAAACTGTAAAATTTGGGGTAAATGTGTAATTTTGAAAATTGAAGGGTATAAATTTTAAATTGAATTAGAATTGAATTAGATGCTAATGAATGAATAATTTTATATTATAGATCAAGAATTCGAAGACAAACGAGAAAATAGAGAAATTAGCTGAATAGTCCTTGAATTACTACAACTTCTACAAATAGGCCCAGGTAAGTTCGTATGATTGAACTTTGATATTTATGTTGAATTGATGTATGGTATTATGTATTTATTTATATTATATGTTAAAAACATGGAAAATTTATAAATATAAAACTTGTCTGATAATTATGTATATTTATGTTTATGAATAATTATCGAAATAAATACATACGAAATTCATGTAAATAACAGTACAAGGAATATTGATTGTTATTGAATTGAATATATGTGGAATTGTAATATTTGAATATTGAATATATTGGAACGGGTTGATTTAACAACTGATGAATTTATTGAAATTATATTGATTAAGTTGATATATATATTGATTATATTGACTAACTGAACTGAAATAAATATTGATTGTTATTGAAAGGTGACTTGAATTGTGTTGAATTATGAATTTACGAGATTAATTAAAATGTGTATTGGTTGGAAACTGAAAAGTGAATTGAATACCCTATTAACTGTATTGGGCTGAGTCGGATATAGTTGGCATGCCATAGGATTGGAAGTGTTCAGGGATATTTCGACCTTGAGTCGATGAGGCACTATAAGTGTCGTATTGTTACTTCGACCTTGAGTCGATGAGGCACTGTAAGTGTCGTATTGTTAATTCGGATAATTTTATGAGGTACTGAGTACCATACTGTTTTATTCGACATGGCCAATGAGGCACTGAGTGTCGTACTGGAGTGTTCTGGTTGGATCTGTGTATCCGTCCGAGTCTGATTCGAGTTAATAGGGATATATAATTAATAGACAAAATTGATCGATACTGAACGATATTGTCTGTGAATTTTGGAATTGGAATTGAATAGCGAAGTGATTTATGCAAATGATATACATGAACCATGGGTCCATGAATGGAAATCGAATTAGAGGTTCAATAAAATATGAAATTAAAGTTTATTGAGTCTAGTTTTTCATAGAAGAAACGGTGTAAGCAACAGAATTGTAAATTATGAGATATAATATATTTTGTGAGACAAGGTTAGAATGATTTCGGGTTCCCCTATTCTGACTTTGAAAAATCATCAAAAATTCTAAAAAAATAATTAAAGGTTTAAATTTATATGTTTAAATTCTTAATGAGTCTATTTTCAATAGAAACAAACGGAAACATCTTTCAAATCTCGTACTAAAAGATAATTAATTTTTAGTGAAGAAAGGTTGAAGTTGTCAAACAGCAGAACAGGGATAAATTTGAAGATTTTACTGTACTTATTGGCTAAATTATAAATTCTGAAATTTTTATGGTAGAAATATATTTGAGTCTAGTTTCAAAAACATCAAGTGGATCTTAATTTAGAATTTTTTAGCTCAAGATATAAATAATTTAGTGACTACGACTCAAGTGGACAGCTTTGATATTAACATAAGTAAATAGTGGAATTATCTGTAATTTTTCTGTAAACTCCGATAACATTCTGTAACCCTGTTCCGGCGACGGATGTGGGTTAGGGTGTTACAATTAGAGTTACTTATATTACGAGTAAGGCCATATCTGGGATATGGCATCAATATGAGACTTCGTGTAAGACCATAGCTGGGCTATTGGCATCGATACGAGATTACATGTAAGACCATATCTGTGATATGGCATTGGTACGGTACTGTGCGTATGAGATTCCCGAGTATCCTTTAGTATTCCAAATGATTTAACGGGAAATGTTGACGAAACGTGGTTACAAGAGATGGTACGACTCAGTCAAGGTACTCGTGACAGAAATCGACATGTAAGTGATAAAAGTGAATTTCATATCATAAGTGGAAAATTATGAGAATTCATATGGTTCAATGAAATATATATAAATGTGATGGCTATTTAATTGAATATAGTTTATTTCTATTTGCTTATGCTTATGTAAATGTGAATGAATTGATAAGAAGTATTCAAACCATATAAGCATTGAAATGAATAAACTTGTGGAATTTCTTAGTTAACTATGTGAACGGATGCATGTCATAAATGTGGAATTATATAAGTTATATTATAGTTTTTATAATGGCTTGAAATGTGTTTATTTGATGACATGAGTTATTATCATACGAGCTTACTAATCTTTATAGCTTACTTTGTTTATTTTCCGTGTTTTATAGTGATATTGAAGTTAGCTCAGATTCGGAGATCGTCGGAGATCGCTTCACACTATCCACCTATAACTTGGTATCTATGAACTTTAGTAATTTGAGTATATGGCATGTATAGGGACTTTGAGTCATGTTAGTTATATTTTGGTAATGACTTAGGTCATATGAATTGGCTTGTAAATGCTTATATTTTGGTTTGTATATATATAGCCATGGGTGATGACTTAAGTTTGGTATATTTGGTATATTTGAATTATGTGCATATATATATGCTTATATCTTATGCTTATTTAGTTGGTTAAAATGATTGATGATAATAAGCACCATGAATGGTAAGTTAATGATTTGAAGAATTGGTAACATGCTTGTGAATGTATAGTTATTTTAGTCTTGTTGATTATGTTTTGGTAATGATGTTAGCCAAATGAATTGGCATTGTAAATGTCTATATTTTGAGTTGTAAATATAGCCATGAGAGTTGGCTTAATTTAGTGAATTTGGTTCTATGCTTATATGTGCATATATGTTGATATTTGAGTTCTTTGGATGGATATGTGAATGGCCATACTATGAAGTTTGTGGAATTGGTATCTTGCTTGTGAATTGGTACAAAAATGGGGTATGTTAGGTAATGGTTAAACTAGTTGATTGGTATATGTATTTGAGTAGGTTTTGGTTGAGTTAAACTTGAGTTATAAGCATGTTGAGTGTTGGTATTGAAATTGGTATGGATTAGTCTTGAAAGTGGCTGAATTGAATGTTATTCATGCTATGATTTCGTACCATTTGGGTTGGTTTAGGTATGTGCAAAATGGGTGGGAAAATGGCTTGATAAGTAGCCTATTTTTGTCCACACGGGCAGAGATACGGGCGTGTGTCTCAGTCGTGTGTGACACACGGTCATGATACACGGCCGTGTGTCCCCTGATGTTAAAATTTAAATGAAGTCGGTATGCTCCATACGGTCTCACACACGGGCGTGTGATCGGCTGTGTGGTACAAGTTAGTATAACCCCCTAATTGACACACAGCCTAGCACACGGCATGTGACTTGGCCGTGTTGCATAAGTCGAAGATAACCTCTGTGTTTGGCACGCCTAACACACGCGGCACAGCACACGCGGCGTGTGTGGCCACTTCGAAGGGCACACGGGCTAGACACACGGGCTTGTGGTTGGCCGTGTGACCTAAGTCAGTATGTACCCCATGTTTTCACACGGCCTGTGACACGGGCATGTCTGGTGGCCGTGTGAGACACACGGCCACGACCACACGGGCGTGTGACCCCTAATTTGAAGAAAAATTTTCTAAGTATTGAAAATTTCCTGAGTTATCGGTTTAGTCCCGAACCACTACCAAAGCATGTTTAAGGCCTCGAAGGCTCTTAATAGGGACAAATTGATTGAGATTGAATGATGAATGATTGAATTGAGCATATGTATGTTAATTAATTGTTTAATTGTTTCGTAAGTCCGGTAATGCTCCGTAACCCTATTCCAGCGTTGAATACGGGTAAGGGGTGTTACATCCAGCCTGTGTCCTACCCCATGTCCAAACAAGTGAGTTTACTGACTTGGGTCACACGGCCAACCACACGCCCGTGTGTCTAGCCCGTGCCCTTCGGCGTGGCCACACACGCCGTGTGCCGGTGTGTGTGCTGCTAGCCCGTGTCAAACCTGTAGGGTATACTGACTTATGCAACACGGCCAAGTCACACGCCCGTGTGCTAGGCCGTGTGCCAATTAGGGGATATACTGACTTGTACCACACGCCCGTGTGTGAGACCGTGTGGAGCATACTAAATTCACTTTAATTTCAACACCAGGGGACACACAGCCTGGTAACATAACCGTGTGTCACACACGGCTGAGACACACGCTCGTGTCTCTGCCCGTATGGACAAAAATAGGCTATTTACTAAGCCAATTTGCCACCCAAATTTGCATGTATCTACATAACTCAAATGGTACCATTTCAAGACACAAATATGCAGCCAAAAGTCATCAACTGATATACAATTCATACTATACCTACTTCAACCATTTCAATACCCAATTCAATGCCATTTACCTATTTAAATACCTATCAATTCAACTTGCTTTACTAGACATAACTCACCTATATATATATCATGATTCATAATTCATCTAACTCATCATCCAAAATCAATCCACAACAAACATATCTCAACCAAATAAATACCTCATACTATAATAAACATTCGGATATCATAATATAACATCTACCATATCATATGGCAATATTTACAACAAACCACATAACATTTATAAGCTATTTCTAATATCCAAAATACATTTCCATCAAACATACCAAAATGACCAAAGCCTATACATGCCATATACCATATATACATAACTTCAAAAGTACCAAAATAGATGATCGATAGTGTGATGAAGTCTCTGACGATCCTTGAATTCGAGCTAGCTTCGTAAGACTATAAAACATGGAAAAGCAAACAAAGTAAGCTATGAAGCTTAGTAAGTTCGTATGTAAAAATGAAATAATCTCATCATTCATTAGCAATTCGGAATAGATAACATAAATTGCATTTAAAACATCAAAAAATGAGTTAACATAAGGTTTAATCACATATTAACTCATAAGATCTCAACTTCTTTAACTTGTAACTCGAATAGTTTTTCGTTCGTATCTATTTCTAACCAATTCTCTTACCAAACCACTCCGGCTTATAAATGCTTACAGTACGATTACATAAATTTTCCGTTGCCATAGTCCAACTATGGTCTTACACATATATTGCCATGGCCCTACCGTGGTCTTACAATCACATGCCATAACCCGATTATGGTCTTATTTTCTGACTGTCATAGCCCAGCTATGGTCTTAATTATCAACTCGTCTTATTGAAATCGTACATTTAATTTAAGATCTCCAAATTTAAATAATAGGATAAATACAATCTCAATTCCATCCATCAATTAAATAAATGCACATTTAAGTTCAATTATACGAACTTACCTTGTATATGAAATGACGGAACGAACCAACTTTCAATTACTTTGCTTTTTCCCCGATCTAAGTCCAAATTCCTCTTTTCTTGATCTATAAGTAATCAAAATTAGCTTATTTATTCCTATATTTATTCAATTCAATCCAAAACATGCATTTGAGCTATTTTACACATTAGCCCCTAAACTTTCACATTTTTACAATTTAGTCCTTATTACATATAATCACAAATTCATGAAATTCACAATAAACCCATCCTAGCCGAATTACCATAATACCCCTAGTAGCCCATATTTTTCATTTATTTCACATTTCAATCACTAACTTTACACATTTCTTAATTTAATCCCTATTTTGCATTTTCACTAAAAATCACTTAATAAAACTTGTATATCTATTAACAAACATTCATAATCTATCATCAATCATCAAAACTCATACATATTAATCAATGGAAACATTCAAAATCTTTAACAATTTTGCAAATTAGTCCCTGGGCTAGCTAGTACTAGTTGTAACGATCACAAAAACATAGAAATCATTAAAAACAGGACAAAATTCACTTACCAATCAAGAAATGTAATAGCCGAACCCTAGAAAGCTCCCATGGCTTCTCAAGCTTTGTATTTTCGGTGAAAAATATCATTTAGAAAGATGATACATTGTTTTCTTATTATTTTACTTAAGTTTATCATTGATTTTCTTATTTAACCTTGGTTTAAAACATTAAAAATCACACAATATATGCCCATAATTGTCCACCTACCATTTTAATGGTCAAATTACAACATAAGGAGTTCCACTTTAATGTTCCATAGCTAATAGACACATTTAACTAATAGAACATGCATTTTACACGTTACGCGATTTAGTCCTTTTTATCAAATTGACCATTCAAACGATAAAATTTCTTAACGAAATTTTCACACAATCACTCAATCATGCTGTAAACATTAAAATAATAATAAAATAAATATTTTGACCCCAGATTTGTGGTCCCAAAACCACTATTCCGATTTGACTAAAAACGGGCTGTTACATAGGCCGTGCCAAACCTGTAGGGTATACTGACTTATGCCACACGACCAAGTCACACGCCTGTGTGTGAGGCCGTGTGGAGCATACTGACTTGGTTTCTAATTCAACACCAGGGGACACACGGTAGTGTACATGACCGTGTCTCTGCCCGTGTGGGCAAAAATAGGCTATTTACCAAGCCATTTTGCCACCAAACTTGTGCACACCTACATCAACCTAATTGGCACCAAAACATAGCATAATTTGGCATTTAAACCAACCAATTCAAGCCTAATTCATGCATATTCTATACCACCTTTCTCAATACACACAAATCACAATATAGACCATACCTATTATACCAAAATCACATAAACAATTCAACTAATTATACACTTCCAAATATGCATCAATGTGTTCAATTTCACAAAAATATATGTTCTCTAATTTCAACCATTTAGCATCCACCATATCTATATCCACAAGATTCATAATATAATCCATGCACACACACATATATATACATGATTCAAACATACCAAATCAGCCAACTCCTATTGCAATATACAAAACTAAACATTTAACATTTACAAGCCATTTCAAAAGACCAAAATCATTATCAACACATAACCGAAATACCCTTAATCCTGTACATGCCATATAACCAAAACATAAGCTCAAAAGTACCAAAGTGATAGTAGGATAGTGTGACGAAGTCTTCGACGATTCCGAATCCGAGCTAGCTTTGAAATCACTATAAAACACGGTAAAATGAACAAAGTAAGCTTTATAGCTTAGTAAGCTCGTATGAAATAAACTCAATCTACTCAAAAATGCACAATTCAACAAATTGATTATATCAACATGTAACTCATATTAACTAACAAACCTTTCATATATTCAATCATAAGATTAAACGTGTCTTTCACATGTTTCTTTGATTTAAAGCTTATACGGTTCATGTACATACCTGTACCATATTGTATCAATCTCATATTCAAACACATCTTTCATTTACCCGTTGAACCATTCAAAATACTATCGGATACTCGGGAAACTCGCACCAAAGTGCCACATACATAGCCAATGCTATCTCAATCTCATATCACATATATGCTCACTCTCGAGCTATCAACGGGCCTGCTCACACAAGTCGTCGATCAAGACGTAGCTACACGGTCTTCGCTCACACAAGTCGTCAAGTAACGCAACACATACCGGTATACTCACCACCGGTAGGGCGTGCAGACCAAAGACCGGATCACATAATCACAATAACCCCTAATGACATGTCATTCGTATCCTAATCTATTCCTAAGGTTCAACCGAGATTTCCAATGTCGAATCATCGTCGAATCATTGTCGAGCATGTCCGTAGTCTCGTATTCACAGTTTATGCAATATCAAAGCATTTAAATACATTTATAACGGAACTTATTACATACGAACTTACCTCGAATGTAAAAACGATGACACGAGTCAACTATTCCGAAACCTTATTCTTTCCCCGATCTAAGTCTGTATTTCACCTTTCTTGATCTAAATATAATAAAAATTAACTTATTTACTCATCACTCTATTCAATTTAGTCCAAAATTCACATCAAGGCACTTTTACACATTTGCCCCTAATGTTTCACATTTTTACAATTTAGTCCTTATTTCATAAAATCACAAATTCATGAAATTCAATACCAACCCATGCTAGCCGAATTTTCCTAGTACACATATCTGCCCATAATTTTCATTTATTTTACAATTTACCCACAAAATTTTCACATTTCACAATTTAATCCCTAATTTGCATTTTCACTAAAAATCACTTTACAAATGTTGTTTATCTAACAACAAGCATGCATTTTCTATCGCTAAACATCAAAATACATCAACATTAATCAATGGAAAAACCCTAAACCTTTAACAATTTTGCAAATTAGTCACTGTGCTAACTAGACTAAGCTGCAATGATCTCAAAAACATAGAAATCAATTAAAACAGGACAAAATTGAACTTACATGCACTAGGAGAAGTGACCGAATGCTTCAAGCTATTCTCATGGCTTTTTTAAGCCCTAAATTCGACTAGGAAGAAGATAAATGAATAAAATTGGCCTTTTGTTTTATTAAATTATCATTTAATAATCTATTTACTTATTTAACCTTTAATTAAACCATTGAAAATGCAAATATGATGTCCATATATGTCCATTCATGCTATTAATGGTCTAATTACAAAATAAAGACCTATACTTTAAGAACCATAGCTAATAAGCACCTTTAATTATAGAACTCAAGTTTTATACTTTACGCGATTTAGTCCTTTTTATCGAATTAAACACTCAAACGATAAAATTTCTTAACGAAATTTTCACACCATCATATTATGGTGCTGTAGATATTAAAATAATAATAAAATAATTATTTTGACTTAGAATTTTTGGTCCCGAAACCACTGTTCTGATTTGACTAAAAACGGGTCGTTACAAAAGACTTCCACTTTAAGGTTCTATAGCTATTTAACACCTTTAGCTAATAGAACACAACTTTCGCACTGATGCGTCGTTGACAGCAACAAAAATATCCTATCCCTATAAAATAATGAAAAGAATAGTATAAGGGAAGTAGGGTCAAATCCTCAGGGACTGGATTTGCACAAGTGCTTGTTCCTCGAAATCCCGGACAGAGTCGTGCCCAAGAAAACCTCACGATCATTTGTAAATCGAGTTTTAAAATTTATAAAAGAATGATCGAACACGAAACTAACTCGACAACGATTGAGGCAAGTGCACCTATCGAACAAGAGTATAGCTTAGGCAAGACCTGGATTATCGAACCCAAAGGAACTAAAAGTACTAATACTAACTTTCTTTTTATTATCTAGCCTAAAATAAGTGAAGTTGTTTATTAATCTAAATTAATTAACTACTAAACTAAAGACTCTAAGACAAAGAAGAATGAATTTGGAAAATAACTAGGGAAAAAACTCAATTGATTTAGACGATACCCTAGGAAGAATCCACCTAGACTTCACTTGTTATCTAACACTGAACCATACGATTTATTTACTTAGTTTGATCCGTAAGATTCCCTAACGTATATTAAACCCTCTCTCGAGGCGAATAACGTCTAACCCTAGGTTAATTAGTGGAACTCTCGTTCTCTTATAATAACCCCCTAGAATAGCAGTAAATCGATCTATGGATTCCCATATTAGGTTTCACCCTAATCCAGAAAAATCTCGTCCCTATCTCTAGGCATGCGATCAACTCCGCTTAATTATGTTGGATCTACTCTTAGGCAGGGTCTATTCCTCATCCACCTAAGCACATTAAATTTGGATTAAGCTCACATAATTAAGAACAAACTAAGTATTTATCATATAATTCAGAAAACAATAACAAGATTCATCATAGGTTTCATCTCTTCGAATTATCTGAAGGGTTTAGTTCAAAACAATAAAGGAAAACATCTCAAGAGAAAAGATAAAATAAAACATAAGAAATCCCTAAAACCCCCTGAAGGAATTGAAGAGGAGACCCTCCGTCTTGAGTAGAATTCCGGCTTCTTGAGATGGATCAACTGGCTATCTCTGAGTGAATCCCACAAATCTGCCTTCTCTGGCCTAGCACGACGCCCTGACAAAAGCCCTGGCAGAAGGCTTCTGCCGAACTCCCCCATTAAGTTGCCCCCTAGGGTGTTTATATAGGCTTTGAGATGTGTTACTTGGCCCCCAAGTATCCTAATTTGAGTGCAATTCCTAATTGGAGGTTTAATTAGACTTTGGAGTGTGTTTCTTTGCCTCCAAACATCCAAATCCGAGTGAAATTGCTCTTTCCAGCGACAGAGGCACAGCCATGGCGCACGCCCGTGTAAATCGTGGACAGGCCGTGTTCGGATTTCTTTAATGAGACACGGTCGTGTGAGTCGGGGTTAGACCGTGTTCTAGATGATTGACTTGGCACGACCGTGTGGGTCCAAGTCCAGGCCGTGTCGATTTCCTCTTTGGCCTATTTGTCCTGTTTTAAGCTCGTTTTGCGTTCTTTTCATCCTTGGGTGCTTTCCTGAGTATAAGACATGAAAAGAAAGGATTAAGAGCACCTTTTTACATAAATTAAGGGATAATTCATCCAAAAGCATACAAAATGTGGGCCCAAAATATGTTACTATTTCGGTTTATCAAATACCCCCACACTTAAGCTTTTGCTTGTCCTCAAGCAAAATTCTCAACTCATAATTAAAACGAACTTCCCTCAATTCATAATAGTCATTAATAGTGTCTCGTCATAATTCAGAGATAATTTATACATGGATAGTTCAACTCAAGGAGTCCTAAAGATTCAAACATTATAAGCCTTATATTTTGTAGCACAAAACATAGGTGTTTCCCTTCATCTAAATAATTACCTCTGATTCGAAATCGATAAGGATTGACATCCTCACAAAAGATTCACTCAAATCACTCAAAGTGTTTAAGGTTCAAAATTTAGGCACTCAAAAAGTCAAACATGAAGAGTTAATCCCATAGGCTTGCATGAAAATCAAATCTCCACCACTGAAATATGAGATGAAACACAAATCAAAAGGTCTTTGTTAGGGTTGTAACGGGGCTAGGGTTAAGGTGTGGAATAAGGCTGAATTAGAGGGTTAGAATCGAGACTGAATTGACAAATTACCTAACCAGAAACAATGAACTGAATAATAATAATTACATTAATTGAAAATTAATAATACTAATAATACGAGCTTCTTCTTGTATATTTGGAATTTAAATAAATGTATACGCTCGTTTAATCACATAACTAATAATGAATATACTTCGTTTTTTTTTCAGAACAAACTAAATACATAATAAGGGATAAATTCATAATTAGGCAACTAATCAAATCAAATCTCGATATAAGGGTAGTCAAAAGGAATGGTGATAACAAAAACAAAGGGTTTCTGAGTTAATATTAGCGGTTATGTCAATAAAAAGGGTTGTTAGGATTAAAAGGGGTTCACTAGGGGTTAATTTGTAAAGGTAGGCTTTTTATGGAGTAAGTGGGTTAAATCCTAGGTGCCTTTACCATCTTTGTATATTAAATCAAAAGTGTGGTCTCGACATGTATAATCGATGCAAGTTCTAGAATAACAAATCAATGTTGACACACTCATAATCAATGAAGTGAGCAGGAAAAAGAATATATGCTCTATAAGGCTCAAAACCTCACAAAAATTATGGGTATTTTTGACACCAACCTCGTAAATTTCAAACTTCAAGATAATATTCAGATTTAGTTCAACAACCTAGAAAATTTTAATTTTGAAAAAATAGACTTATCATGCTTGATTCTCTAGTATTCTTCAAATTTAATTATCAATGCACAATTATCAATGACTTAATCTAAAACATATCAATAAAAATCATAAATCATCAGAAATTTCATCCTAATTAGTAATATGAGTAATTTACTTTCAAACAAGACTAAATTCAGGGATTTGAGAATAATGCAAAAAGTTTGAAATATCTAAGATTCACCCCCCCACACACTTAAGATGTACATTGCCCTCAATGTACAAAGATAGATAAAATGGCAATATAGTGAGAAAATCAAAAGATAGGGAGAGAAGTGAAACTTCCTGAATTTTGGATGAAGTTAATGAAAAGAAATCGGATCGGATTGGAGGTGAATGTGGGGAAGCGCCTTGAACCGTTTGAATTTGAATCCTCAAGTAGCTGGCTTGATTTTATTGTATCCTAAGCTAAATCTAAATTGTACTGAAAAAATAAGAAGAAAATAATAAAGAAAATGAAAATAAAAATGAAAAATAAATGAAAATAAATAAATAAAAATAAAAATAAAAATAAAAATAAAAATGAAAATAAAAAAATAAAAGTAAATTGTGATACGGTCCACGCCCATGTGCCTACAGTGGTGTCCACACGCCACGGCCGCCACTGATGCGTGCAAGGTCAGTGTGGTATGGGAATCGTGTTTCACTTATTCGGTTAGTTTGTAGTTAGATGCTGAAAGTAAAAAAATAAAAATATGAAAGTAAAAATATGAAAATTAAATGAGGTTAGTGCTCGGGTTGCCTCCCGAGAAGCGCTCGTTTATAGTCTTAAGCTAGACTTTACCTTTCATTCGTATGGTCATGGTGGTTTGAGGAGGTGAAAATCCTTCCTCATGTGATCAACTCGATTTTTGATATAAAATTTAAGTCGAGTAGTGTTTACCTCAAAAGTACTGAATTTAGGATTACTTACCTCGACTGGCCCGTATAGGAAGACATTAAGTACTTCAAAAGTGATTTCTTCGTTTGTCTTGAGGTCTGAATTGGCGATTCGAGGGTCTTCCTTATTCAACAATACCTGATCCCCTATTTTGAAGTGATTTAATGTTCCTATCACTGCTCAAATGCTCAGGGTTTCTTTGGTTTCACTTCGTGTATTCCTAGTTTCTCTTTAAAGTGTGTTTTCCACTTGTCTAATTTATCGACCTGAAGCCTTAGTTCTTCATGAATTATTTCTTTATGGGTACGAGGTCTAAGATCTAGCTCAGCTAGGTGATTTCGTGATGCTTCCTGTAAAGAAGGTTGAACCAAATGGTTATCAATAGAATTAACGTTCGTACCTTTATTACTCGATGTCCTAGCTGAGTCAAGAGCTTGAAGAGTGATTGTTTCATCGTCTACACGAAGTGTGAATTCACTGACTTCTTCCTCTGTGTGGTCTTTCTTTATTGCATAGGGATATGGCATACGAGGTTGGTACTCTGTAATTACCGGTTTTGGTATATCATGGCACACTTCAACCTTACCTTCACTTACCACAGGTTCTTCCCTTGAGTTTGGTTCGTCTAACCCTTCACTATCGTAAATGGCTTGATTTTGCTCACTTGGGTTAGTTTCAGTATTGCTTGGCAAGCTTCCTTGTGGTAGTTCTGAGATCATCTTGGCAAGTTGAATAACTGACTTAGTAAGTTCCCCAACTGACTCAGTAAGTTCCCCAACTTGGCTCTCGATCCCTTTGATCGATGCTTGTTGGTCATTAAGTGTTGTCTCATTTTTTTGGAGACGGTTATCTGTAGCTGCCATGAATTTTATCAGCATCTCTTCAAGGTTTGACTCCTCTTCCTGTTGGTGAGGTGGTTGTTGAAAGTTTGGAGGAAGTTCCGGCCTTTGGCTACTTTGATCATCCCACGAGAAATTGGGATGGTACCTACAACCTACATTATAAGTGTTATCATAAAAATTATTTTGAGGTCTAGTCTAGTTACCCGTATAGTGAGCTTGCTCGTTTTCCATGCCATATCCATAGGGTGGGTGCTCAGGATTCGCCACGCCTCCTAACTTCGAATCATATTGTATTTCTGGGTGTACCTCTGAGAGACTGGTGACCACGTCGAGGTTGAAGACACTGGCGGCTTTTGTTGGCGTTGTCCTCATAACTTGCCACTGATAGTTATTTAGTGCCATCTTCTCTATAAACTAAAATTACCTGCCAAAGCAAATAAAAGAAAAATTAGCAAAGTAAAAATAAAAATAAATAAATAGTAATAATAATAATAATGAAAATAAATTGCAATAAAAAAATGGCTAAAGTAATAAAAATAGAGCTTTCTTAATATTTTAGTTCCCCGGCAACGGCGCCAAAAACTTGATCGCTGTAAATCAGAGTTTTAAAATTTATAAAAGAATGATCGAACCTGGAAACTAACTCTGACAACGATTGAGGCAAGTGCACCTATCGAACAGTAGTATAACTTAGGCAAGACCGAATTATCGAACCCAAAGGAACTAAAAGTACTAATACTAACTTTCTTTTTATTATTTAGCCTAAAATAAGTGAAGTTGTTTATTAATCTAAATTAATTAACTACTAAACTAAAGACTCTAAGACAAAGAAGAATGAATTTGGAAAATAACTTGGGAAAAACTCAGTTGATTTAGACGATTCCTTAGGAAGAATCCACCTAGACTTCACTTGTTATCTAACACCGAACCATACGATTTATTTACTTAGTTTGATCCGTAAGACTTCCTAACGTATATTAAACCCTCTCTCGAGGCGAATAACGTCTAACCCTAGGTTAATTAGTGGAACTCTCGTTCTCTTATAATAACCCCCTAGAATAGCAGTAAATCGATCTATGGATTCCCATATTAGGTTTCACCCTAATCCGGAAAAATCTCGTCACCCTATCTCTAGGCGTGCAATCAACTCCGCTTAATTATGTTGGATCTACTCTTAGGCAGGGTCTATTCCTCCTCCACCTAAGCACATTAAATTTGGATTAAGCTCACATAATTAAGAACAAACTAAGTATTTATCATATAATTCAAAAAACAATAACAAGATTCATCATAGGTTTCATCCCCTTCTGGTCCAGAAGGGTTTAGTTCATAACAATAAAGGAAAACATCTCAAGAGAAAAGATAAAACAAAACATAAGAAATCCCTAAAACCCCCTGAAGGAATTGAAGAGGAGATCCTCCGTCTTGAGTAGAATTTCGGCTTCTTGAGATGGATCAACTGGCTATCTCTGAGTGAATTCCACAAATCTGCCTTCTCTGGCCTAGCACGACGCCCTGACAAAAGCCCTGGCAGAAGGCTTCTGCCGAACTCCCCCATTAAGTTGCCCCCTAGGGTGTTTATATAGGCTTTGAGATGTGTTACTTGGCCCCCAAGTATCCTAATTTGAGTGCAATTCCTAATTGGGGGTTTAATTAGACTTTGGAGTGTGTTTCTTTGCCTCCAAGCATCCAAATCCGAGTGAAATTGCTCTTTCCAGTGACAGAGGCATGGCCATGGCGCATGCCCGTGTAAATCTTGGACAGGCCGTGTTCGGATTTCTTTAATGAGACACGGTCGTGTGAGTCGGGGTTAGACCGTGTTCTAGATGATTGACTTGGCACGGCCGTGTGGGTCCAAGTCCAGGCCGTGTCGATTTCCTCTTTGGCCCATTTGTCCCGTTTTAAGCCCATTTTGCGTTCTTTTCATCCTTGGGTGCTTTCCTGAGTATAAGACATGAAAAGAAAGGATTAAGAGCACCTTTTTACATAAATTAAGTGATAATTCATCCAAAAGCATACTAAATGTGGGCTTAAAATATGTTACTATTTCGGTTTATCACCTACGTACCTGGAAAAAATAAAAAAGCATAATTAAAAGTGGGATTGAATTGAAATTGCGAAAATTAAAATTAAAATTGTAATGAAAGACAGAGTTGAGAAAAAAGTTCTTATGGAGAGATTCCAGCCTCCGATTATCTCGATCCGCCTTGGGTTCAATCCTCGGCTTTTAGGTGATCCTTCTCAAATAGAATAAGCCAGTTATAGTGGAAGAGGACGCCTACGACCACTAGCTCCAAGATTTTAGGCTTACAATTTAGAGGAACCTGACTCTAGCCAATCAATCGCTTTTATGGGACCATCTTATGCTAGATAATCACTTCTCAATGGCGAATAACATGCCATTTTGTCTCTTGGGTTCGCCAACCTTTGACGCAGTAAGCTAAAGAACTGACTATGCAACCTTCCCAAAACATACAAAGCGACCGCCTTTGCACAAGATGAAAAGATCACTTTTGAAGGGACGTGGACGGAAGCGTCAGTCCCGTAGTGCGGAGAAGCGATGAATACTCGTTGAGAAGGCTAAGCGCGGATTCTAAGCCTCATGAACCCTTTTTGGGGAATTTCGAAAACCTTTGGCTAGATAAGTTTAGTGGCTCACGATTTTTGGGGAAAAAGAAATAAATGTAATGAAAATGGAATTTTTATTGAATAATATGAAAGGAAATAAGGCTAAGCTTTTTGGGAAAGGGAGTGTTTACCGAAAAGAAGATGAGTGAAATTTGTGTCACTCCATCCCCTATTTATAGTACTAGGAAACCTAGTCTATTCCTACTTAAACTCTAAAAGAAAAATACAAATAAATAAATATAATTAAAGATAAATAAAGATAAATGCTAAAATTAAATCTAAATAATAATTATAATTAAAAATTAGATAGAGTCTTGTTTTTATAAAATCTCTTCTTTGCACTTTTGCCCCCAAGTCTTCCACTCTTTGCATTTTCGACACCACTTCCATCCTACTTTGCATGTTGGCCCATTTTATCTTTAAATTCACGATTTTTGCCCCCAAATTTATTTTTGCCTTCAATTTAGTCCCTACAAGATAAAAAACCATAAATAGCTCAAATTAGTAGGATCATACTCAAAATAAATATGTAATTAATACATAAAAATTTGTCATTCTAGAGTATTATCAAATTCCCCCTACTTAGCCCATGCTTGCCCTCAAGTATGGTTCCTATCCACTGTGAAATTTAGAATTTTTCCATGAAAGAAATATCACTCCAAAGTTTTATAAGAAGTAGGCATAATGCATATGAAAAATAAAGAGAACCTTTAGCTTGCTTTAAGAAAAACTGAAAAAGTATTCCAATTAATATACACAAAAATCAAAAATCGACTTGGGTTAATTCATGAAAATTAGATAACTTACTAAACTTACCAGGACACCTTATTTGTTTCCACCTTTAGTCCCCAAATGCAATTTTATTATTAATACATCTTTTTTTTCTTTTTCTTTTTTTTTTACTGAAAAATATATTGAAACTTTTGATGCGAAGAGAGATGACAGCCAAGCACCCCACCCCGGTTACTTAGCCCAACACACTCCTAATTTATTGTATTTTTATATGTTTTTTCTTAAGAATATATTGAACCTTTTGACGCGAAGAGAGATGACAGCCAAGCACCCCACCCCGATTACTCAGCCCAACACATTCCTAAAAAAATTTGTTTAATTCCGGTTAGCGGAGTTTTACCTAACACGTCACACAACCTTTTGACGCGAAGTAGGATGACAACCCAAGCACCCTAACCCGGTTACTCAGCTAGTCACGTTTTTAATCTGCACTCATAACCACGGAGACATTATTATCATTAAACGAAATTTAATTTTGGAGGACTAGGAAAAACAATCAAGAGTCAAAAATAAGTTTCAGCAACCACCTAAGAATCATGAACATAATTTTAGCATGCAATTGTATTAAGTGTCCTCTTTGCATTTAGACTTAATCAATTTTACTATAAGCAAAATAGGGTTAATTCTATTAATCATAATTATTTTAGCCTAATAAAAATAAAACAGTGGAGATGAAATCCAACTTAGCAAAATCATAACTAACTCATTAGACAAGAATCATGCTCGTAGGTCAAACAGTGGGCAAATCCTGGTAAAAATCTTGGGCATAAAAAGAGGCTGAATATTCTAAAAAAAATAAACATGGGCAGAAACGAGCACAAAGAAACAGCAACAGTAACACAACAATAAAAATAGCAGAGAAAATGACAGACATAATTAGGAATGCCTCCCCCTACTTAAAACACATTGTCCTCGATGTGAAAAATAATATTAATAAATATGATAAAAAGAAAGGGTTTAGAACACTCCCCATGTCGTTTTCGTTACTGTTCTTGCCCATTCCAAATTTAATTTTTTCGATTCCTTGATCTTCCTAGATATAAGAAGAGATATAAAATTTATTAACATGCAAAAAAATAAAGAAAATAGAAAATATAAATATAAATAAAATAAAATTGGGTTACCTCCCAACAAGCGCTTATTTAACGTCGCTAGCTTGACGCCCCAACAAGTATTGGGGTTGTTTCAGCTGAATTTTTTCAACCCTGTGGGCTTGAAAATTCTCGTAAAACGGCTTCAACCATTGGCCATTAACTATGAACCGCTTTCCTGATTCTTCACTCTCTATTTCAACCGCACCATGTGTGAATACTTCGGTCACAATAAAAGGTCCTTGCCATCGAGACCGAAGCTTACCTGGGAATAATTTTAACACGGAGTTGTAAAGAAACACTTTTTGTCCTACTGAGAAATGCTTCTAAAATATTTTCTTGTCATGGAACATTTTTGTCTTATCTTTATAAATACGAGCATTCTCATAGGTATCATTACGAATTTCCTCTAATTCTTGGATGTCTAATTTTCTTGCCCTCCCTGCGGGTTCTAACTCCATGTTACACTGTCGAACAGCCCAATAAGCTTTATGTTCCAACTCTACCGAAAGATGGCAAGCTTTGCCAAAAATAAGCCGATATGGGGTCATGTCGATTGGTCCCTTATATGCTGTCTGATAAGCCCAAAGTGCGTCATTTAGCCGAAGACTCCAATCCTTTCGGTTAGGCCAAACTGTTTTCTCCGAAATAGTCTTGATTTCCCTGTTCGAGATTTCTGCTTGGCCATTCGTTTGGGGATGGTAGGTTGTAGCTATACGATGGTGAACTCTGTATTTTTCATAAGTGCCTCTATGACTTTATTGCAAAAATGGGTTCCATGATCGCTGATCAAAGCTTGAGGTGTGCCAAACCTAGAAAAAATAGTTTGTTTTAGAAACTCCACAACAATTGTAGCATAATCATTGCGAGTAGGCTTTGCTTCTATCGACTTAGAAACATAGTCTACTGCAAGAATTGTATATATGTTTCTAAATGAGGAAATAAATGGGCCCACGAAATCGATGCCCAATACATCAAAAATCTCACATACATGAATCGGGGATAGGGGCATTTGATTTCGTTTAGTGATGTTACATGTATGTTGGCATTTATAGCAAGACTTACAGAAATTATATGCGTCTCGAAAAATTGTGGGCCAATATAGCCCACACTCTAATACCTTATGAGCAGTCCGTTTAGGGCCAAAGTGACCTCCACAAGCTTCTGCATGACAAAAAGTAAGGATAGAGGTTACCTTGGTTTCTGGAACACATCGTCTTATTATTTGATTCGAGCAGTGTTTCCACAAGTATGGGTCATCCCAAATGTAATATCGAGCTTCCCGTCTAAGCTTATCCTTCACGGAACGTGCTAACCTTGTAGGCAATGAACCTGTGGCTAGGAGATTTACCATATCCGCATACCATGGAAAATGTGTCTCGGTCGAAAATAGGCTTTCATCAGGGAACTCATCCTTTATAGGAATGTCATCGTAAGGTACTGTTAACCTACTCAAGTGGTCAGCTACAAAGTTTTCGCATCCCTTTTTATCTCGAATTTCGATGCCAAATTCTTGGAGCAGTAAAATCCATCTAATGAGCTTTGGTTTCGCTTCTTTCTTTGTGATCAAGTACCTAAGAGCTGTATGGTCAGAAAAAATAATCACTTTAGATCCCAATAAATAAGATCAAAATTTATCCAAAGCAAATACAATAGTTAAAAGTTCTTTTTCTGTAGTGGTGTAGTTGCTTTGTGCAGCATCTAGGGTTTTCGAGGCATAACAAATGACATGGGGCTCTTTGTCTATCTTTTGCCCCAACACGGCCCCCACACTGCGCTCACTTGCATCACACATAATTTCAAAGGGGTAGTTCCAATCTGGTGCTTGTACTATAGGAGCAAAAACCAACTTCTGCTTAAGTGTATCAAAAGCCTCCTTACATTTTGGGCCGAACTCAAATTTCTTATCTTTCTGCAGTAATTCGCACAGTGGTTCAGCTACCTTTGAGAAGTTCTTTATAAAACGCCTGTAAAACCCTGCATGGACAAAGAAAGAACGTACTTCCCTTACAGTAGAGGGATATGGCAAAGAATTTATAATGTCAGTTTTGGCCTTATTAACCTCAATTCCCTTAGCTGAAACTATATGACCTAGAATCAAACATTTGTCTACCATAAAATGACACTTTTCATAATTCAAGAAAAGATTAAATTCTATGCACCTATTTAAAACTATCGTGAGGTTTTTAAGGTATTCATCAAAACAATTCCCATACACAGTAAAATCATCCATAAAAATTTCAATAATTTTTTCCACATATTCAGAAAATATACTCATCATGCATCTCTGGAAGATGGCCGGTGCATTGCAAAGTCCAAATGGCATCCTTCTGTACGCAAATGTGCCGAATGGACATGTAAAAGTGGTCTTTTCCTGGTCTTCTGGTACAACTGGGATTTGGAAGAAACCTGAGTATCCATCAAGACAAGAAAAGTGAGTTTTACCAGCTAAACGCTCAAGCATTTGATCTATAAAAGGAAGAGGAAAATGATCTTTTCTAGTATAAGAATTCAACTTCCTGTAATCAATGCAGACATGCCACCCATTTTGCACTCAGACTGGTACCAAGTCACCCACAGCATTTTTCTTTACTGTCACGCCCGTTTTTTTGGGCACGACTTGTACTGGACTTACCCATCTGCTGTTAGAAATGGGGTAGATTATGTCAGCATCCAGGAGCTTGATTATTTCTTTTTATACCACCTCCATCATATTCGGGTTCAACCATCTTTGTGCCTCTCGCTTTGGTTTCGTGTTTTCCTCCAAGTAGATCTTGTGTGTACATGTCAAAGGGCTTATCCCTTTTAAATCGGAAATGGTCCAACCAATTGCCTCCTTATGATTTTTTAGTACCTGAATCAAACTTTCTTCCTCGAGCTTGGAGAGTCTATTTGAAACTAAAATCGGTAGCGTATTACCTTTCTCTAAAAACAATACTTAAGATGCTCGGGAAGCGGCTTCAATTCCAAATTTTGAGCCTACATAACAGAAGGTAAAAGTTTAGTATTCGATGGAGACAATAATTCATTAACAGATTCATAATCATCAAATATAAATTTAGATTTATCTTCATAAATTGACTCAAAAGCTTCCTCTACTAATGAGTCAATTATGTCGACACTGTTTACGTTCGAGATTTTTCTTGGATGACTAATAGCATCGTAAACATTAAACTTCACGATCTCCCCATCAAATTCCATTGTGACAGTTCCACTTCGAATGTCGATCTTAGTGCTAGCGGTACTAAGGACAGGTCGGCCCAGCAAGAGGTCCGAAGATCCAGGAGTGCTATCTTCCTCCATTTTTATCACATAAAAATCTGTAGGGAAAATAAGTTCGTTAACTTTTACCAATACGTCCTCGAGGACTCCTTCGGGATGCACAACAGACCTGTCTGCCAACTGAATGATAACACCTGTTTTCGTCAAAAAACCTGTGTTAAGTGATTCATAAATAGAAAAATGCATGAAATTTATGGAGGCCCCTAAATCACACATAGATTTTTTTAATTCCTAAGTGGCCTATTTTGTGTGGTATTGCGAACATGCCCCTATCTTTGCATTTTGCTGGCATCTTCCGCTGTAACACTGCAGATACATTCTCACCAATGCTTACCCTTTCATTACCAATTAATTTTCGCTTGTTGGTGCAGAGTTCTTTGAGGAATTTGGCATAACGCAGAATTAGTCTAATGGCATCCAACAGTGGTATGTTGATCTCGACATTTCTGAATGTTTCGATGATCTCTTTGTCTTCTGTACCTTTTCGATATTCAATCGTCCTGGAAATGGAGGTTGAATTTCAGGCAGTGGAGGTTTCATTCGGACCTGTTCATCATTTTTGGGCTTTTCCTAGGCGAAATCTTGGCCAAGATTTCTACCAGGATTTGGTTCCAGTTCTCTTCCACTTCACAGTGTCATCGCATTTGCGTTTTGTCGCGGGTTCGATTCTGTTTGTGACGGCAGCTTCCCTTGAGGATTCATTTTCTCAATTGATGTGGTCAATTCTCTTATAGACGCCTCAGTTTTCTATTGAAAATCCTTCATTTCTTTTTTATAATTATGAGTTTGTTGTTGGAAATCAAGGACATTAGCTGCTAAATTATTGACCATGGTTTCTAAAGAATTAGCTGAATCTCGTGGTTGTTGTGGAAATCGATTTTGGTATGGCTGGTTATACCGTGGGTTGGCCCCATAACTCAAGTTAGGATGGTCCCTCCATCCTGGGTTATAGGTATTAGCGTAATGGTCATATCGCCTTTGTGGTGGCCCAGGAAAATTTCCCACAGCATCCAAATGAGCCATAGTATCATCATACAAACTAGGACATGCATCAGCTGTATGTTCAGGTGTAGCACATATTCTGCATAATCAGGCTGGTTTTGCTTTTTCTGCAAAAAAAGAATTCACAATATTACTATGTCTATCAACTTTATATTCTAAGGTTGAATTACTTAGCCAGTGAACCCTTCTAAAGGGCTCAGGATTGGCTCAGAATTGCTGAGTATTCGCAGCCATCATGGATATCAAGTCCCTTGCTTGTTGGGGAGTCATGTTGACCAACGCTCGTCCACTGGCGTCATCTACCATATTCATCTCTATGGGCTTTAAGCCCTCATAACAGTATTGGAGCAGAGACTGTTTCGTTATACCATGTTGTGGGCAACTTGCACACAACTTCTTAAATCGCTTCCAAAAATTGTAAAGAGACTTTGATTCTTTTTGCCTTATCCCTACTATCTCCCTTCTTAACTCAGCTGCACGTGATGCTGGAAAAAAACCTGTTGAGAAACAAACGAGAAAGATCAGCCCAAGTTGTAATAGATCCGGGGGGAAGATAAAACAACCATTCCCTAGCAGAATTCGCTAATGAAAAAGAAAAAGCAAGCAATTTGATTTGATCCTCAGTTGACCCCTGAGGTTTCATGCTAAGACAAACCATATGAAACTCTTTCAGATTTTTATGGGGATTTTCATTTTGCAACCCACGGAAAGTTGGCAGCAACTGGATTGAACCTGACTTTAGTTCAAAATCAGTATCCATAGTAGGATACGCAATGCAAAATGGCGGTTGTTCTACTGGAGCTTCGTCCAGTTGCCGAATCGTTTGAGCCATAGGTTGATGTGCTAGATTCGGGTTTTCATTAACCCTAGCGTTAAGCACTTCTTCTGGTGAATCGACTTCTACTTTTTCGCTTTCAATTGTTTGAGTAGGGTTTTCGTTAACCCTAGACCAAACTTCGTCGTCGACTTTGATTTCTGATGGTGGGTTACTCTGAGTCCCAACCACTCCTGACTGCTTTTTTCGTAACTTTGTCTCCTTGCGATTAGCTCTCGCATTCTTCTCTAATTCTGAATCAAACGCAAGAATACTTAGAGTAGATGTAATAGCCCAGTTTAGACCCTAGTCGGAACAGTGGTTTCGAGACCATAAATCTGAGGTAAGAAAAATATTTTCATATTATTTTTTGTGTTTACAGTATGTGATTAAGAATGTGTGAAATTTCTGTGTAAAAATTTTATCGATTGTATGCTTAATTTGCAAAAAGGACTTAATCGCATAAAATGCAAAAGCTGTGTGCTAATTGTTAAAGTGTCTATTTGGCATGGCTTTTTAAATAAGGAGTCCTTATGTTATAAATAGACCTTTGATAGTGGAGATGGACAAAAATGGGCTTATATTAGTGGAATTTAAATGTTATACAATGAGGGTAAAATGGTAAAATGTCAATTAATGTATATTAAATAAAACAAAATCAAATGCTCATATTTTTCATACCTTTTTATCACCGAAAATTGAAGAATAGATGAGGGTTTGAAGATTTTATAATTTTGGCACATACAAGGCTTGATTGAGGTATGTTTTGAGCTCGATTTTTGATGATTTCTACGTTTTGTGATCGTTGCTTCGTGTTCTCTCAAACCCATGTTTTAATTTTGGAATTTTATGAAGATTTTGAGATAATCCATTGATGAATGCTTGAGCTTTGTCATGGTTGGTGATGAAATATGAAAGATATGTGATAGATTAACATATTTTGTCTTTGAATTTTTCGTAGATTTGAGTAATTTGGGCTAAATTGAGAAAAGTGTAAATTAAAGGATTAAAATGTGAAATAAATGAAATATATGGGCTCGTATGAGCATAAAGAGAATTCAGCCAAGCATGGGAATATTTAAATTTTGTTTATTTTGTGATTTTATGAAATAGGGACTAAAGTGTCGAAATGTGAAAATGTGAGGGCTATTTTGTAAAATGCCCTAAATATGTGTGTTTGGACTAAATTGAATGATTTGGTAATTTAATGATTTAAATTTGAATATGTATAAATCAATAAAAGTGGGATTTGGATCGAGATCGAGGCAAAGATAAAGTGCTCGATTAATCGACTCATTTTGTTACTTCGACGTGTGAGGTAAGTTCGGATATAATACGAATTGTTAAATTCATATCAATGTGTTGAGAAATTATTGTAAATATTTTGATTGTTCGGAAATGCCTCTTAACCCTATTCCGGCGACGGTTACGGGTTAGGGGTGTTACATTTGATTGGTATCAGAGCTACGGTTTAGTCGATTCTAGGACTAACGTAGCATGTGTGAGTCTAGCTATACATGCCATATATATAACTGCGATAGTGTGATGATTCCTGACAGTTAAAAATGTGTTTCCATATAGTAAATGGATCCCGATCGAGTAGTTGCTGATGATGTTGAGAGCAATGCGCCTGCTCCCGCTCAAGTGATAGCGCCGGTCGAATCTAGGCCGATTGCTAGTAGCCAAGAGGGAGAGGCTAAGCAAGCCTTCTTCCGAATGATGAGTGAGTGGTTTTTGGAGTTCGTTCGAACGAATCCGGCTGTTCAACAACCTCCACCCCCACAAGTACCTGAGAGCCACAAGTGACAGATCCAATCCGATTGAGTAAGCCTCATGTAGATAAAATTCGAATGTATGGGGCTGAAGAGTTTAGAGCTACGGTTGATGATGATGCTGAACGAGATGAGTTTTGGCTCGAGAATACAAATCGAGTGTTTGATGAGATTTCATTGACTCTTGATGAATGTTTGAGATGTGCTATTTCATTATTGAGAGATACGTCATATAATTGGTGGAAAATGTTGATATCCTTGGTTCCGAGAGACAGAATCACCTGGGATTTCTTTCAAGTTGAATTTTGGAAGAAGTATATCAGTCAACGATTCATAGATCAGAAACGCAAAGAGTTTCTAGAGCTGAAACAGTATCGCATGTTTGTTCTGAGTCTGAAGGAATTTGTGAGATTGAGCCAATACGCGCGGGAATGTGTTTCGACTGAAACTACTATGTGTAAATGCTTCATTGAAGGGTTGAATGAAGACATAAAACTACTGGTTGGAATTCTTGACATGAATGAATTCTTAGTATTGGGTGAAAGGGCTTATAAAGCCGAGGAACTCAGCAAAGAAAAGAAGAAAGCGGATTCTGAAGCTAGAGATGAAAGAAAAAGATTGATGAGTAAGTCGTATCAACCTTCGTCCAAGAGATTCCAAGATACAATTAATCGTTCAAATGTTTTGATCAGACATTCAAGCAGAGATCGAGTGAAACAGAATGTTAGTTCCAAAATACAAGTTCTAATTGAATCGAGTGTTGGAAGTGTTAAAAGCAATAAGCCTGAGTGTAGATAGTGTGGGAGATGACATGTTGGAAAATGCTGGGGCAAGTATAATAATAGAGTTTGCTATAAATGTGGATCACGAGATCACTTCATTCGAGATTGCCCAGAGTTAGCTGAGAAAGATAATGTTCAGAGTGCGAGGCCGAGTAATATGACGGCTAGGGGTAGACCACCCAGAAACACCGGAAATGTGAGTGGAAGTCAGAGAGGGACTACCGATACGGCTGTGAGATCTGAGGCGAGAGCACCTGCTTGAGCCTATTCTATTCGCGCTCGTGAAGAAGCGTCATCTCCAGACGTCATAACTGGTACTTTTACTCAATTTGATACTGATGTGATTGCATTGATAGATCCAGGGTCTACTCATTCATATGTGTGTGTGAATCTAGTATCTAGTAAGACTCGTCGTTGAGTCTCATCGAATTTGTAATTAGAGTATCGAACCCTTGAGGCAAGTGTGTTACGGTTGATAAAGTATGCAAGAAGCTGTCCATTGATGTTTCGAGATGTTTGTTTTCCACTAATTTGATCTTTGCTACCATTTGATGAATTTGATATAATTAGGTATGGATTGGCTCACTTTGCATAATGCTATTGTGAATTGTAAACGAAAGAGTATTGATTTGAGAAGTCAGAATGGTGAGATAGTTCGAATTGAATCCAGTGATTTGAATGGGTTACCGACTGTTGTATCTTCGATGAAAGCTTTGAACTCTGTGAAAAAGGGTTGTGAAGCTTATCTTGCGTATGTGATAGATACAAAAGTGACTGAAAGGAAAGTTAAATCTGTACATGTAGTTTGCGAGTTTCTAGATGTGTTTCCTGAAGAACTACCGGGATTACCTCCGATACGAGAAGTTGAGTTTGGTATTGATTTAGTGCTGGGAACAACTCCTATCTCAATAGCTCCGTATAGAATTGCACCGACAGAATTGAAAGAGTTGAAGTCTCAGTTGCAAGAGTTGATGGATAGAGGATTTGCATGACCGAGTTTCTCGCCTTGGGGTGCTCCTGTGTTGTTTGTGAAAAAGAAAGATGAAACTATGAGGATGTGTATTGATTACCGACAGTTGAACAAAGTGACGATAAAGAATAAATATCCTCTACCGTGAATAGATGATTTGTTTGATCAGCTGAAAGGAGCTACAATGTTTTCTAAGATAGATTTGAGATCGGGCTATTATCAGCTGCGAGTTAAAGAATCAGATGTGCCGAAAACTACTTTTAGAACGAGGTACGGGCATTATTAATTCTTAGTTATGCCTTTTGGACTAACGAATGCTCCTGCAGTGTTTATGGATTTGATGAATGATAAACCGTAAAAGTAACATATTCTAAGCCCACATTTAGTATGCTTTTGGATGATTTAAGCCCCGATTTATGTAAAAAGGTGCTCTTAATCCTTTCTTTTCATGTCTTATACTCAGGAAAGCACCAGGGGATGAAAAGAACGCAAAACGGGCTTAAAACGGGACAAATGGGCAAAAGCATGAAATCGACACGGCCTGGACCAAAGATCACACGGCCGTGCCTCACTGATCATCTAGAACACGGTCCAACCCCGACTCACACGGCCGTGTCTCATTAAAGAAATCCGAACACGGCCTGGCCACGATTTACATGGGCGTGTGCCATGGCCGTGCCTCTGCCGTGGAGAAGAGCAATTTCATTCGGGAAAGGATACTTAGGGAGAAAGAAACGTATTTCAAAAGCCTATAAATACACCCTAAGTATGACCTGAAAGGGGGAGCCCAGAGCCATCGTTTAGGGGCGTCGTGCTAAGCCAGAGAAGGCAGATTTGTGGGGATTCACTCAGGGATAGCTAGTTGATCCATCTCAAGAAGTCGGAATTCTACTCAAGACGGAGGATCTCTCCTTCAATTCCTTAAGGGGGTTTTAGGGATTTCTTATGTTTTGTTTTATCTTTTCTCTTGAGATGTTTTCCTTCGTTGTTATGAACTAAACCTTCGGATACCCGAAGGGGATGAAACCTATGATGAATCTTGTTATTTGATTATTTGAATTATATGATAAATACTTAGTTTGTTCTTAATTATGTGAGCTTAATCCAAATTTAATGTGCTTAGGTGGAGGAGGAATAGACCACCTTAAGAGTAGATCCAACATAATTAAGCGGAGTTGATCGCACGCCTAGAGATAGGGTGATGAGATTTTGCGGATTAAGGTGAAACCTAATATGGGAATCCACGGATCGATTTCTTCGCTATTCTAGGGGTTATTATAAGAGAACGAGAGTTCCACTAATTAACCTAGGGTTAGACGTTATTAGCCTCGAGAGAGGGTTTAATATACGTTAGGGAGTCTTACAGATCAAACTAAGTAAATAAATCATATGGTTCAAGGTTAGACAACAAGTGAAGTCTAGGTGGATTCTTCCTAGGGTATCGTCTAAATCAACTGAGTTTTTCCCAAGTTATTTTCCAAAATTCATTCTTCTTTGTCTTAGAGTCTTTAGTTTAGTAGTTAATTAATTTAGATTAATAAACAAACTTCACTTATTTTAGGCTAAATAATAAAAAGAAAGTTAGTATTAGTACTTTTAGTTCCTTTGGGTTCGATAATCCGGTCTTGCCTAAACTATACTACTGTTCGATAGGTGCACTTGCCTTTAATCGTTGTCAGAGTTAGTTTCCAGGTTCAATCATTCTTTTATAAATTTTAAAACTCTGATTTACAGCGATCAAGTTTTTGGCGCCGTTGCCGGGGAGCTAAGATATTAAGAAAACTCTATTTTTATTACTTTAGCCATTATTTTTTATTTTTCGCAATTTATTTTTAGTTTTAGTTTTTATTTTAATTTTGCTAAATTCTCTTTCTTTCTTTTCCTAGCAGTACCTCTCTAGTTTATGACTAGAAGGAACCCGAGAGGACCTTTAGAATACTGACAGTGATATTGAAGCTACCGCTCAAGAAATCGCAGAGAAATTAGGCGAGCCCTAAATTACCAAGGAGAGCGAAGACAGATCCAATCCTACTGAAGGGATGGACGAAAATAATCTTCCACCACAAGATGTGGGAGAAAATAATGCTCCTCGTACCATGTTTGATTATGCTAAACCACATTTAACAGAGCCGAATCAAGTATTGTTAGAGTCTGCTATATATTGCTAATAATTTTGAATTAAAGCCTAACACTATACAAATGATTCAACAGTTTGTTCAATTTGATGGTTTGCGGGACGAAGATCCAAACGCTCATATAGCTAATTTTTAGAGTTACGTGATACCTTCAAAATAAATGGCGTTTCGATGATGCCATACGTCTTGGTTATTTCCCTTTTCATTAAAGAATAAAGCTAAACAGTTGGTTAAACTTCGTTACCACGAGGGTCAATCACTACATGGGAACAAATGACCAAAAATTTTTATTAAAATATTTCCCACCGCAAAAACGGCCAAATTACGTAATGATATCTCTTCTTTTGTGCAGATGGATTTAGAGACATTATACGATGCATGGGAGAGATATAAGGATCTCTTGAGAAGGTGTCCGCACCATAGTTTACCCTTGTGGCTCCAAGTCCAGACTTTCTATAACGGTGTAAACCCCTCAACGAGACAACTAATTGATTCAGTCGCCGGTGGAACCTTGAATAATAGAACTCCTGAGGCAACCTACGAGTTTATTGAAGAGATGTCGCTGAATAACTATCAGTGGCAAGTTACAAGAATAAGGCCAACAAAAACAGCCGGAGTTTACAACCTCGACGCAGTAACCATGCTATCAAATCAGGTAGAATTGATGAATAAGAAAATTGATAGTTTGTGTTCTTCGCAGGTACATCCAGTCATGCAGTGCGACGCAAGTGGAACTGTGGCGAATCATGAGTACCCACCCTACCAACCGGGCACAGAGAGCGAACAGATGAACTATATAGGTAACAATTTCAGATCTAATAATAACCCATATAGTAATAATTATAATCCAGGTTGAAGGAACCACCCAAATTTTTCGTGGGGAGGAGAAGTAAATCAAGGAATTCAAAGACAACAACCTCCTCAAAATTTCCAAAATCAGCCTTATCCACAGGAAAAGAAGCCAAATCTTGAAGAGACGTTGAACAAATTCATAGCATCCACAGAACCCCGTCTCCAAAAAAATGAGGTAACACTCGACACCCAACAAACATCGATCAAAAAGATCAAGAACCAAGTTGGAAGACTTACAAAGGCAATCGGGGAAATTACCCAGTCAGTAGGAGAAATTGCAAAGCTATTATCCGAACGACTACAAGGGCGTCTACCGAGTAATACTGAAATTAATCCAAAGGAGCAGATCCAAGCCATAACAACTCAAGAAAGTGAAGAAGTAGACGAACCCAGTCCAACACAAGGAAACGAGGTAGAAAAAGGTAAAGTTGAGGTAACACAAGACAAGCCAAGACCGGTAATCAAGGAGTACCTAGCTCGCGTACCTTACCCCGAGGCATTAAGAAGAGACGACACGGAAGAACAGTTCGGTAAGTTTCTTAAACTTTTAAAGAAATTACATATTAACTTACCATTACTTGAAGCTCTTTCGCAGATGCCAGATTCTAGGAAATTTTTAAAAGAGCTTCTGACAAACAAACGGAAGTTAGACGAGTCGTCACATGTGGAACTTAACGCAAAGTGCTCAGCAATTCTCCAAAATAGGCTACCACAAAAGCTAAAAGATCCAGGGAGTTTTACAATTCCATGGTTAATTGGTAGACTAACTGTTGATAATCGTTAGGCGATTTAGGGGCAAGCATAAATGTCATGCCTTATAAATTGTTTAAACAATTAGGTCTAGGGAAACCCAAACAAACTAGGATGAGCATTCAATTAGCTGATATAAAACTGTTAGAATTCCTAGGGGTATTATCGAAGATGTTCTTGTAAAAATTGATGATTCGTTTTCCCGATAGATTTTGTTGTCTTAGACATGGATGAGGATAATTCGATCCCCTAATCTTAGGAAGACCCTTTTTAGCAACCGCCAGACTAAAATTGATGTTGATGCGGGAGAACTCATACTTTGCGTAGGTAATGAGACAGTCACCATCAAGGCTCTCGATTCGGCTAGAACATCGAGTAATCAAGGTGAGAACGTAAATTCTCTTGATAACCATTCGGTTAACCCTTAATTTCGGAAGCACCACCAAAGAATACAAGCGAACCCGATCCTAAACCCCATGCCAACAAAGAAATAACTCATGAAGATCGAGGATTCATTCGATGTTCTAGACAGTGGAAGACACACTTTAAGGAGAAATTAGGGATACACAACGAAGAACCTGAACTACACAAGATAAAAACGAAGGAGCCCCAAAAGAGCTAATAGGAACAACAAACCACTTCAAAATAGGGGACCAGTGCATCGTTAGATCAGCAGATCTTCGAATATCTCCTCCTGGACCTAGTACAAACAAAGAAATATCTTTTAGGGTAACCATGTTTTCCCACACGGGCTATCGAGGTAAGTAATCCTATTTTTGGTACTTTTACTATAAACACATCTCGACTTAATTTTTTTCACGAAGACGCAAATGATAGCATGAGGAAGGACTTCCAACTCATCAAACCACCCTGACAATGCAAATGAGAGGAGAGTCTAGCTTAAGACTATAAACTAGCGCTTCTCGGGAGGCAACCCGAGCACTAACATAATTTAGTCTCAAATTTTGATTTAAATTTGTTTTTCTTTTTCTTATTTTCTTTCTGAACACTTAGTTATAAACTAACAAGGGGTGCAGAATTACAGGACACACGGCCTTACACACGACCGTGGCCGTGGCCGTTTGGACCATAAGAATCCCCGTACTGACATAGCAGAGGTCGTGCGAATCAATTCCAACTACTTTTCGATGTCACGGATCCAACCACTACACTACGGGCACCGACAAAAGGGGCACGGCCTTGCCCCATAACCGTGGGAAGTTACTGACTTTCCAACCACGGGTAGAACACGCCCGTGTCTTCCAACCGTGGTCGACTCGAAAACAAACGTAGGGTAACCAACACGCCTAGGAACACGGCCGTGCGATGCGACCGTGTGAATCGACACACCCTCAACCCACGGGCGTGGTAAATTGCCAGACTTGAGATTCTATTTAAATACCATGCCCCTCTCCTTTCCCTCCTTACCTACTCTTCTTCTTCCTCCTTTCTTCATTTTCTCCCTTTTTGTTTCTTTTCCCTTGTCCTAATAAATCCTCAGACTCTTGAGCTACAAAAAAATCATATCCATGGTAAAGAAGTGTAAAAGGCCAATCTCCTCAAAGGAGACCGATTCACCTGAGTTCATGCTGGCAGCTTCATCCAAACAACAAGCCAAGGGTCTTTGAGACCAATTATCTGTTCTTTTATTTTTATCTTCTCCTTTATTTTCTTTAT
The DNA here is from genome assembly GCA_025698515.1 of Gossypium sturtianum. Taxonomy (NCBI): domain Eukaryota; kingdom Viridiplantae; phylum Streptophyta; class Magnoliopsida; order Malvales; family Malvaceae; genus Gossypium; species Gossypium sturtianum. The sequence continues at coordinate 159,745,976 of CM046945.1, read as the reverse complement.
CTTTACTTCTCTTCTACTTAATTTAGTCTATTTTGCTTTAGTTTCTTGTTTTTAGGTTCTTAAGGCTGCTTGGGAATCACGCCACTTCCACCATCACCAACAACTCCGTCACCTTCAAAGTCACACCCACCTCTCGAACCATCTACCATAAGCATTCTCAGGCCCCTTTATCTTTTAAACTTAGTTTATTTTCCTTCTTAGTCTCCTTCTCTTTATCTTTCTTGTCTTTAATTATATTATTAGTATATTATTAAGGTTTCTTTAAATATCCTGGCTAATCTTGCATAAGCTACCCAATTTCTTCATCTAGCACAGGTTCGTCATCCAGATGGCCCATCACCACCATCAAAGGCACAATCTCCTCTCAAGGAATCATCCGAAAATTCAGGAAGTTTTCACTTATCCCCATATCTGATGATTTTATTACAAGTTTATTATATATCTTTGTATATTGAGGGCAATGTACATCTCAAGTGTGGGGGGGTGAACAACCTAAAAAGATACCTAACTCAAAGCCTGAATTTAGCCCTGTCTTAAAGTAAATTACTCATATTACTAATTAGGATGAAATTTCTGATGATTTATGATTTCTATTGATATGTTTTAGATTAAGTCACTGATAATTATGCATTGATAATTAAATTTAAAGAATACTAGAGAATCAAGCATGATAAGTCTATTTTCAGAAATTAAAAATTTTCTAGGTTGTCGAACTGAGTTTAAATACTACTTTGAAGTTTGAATTTTACGAGGTTGACATCAAAATACCCATAATTTTTTGTGAGTTTTTGAGCCTTATAGAGCATATATTCTTTTTCTTGCTCACTTTATTGATTATGAGTATGTCAACACTGATTTGTTATTCTAGAACTTGCATCGATTATACATGTCGAGACCACACTTTTTGATTTGATACACAGAGATGATAAAGGCACCTAGGATTTAACCCACTAACTCCATTAAAAAGCCTACCTTCACAATTAACCCCTAGTGAACCCCTTTTAACCCTAACAACCCTTTTTATTGACATAACCGCTAATATTAACCCAGAACCCCTTTGTTTTTATTATCACCATTCCTTTTGACTACCCTTATATCGAGATTTGATTTGATTAATAGCCTAACGATGTTTTATTTCAGTAATTTATCTTTTATTATGTATTTATGATTTGTAACATCCTAAATTTACGGGCCTATACATTTAGTGTAGGGATGGGTTTACTATTTTAATTTAATTGATAGGGGTCTAAATTTGGGCTTAGAATTAGGCAAAAAGGCCCAGATTAAAGTGGCATCATTAACAATTAAAAAGGAACAAGTTTTGGGTCGCAAGGAGCCCATGTTTTAGGCCAAATTCGGCACTTTAAATGAAGAGAGGGTGACGCCACACACAAGGAATTAGGGGCCCAAGTATTAAGTTTAATGAGGCCCAAATATTTTAATTTAAGTGAGTTAAATTTGGCATTAGGGATTAGTAGAGGTGGACGGCTACAAGGCTATAAAATAGGAGAATTTATGTGGATTTTTAAGTGATAATATCATAGATAAAAAGTAGAAAAGTTAGGAGCTTATCTTCAAGGGAAGTGTTGGCGAAAATCCACCACCTAGAGGAGTGTAAAATTCGACTCTTCGCATGGCAAGGAGGGTGCCGAATTTCTCCTCCCTTTTAGCTTGAATTTTAAGGGCGTTTTCGGTTTTTAGCAAGAGGGGTGCCAAAATATCTATAAATAGGGGCTAGCTCCTTGATTACGACACTCAAAACCCTAAATTTCTCTCCCATTGTGCCGAAATTCCCTAGCCTCTCCTCTCCAATTTCTTTTCTCCAATTTCTTTAAAAGCCGAAACTCTTCTCCACTTTTTCCTTCTTGTGCCGATTTCTCTAGGAAGCCAAAGCATCCATAGTCTTTTCTTCTATTCATCCTATTTAAGAATTAGTTCTATACTTCCGGCATTTAAATCTTCCATGGGCATTGTCGAATCCTCTCTCTAGTGCTAGCCGAATCTTCTATGCTAAGGTAAGTGTTGATTTTTGATTAGTTCTCATGATCTATTCCCGGTTTTTGAAAGGCAAAAGCCAAAAAGCTAATAGTTTAATGGTTTTATGATGGGCGGCAATTCGGGATTTGAAGGAAGCTTAGTCGACTAGACCTAAAAGCCGAAAATCATAAGTCTCAAATTTCGGGATTTTAAGGTAAGAAGATTTGTTATTCAAATATATATAAAATCGGGTAGAATACTAACCATGGCCGAATATAGGAGAGGCCTATTTTCGCAATTGTTCCGGCTTTTACGCAAGGCTATAGATTGAGGATAATAGATCCAGATAGCAAGGACATCGACTAAGAATATTGGATTTCACAATACCAGGTGTGTAATTCTCCACACCATCTAGATCTGTTTGATTAATATATGAAAATAAGTATTACATGTTTTGTTAAATGCCAAAACCCCAAAGATATTGACGGAACCCAAAGAGGGTAAAGCAAATCACCAGTTAGTAAATGATCCGATTAAATGTTATAAGTATCTGATTTTATGTGATTGCATGGGTGGGGTTTGATGAAAGGAGGAAGTTATACGTTGTAGCGGTTTTTGCAGTGATCTGCTTGTAGCGGTTCCTTACCGTGATCTGTTGTAGCGACTTCTGCCGTGATGCATTTGTAGTGGCTACGGCCATGATCTCGATGATGAGCAACACGATCGCCATCAAGGCGTGTAGCGGTGTGGGTTGATTGTAGAAATCTCCAATGGTGTGAATGGTCGTAGTGCGGGCGTGCAATGGATGGACACCTAGGATATGGGTTGGGCTTTGCATATTATTTTTGTTATTTATATTTTGATTATTCAGTTTTATGGGGCTAAAGCCCAAATCTAATGGTGCATGAGGGTTGCACACCGAGTCTCGCGACTCACCCTTTAATTTTAACCATCTCGTGTGACACTTAGGGCATCGGACCGGCTAGAGAGAGAGCAAGGTGGCCATGCGACGAGCTTTGAGAATTCAGCAAAAAAACTTAGTCTAATATTTGATTTTCATTTAATTAATGGGTTCAAATTTCTTTGTAATAAGGCCATGGGCCACTAGACTACCATTTATGTTTTGGGATTTTGTTGGGCTTTTATTACTGGGTTTTAAGTTTTACATTTTCAATTAAGTTAAGACCTGCATGAAATTTCGGTTTTTATTTAAAATCTACTAAGATAATTGGTTACTTAATATTTTATACTTTAATGAATTATTAAGCTTTCGAAATAAAGGTGTAAACCTAGTAATTATTTTCCAAAATGCGACATGTTATGTAAAATCTCTTAAGTGACATACCAGATCCAGTTGTAGCGTTTGGGCCAGGTTTGGGGTGTTACAAATTGGTATCTGTAATATCCTAGATTTAGGGGTTATGCGTTTATGCATAATTCAAGTGATAGTGGGCTTAGTGTGTGTATGGATATGTTTTAAAGGTTTTCAGAATTTTAGAATGTAAGGGAATGCCTTAGAAAAATATTAGATTTTTATTCTTAGAAGGGGAGCTAAGCAAAATTGGCCTTAAAAAAATTAGTTTGAGGTTTTAATCACAATGAGTCAATTGGTAAAGTGGCAAGTGGAGTGTGGAGTGTATTAATGGTCTTAGGTTCGAATCCCATGGATGACATTAAGGTGACTTTTAATTTTTGTATGGCATGTGTTGGTCAAAGTTTACTTATGGTAAGGATGGACTTTGTTATTTATGGATAGTAGACTAAGGAATAAGGCAAGTACTTATTTATGGTATGGTATCAAGGAATTATGGTATAATGAGGGGACAAAAGGCATGGATTATGGAGTGTTGTTTTGGAAACTCTTCTATGGCATTTTGTCCATGAACATGGATGGTTTCATGGACTAGGGGGAGTTGGCCGAATTTTTGGAAGGAATAGGATTAGGAGGAAATAAAGAGGAAATTGTGGGATTTGTGATGAATATGTGAGTTGGATGGCCAAGGGGATTTCTTTGATGACCATTTCGGTTTTGTGAGTAGAGGAGTAGCCGAGTTTCTCTTAAGGAGTTTAGGTGTTTTCTTTTGGGTTTATTCTTCTTTCTCTAGTGTGGTGCCAAATCCTAATGCCATCTAAGTGCCGTTTTTGTGCATAAGCCATTTAGTTTCGGTTTCCCTTCTCTTTGTTTTGTGTTCGAAACTTCAAAGATCATTAAGGTCACTAGCATTTTCTTCTTCTCTCTATTTGCTAGTTTGGCCGAATCTATCTCCTTTCTCAAACTCCTTCTTTTCCTTTTGATAGCCGAGTTTGTCATCACCTTTGGTAAGGCTTGGCTGAACCCTATAGCCTCTTTCTCTCTTGTCTTTGCTTGAAATTTTAAGAAACACCATACCCGAATCCTCTTAGCATTCAACTCCCTCCACTTTCGCATGATCTCTCTCTCTTCACCATTCAAGTGCCGAAATCTTTCTCTTTGGGACTTGAAGTCGATTCTCTGAGGGTGATACCATCGATCTCTTGCTCTTAGTTTCGTTTTAAAGTGTGAAGTGCTCACATAGAGGAGTCTTTTGGATTCGATTCTTCAAGGTAAGTAAGTGTAGCATTCGGCCAAGGGCCATTCTTATGGATTATTACTTAAAGCCGATTCTAACTTAGGTTGTGTAGGAAGGAGTTCAACAATCATAGGAGTGCAAATCGTTAGACGTGGGTTTCGAGATTTGATTGATTGTGCCAAAGTAGGTGCGTAGTTATCGCACTGTCTCTTGATTGTGTGTATGTGTTATATTTATGTATATGTGATATGATGTTAATGGTAGCCGAATTAAGGGCTAAGATTGTGAATACCCGTGGTGGGTGATCGAATACTCAGTCGATGAATTACGATATTAAATGATCATTGATGAATATATGAAATGTGATGGCATGTGATGCATTATTGTTCAAGTGATATGTTGCCATGATACACATATATATATGCATGGGACTTGGGATGTGACTATCGAAGGAAAGGGTGTACTTTATGTACGTGGTCCGATGTTAGCCTTGTGCTACATTGGCGCTTGATGTTAGCTATGTGCTTCATCAAGGGAGGTGTTAGCTAGGTGCCCATCTCGGCGATTGATAGTCGTGTGCATCACCGTGGATTAATTGATATGTGGGATCACTTATGTGATCGGTGGCTTAGCCACGGCCTTGAGCGATAAGTCCGCCGAGGTAAGTTATGTGGG